>OZ038480.1:7645202-8207702 GCA_964036315.1 Acanthosepion esculentum
ATGTAAATTCTATGAATATTTTTCTAATCAACTATTTCATATTAAATCCCCAAAATTTTTGTAATAAAGTTTTTAAAAGAAACTTTAACAAACATATAATTAAATTCCTTATAGACTGTTTAAACATTCAAACTTATATCAAACATTATAATATTTATGAACTCTCGAAGTAAAGCAAAACAACAGCGCCTATTTCGGGCCTTTCATTCCAAAGAAAGTTAATGACACTTTCTCTCATAACTTCTTTCTCTCTTTTTCTCTTTATGCCTTTTTCTCCTCTCCCCCTTCCATATCAATATATAACTTCCGTTAAGTTAACCGATTTAATGTGTCAATGTCTGGATTTCCTCAAACAATTTAAATTTGAGAGAATAGAAATTTTACATCTAACTCAATCATGTCTCTCTCCCCACTCACTTCCTCACTTCGTTAATTTACATATACTTAGTACTGCCCGTCATAAATGTGTAAATTTCATTTCATTTTTCGTTTCAACCTTTGGAAGTAAAATCTGATGATCCGCGGTCCTTTAAAAGGACTGTGGTGAAATAATTTATTACATGGAACCTTAAAGTGGTCTGTTTTAATTTAAATTATTAGCTCTGATTTACATTGAGCTCTCTGGATTTTATCCTCATTGGGTCTACCCATACGGATTACCTAATTTTTCGTAAACTAAATATATATATATATAAAATTCAAAGGATGTATCTTTTAACTTCATGTTTTGCAGATGCAGAGAATGTCAAGGTAAGATAAATCCTTTGAATTCAATAACAGATATCATAGTTATATTTAATTTAAATAAAATTTTCTTATAATGCCATATATGTATATATATATATATATATATATATATATATATATATATTTATTTATGTATATATATATATTTATGTATATATATATATTTATATATATATTTATATTTATATATATATATTTATATATATATTTATATTTATATATATATATATATTTATATTTATATATATATAAAGGTGTATTTAGGCACCCAAAATTCATCTAAATAGGTTTTATTAAGTAACACCAACAAAGTCAGTCTATTAAACTTTTTATATTGTCATTCTAATTTCTGACTGAGGTGTTTTACAATGGCATTATAATTATTAATAAACTGTTCAAATCTGTCTATGTTTCTGTGATGAGGTATTATGTACATTATTTACATTATTCGGACTATTGTCCTCATCTTTGTCGCCATATTTATTAAAATGTTTTGGCCTTCAGGTAGTTGGAATGTTGAACTGAACCCTTTATTTCGATCACTGGGGTAGACTGTTCTAGTTCTACGTGCCATGTTTAATGGATGTCAGTTATCAGTTATCTCCTGTTAATTCCCCTCTGAAAGTTCTCCACTACCTTAACTGGGTTTGAACACACACTCTTTGGGTCCTGTCACTGGATCTAACTAACGCCTTTATCAACTGTGCCATGTATTCTTGAGGACAACGGCCGAAATGTTGTAATAAATATGGCGACAAAGATGAGGACAATAGTCTGAATAATGTAAATAATGTAAACTGTTCAAGTTCATTTTTTTTTTACATACAAAATTACTTTTGACTGTCACAGTCATTTTCAACAAACATGTGTGATCAATCTGTTAAGCAAAATGTATTTGATTTAATTATAAGGTTTTTAGATTTTAGTATTTTAATTCCAGCAATCTTTTTCTTTTCAATCATTTCACACCAAGCAAGGTGGAAATGCTAGTAGTACACAGAGGATTTGCAGAAAGTGAAAGTGAGAGAAAAGACTGGATATAGGGGGGATAGAAGAAAGGATAAAAGATGAACGAGGTTCAAGATGACAGAAGATAGTGATTGACATTGCATTTAAATTTTTGAAGATTGTAGTTTTCAGGGAAGCAAGTAAATGGAAGGGAGTTTCACAGGTGGGAAATATGAGAAAAACTGTTGGAATAGAAGTGGCAGTTACATTTAACTGTTTTGACAGTAAAAGGGTCGGACCTAGAAGTGAAACTGTAGTTGGGGCATTAGGAAAAAAAGCTTGTCAGAGCAGTTGCCTTATTTACATTATTTGGACTATTGTCCTCATCTTTGTCACGATATTTATTACTACGTTTCGGCCGTTGTATGCTCTGGCCTTCTTCAGGTGGTTGGAATGTCAAACTGAATCCTTTATTTCGCTCGCTGGAGTGTACAATGGCCGAAATGTTGTAATAAATATGGCGACAAAGATGAGGACAATAGTCCGAATAATGTAAATAATGTACATAATACCTCATCTCAGAAATATAGACAGATAGAGCAGTTGCCATGGAAATATTTGTAGAAAAGACAAGGTGAATCCACATCATGTCTGTGAGAAAGTGACTGAAGTTGAGATGCCAGGTCAGGATTGATTACATTGCAGATCCTTCTTTTGATTTTGTCAAGAACCTCAAAATGAATAGCAAGAACCTCAAAATGAATAGCAAGAACCTCAAAATGAATAGCAGGAGCACCAGACCAGATATAGCAACAGTATTCAATGCTTGGCCAAATGGTAGATTTGTAAATGTGCAAAATGGAAGAGAAAAACCTTCTGACACAACACAATGAACCAAATTTCCTTGCAGTAGATGCAGCTATTGATTCAATGTAGTTCTTCTATTTCAAGTCAATTGAAAATAAGAGGCCAAGAAGGGTTCAGTGAGGTGCTCTCCAGGAATCGAGCATCAGCCATGTTGATGGTGGGCAGGGAAGTTTCTCTATGGTGGGTAAATAAGAGTAGTTTAGTATTGGAGACATTAAAATTTACAAGCCATTTCCTGCCCCCGTTAACCACTGATTGAAGGTCTTTTCAAAAGCAGTGGCCAGGTTAATTTTGTCAGCTCTGATGGATTTGCTATCGAGACAGGAGTAAATGGTAGTGTCATCTGCATAAATGCCTACTTAGGAAATGATGACATCAGGAAGATCATTGATGAAGATCAAAAACAGTGTAGGATGCAGGATAGAGCCTTGGGGGACACCTGTGTTCATGTGAAAGGATCTGGAAGCAAGCCTGTTCAGAACGACCTTCATTTCATGATTTGATAGGAGTGATTGGATGAAATCAAACAATCGTCCTGTAATACCATAGCTCTGAAGCTTATGTAGAAGACCAGCATGCCACACCCTGTCAAATGCCTTTGAGATATCTAGAGCCACAGCTTGAGCTTTGCCGTTATTATCAAGAGCTTGATATACATATTCAGTGATAGCTGTAAGCATGTCAGTGGTTGACCTGGCAAAATGGAAGCCATATTGTTTGTCAGAGAGTAGGTTGTGAGAGGTAAGATGCTTGATGACTTCAGCATTGATTAAAGACTCAAATACTTTGCCGAAAAGCAGTAGGAGACTAACAGGGTGATAATTAGAAGGGAGGTCAGAAGATTCTCCAGAGTTCTTAAAAACAGGAACTACAGAGAAGGGCTTCCAACAAGCTGGAAAGCAGGAAGCAGCGAGGTAATAGTTGTAGAGTTTGGAGAGAACTGGAACCAGCTCAGGAGAACATTTCTTAAGGAAGAAGGCTCAGATCTTGTCATCTTCACTTGCCTTATCAGTCAGTAATCACCAAAAAGAAAAAAAAAACTACTAAAAAAAAGAAAAGAAATAAAAAAAGCATTTTAGAAATAGGTGAATATTTATTCAGACTGCATTCTTGAACCTTTCAAACTCAGATCTATGCTTTTCATTGAATCCTTAGCACTTTTCAAAAAGAAGCCCTGAAACCATTGGTGTATTAAGAATATTTAAAATCCAATGAAATTTCATTGTATTTGATTTCAAAATTCTAACCTCAGGCTGAATCATAGCAATTCAATTTCTTGGTGAATATTACAAGTTTAAAGGGTGTGAAGTGAATGCAGAAGTACATTAAAAGGTTGAAGACAGATGCAAAAAAGAATAAAATGAAAAATTAAAGTTTGACCAGATTGCGGCTCAAATGATCCTTAAGAAAATCTATCAAATCTAAGAATTTAAAATTCTATTTGAGTAGGTTTGGTAAGATTCACAAAGTAGAAGTGAGTATATCTTGCATTGGAGTAGCTATAATCATATCACTTTCGATGCATTTTCCTTCAGGTCAAAGAGGAGGAGACTTTGCAATTTGGGACAATAAAAAATTAAGTTGAAATTAAATACAAAATATAAAGAAACTTTACTGTAAACTGAAGAGAATGTATTATGTTAAAAATGTCTTCTTGTCTAATATTTGTGGTGAACCCAGATGTAAAATAAAATATATAAACGAAAAAAAAAGAATTCAAATTAAAATAAGGCATTTGGTTTCCCCTTAAACTCCTTCTCTCTTTTTCACTCTCTAAATTTTTTCTCAACTACCAAGAAGGCAACCCTCAGAGAAAAAGAGGAAGAAGAAGAAAAACTGAACATGTCTACAAAACAGCAGAAGTTTGCTGCTTCATGCATCTTGCCACTGAAATAAAAATCTACCACAAGAAGAGAGGCTCCACTCATAATTTCTGCTATAAAAAAAAAAAAAAATGACCACTAGAAGATAAAAAAAATTTTGTCCAATCAAAAACAAAAAAAAAAACAGAGAGAGTTTTGATATTAGCTGAAACCAAGCCTGGATCCGTGTCTATAGCGATATAAATGGACAGCCCAGAGGCAGAACAGGAGAAGGGACCACCAGAGAAACCAGCCAAGTGTGTCATGCAAAGTAGTTAAGTGGTCATCTGCTTAAGATATTTTCAACCCTTCTGAGGGTTGAGAAAACATGGCATCTTGATGCCGTATCTATTTCCAAGATGACATCTACTATTAAGGCCTGACTGATAAGCTATCAATCTGAAAAGAGACTTTCTCCTGACTGCTACCGAGGTCAGATTTGTAAACAAACTTTCACTATGCTGAATTACAAAAGATTTGCTCCAATTGAAGTCAAATAAATAAATAAATATATATTATTTGTTTATACCTTTGATTCAGTTTGTTTATTTCCAAAGTTTCTGATAAATATTGCTAAGTCTCTATGGTATCTTTATCACATCTTCAATGCTTTCATAAATAGTATTATCTAACTAATACATTATTTACATTATTCGAACTATTGTCATCATCTTTGTTGTCATATTTATTACAACGTTTCAGCCATTGCACGCTCCGGCCTTCTTCAGGTCGTTGGAATGTCGAACTGAACCCTTTATTTTGCTCACTGGAGTAGACTGTTCTAGTTCCACGTGCCATGTTTAATAGATGTCAGTTATCAGTTATCTCCTGTTAATTTTCCTCCGAAAGTTCTCCACTGCCTTAACCAGGTATTGAACTCACACTCTTTGGGTCCTGTCACTGGATCTAACTAACGCCTTTATTCACTGCGCCATGTGCTCTTGAGGACACCCGAAGAAGGCCGGAGTGTACAATGGCCGAAACGTTGTAATAAATATGGCAACAAAGATGAGGACAATAGTCCGAATAATATAAATAATGTACATAATACCTCATCTCAGAAATATAGACAGATAACTAACCAATGTTTGGCATATTTCATCCCAATATTTATATGATAAATGCACTATATGAATTTTATCATAGAATATCTGATTTTATTAGGATCATTTACAATATAACTTGGTCGGGTGAAATTTTAGGTAATATCAGAATTGTTCCTCATATTGTATATAGTATATCTTAATAATTACACATATACCTACATACTGCAAACATAGGCATATGTGCAATTATTAATATATAATTTATAGCTCTGTTTAACTACATTGAGTACTGTTTTGTCTACAGCAAAAATTAAATATTTATTTGCTAATCTGTATGTGAATGTAATTTTGCATGCATATATATGGTTGCTCATATCTCATTAATTAGCTCATTTTCTACACACACACACACACATATATATATACACGGTGTCCATAACGTTTGTGTGCACTTTAAAAAATTTATAACTTTATTTGTATTTGCAATAGAAATAATTTATAAAAAGGATTAGAAAGAACTAAACCTATATTTTTTTTTAAAGTTTTATTGAAATTTTATTTAAGTTTCCACATGTCCTCCATCATTAGCAATACAAAGGGTAATACGATTTTGCAGTTCACGGAAAACATTGGCCAACTGATTTACAGTAATGCCTGAAATCACATTAGTTATTTTAGCTAGACTTAAAACTAGGTACATTAAAATTTATAACATTTTTTACAGATTATTTGTATCGCAAATACAAATAAAGTTATAAATTTTTTAAAGTGCACACAAACTTTATGGACACCATGTATATGTTTGTATATAGAGTTGGCTTTAGAGTTGTGGATTCTAATGCATTTTCTTGAAGTATTCCATGTATATGTTAGGTATTCATCCTGCCGATATATGTCTGATCCGATTCTGAAGTATGTTGTTTGTGTACAGAAAGTCAGCATCTCCATCAGGTTATCTATTGGTTTACTGGCCTGTTCTAGGAATGATAGAATTGTTGAGAGTCTTTTATTTATTTATAGATATGTGCATTTATTTGAATATGTGAGTGGGGGTGGTTGGAATTTTTGTTAATATATATTGGGTTGTTATTTTGTTCCCTGTAAGGCTGTTTTTTGAGTGTTATCATCCTCTTGCACCCGTCTATCCCAGTTTGTTGGAACTGCTGCCATGTCCCCAGGGGAGTTGTTATGTTTTATGGTACTGCTTATAATGACCATTTCTTGTTCATATGCCTCTGGGTTGCCACTTATGACTTTTGCTCAATGCTTGTGGCAGCAGAGGATCCCTTTCTTGACTTCGTATGGGTATTGGGAGTTGAAGTTGGGATATTGTCTGGTGAAGGTTGGCTTACTGTATATGGATGTCCTGAACAAATGCTCTGTTCGAGATATTAGTACATCCAGGAATGCTAGTTTGTTGTTGCTTTCTTTCTTCATTGTGAACTGTATCGATGATCTTATTGAATTCACAGGGTCCAGTAGTAGCTGGATCTCTTCCTGGTGTGGCCAGAGTATGAAGGTGTCATCTATGTATCTCAGCCACAGGGTTGGCTTTAGTGATGTGGATTCTAATGAATTTCCTTGGGGTATTCCATGTATATGTTAGCCATTGCTGGTGATAATGGTGAGCCCATTGCTGAACATTCATCCTGTCGATATATGTCTAATTCTATTCTGAAGTATGTCGTTTGTGTACAGAAAGTCAGCATCTCCATCAGGTTATCTATTAGTATACTGGTACATTCTCCTAGGGATGAATCCAAGGCCAGTCTGTCCCTGACTACTGATAGTGCCTCTTCTGTGGGTACCTTGGTGAACAAACTCACCACGCCCAGGCTCACCATCTGGTTGGATTGGATGGGAGCATCCTTGATTATTTCCATGAAGTGGGCAGAGTTTCAGATATATAACAGTGACTTTTCTATTAATGGGTCAATTATATCCACAAGGAAGTGACTCAGAGGGTGGCACGCAGAGCCTTGGCAGCTAACAATTGGCCTGAGTGGAAAATGATCTTTGTGAATTTTTGGGGGGACTGTATATATAAGATAGTTTGCTGTAACATGACAACTGCGTGTATGTCTTAAGTGCGAAGTGGTCTTTGTTCTTGATTAGGATCTGTGACAGTTTTCATTCTGTTTTTATTGTTGGATCTTTCTTTACTTCACTATAGCTACTATTAATAATGAGGTCTTCCAGTTTTTCTGTATATTCCGTTTTTGTCCATCACTACAGTTACATTGCCTTTGTATAATGATGTTGTCATTCCTCTGTAGGGTTCTGATTACCAGCCTCTCCAGTTTTGTTATTTTTGATTTGGGAGCCTTAGCTTTTTCCAGTATCTGTCTTACTTTCTATCTTAGCTCATCTGCTCAAGTGCGAGAAATGTTCAAGGCTATTTCCTGAATTTGGGCAGTGTGTGTGTGTGTGTGTGTGTGTGTATATACACACAAACACACACATTATATATATATATATATATATATATATAATGTGTGTGTGTGTGTTTATTTTAAAGAGAAAAGAGAAGCTGCAAACGTTTTGGGTTATAATGTGGATTTTTTTAAATATGTATTATACTTTAATTTCCATATTTTTTGCTACAAGTGTTTCAGGTCTTGTGACCTTCATCAGGCAAAGAATGGTTATTTCCACATATTATTTAAAGGAATTGTTTTCTCATATTTAACCATTTTCTTTTGTGTATAGTAATAATCCAAATTCTTGTGGAGAAAATATTCTTCTGCTTAAAGGGCGGCAATAAAACAATTAAGATTTGTCAGAGAAAGTGCAGGGAGGAAGGAGGTCTTTGTTCTTATCATTTTATGACCTCTGTATCTTTTTAAACCTACTTCCATTTTTGTGTATTGTGTGTATGTGTGTTTTTGCTAGTATGTATATACATATTCCTTCTCAATACATATATTCTGTTTTATTACAAGGAAATATCATTTATATATATATACACTTTGTATAGTCTGTAGGGGCCGTATGTGCGCATATGGTCCATCTAGGGTGTTTGTTTTTGCCAGTATGTTCATTCTTCATACATATTTGTGTGTGTGTGAGTGTGTGTGGTCCAACTAATGTGTTCGGCCACATGTGTATGGTGTATGTTTATGTGTGTGGTGGGGTTATAATTTGTTTGGTGCTGGTTTAAATTTGTCTATGAAATTTTTCTTGTATTTATAGGTAAGAATAATTGTCTGTCTGATATACTGGCATAATTCTAAATTTACCTTTGTTGTATTTGTAGATGTGTTGTGAATAAAAGGGTTTTCTGTTGTCTGGTAATTTAATGTTTCCTTTGTGAAGGGAAACTATTGCTTAGTGCTTGGGTGGTACCTATATAGGTCTTGTTGCATTTTGTGCACTTGAGTGCATAAATCACATTTTTGGAGTTGCAGTTTCAGTTTTTTAAGTTATACATGCATATATGTGTGTGTGTGTGTCTGCATACACATACATTTCTCCAGATTTTATTTACATTTTTATTTAGCTTTCTTCCCTCCTTTTCTCTTTCAACTTTTACAATTCCTTTCCATTTAATTATTATGTAGCCTACTCTGTATATATGACTATAGTCCTGTTCCCAATGAAACAGTAAAAACTAGGCAAGTATTTTTCTAACAGATTGCATATGTCATTATTTTTTATCTGTATTCTAGAATTTTGTTTGCATACAATTCTATATATTCATTCTTATGAATAAAAAATATTTACTATAAATAATTTTGATTAGTATTTACCTTCATATTAATTCTTAGTTGCTTTTTTAGTGTAATTTTACGTAGGCCATCAGATCTATTGTAGTGAGTAGAGAGAACAGATGTCTATAGAAGACAGGCTCTCAGATTCAAACTCACAGCCCTTTTCACTTCAGAAAAAAACTGCTAAATGCCTGACTACTTTGTAAGGAACTGACAGATTTGCAGTACACCAATCCTGATCCAGAGTCATCAAAATTTCTTGTAGTTTCTCACTTCTGCCATTTTGGCTCTTAAGCTTGGTGAAAGAGCTGTACTATAAAAACAGGGCCCCTTATACTAGTTGGTAACAAATTTAAAAACAAATCTTATACAATATTTATGATTCGAGAATAATGTTTTTTTAACTTTTAAAAGAGAGACAATTTTCCCTTTATGATAAAAAAATATAGAATCTCATAATCTAATTGGCACTTGAAAAGCTGATGGAAATGTTCTTTGTCTATGATAGCGTCAATTTTTAGCTGCGTTCATACAAAAAATTAAAAAATATGTCATGATGATGACTGATTGGAATTCTCTGTGGCCAGTATAAAGGAAAACAATTCATGAGACGTCAATATAATAAAATTATAAAATGTTATTATTAAAAAGTAAAGATAGATGACCCAAAAGAGAAATATTCGTTCAAATAACACAAACAAAATGGCTTAAAATAACATTTTCTATACTTGAATTTCAAAATGATAACATAAAACAGAATCTTGAACTTGAAATTCTTCAGTTGAAACAATTTGTTGGATATGAAAATTGACAAGAAAAATTATTACTGAAAGAAAAAAGAAACATTGTAGAAATATTCAACAAATTCATTCATTCATGATATGGGCTGGAATTATCGACTGACTAAACTACTATTGAAAACATTCAAAATCAATGAAGCATTCAAAATCAATGAAGCATTCAAAATCAATGAAGGAGTTAAACTGAACAGTGGTAACGATTGTAATTTCATGGTTAAGACTTTCTTTGAATGATACAAATCCCAGTCTTGCAGTTTCAAAGTGAAGTGTGTATTTATACATGACAATGCCCTTGGCTATCTGAGGTTACCCGTGAATTTTTGAGCATAAAAGGTTTACAAGAGAAAAGATGGAATGGTCACTATCAAGTTCTGATCTGAATCAGTTCAATAGTGAAGATAAAATTGTATAAAGGTGGCAAACAATATGACAGCAAAGCAGATTTATGGGAAGCAATTAAAATCACTATGTTGGAAGTGGAACCTGCTGAAGTAAAAGATTTAACAAAATCAATGGATAATAAATTGCTGGTTGTTATTGAGAAAAAGATGTAAATGCTTGAAAGGCTTACCATATATGTTTGTTATTTGTTCCATTATAGGTGTTGATCAATTACTGATGATTTTATTATCTTGTCATTGAAGTAAAAAGTGATCTTTCTGATTTTGCATAACTTTAATAAAACATCTTGCAAGTACATAAAAATTTAAGCTTTGATTTGATTTCTAAATTCCTCATTTAAAATTTGACAAAAATTGTTCAACGTAAATCCAAGTTATTTATAGCATAATAACTTCAGACAAACTATTTGACTAAAAGACTTCGATGATTGCCATCAAATAACTCAGACAGGTGAAGTGAGTGCAGCCAAATGACGCCACCATTTCTTGACTTGTCATTTGTTAATTGGTTTTCAGGTTGCAATTCATTCTGATCAAGATTTAATATGGTAACCTGTTGTAGAGTTATTTCCTCAGTGGAAACTGTATTTGGACTAAATTCGGTCCTAAATAGGTTCAACGTACAAAAACGTTAGGAACTTGTTATAATAAGTATTACGCAGAGTAATCGAGTTGTGGTAGCTGACTACTTCCGCATTCGACTCCCACTGACTCCTACTTATATTAGATGGGAGAGTCTATTATTTACAGACTAGGGGTGTTTCACCATAACATAACCATTTCAAGGATTGGAACATTGTGAAACAATTCTAAACTGGTGCATAGTCTAGAATATATTTTCTGAATAACTTCTCAATTCAAAAAGTGATTTAGCTAAATGAAAGCCAAAACTGAAATTATGAGAGACATTTTTAGCGTCCCTTTTTTCAGACAGTCTAAATATTTTGAAGCAAGTGAGTACAAAAGTTGAGCGTTATTCTGAATTGAAATAGATTGTGAAAATTCTGTGCCTGGTCCTTTTTGAATTTTATCTAATGTCTTGAAAGTGTCTACAAGCAAAATTAAAATTCCAAAACTGGAGAAAGCATAAGTAAAGAAAGATAATATTAATACAATTATAAGTGATTGTTTATCAGATCAATTTGCTTGTTTTTGCCAGATGGTAGCCATTGAAACCGTTACCTTCCTTATGTGTCCTTTATTATATTCTGTAATCTAGGAATGTTCAATGGCGATCATCATGTGAATGCAACAGACAAATTCCATAACAAGGCTGGTGAATACAACAACTGAAGTGTTAAGATAATGATAAAAAAAAGGGAAGGAACTTTCATAATGAATCAATGTATAATAGTAGCAATATTTCATTGCAGAAATTCAGACAAAATTAGTGATAAAATATGACAGAGTAAATTTTAAGTTAATCTTATATGTCTGATGAGAACAAACCTTGCCATCGAAATAGAGGGATTCTTTTTTTAAAATCCTTGCTCCATTTTTGTCCATGTTACGCAAAATATCCAAAAGAATTTCACAAATATTCTGTGAAGAGATAACTTCAAATTGGTTGTCATCAGGGTTTATGAATTGGCAGGGCTTCACCCAAGGAGGCCTGTTTTGGAAAAAAAAATTCAAATGAATTACATTAAAATCAATTTATAGAAGGTTTCAGAGCATTATCCGAAATGACGTTAATTTTTATGATAGGGAAAATAAAAAAAATATGACTTGCCTGTAAGAATGTCTTTATAAAGCTATTCTTAAATTCTATTATTCTATCATCAGAAGGAAGAGAGAATTAAGAGGAATGAAGAGAGTCATAGCTTGTGGGCTATGAAGATATATGTCTTGTTTGGAGCCAAAGCACATTAAGGAAATACTTTTAATTTTGTTTCAGATTTTCATTGATCTGGAGATCATCTCTTGAATAAGAATGTGGTTTTCAATGCAAAAAGCTGATATGATACTATGATGTTTGCACACAAGCTAAAAATAAGTTATATGATTATTTTAATGGTCAATAATACATAAATATAAGAGATTTGCTACGTTAGCATTAAGACAGAAGGGTAAAAAACTGACTCTAAAGAACAAATAATCAAAATAAACAATAAAAAATAAATGTGACAAGAAACAGGTTTTCTTCAAATTGAAAAAAAAACATTATCTTTCATAAAAATATGCTGTGTTAAAATTATAATTGTTTTTACATTTTCTTACATCATATATATATATATATATATATATATATATATATATATATATATATATCTATATATATATATATATTTACTTCATATATATATATATATATATATATATATATGTGTGTGTGAAGGAACAATATATATATATATATATATATATATATATATACATATATATATATATCTATATATATATATATATTTACTTCATATATATATATATATATATATATATATATATATATATATATGTGTGTGTGAAGGAACAATATATATATATATATATATATATATATATATATATACATATATATATATATATATATATAAAAAATCAAAACTATAAAAAAATCAAAACAAAAAATCGGATGGAAAATAGCTATAACTCTTATATAAAGATAAAAAAAATAAATAAAAAAATAAAAAATAATATCCTGCGTTACTTAAAAATCGAAAACCAAAAAGAGAAAATATACAGTGTAACAAATAAATAACAACAAGTATAATAAATTGTTCTAAATACATCCAAATATATAAATAAACTAACAACCGATACCGATAAACTAGCCGTTTAGAAAAAACAAATAAAGATAATCAATCCAAATAAATAAATTAAAAACTGTTCCCACCAAAATAATAGTCAGAATAAACCACAACATTCAACCCCAAAATTCAACAAATAGCTTTATCTTCCCAAACAAAAACAAAACTATTAAATAAACTATATAAACAAATTTTTATTATGTTAATAAAAACACCGATCAAAAAAAAAAAAAAAATAAATAAATAAGATAAAAAATAAAAATAAAATTAAATAAAAACAAGCAAAATAATTTGACACAAATAAATAAATAAATAAACAAATAAACGACTTTCGGTAAAAGTAACCACCAAAATACATTACCCACAATGCACCACTGACCCTTATATATAAATAGCCGAGAAAACATTTGGAAATTGTTAGTTTATTATTAAAGAAATACTGAAAGTTTCAAGTTCACTAAAAGACTTTTTGGGGCATGTGATGTGTAGAAATGGTTAATGTGCTTGTCACACTAGATCAATTACAACTGAGTAATCAGTTTGATCCTCAATGTGCACTCCATATTTGTGGCCTTGTGCTACATCTAAGCTATGCTAAGTAAATCTCAATGTAAGAGTCTTTATGAACCATGCCTTACTTTGCGAATGTTTTCTTCTTGCTTGTGTAATCATTCATGTAATTCGTCATTTCCACAGTGAGTTCCTGATTCACATCTTGCAGTGCTCTGAAAAATGAAAGCAGAAAACGGTTCTTTTTCTGATAAATGAATTTTGCTATCTTTTAATGTATCACATATAATCAGGAGAAATCCTTTTAAACCTTTTAAATATATATCAATAAATGCGCTTAGCGTTTATGCATGAGAAGATTTCGTTTCAGATTCAGAAATTGGTCAGTTTATAACTTGTTTTCCTTGTTGTGTCAGATGCAAGGAAATCTCCTGTGCAATTTACAAATTTACTCCAGAAATTGAGAGGAGGTTTCTTTAAATTAAATAAAATAGTCAATATCTTATCAACTGGGGATTGGTTCCAAGAACTCCTGGAAGATTCTGGCAACCACTTAGAGTACCAAATTTTATATATATTATGTTTTTTTCTTGTTCTTTATATAATTATGATATAATTTAATTGATAAATTAGCCACAGTAAGAGACTGACATAGAACAATTAACAATATATTATAATAAATGTTGTATGACAAAAAGAAGATTCATTCTTAGCATAGATCTTGGGAATCAGAGTATATATAATTTTTTTTCTCATTGCATAAAGGCAACACTTTATAGCTTTTCTTTGGCATATCTAAATTGATAGTCTCAATAGTCTTGAACTTTGGGACGATTATTAAATAAAAATTGAAAAATTATCTATTTCTGAAATTGAGCAAAAGGTAACAGTAAATGTGGATAAAGTTGGAGTCGGTACAACTGAACCAAAAAAATAAATTAGTCTTTTTATGCAACAAGTGGCAAAAAATGAAACTAAATCACTAAATTTATACCAAAGAATCATTTATTTAAGCAATAATCCTGATAAGTCAGTTTATGGATTAAATTGAAGTAATGAGTTTTAGTTGTTGAATGACGTCTTGTTCAGATTAATTTCTTTGTTGTTCGATTTTTTTCCATAACATTTTAGCTATGTGCATTGTTGTGTTCTAGAATGTTGTTGAATCACGTTCTAAGGAAGTATCCTCTCTTACATCATGTTTATGTATCTATGTGTTCTTGGGTGTGTCTCTTCATAACTACTACACAGCTACTGTGACCTCCAACTGAGCTTTAAATTCACTCAGATACCTGAAGAAGGCTGGAGGGTATCTGCATGAAACATGAAAAACCAAACAGCAAAGATGAATAAATTCATCCAAACTAAACCACATACAATAGTTAGTGTAATGCTGTTACAATATCATATGTAGTTAGTTATGAGTGGCTGTTGGTACATTTGGTTCGGCTAACAACTTCTTTGTACAAGTGGGGATCATCGTAGTAGCTTGAAAAGGTGTTTGGTAAGTACCATTGTTGTTTGATAGAGACCAAGTCGGTTGTGTTGACATGTTAATTTCCATGGTTTTCCTATATACTAAAGTTAACTTGTCTCTACCTCTTGATTAAAATCAAATTAGATATTTTTCACTGGGAGAGAGGTTCCTTCTAGTGGCGCTAAATAGCATAGTACATATATAGCTGGAATTGATTGCTTTTATTGCTCTTAGTAGGAAAATACTGCCAACTACTTCCCAGAGAGAGAGACAGAGAGACTGCCCTTTTTTGGCTCATTCATTCCAAGCAGTTTCAAGTCAGTATGTTCACTAAAAATCAAAAATTATCACATCAAAATTTGAGCAGGAAACTCCTTTTATACGGAAACTTCCTGTATCCTCCCAGATAATTTGTTATATTGAACAAAATACACGATCAAATGAAAAGACATTAAAGCTTTGCTATTTCTATTTTGAAAAACAAAACTGTTTTCTGTATTTTCTTATCTGTCCTTTTTTTATGACAATGCTAACCCATGAATCGGGATTTACAATATCATAATAATATTTTGATTTACCATATGCTGACGCTATCAAACCAATCAATGAAGCCTGATTCTTACTGATGCCAGAGATAATTGTCTTAAACTCTCTATCATTTATTTGTTTATTTTTCCTTCTGGCTAATAGTGTCATATGTTGAATCATCTTAACTCCAGGGTATCAAATATTTACATGGGTTGTCTGGAAATTTTGTGCAGATTTTTAAGAGAAATTAAAACACAAAACAAAATTATGCCATTAAATATTTATTCAACTAAATATGAACCATTTTGTTGCACAACTTTTCTTCATTTTTCCTTCAACTTAAAGATTCCATCATTCCAGAATTTTGGTGGTTTCTTGGCAAAGATTTCATTAAGGTGGTTTTTTATGTCATCCAAAAAATTAAAATTTTTACCATTGAGATTACTTTGCAAGGACTTGAATAAATGAAAATCTAAACATGCAATATCTGGTGAATATGGCGGGTGGGGTAACACATCCCAGCCAAGCTATCACAATTTTTACCGGGTTGCCAAAGAAATGTGAGGTCTGGCACTATCCTGATGGAAAAAAAGACCTTCCCTCTTTGCCAGTTCTGGTCATGTGGTACCCAAACATTGTAGCAATTTGAGTACCCAAGCTTCACTAAGTGCTCATGGTTTCTACCAATTCCTTGTTGTGTAGTAATGTGGGTTATTCTCACTCAATGTCTTGATTTGGTTGTCATCTGTAGTAGGGGGTCTGCCTGAGCATTCTTCATCAATAAGGCTACAATCACCAACTCTAAACTTAGCGAACCACTTCTGTCAGCTAAAGCATCTTCACCGTACATAGCACATATCTTTTTTGTTGCTTGCGAGACATTTTTGTAAAATCATCACTTATCTAAAACGTACCTTATAATCTTCCATTTTCATAGGGATGCAAAATTGTCATGAATTAAGTAATTTTATACTTTCTTTCATAAGTGATAGTTTGAGGCATTGTGTTCTAATTGGAAATGTAAGCATAAAAATTGACATGAACTTTCTGGACAGCCCAATATTTTAGAATACGATGCATTTCCAGCAACACGTGTCAGCCGTTTGTTAGGATATTCACACAATGATTCCATTTTTTGTCATTTCTATCATTAAACTTAAACTTACAAATATAATATTCCATTTGAACAAACAATTTAACAAACATATGACAGGAATTCTTACTTGTGTTCAGCTTTCAATATACTAAAGTCTTTTGATAAAGTTTCATTGTTCTCTTTCATTTCCTGCAAAGAAAAATTGAAAACTTTGCTAAAATTTACATAATTCACTTTAATGATATTCATTCTAAACCTGTTCAAGAAGAATGTGATTGGTGCCTCAGTTGTTATTAATGGAACTGAAAAGATAATGCTTCAGTTCCATTAATAGCAAAGATAATTGAAATTTTCTGAGAAATGAAACCATCTGCATTTTTATTAGAAAAATATTGGACCATGTAAATTATTTCATAGTAAAAGTGAAAATGAAGACTCCATATGGATTCATTAAAATTTCTGGTTAATATATTCAGGAAAGACCATTTGTTAATTCCTTTCATTTGGTGAATTTTGATTTAAAGAATAGAGAACAATATAAAAAGCTTCTTATAATACTGACACTATGCAGGCTATATAATGCTAGATTTTGTTTTGATAAGATTTTAACCCTGTCCGGCAATAGGTTACTGTAGTAGAACATCTATTAAGGAGTGAATTTGATGAGATAGTTTTATGTCATGTTTACAAGTTATCTCAAGTTTATGAAAGTAATCATAACAATGCTAAAAAGGATAGGAAGTTTCCTAAACTTTACAGAATTATTGGCAAAATCTTAAGTCACATCTTTTTTCTATAGTTTTAAAAAATGAATCAAGCAATGATAAGAATAATGGCAATATTCAAATTAATGAACAATCAGCTGAGAAAAATATATTATTTTGTCAGCTTCTGGCAGAATATTGCATTCTTGTTTAAATGCAAGTTCTCATGATGTTGTTGGTGTGTCAGGGAAGGTCATTCCCCTATGATATTTCTCAAAGTAATAGTGATTACTGACTAGTGGTGATTTCCTCTTAAAAAAGCATGCAAGTTAAATGGTACTTGCAACAAGGAATAATCACTGATTTGACCAATTATCAAACACACTACATAACTCCAACTAGGTGGGAAGTGGATTCATATTTTTCTCAAGGCTATACTGTCCCAGTTAGATTTTTGAACTCAGTTTACCTATTTTATTGTTCAGGTTTTCATTTACATTATATATATATATATATATATATATATATATATATATATATATATATATATATATATATAATTATATATATATATATAATTATATATATATAATTATATATAATAATTACATTGTGGGTTTGGCTCTCCTTTTTGAAACATGAGAACTCTTATGTAGCGAAGGAATCATATTTTTTTAAAAATATTATAATATAAGCTCTACTTCTGTATGTAGCACTGTCTTTTTAAGAATAACAACAAAAATACTAAAGAACTCCGGATTATTTACTTAACATGTTATTTCCTATTTTTCTGCATACCTGCACATAAATATATATATATATATATATATATATATATATATATATTGTATATATAAATATAAATATAAAAGTGAACATAGAAGTCAACACTTGGAGGCGACAGTCTGTTTCATGCTAGATGGAATCATCAGGCCACGAGTGCTGTTATTTTTCTTGGCTATTTATATATATGGGTCAGTGGTGCATTGTGGGTAGTCTAAGTTGGCAGTTTGTTTACTGGAAGTTGTTTATTTGTTTATTTATTTATTTATTTGGGTTAAATTATTTTGCTTGTTTTTATTTATTTTTTTATTTTTATTTCTTATCTTGTATATTTATTTATTTTTATTTTGATCGATGTTTTTATTAATGTAGGAAAAAATTGTTTAAAAAGCTTATTTAATAGTTTTGTTTTTGTTTGGGAAGATAAAGCTATTTGTTCAATTTTGGGGTTGATTGTTGTAGTTTGTTCTAACTATTATTTTGGCGGGAACAGTTTTTAATTTGTTTATTACATCATGTATTTATTTGGATTGATTATCTTTATTTGCTTTTCTAACAGTTTATTTATG
The DNA here is from genome assembly GCA_964036315.1 of Acanthosepion esculentum. Lineage (NCBI taxonomy): Eukaryota > Metazoa > Mollusca > Cephalopoda > Sepiida > Sepiidae > Acanthosepion > Acanthosepion esculentum. The sequence continues at coordinate 7,664,001 of OZ038480.1, forward strand.
TATTTGGATGTATTTAGATCATTTTATTTTACTTGTTATTATTTATTTGTTACACTGTATCTTTTCTCTTTTTGGTTTTCGATTTTTAAGTAACGTAGTATATTATTTTTTATTTTTATCATTTTTTTTCTTTTATCATTATATAACAGTTATAGCTATTTTTTTCATCTGATTTTTGCTTTGATTTTTATAGTCTAACTAATATTTTGGTCATAATAGTTTGCCAATTTGTTTATTATTTACTTTATTGATTTTGTTTCTTATATTTTATTCTATTTCATCTATTCTAACAGGTGTGATTTGGTAATTTGTTTGGATTAATTTATTTTGCTTATTTTATTGTCATTTTATTTATTCATGTATTTATTTTTTCCGTTTTTGATTTTTAAGTAATGTAGTAAAAATTTGTTTTCATGTCTGCATTTTGAGATGAGCTCGGATCTTTTATTTAATAATCTATTTTGGTCTGAGAAGGTAATTTTTTCCTCCAAGCAAAGTTTGCAAGTTTTTGATTGGTTGTTGTAGGCTGATGATCTTTTCCTTATTTTCCAAGATATTTTAGGTGTAGTGTGCGTTTGGTTTTTAATTTCCCAGATATACTTTGAAAGCATTGTGCTGTTCGCATATTTACTATTTGTGAAAGATGTTTTGTGTACATAATTTCTTTGTTTCCAGGGTCCTTTAGTTACTCCTATGTATACTTTTTCTTCATTATCTGGTGATTTTATCGTGGCTTGGTATATTACGTTGTTTTGTAAACAATTACCGTTTAAGGGACGTTCGTTCTTTATTCTGCAGTTGCACGTGGGTTTAATTTGTTCGTGTGGTTTGTTGATAATTTTCCTGTTGTACTTTTTTATTATTTGTGCCATGTTCTCGGTGCAACTGTAGCTGATTTTTACTGTGTTTTTGTTGAATATTTTGTGTAGGGTGCTTGATTCCGGGAAGTGTTTGTGTAAGAGTTTGAAGAATATTTTTCCTACGTTTGTTTTTACGTTTTTGCTGTACGGTGGGTTGAACCATATGATATTTCTTTTCCTGAGTATGTGAGCATTGCTGGGAATCCGCTATCGTTTAGGGCTGTTTCGTATTCTTTCTTAGCTTTGTTAAATATAGATTCATTGAAGGAATTGTCGGAAAGCCTGCGGTTAATCGATTTTGGTATCTGTTTGATTATAGAAGGTGGGTGGTTAGAAGATGTGTGTATATAGAGTGGTTTATCATTGGGTTATCTGTATGTTTTTAATGTGCTTTTCTTAGGTTGAAGGTAACATCTAGAAAATCTACTTTGTTTAGGTTAGTTTTTATATCTACGTCGAATCCGTTATTTTTGAAAATCTTTATTATTGCTTTTCTAGTTTTGTCTGTGTTTTGTTTGTTACAGTTTCTTAAGATTATGAGACCGTCATCCTTGTAGAGTCCTGTGTGATTGCTTTCTATTATTTGGCTTAGTTCGTGTTGTAAGTAAATACCTACGATTTTGCATGTCTCTGCACCGTCAAAGCTTCCCATTGTAGTGTCAAATATCCCATCTTTCATTATCCATGCTTCTTCGTGGTGAAAAAGTAATGATTTACGAGCGTGCTTAATGATGTCGATTTTGTTTGGTCTTATTATTATTTGTTCCTGAGCTAAGTCGATGGCCTTATCTAACATGCGTTCTGTTATGGATGGGTAAAATTCTTTTATGTCTAATTGTAGGAATTGGCAATTTTGTTTGTTATTTATGCTGTGGAACCAGTCAATAGTTGCTTTTGTGTTTTTCCACTGGTTTACTCCTAACTTCTTCCTAAGTTCAGAATTAATTCTTTTTAGTATCGTTTTACTTATTTTACCTAGTTCGCTTTTGGCTGGGTTTATGAGTCTGCATGCAGGGTTGGTTTTGAAATGTTCTTTGTGGTCTTTGAGTGTGATAAAGGCTTGCGTCTTGCTGATGCAACTTATTCGGTTATCTAGGTCTAATTTTTGGGCGATTGCGTTAGCTTCTTTATTGATATCGTGTTCTATTGTTTTAGGTGTCTTTTTGTATGTTATATAAATGGCAAGTTCAGAAAGAAAGAAGCTGTCTTTAATTATATACATAACTGGATCAATAAGTCTATAACCTGAAACAAAGCTATCAGGTCAGTTTCGATTGGAAAGTTTTACCCTATAATAGTTGATTTATGAGCTTAATATTCCCCACTGACAAGGAAGGCAATCATGGAAAATAAATATCTGTCATTAATGCTTTTTTTAATCATTAGGCTTCAGACATAATGATGTACCTACATATTCACCACTGAATTAAGTGCATTGACAAGGAAGGTAATCCTATTGATAATAAATATTTATTGTATAAATTAAATACTGTTTTCATCATTGGGCTATTGACTTATTGATGCACATAAGAATATATGTTGGCAAATAAAATGATATGAAAAATTCAAATGTGAAAATAAAAAGTGAATTCTAATCTCTGTTAGATCAAACAGTTTATATATGTCGAGTAAAAAAATCTATATATCACAAAAAATCTTCATTTTTGGAGTAATTAAAATTGATATATGGCAATTTGTTTTGAGTTCTACAGAATTCAATTACTGAAAAGAGCCTGGTATGTAAAAGTATGATAAAGATAAAATATTCCAACTGCTTACTCCATATCTCTTTTCCAGTGCCTCATATTGCCGTCTAGGGACAACATCAGCATAGTCGGCAATCATTTGATCAAGTTTTGCTTGTGTAGCATCTGCATCCTCTACTGACTGACTGAAAAACAGAAAGAAATGAAATTTTTTTAATAAAAAATTTTATGGCCACTGACTATTCAATTCAATTGCTTTAAGAATTGTAACTTCAAGAAAGAAAATGTCTAACCTGAAAAACTTCAAGAAAGAAAATGTCTAACGTGAGATGCGATACAAGTGACCATTTGGTTACTACAGCATATTTCATGGATTTCTTCTCAAATCCACAAGAAATTTTAATTCAGACCAATGGCTATAGGTAATTGGAGTCAACTTCAAAGTACAATACAACAGCAAAACTGAGAGAAGGTGATGGAAGGAAGATTAATTGCTTTTTGGGACAAAGATGACAGGACAAAGAAAACTGTTGTCTATAAAACTGACCATCTTGCACAAAAGCAAACAGAAGGGATGAAACAGGCCACACAGAAACACAGACAACAGCTGCTGAATTGCACACCTCCCCACTCACTTACACCTCAACTTGCCTTTGCTCGCTTATAGTAGTAAAGTATTACCTAAGAATAAAACCTGGTTTACTACTAGAAATTGTTTTGTTTTTCACGTGTGGGTAATGTGTGGGTAATTTTTAAGCTACAGGAATTTGACTGTAAGAAACTGCATCCTGTGAATGAACCTGGGGTCTGGTCTGAGTTGCAATACAACATCTGGTTGCTGCATCTAACTGGTAGTAAGGAGCTCAAACTCTTTTGTAGCACTTAGAAAGGCCGTTCTGATCAATAGTCATATAATATTGTGGTATTTGTAGTGCCCTGCTGCACATGAGTCAGTATCCATGTATTTCTGGTGGGCAACCCTGAGGCAACATTAGGCTTCAGTCTTAGTCACCTTCTGGCCACTTTGTATTGCCACTGATGATAGTGATAATTATTTTGGTCTTTGTCGTAAGAAAATCATGACAGACACACTGAAAAGAAATAAGAGTAAGCCAGTAAAAAAAAAAAAAATCACCTACCCACCTCAATCTTTCTTTCTTCAATATTCATGGAATATATTCCAATTTTTGTCATCTTTTCTCTTGAAACATTCTTCAGATATCTTTGCACTTTGTGAAAGTAATTTCTGACAATATAGTAATGGCTTTGTCAGAAATATTGTCTAATATATTACAGTTGTGAGAAGAAGGAGAGTGATAAAGGAAAAAGAGATAACAGAGTGAATTAACTAAAGCACATGAAAAAGTCATCAGGGAACACAAGAGACAATTCCCTTAGCATTAGAAAACTTTCCTAGGTATAAATATCAAGGCCATGCATGTGTATGCTAGAATCTTTTCAATAAAGATGAAAAGAGTATTCATTGGTAGTCAAAGAAGAATTTAAACTGTAAATTGATGAGATCTTGCCACCAGTCTAGTATTGTATTTAAATTCATACAGTCTAGGTAGACAATAGGGTAGAGCTCATCTGAGCAATTACCATGAAAGTATTTATAAAAAAGGCACAGAGAGGTAACCTTATGGTGGTGGGCAAGTGAATGAAGCCAAGCCATGAGATCAGGACCAATAATGTTGCTGATTCTTCTTTGGAGCTTATCAAAAATATCAGGGGCACCAGCAACAATAATTCAAGCATGGACGAATGGTAGGCTTATAGATATGCAAGATAGATTCCAGAGAGAAAAATTGTCCCGCTTGACACAGTGAACTGACTTTCTTAGCAGCTGATCTGGTGATGGATTCAATATAGTCTTTCCACTTCATGTCAACTGAGAATGTTAGCCTGAGAAGGCACAGTGATTCACTTTCTTGAAGGGTAGCATCAGCCATGCTGATGAAAGGTAGAGAGGGGTCTCTCAGATAATTAATAGAGAGCAGTTTAATTTTGGAGGCGTTAAAATTGACAAGCCATCTTTTTCCTTGAGGTCATTTTGTATATCGGCTGCCACTTTGACTTTTGACCATGTCGGACTGATCAGCCTTACTATCAAGAAAGGAGTAAATGGTAGTGTTGCCAGTGAAGATGCCAAGTTGAGAGCTGACATCATTGGGAAGTTCATTAATGAAGATTAAAGACAGCATAGAACCAAGAATGGAGACATGAGGGTTATCTGCATTAATATGAAAGGATGTAGATGAGTGGCCATTCCAGACAACATTCATTTCATGATTTGATAGAAACGACTGGATCAGCTCAAACATTTGCCTGGAGATACTGTAGCTTTTTAGCTTGTGAAGAAGACCTGAATACCAGGCTCTGTCAAAGGCTTTTGAGATGTCCAATACTACACCATTTTTATCTAAAGCACAACAGATTCTTTCTGCAATTATCATTAGTATATCAGCAGCTGATCTGGAGAAACAAAAGCTGTATTGCTTGTCTGAGAAAAGGCCCTGTGATGAGAGATGATGAACTAATTCAGCATTGATTAGGGCCTCTAGGAGTTTCCCCAAACAGAGGTAGAAGGCTAATATGCTGATAGTTGGAAGGGTCAGACGGTTCACTAGAGTTCTTAAAAACTAGCAGAACAGACAATGACTTCCAGCAAGCAGGAGGCAGCGAAGCATTTATTATACAGTTTAGAGAGAACAGGAGCCAGTTTGGGAGCACACTTCTTAAGGACTATTACAGGGATACTATAAGGTTCACATGCTTTGTGGGGATGAAAGTTAGAGATAGCAGAAATCACATGCATATTATTTACATTATTCGGACTATTGTCGCCATATTTATTACAACGTTTCAGCCTTTGTACGCTCCGGCCTTCTTCAGGTGGTTGGAATGTCAAACTGAACCCTTTATTTCATTCACTGGAATGAATGTCAGTTATCACTTATCTCCTGTTAATCTTTCCCTCTGAAAGTTCTCCACTGCCTTAACCAGGTATTGAACTCACACTCTTTCAATGCCTTTATTCACTGTGCCATGTGTCCTTGAGGACATCTGTGTATGAATTTCTGGGTATTATAAACCTAATGGCACAGTGGATAAAGGCGTTGGTTAGATCCAGTGACAGGACCCAAAGAGTGTGAGTTCAAGACCCAGTTAAGGCAGTGAAGAACTTTCAGAGGGAAAAATTAACAGGAGATAACTGACATCCATTAAACATGGCACGTGGAACTAGAACAGTCTACCCCAGTGAGCGAAATAAAGGGTTCAGTTCGATATTCCAACCATCTGAAGAAGGCCGGAGCATACAACGGCCGAAACGTTGTAATAAATATGGCGACAAAGATGAGAACAATAGTCTGAATAATGTAAATAATGTACATAAATATAGACAGGTATTACATGCATATCACTCAACAGAGAATCAGTTCTAAATGGGAAGTTAGGCAGGGATACACTAGATGGGTCAAGAGTAGAGCTTGAAGAGAATTTATAGGCAAAGCATTCAGCTTTATCAGAAGAGGATGATAGCACATTAAATCGATTGAGGAGTGAGGAATAGAGACCTTACACTTATTTAGTATCCTATTACAGTGATGCCAGTAATCACGAGAGCCATGTGGTGCTTCATTTTCTCAGCAAATAGGGATTTAGATTCTTTGAAAACTCACATTTGTTATGAGCAGTTGCAAATAGACACCTGTTATGACGAGAGCTGTCTTGCTGGTATAGCTGGAAATAGTGGTTCCTATGTGCCATGGCTGCTGAGCATGCTGGCATGAACCATCGACAGGATTGTGATTTCACCTGGTATTTCTGAGAAGGGATGAAAGTATCCATGCCAACTTTGACCCAAGAAGAAACATCAGTGGGACTGGGTCAAATATGTCAGTCTAAGGGGCATCATGAAATCTCAGGAATGAGTCCCATATCAGCATGCTGGTTCCAGAAAGAGGTCTTCTTGATAGGGGGTTCCTGTTTAATGGATGCTTGGAAGGAGATATCAATAGTTACCACAGAGTGTTCTGAGTTACTAAGAGGGCAGTATTGTGAAGCTTGGTAAGTGCAGGGAGAAGAGTAAGAAATAAATACAATAGAGGAGCATGTTGCTTGGTTTGGTTAGGGAAATGAATGGGGAAATCCACAATTTGGCTGAGGGATTGGGCACTGGAAAAATTTAATATCTGTATATTGGCAACATCAGTACCTTTAGAATGTTTCAGCCATGTGTTGTGGTAAGAAAATGAGTAAATACCGACACCAAGGTATGAGTGTGATATTCTCGATGCATGAATATATGTTTTCTGCTAGATATATAAATAGTGGTGCCAGGCTACTGACTGGAGTGACTATTTAGTGGAACTATCCAGTTGAATTAGTGTGAATTATTGTGCATGGATGATTTGGGTTTTGATTTAGGATTCACAGGACGTTCAGCCAAGCTGCACTACTGATTCACTGAAATGTTTAATTATCTTTTGTTGAATTTTACTTCTTTGACCGTAAGTATTTATTTGTGGTTGTAATTAAATACTGTTTTATTTTAACATTGAAGTCTTGAGTTATACTTAATTATTAACGGCCACCGTACATCACAAAAGTGGTGAAAAGGAATTTGCATTAAACTCTTGCAAGAAGAAAAAAAAAACATCTTAACAAGAAATTCAGAAAAGTGATGACACGTGGAACTATGAATTTCACAGAACTACAAATAAATAACCTGGTGAGGATATTCAAAAATCAATTCCGTGGACTACAGAAAAAATGGAAGAATTAAAGTCTGTCATGGTTCAGAATATTGAAACAACAGCAACAACAACAGAAAGTTCTGGAATTATTATTACATACAACTTCATTGGAAGGAAAGTTATTCACTCCAGATACTGTTGCCAATTCAATTAGCAAATTTTTATACAATCCAAACGAAGGAATAACATTTCCAGCGTATTATAGAAGCTACAAAGAAATCTTCAAAAAGGATTGTTTACACTGGGATGATAGAAAAAAAGTTTGCTTACTATTAAGGAAACTGTCTTCTGCGGAACATGAAAAGTATGTGAATTTTATTTTGCCAAAAAAACCATGAGATAAATTTTGAGGAAACTTAATTTTGTCGGAAATTTTCAATGGTAGGTGCTTACTATTTAACACATGTTGGTAATGTCTTAACTTAGTAAAGAATGGCAATGAAGATTTTGCCACTTATGCTTGAGTAGTGAACTGGGAATTTAAATTGAATGAATTAACACCAGATTTATTCAAATGCCTAATATTTGTAGAGGGTTTAACTGCTAATAAGGATGATGAAATAAGAGCTAAGATACTGTCTAAATTAGAGGTGGATTCAAAATTAACTCTTCAGAAAATGGATGAAGAGTCTCAATACATGGTTAATCTGAAACTTGATGCTGCAAGAATTGAGGAAAGAGACATTTCACACGTATGTAATGCCTGACCATTTAAGAAAAAGGAGTATAGACCTTCTGTAACACTATAACAGAGCATTCAAAAAAGATTATACACCTTTGTCAGTACACAATGCTTGCCATGGTTGTGGTGGTAGACATTTTAAAAGTGATTCTTTTTTCAGGAAAAAATGCTATAAATGTGAGAAGACTGGACATAAATTTACACATTGTAAATACGAGGGTCATTCAATAAATAAGGTGAATTTTTCGGTATAAGGACTTCTAATACAGATAGAAGCTTATTCTTTTTTATTTTTTTTTGTTTTACTTCTCTTTCCCATGGATTTAATTTCTTTTGCAGGTTTAAAAAAACTTTGAGAGTTTTGGCAATTAACAAAGATGGCCAACCAAGAAGCATGCTCCAGGATTGAACAGCGGTCAGTTATCAAGTTTTTGGTTGCTGAAGGGTGCAAACCAGTTGAAATTCATAGGAGAATGTCAACTGTGTATGGTGCCACATGTTTCAGCCAAAAAAATGTCTACAAGTGGGCTAAATTGTTTAAAGAAGGATGGGGCAGTGTTGAGGATGAGGACAGGCTTGGGAGGCCTACAGAAGTGAGGTCTCCTGAGGTGATCGAATCAGTCAATGACCTCATTCAGTCTGACAGAAGGGTGACAGTGGATGACATTGCATGGACTTTGAAAGACATAAAGAACAAACGCAGTCAGAAGGAGTCATCTTGCATTATGACAACGCAGGGCTTCACACAGCAGCCAAAACGGTGCAGACCATCAACGAGCTGGGCTGGGAACTGCTCCCTCATCCCCCTTACAGCCCAGACCTACTCCTTCAGACTTTCACCTATTTCGTCCTTTGAAAGCGTTCACGAGAGGCACAAAGTTTAAAAGTGACGATAAAGTCAAAAGTGTTGTGAGCGACTGGCTGAGACATCAGTCCAAAGATTTTTACGCTGAGGGAATACGGAAGCTTGTGCACAGATGGGAAAAGTGTGTGACAGTGCTGGGAGACTACGTTGAAAAAGAAAAAAGAAAGTAATCTTCTATCTGTATTAGAAGTCCTTATACCGAAAAATTCACCTTATTTATTGAATGACCCACGTACAAAAAATGGAGAAAAATAGAACATATGTGAAAAGGTAAATACTTTGTGTAAAGTAAAAAAAAAAATTAAAGGAAAGACTAAAAGAAACATTTGTGAAATGTGTCTTTAACTGAGCTAGAAACATCTCAAAAGAGGAAATTTGTTTTTCTTAAAATTAATAATGTAAAAATAAAACTACAATTGGATACATGGTTTGCTATCACCATCATCAATGAACAGACAATGGCAAACAGTTCATGGTCAGTAAATTTGAGGGTTTCTGTAAATCATTAAAAATAGAAAGCATTACAACATTCTCCTTATCACCCAAGAAGCCATGGACAAGCTGAATGATTTGTTGATACTTTTAAAAGAGCATTAAAAATGTCAGAGGGAGAGGAGGCAAATGAAGTAATGTTACAGCAATTTCTGAGCATTTCCAGAATAACACCAAACCCGAAACCTGTGTCTGGAAGGTCGCCGGCAGAACTGATGTTTGTCAGGAAGATTAAGCCCATATTTAACAAATTACTAACAGAACGGAAGGTGTGAACATCAAGGAATCAAAATAATATAAATATTCTAAACATGGTGATAAAGTGTATTTTAAAATGTACCAATGTGGAAAAGAATTCTGGGAAGACGGTGTGATAAAAAAAATGGATTGGAAAAATGATATACATGGTACAGGGACAAAGGTGGAAACATAAGCGACACCTTAATCAGTTAAAATGGAGATTCAATGATTTAGTAAGTCCATGTAAAGAGGTACCAATAGAAATATTTTTTTTTTTTTTTTTAAGCTTATCACCCCAAGCAAGGCTGGAAGCCACTAGCACGCAAGGGGTTACAGAAGGTTTAGAGGAAGAGCAGAGAGGAGTGTTAAAGGAGAGGATGTGGAGAAAGATAGTGGATCGATCAAGGCAAGGGGGTTACAGAAGATTTGGAATGAGAGCAGATAGGAATGAAAGGTGAAAGGATGTGGAGAAGGGAAGTGGATAGATCAAGGCAACTGGAGATGTCGATTGATGTTACACTTAAATAGTTGGAGATTGGAATATTGTATGACATGTTTGATGTACCTACACCACCAGAATTAGTGAACCAAGGAGGTACAAAAAAGAAAAAGAACAGCAAGGGGACATTTGAATATTGAACCCAAACTGAAGAGTTAAAGACTCCAGAGATGTCATCTCAAAAAGGGGAGGTGTCATACAGGAAGAAAATGAGTAACTACCAACACTGAGGTTCAAGTGCGACACTCTGGATGTTTTACAGCAGGTGTATAAATAGCGGTGTCAGGTTACTGACTAGAGTAATTATTGAGTGACTATTGAACCGAACTATCCAGTCAAATTATCGTGCGTTGATGTTTGTGTTTTGATTTAGGATTTACTGGACGTTAAGCTGAGCTGTGCTACTAACAAAGTATTCATTAAATGGTTAATTACCTTTGGCTGATTTTTACTTCTGTTATTTTTAAGTATTTATTTGCAGTTGTAATTAAATACTGTTTTATTTAACACTGAAATCTTGAGTTATACTTACTTATTAACGGCCACCGTACGTCACAAAAGAATTAAAGTCACCAAAGACAAAGATGTTTGCAGATGGATGAAGAGTGTATTTTCTCTACTATCAGCTATTGTGTCTAATATACTGCAGTCTTGGCAAGTGGTGAGCGATAAAGGAAAAAGTGATAGCTAACAGATTTTAGTAGTGAATGATGAAGTATATGAAAGAGTAGTCGACGACCTCGAGAGATAATTCTTTGTCTATCGGCAGATTGTCTTGGATGTAATCACCAAGGCCATCAATGTGAATGCCAGAATCTTTTTGGCAACCAAGAAGTCATTGGGAGCAATGGAAGAATTCAAGTTTGTTTCACAAAGGGTAAAGATATTTGGCGACAGTTCCAGGCGGAAGAATTCTAAGCTGCAGAAGTTGAAATGGATACCACAAATATCGAAGAAAGAAAGATTGAGGTGGGGTTGGTGTATTTTTGTTAGCTGGTTTAGTTTTATTTCTTTTTGTTGTGATTTCCATGAGATATGTTTTGAAGAGAGGGGAAAAAAAGCATAATAATTACCATTATCTGTCATCAATGACAATACAAAGAAGGTAGCGTGTAACTGAGAGCAGAGCATAATGTGGCCTCAGGGTTGTCACCAGAAATACATGCAGAGACACCTACCCATGCACGACATGGTACTACAGATACCCTGATATTATGCGACTGTTGATTAGTGCAGCCTCTCTAAGTGCTACCAAAGAGTTCAGGCTTCTAATGACCAGTCGGAAGCAGCAGCCAGCAAATTGCCAACTTGGTATCTTAATAATGGAAAGTCACAGCCACTGGTTAGTCTGATCACTAAAAAGTTAAGACAGTTAAATCATTGTGGCCCTGGTAAGACAATGAAAGAAAGAAAGAGAACTTGTAAACCATATCTTGATCAGGGAACAAGGGATGAACCTCTACTCCTATTCAATAGATATGGAAGTAGTGTGAACTGGTTTATAGATGAGCCTATTAACGTGTATAAAAATAAAAAATAAAATTGGGAAAGAATTCATATTGAGTAAGCATACTTAAATTAAACAGGTTATGGAGAGGGCTGATTTTTTCTTACCTCCTCTTTTAGCTCTTATTAAGCATCACAACTCTCTTGGCAATATTAGTTTCTGTTGATATTTCTTTTGCATTGTCTACTACAAAGGCATCTCCTATTCACAAGACTTCTTTCTGCTACCAGCATACTGACTGGGATTCATTTTGTAACTTTCTTCAAGGTGCCCCTTGGATTGAGATTTTTAGCCTTTCTATTGAGAATTGTGCCACAGAGGTTTCCTCTTGGGTCAAAGCCAGCATTGTTGCTTTTGTGCTTTCTCAGATATTACCAGGTGAAATCACAATCTTCTTGGTTTGCAACAGTCTGTTCTGCTGCTATAGCCCGCAGGAATCATTTCTTCCAGGTGTTTCAGCATGATAGTATCAATCACAAGAGAAGCCTATTTGTGACTGCTTTTAGCAATTGTAAACATGACCTTATTAGGTTAAGTCTTTGCAGATAGAATGAGCCACCTCATAGCTTTTAATAAGTTTGGCTCTTGTGACTACTGGTGGCTTTGTAATAGTGTGTTAAATGAGAGTAAGTCTTCTATCCCTCTTCTCTTCACTCAATTGGAAGTGTTAACTTCTTTTAGCAGAATCTTTTGCTTGTAAATTCTCCTCAAATTCTACTCTAGATTCGTTTGGCATAATTCTGCTTAACTTTTGACTTGGAACTGCATTGCTATTGAGTGATATGTGCATATAATTCTGTCCATGGTTCCTGCTGTCATTGCTAAACTAGATCCCCTCAAGTCATGTAGACTTGATGGTATCCCAGCAATAGTCCTTAAGAAATGTGCTCCTGAACTGGCTCCCGAACGTACCTGGCTGCTGCTTGCTTTCCAGCTATTTTGGAAATCCTTTTTTGTCGTTCCAATGTTTAAGAACTCAGGTGATCCTTTCTCACCATTGGCTTATTAGCTTTCTGCTGCTTTTTGGCAAAGTACTAGAGGCTCCAATCAACTCTGAATTGGTCAAGCATCTCACACTGCAGGATCTTCTTTCAGATAAACTATATGGCTTTCGCTTCTGTAAGCGTTCTGAAAGGAAGTATTTGTAGCAGATTACTTCCACAACACAAAGAACAAATCTCTGTAAGTACAGACTCGGATATCGGGGGGGCAGAAAGAAATGCCGAAAACTCGATTCGCCGGTACTATCTCACAAAGCACAATGCGTACAACCAGTCAGAAAAAATAACTTGTTCTCCACCAAACGCAGTAGCCAAAAATCCTTCTCCCAGATTTGAGAACACCAACTGCTTTTATCGGGCGAACATTTTTTCCATTCGTCGACAGCTGAGAGACGATCTCCAGTATTTTGCATATCAAAGTACGTTTATTGCGACTCCTACATCAGACTTTTCTTTTTTTTTTTTTTTAAATTCAAATATTCCATCTTCAGCATGTCATGCGGAATACGTGCCCTTTTGTCTGGTAATTAATTTCCTTTTTCGCCAGATTTTCCGTCGTAAAATACACGCAACTCGCTGTCACTTAGTTTGACGAAGTAAGTCCCCGTTTTTTTCGCTATAGCTTCTCTAGGTCAATTGCTGATATATTAATGGTTATTGTTGAAAGGCTCTAGAATAGTAAAGCTGGGTCTGCTTTGGATATCTTGAAGTTATTTGACAGGGTTTGGTATATGGGTCTTCTTCACAACTCAACAGGTTATGATATTTCTGGATGGATTTTTGAACTGATTCAGTCTTTTTATTGAATTGTGAAATGAAAGTTGTCACTGTTCAAGATGTTTGTTTTTTCATTAATGCAAGCATCCCCCATTCATGGACCTATGTTGTTCCTAATTTTCATCAATGACCTTTGCAGATGACATCAGTTCTTAACTCTGCATCTATGCTGATGACTAAACCATTTATCCCTGCGTTCATAGTAAGTCTGAGCGGTGTGAGGAGGTCAAATGTGCAGATGAAATAAAAAATGACATACAATCTGTGGGTAAATGGGGCAAGTAATGGCTTGATAATTTTAACGCCTCCAAAACAAAACTGTTCTCTATTAATTGTCCGAGTGAAACCTTTCTGCCACCCATCAGCAAAGCATGTGTGCTAGCCTCTAGGAGAATGACTTATTGCGCCTTCTCGGGCTAACGTTTTCCAATGACATGAAGTGGAAAGATTAGATTGAATTGATTGCTAAGTCTGATGCTAGGAAAGTTCATTCACGGTCTCATACTTGATAATTTTTCTCACCCAAATCGATCTTACATATTTACAAGTCTACCATTCATTTATGCTTCAAATACTGCTGTCACATACAGCCTGGTGCTCCTGTTATACATTTAGAGATTCTTGATAAAATCCAAAGAAGAATCTGCAATATTATTGGTCCTGAGCTGGCATCTCGACATCAATCGTTTTCAGTCCCACTGTCATAATGTAGTTTCTCTATGCTTTTTCTATAAATACTTTCATGATAAATGTACTAGATTGTTGGTAAGATCTCTTCATTTTATAGCTGAAATGGTTAGATGTAACCAGAAGTTCTATGCTAACAATTTCTTTTCTCACACATCTCATTTGTGGAACTCTTCTGGCTTCTTGCTTTCCAGTCAAGTTTGAAAAATTAAATGCAATATCAATCATTATGTTCTGTCCTCTTAAATTCCGTACTTTTATTGTTCTGGCTCCTTGATAATGTTTTTTGTATATTCTTTCACACCGAGTAAACCCCCCACCGCATTTTAGTGGCGCTGTTGTCTTTCTTGATTTGTGGGAAAAGTTTCATTTACAATGCTTTGAACATTGTTATGTATTATAAAAACATGTTATTTTGCTTATGTTACTACAAACTAATGTAACAAGTATTTTATGCAATGTATGTAAATTAACATGTCCTTCAGGTAAGAAATAATTTTGAAGATGGTTACTCAGCAGAACTGTATTTGCAAAAATAAACAAAAAAAATGGCATGTATCGTCTGGTTTTAGAGATAAAAATGATGGAATTTTCAGAATAGAAAATAAAATTAAAAACCTTGAAAATGGGAATAAATTTTTACAGTTTTTCTTTGTTATAAAATTAGAGACATAAAAAAAAAAACAAGAAAAAAATGTTTGTTCAAAATGATGCTTAAGATAGCAGAAAAGAATTGATAAACATATAACTATTTGATAATAGCTGATATGAAATATTCACTTCACTTGACACCCCTCCAGTGATGTCTGCAGCAATATCTAATTTGCACAAGAAACTGCATAGAGACAAGCCCATTTTGTCGGTCTTCAAAGTTATGATTTCTATTGATAAAATAAGCTGTCACAGCTAGTGGACTTTTTGGAGTAAGCTGATATCCTGAGGATAAGTCTTCCCCTGCCAGTATATAGCCTCTCCATCAGCAAGCCCTATGTAGTGCCTCCTTGTGGTGACACATGTCAACTGAGCACCTTGCGGACTTGGGCTAAACTACAGGGGACGGGGGAGGGGTTTGGCCCCCATAACATGTGGCATGCAGGCCCACCAGTGTGTGGACATGCCTTGGTGCCCATGAACCAAATCCCAGCTATGGGTTAAATAGCTCCACTGCCTTGTGGAAATCTTCGGGAGAAGAATAGGCTAAGGAGTAAATCCTACACAAATCCGGAGTGGAGCCCCTAAGGTGGATGGACAGCACTCTGTGCTACCTTCTGGCAACTCCTGCAGCCGTGCTGGTACCAAACTGTATTGGTTCATCCTTTCCTTTGGACTCTACTAGCAAGGCCGAGAGGGGAACTAGACGTCTGGGCAGCCCTAGCTCTCCATACATCCCGTCCAGGCTCGTAGTGCACCTGCACTACTCAATTGCCTTCTGATACGGACGAATGTCGACGATATCCTGATGAAAAGAAAGTTCTTTGATTAGTCAAAGATTTTCAAGATCAGATTTAATTTTACCCTCATAAATAGTATACTCTGTGAGGTGCAGGCAATATGCACTTATTATAGTTGTATGTTAGCTTAAACCTCTCAGCAGTTTCACTAAATCTCCTGAGCTTAATGTCATGTCCTTCCTTATGTTAACTTGATGATAGGTAGATTTCAAATCAGGGGTGTCCTAAAGAATCAATATTGTACCATAGTGCTCACCAGTTCATCCGTTTTGGTATGAGGTAAGAAATGTGAAGCAATTCCCAGTTTATGAGCAAGTGGCTAATATTCTTGAGTCATTCATCAGTGGTCATTGGATTAGCTCACATCAAGGGGAAGGACTTGACTTAATTATCCTTTCTGCAAGTAGCGTTTTCACTTCAATTCTAATAACGTGTTCATCAGAGGAACTATATTTTTGAACTTAGTAAGCACTCCATATTTACCACACAATAGCCAGAAGTCTTAGAGTTCAATGAAGTTGGTACTACAGATACCATATCATTCTAATTTCTAAAGAAAGCTTTCAATAATACCTGTATCTGTAAGTGCTCTGATTTTCTTCCTATGAAATTTAATCCAAGTAGTAATAATAGGTAAAATTTCTGAAGTAATTACCATCACAGCAAAAGTTGGAGACTGAATTGCAGCAGATTTTCCACACCTTCCTGAAGAACATACCTTTGCAAAATAGGCCTTCTTACCACATTTAAGGCATGTGCTTTACTACATTAGACACTTCCAGCAAAAGTACCTATCATTCCCACATAAAAAACAAACTTTTCTGACTCTTAGAGACAGCACCTCATGTTTAGATGATCTGCCACTAATAGCATTTGCTTCTGTATTATCATCGGAAGGAGTTCATACTGCACTAGATGTTGTCCGTAATACAGAATATAATATAGAATTTGTTTTTGTATCTGTTTCAAAGCTCTTAATTGTTCAAAGGCAGTTGCAAAATCACGTTTTGTTCTGAAACAAATACCTGGGATGCGTGATTAGACCACATTACAAGAAGCATGCACAATTTTAAAATGTGCAGGAGCACATTGCACGTGGAAAATTGGCTACAAGCTATAAGATTAAATTTTAGAATAAATTACTAAGTAAAAAAAAAAATGGCACAAATGCATCTGAAAGGAGGGGAGTTATTTTAATGAAAAACAAAGATTTTGTATCATTTTTGGTAATGGTTAAGCAGGTGTTGACTGTTTACTTTTTATTTTTGGATAAGAAAAACTTCAATTTAGTTTTTGATACTTTGCCACACCCTTCCTTAACCTTGGCCCCCACCAAGAAGTTCTTTACACATGTTGAAATTTTTCTCTACTCTTTGAATAAAAAGATGGAACTGGGGTGTATTTTGATAGTCTGTGCTTTCATCCATTGCTAGTGAATAAAATCATGTTCCCTCAATTTTAATTGCTTTTCTTTGCATCATCATCATCATCATCATGCATAAGGAACAGACATTATCTCCTTTTTCTCAGGATATAAAATCCTGACAAAGAAATTAGCATATGTGCTTCTTGATGAAGTCTCCCACTGTGAAAGAGTTCTTGGTAGTAGAAATTTACTTGGAAATTTCTAAATTCATCCCTTTTACCATTCAATTTCTGTATGGCTATTCAAAAAAAAGTTTGTCAAGATTTTTTTTTTATCAGACTGCTACCTCACATTGTATTCTTTGGGGAGAAATACCGTTTCACAAGGCAGACTATTTTGTTGCTGGAAACAATGAAAAACTATTCATTTGCCCAATCAATGTTAAAAGCCCCGTGAACAGATTCTATTTTTCTTTTGGATAAATTTCAGTGACAAAGTGAGCCAAATATTTTGGTATACTATCATGCAAAGTACAGTTGCCAATGAAAGAATTGGTGGGATAACAAAGTGATGGACACCAATAACCTTGCCTGCTTTACTTGCGAGTGGGGTGGGGAAAGATGACTACATTTCAGTGTTCTCCTCTCTCAACATAAAGTTATCTTTCTGAGACAAAATATGACACTTTATAAAACTTTGATTTTGTCAACCTTTCTCTCAAACTCATTTTCTTTTAACAGAAGACAGGGGAATGCCACCCTCTCAGCATATTCCTACGCCCACTCATTTGGATGAAACCAATGAGTAATATTTTCAGTGTGAGTGAGATCCCTTCACTTCTGAAGAGAAGAAACAAATTAGTTTTGGGTTAAAGCCTTTCCGGTCACACCTGTTGATGTTTATGTTGTTTTGAACTCTGGTTGTGGTTGTTTGGCACATTTGGGCAATCTTCTTCTTTTATCACTCCCTTTCTTCCCAAGACTGCGGTACATTAGACGCAATAGTTGACAGTAGAAAAAAAGATGCTTTCTCTCCATCCACCTGCGAACATCTTTGTCTTTGGTGTCTTTAATTCTGACCATGACACATGGCTGAAGCATTCTAAAGTTACTGATGTTGCCGGTATACAGACATTAAATTTTTATTCATTGCCCAGTCCCTCAGCCAAATTGTGGACTTCCCCACTCATTTCCCTAGCCAAACCAAGCAACATGCTTCTCTTGCCTAGATTCACAATACTGCCACTCTATGGTAACTATCGATACCTCCTTATAAGCATCCATTAAAAGCTCCTATCCATAAGACCTCTTTTTGGTACCAGCATGCTGATATGAGACTCATTCCGAGATTTTCTTTGTGATGTCTCTTGGACTGACATATTCAACCTCCCAATTGAAAAATGCACCACTGAGGTTTCTTCTTTAGTCAACGCTCGCATAGACGCTTTCATCCCTTCTTGGAAATACAAGGTGAAACCGCAATCCTCTCCATGGTTCACACCAGCATGCTCGGCCACCATAGCACACAGGAACCCCAATTTCTGGCTATACCAACATGACAGCTCTTGTCATAACAGGGGTCTATTTGCTACTGCACATAACAAATGCAAGCGAGTCCTCAAAAGCACTAAGTCCCTGTTTGCTGAGAGAATGAGGCAACACAGAGCTTCTAAAAACTTTGTTTCTTGTGATTACTGGCATTTCTGTAATAGGGAACTAAATAAGTGCAAGGTCTCTATGCCCCCCTCCTCTTCAATCGATTTGAGGTACTATCATCCTCTGCTGATAAAGCTGAATCCTTTGCCTGTAAATTCTCCTCAAACTCTACTCTTGACCAATCTGGTGTCTCCCTGCCTAACTTCCCACTTAGAACCTATTCTCTGTTGGGTGATATGCATATAACCCAAGGTAATCATTGCAACTGAGGTCTACGACTGGGAGTGGACATGTGGAAGCCTAAATTAATTAATTTTACCAAGGAACTTGTTAGTAATGCTCAGTAATTAGTTAATTAACAACTATATATATTAGGAAGCATCTTACTATTATTGACTTATTTCCATAAATACAAATGTACAAAGGATAAAAATAACCTACTCGACCTGAAAATAACTAAATGCACAAAAATCCCTTTATTCACCATAAATTAGTCATTTTTAGATAATATTGCAAAAATAATGACTTAATTTGTTTATGCCAATTGATTACAGAAAATATAATTGTATAATCCAATCAGAAAGCAATTTCAGCCATTTTACAAAATTGTGTATCAATAAAATTTGAAAATATTTTATAAAAGATGTGAATTTCAGAGAAACAATAATTTTGATAAACTTTACAAAATTTATTGTGATTTTTGTTACATGTGCAATTTGCTTCACAGAAAATGAAGAAAATACTTATTTTGCTATGATACAATAATACAAATTACCAATACACATAGTTTTAAAAATTAAGATCAATTTACATTAACAAGAACACAAAATCAATAAACAGGATAATTTGGAGAGTTAACCAATTTAATATATGTAAAAAGGGGGAAAATTGAACATAAAAATGTCTGGTATCCCTGTATGAAATTTTAAAATTATCGCAATCTATTTCTTTCAAAAATTTTCATATTCTTGAAAAAAATACAAAAACAAACTAAAATTATTAAATATTTCCTCTTCTGTGGGACAATCTTTTCTTGTAGCCTGTTATATACAAAACTGGCATTTTAATATCTTTACGGATCTTAGTTTCAAGTTCTGGTAAATTATCAAATATTTGGCATCCAATTTCATCCAACAAATGTCCATATGTTGAGCAATTATGGCTTGAGTCAAAACTGTTTATTCTTTGACTTCAACATTTAATTTAAGAAGTAGTTTTAGTTTTTTCAATATTTGAATTTTTCAATAATATTTTGGACTGTTATAATATATGCACCTCCAGAACTTTGTTTTAATTTTCCAAATAATTTGTGGTAAATTCACCAAGCATAATAAAATTAAACCCCTTGCTTAGCAAATATCTAGAAACATCAATTAAGCCATTGCATGTATATTCAATGGCTAAACTAGTTTCTCTTGTTAAGGATTTCATTCTTTTTCCTTAATTTCTTTTCATTCTTTTTGTCCTTTTACCAGAATTAGAAAGAAATAACAAATGTTCATCATCTAAATCTGATATCACCTTTTTAAGTGGATCATGTTTCTTAGTATCACCATATGTTTTTTTGACAAAGAAAAATCTTCCAAAATTTTAAGATTTTCCACTGAAATTGAATGTTTTTGCAGTATCCTCCCCATTTAATGATGGGGGTGTTTTAATCGCAACTACAGTTTGATCACAAAAAAAACATTTAAACAATGAGAAACATTTTGTTGCTCAGCAGGTTTTGGATAAACTTCTACTTCAGTTCATTTTGACAGCTTAATGAATTCAGTTTTTTCATATTCAGAAAGACCTTTTACAAGTTCTCATTTTGCTGTCGTCTTTTTGCCCTCAGAATAAAAAAACAATAATTCAGAAGTAGGTTCAGTAATTCAGTTAGCTGAATATTTTCGAAAAGATGGACATAATCACAAAGCCATTTTTATTATTATAAAAATGTCAAATTTTTGGAAAAAAAGATTGATGGGTCCTGTTATTGCCCCATACAATTTCAATTAGTTCACCATTTTATTGCATCAACAATATATACAAAATTTTTTCATATAAAAAAATGTTGCCTCTAATTTTGCAACTGGGATCATTTTAAGTAACACTTTTGGACTTCCATTTAAACATTTTACCATAATGCTCAGTAGTGTTTTTGTTAATCCCTCAAAAATTTCATCCTAAATCAAATAAGTTTCCTCCATGAAATTGCAATCTTGGCATACACTTCATCAACAAAAAGAATACACTTTTTTCTGATTTTCAAAGATTTCACTAAAATATCACAAAGAAAATTATTTAATTTTGAAACTTCTGATGTCAAAGCTGGTAATGTTCACACACTGGGTAACTTAAAATCACCCTGAAGTCTGTTATTTAATGATTTATATGTAACAAAGTATTCAAATGCCCTGATAAGAATATCAGAATCCTAATGCTTTGTCTCAACCGTTTGTGGGGACACAACATTAATATGGTCTTTTCAATTTTTTTCTTATCATTTTTTAAGTTACTAAGATAATAAATTGCTTCATTGATTTGTGACTAGTACTGAAACATTGATATTCAAGTTTTGGAAAGAGAAAAAATTGTTGTATATACCAGTATTGTAACCTTCAAATCTCAGATTTGATGAACAATTGATTGTTTAATTTATATCATGTAACTGCTGAGACAAAATCCTGTTGATCAATATTCTGATAATTTTTTTCAAAAGTAAGGATTTTGTCTTCTAGAAACTGTGCCAACTCATCATTTTGCACATTTTGCTTAGAAGCAGAAGTTTTGTTTGTTGGCTTTGGTTGAGGACTGGGTAATGCACTTATGGCAAATGATTAAATATCGATGGTAGATTTCTGGGTCATACTTTTCTTGTAATAACTACTTTTTCAGAATCAGATAGAAAATGCCTTTCAGAAACAACAGGGTTTGGTTTGTCAGGGGTGTTGTCTTGAAGTAATGCCTTTAACTATCATTCTTGCTCATTCTGATCTAGGAGAAGACAAAATACACAAACCTAATTTTGTTAATCATAGTTACCATGACAACCGGTTACACAGTAATTTTTTACGACTTTGGGAAAGATTCTGGGGTACTGAAATTCAAAAAATATTAACTTAAAGTATTATTTTGTAAAAATTACATTGTGATCCTAAAAAGGTGTACAAACCTTATATTTTGAGGTGTGGATGGTTTAAGATTCAGAATTAAGAATTTTAAAGTTTCTATGAATATGGAAATTTGTCATCTTATTTTTGTTGTCATTAAGGAATTACATGGTTCCAAAGGATTTCAAAATTGCTTCACTGGTCAGGGACCATTTTATATTTAAGTTACATAGTGAACTGAACCTCTCTCATCAAAATTTTTGGATAATTCTATTTTACAGAGGGTGTGGATCAATCACATCCTCCTCCATAAAATACGATTATCTAAACAAAATTAACCAGTTTAATATTTTCAAGGTATATTATAAAAAAAAAATATTAAACTGGTTAATTTTTTGTTTTACATTTTTAAATGCTAGTAAAATTAAATATACATTATTTTTCACCCATGTGTAAATAATTATTGTTTTAAATCAACGTTTGCTATGAAGAATAATATCAAAGAAAAAATATTTCCAGTCAACTTTAAACAGCAAAAATTTAAATGCAATGTCAATCGCTATCTTCGGTCCACCTGATTGCTCTTTTCTCACACCCTGTAACCCCATGCACATGTACTGCCTTGCATGTAGTGATACCGATTATAAACAAAAAAACATTATTTGACTAATATTTGTTAGTAGAACTAACTTACTTTTTACATTGCTTGCTGTGGCATATTTGGAAGATGATGGTAAATTTCAGAAAATATCCACCAATGGTATCAAAGTGGTAATATTATTCTGAATGGAAACAAGATTTGGAAATTTGGACTTGTATACAGATTTAACAAACATGAAGCAGGGATTTTTTATTTTTTTTTTTTTTTAAGCTTTTCACCCCAAGCAAGGCTGGAAGCCACTAACACGCAAGGGGTTATAGAAGGTTTGGAGGAAGAGCAGATAGGAGTGGTAAAGGTAAAGGAGAGGATGTGGAGAAAGATAGTGGATCGATCAAGGCAAGGGGGTTACAGAAGATTTGGAGCGAGAGCAGACAGGAAAGAAAGGGGAAAGGATGTGGAGGAGGGAAGAGGATGATGAAAATGAGCGCCTGATGCAAGATAATTATGAAAATGGGATTTTATTTAATGAAGGAAATGATAATACTGCTGTATTTGAAATTATCATTCGAGTAGTGAAAATCATTTTTAGCATTAGAATGATAAAAAAAGGATGACATGATTCAAGAAAATGTGATAAAAATGCTGAAGATTGATGACCAAGAAGATGTCGTAAAAGAAGTAACTGACGATAAGCAAAAACAAAATATATTTTAACATGAAAAATTATCATGTATATGAATATGTACTTTACACACAAGTCAAACTGTATCAACAAGTTGGGTGATCACTGAAAGGACAATGAACTGTGGCAAAGAGTCACATGTTCAGTTGTGACAAAGATGCTGAATCACAAATATTGGCTGAGGAAAAAGAAAAAAAAAAACAAGCAGATATGTGATGTCATTTTCTGTAAGTCTCCTTTAAATCAGACTTCTTACCTGAATTTAACCCTCATTATTTTTCCTTAGTAACTTTTATTTCTATTAGAGATAACGACAACATGTATAACCCTTCAATTATAGCAGTTCCATTCTCTATTTGTTTCCTAATATTACTGATCCAAAAGACATGAAAAATGCTAGGTCAGGATGATTTTGAACCTACATCACCTAATCTGATGATGTAGGTATCTGTTCAAACCCATCCTGACCTATCATTTGATGACTGCTGGATCCATAATACTAGGAGACATTCAAAAGTTAAAATCATGTTTGAGGCTAATCAAACATTATTAAAAATGAAGTGTAAAAAGTGATTCATCTCTGAGGTTGGGAGACTCTTTGATTCTCAGCATTATCTGCTATTCCAATCCCATTGTATCCGCCCGGAAGTGGTGTGTTTTGCTCTCTTTGGGAGAGGCATTTCAAACAAAATGGCTCCAATATGATGGTTACCAAAACATTTGGATCATGTTTACAAGGAAACTTGTGGGTTCAGAAATTCTGGAAGTGTTGGATGCTGGGGTTTTGGTGACAACAATGATGCAGGAAGTGTTTCAATTGCCCAAGTTACCACAAATTTTACTAATCATTTGTGGAAACTTGGAATTTAACTAATCTTGTCAATGATTATTGCCTACAAATTGGTGTTTAAAGGATAAAAGAAATGATGACTAAGAAAGAAATTCATGTAGAATGGTTCAGAGATCAGAAACAAATTCCTGACCGTTTAGCTAAGACAAGAGCTTTCACTGGGGATTTGAGAGAGAGCGCTTTCATTAATGAAGACTGAATACTGCAGATATATATATATATATATATATATATATATATATATATATATATATATGCACATTTCATTAAAAACGACTGACAAAGTGCTTTTATTTAGTTTCTTATATAATTTCTCGTGCGATCTAATATTTCTAATTCTAACAGTTGAAATATAATCCTTGAAAATGGCTAAATGTATAGCCAAAAGTGCTCAGATAAAAAGAACATTCGGACAGTTTTTATATAATTTATCATCCGAAAAGAAAAACATTATTAGATCGCACGAGAAATTATATAAAAAACTAAATAAAAGCACCTTGTCAATCGTTTTTAATGAAATATGCATGAAAGAAGGATTGCTGCCTAAATACACAATATATATATATATATATATATATATATATATATATATATATATATATATATATATATGTATAACATGATGTGACCATAAATTCAAGACACCTGTATTGTTGGTGTTTGCTCCTCTCCCTTTGAACTTTGGCCTTTCCACATTGTGGTTGTTTGGTACATATATATAGATTGACACCATTTGGGTGGTTTTGTTTGAATGAAAATATATTAAAGCACTGTTTGACTAAAAATACAAACTTAAACATACATTAAGTTGTTGAGTAAATTGTAGAACCCAAATTTATTTCTTAGGCTTTATTCAATAAAGAACATGGCAATACACAGAACAATAATCAATATGAGCTTTCAGCAAGAAAGTCCAAAGATTTCTCATGAGAAAATGGGTAGAATATATAGTGTTGTTATTGATTATGCTAGTAATAGCTCAGTGAATTGTCATTAAAATATACAAAAGTGCATAACATCAAATCAAATTGCCAAAAGCACAACTGTCAATAAACATAGAAAGTAAAAGAGTCCATCTAAAAAATGGTGAAGTGATTTGAAAAAATATCAATTACTACCAACCATGGTTCTTCTTTCTCAGTCAAAATAACACAAGTTAAAATCAACCCTGTTGAACAAATAATCACTTCTACAACTCTCAATGTTTAGCAAGTGTGTCATAAGCAACACTGAAATTATTGCTCAAGAAAACAAAATTGTGACTTAGCTACAGTATACAGTGTCAAAATGTCCTATAGAGTCCTTTTCTTTTCTCTAAAATACCCAAGCCTAAAATGTCTGGTACCAAAACACTCAATTCTAGATTTTGAATGTGGATTCTCAAAGCAGGCCCTTCCCCTTCAGAGATTGGCATGTCATAATCTTTCTATCCTTTCATGTCTATTGATTTGGTCACATTCCCTGGTAAGCTCAGGACAGAAATTAGTTTCATAAATTTGTTCAGTACATTTTCCTATAGATAATGAATTCAAACATACAGTAAACTTTTATAGTTTTAGAAAATAAATATTTATGGAAGTATATGAATAGAGAAAGTTCAGTTTTAAAAGAAACAATTACCCTATTTTCATTAACTTCTGAGATAAAATTCCTCTTTTGTGAAATCTTATAGACATATGACACTCTGTAAAAATTCAAGAATCACTTTTATTGACTGGCAAACTATGATGGAACACTTGCAATTTTTCATTTCTGGAATAATTTTCTGGAATAATCCAAGGCAGCATAAATGGACATTTAAATGCAAACAGCAGCAAAAACATTCCATAAGGTTATCAGATACGACCAGTTAAGATATACTTTAATGAAGCTGTGCTAATGTATTTGCAATGCAAGTGTCTCCCAAGACTCCTCTTACTTTAGTTCTCCTCTCTTTTTGCTTTATATTAATCATCGGCCAAGGAACATTCGCAGACCATTAGTAAACATTTATGGATGCACCTCCAAAACTCTAGATGAACAAAGTCTAGTAGCTTGTCTCTCCTCTGATAAATCTTTAATAGCTCAATGGTGGGGGGGGGGGGGTAAACAGGCTTCAATAGCTTCAAAATCAAGATATTAACATTCCATCATCACTGAGCCTATCCTGAATCTTCTCCAACCATGATGAATGACTGTACTCTCGACGAGGCTCCTTGTCTTGGATGTCTACTGGCGACTCAAGCTCACTCCTCAAGTGGAACTCATATGTACGATCCATTACTAAAGGTGTTGCAAAAATGGTCGGTTCCTTGTGCACCTCCAGAAAGTACCTGACTCCTCCTGCTGTGCTCTATCTTTTGAAAAGAGTCAGATCAGACTGAAAATTGTATCTAGGCTCGAGCTGTCCAACAATAACTATCTGGCTTTGACATTTCGGCAGGTTCCATGAATTATTCTGAACCCTGTTTGCTGCTTTCACATTTTAAAAATTGCTGTCGGTTAGAAAAAAAATCTATGTTTTAAGCCTATTGTTAATCTATTACTATTTCCATCATGAACGTTTGGATGAAATACATTCTTTAGTGACACCAGTTCAGATCTTTACAGCTAGGACCCACCATGCAACATACACCGGGTATAATCATCCTCATTCTCTTCGTATACCTTCATATTACATTCCACTCAGAGTGCTTCTTGTTGAGAACCACTACTTTCTGGAACAGACTCCCAAGAGGATGCTTCTTTGGTTGCTATAATTTGAACTTCTTCAAATCTGGAGGCAACCATTACCTACTCTATATATCCTCATCCTCTGCACTTACTTTCTCTTCTTAGCTCCATACAATCAACTCACTCATTAACCCATTACTTTGAGTGGCTCTTAGGTCTTATATTGGAGGAACATGTAGTTTAAAAATATCAAGATGTCACAACAGACAAATATTTTTATTTTGCTAAAGCACCAGTTTACGCTTTGCAAGAGGTTAAGATTTAATTCACAGATAGTTATATTGGTGCTAAAATAATTCATGAGCTCTTCAGTATTTTTTCTCTCAGAATTAAGATATTCCAAACGGCTGTTGGTATATAAATCTAAAAAGTAGTCCCACATTACTATTTATACCAATTGGAAAGTAGTGAAATGTAAAGCTAAGATAGCTTCTTTTTTTTGCAAACTTTGTAATCAATTACAAATTTATTATTGTTGATATGCGTCAAGATTCATTTTCCTTGATAACAAACATGAGTATGGAGAGTAGTTTTGTTTACATGGTGTGAAAATATTCAGAGCAATTTGTAGACAGAAAGATAAAAAGTAAATTACATTTATTTCTGGTAAGTTTCCAATTAAAAAAAATATCCTAATCAGTAGAAAATACACTGTTTCTTAAAATTAAATACTTTTCTAGTCTTGACATTAAAAGAGAAATTGCAGTCACATATTGAATGGTTACAAATATTAATTTTTACTATTTCTGTAGAAAAGAAAAGAGGTAGAACCCCATGAACAATAATTTTGTTTTTGATACATATACTGGCTATAGTAGTTATATTTATGCAAAAATTGAGAGTTATAAAAATATTTGGACATGTACAGCAAGCAATAGATAGATAGATAGATAGATAGATAGATAGATAGATAGATAGATAGATAGATAGATAGATAGATATAACAGATTTAGATAGCTAGCTAGCTAGATAGATAGATAGATATGAACAGATTTAGGTAGACTGATAGAAAGCTCAAAATGAACAGATTTAGATAGATAGAAAGGTCGAAATGAACAGATTTAGATAGATAGATAGATAGATATAAACAGAGAGAGATAGAAAGATAGATAGATAGATATAAACAGAGATAGATAGATAGATATAAACAGAGATAGATAGATATAAACAGAGATAGATAGATAGATATAAACATAGATAGATATAAATAGAGATAGATATAAATAGAGATAGATAGATAGATATAAACAGAGATAGAGAGATCGATATAAACAGAGATAGATATAAACAGAGATAGATAAACAGAGATAAATAGAAACATAGCTAGATATAAACAGAGATAGATAGATAGATATAAACAGAGATAGATAGATATAAACAGAGATAAATAGAAAGATAGATAGATATAAACAGAGATAGATAGATAGATATAAACAGAGATAAATAGAAAGATAGATAGATATAAACAGAGATAGATAGATAGATAGATATAAACAGAGATAGATAGATAGATAGATATAAACAGAGATAGATATATATAAACAGAGATAGATAGATAGATATATATAAACAGAGATAGATAGATAGATATAAACAGAGATAGATAGAAATATATAAACAGAGATAGATAGATAGATAGATATAAACAGAGATAGATAGAAAGATATAAACAGAGATAGAAAGATAGATATAAACAGAGATAGATAGAAAGATATAAACAGAGATAGATAGATAGATATAAACAGAGATAGATAGAAAGATATAAACAGAGATAGATAGATAGATATAAACAGAGATAGATAGAAAGATATAAACAGAGATAGATAGATAGATATAAACAGAGATAGATAGAAAGATATAAACAGAGATAGATAGATAGATATAAACAGAGATAGATAGAAAGATAGATATAAACAGAGATAGATAGAAAGATATAAACAGAGATAGATAGATAGATATAAACAGAGATAGATAGAAAGATATAAACAGAGATAGATAGATAGATATAAACAGAGATAGATAGAAATATATAAACAGAGATAGATAGATAGATAGATATAAACAGAGATAGATAGAAAGATATAAACAGAGATAGATAGATAGATATAAACAGAGATAGATAGAAAGATATAAACAGAGATAGATAGATAGATATAAACAGAGATAGATAGAAATATATAAACAGAGATAGATAGATAGATAGATATAAACAGAGATAGATAGAAAGATATAAACAGAGATAGATAGAAATATATAAACAGAGATAGATAGATAGATAGATAGATATAAACAGAGATAGATAGAAAGATATAAACAGAGATAGATAGATAGATATAAACAGAGATAGATAGAAAGATATAAACAGAGATAGATAGATAGATATAAACAGAGATAGATAGAAAGATAGATATAAACAGAGATAGATAGAAAGATATAAACAGAGATAGATAGATAGATATAAACAGAGATAGATAGAAAGATATAAACAGAGATAGATAGATAGATATAAACAGAGATAGATAGAAATATATAAACAGAGATAGATAGATAGATAGATATAAACAGAGATAGATAGAAAGATATAAACAGAGATAGATAGATAGATATAAACAGAGATAGATAGAAAGATATAAACAGAGATAGATAGATAGATATAAACAGAGATAGATAGAAATATATAAACAGAGATAGATAGATAGATAGATATAAACAGAGATAGATAGAAAGATATAAACAGAGATAGATAGAAATATATAAACAGAGATAGATAGATAGATAGATAGATATAAACAGAGATAGATAGAAAGATATAAACAGAGATAGATAGATAGATATAAACAGAGATAGATAGAAAGATATAAACAGAGATAGATAGAAAGATATAAACAGAGATAGATAGAAAGATATAAACAGAGATAGATAGATATAAACTGAGATAGATAGAAAGATATAAACAGAGATAGATAGATAGATATAAACAGAGATAGATAGATAGATAGATAGATAGATAGATAGATAGATAGATAGATAGATAGATAGATAAAACTACCTACCTGAGAGCAATTTTTAAAGTACTTAAATCCTCAGTAGGTTCTTCTGGTTTGTTGGAATCACTTGGAGACTGAGTGCCTGACTGTAGAATACTCAACTCTTTATACTCAATACTCAGCAACTGTTGAGCATCATATTCATCTCGAAATAACTGATAAGCATCCTTCAGCTTGTCTTCAGCTTCTTTCCTTTCCTCTTCAATCTGGACCAGTTTTTCTTTCATTAGTTCTATTTCTTCTTCCAAATCAGAGTTTTGATTTTTCACAGCTTTTATATCTACCACCAGACAGACACAAAGACAACAAGAAAAGAAGTTAGATAAGATCATTATTGCAAACATTTAGAAGGTTCCTAGATAATATGTCGTTAGGAAAATGAAGATGTAAAACATTTGTAGTAAACTAAAACTTGAAATATATCTGACAAGTGTAAGAGACTTCTTTGTAGCATTAAGTTAAACTTTCTTTTTTTAATCATTTCATTCCAAGCAAGGGAATAAAGCCACTAGGATGCAAGAGGTTACTCAGTGTTAGAGAATATGAGAAAAAACTACTATTAAGGTGAGAGGACAATAAAAGAATAAGAATTAAGAAGTCAGAAGATAATGATTGAAATTACATTTAAATTTTTGATCAAAGTTGACTGGGATGCAAGAAGCCAGAAAAAGAGTTCCACAAGCGAGAAGTGCAAGAAAAGAAACTTTTAGAAATGGTTACATGTAGTCATTTCAACTGTAAAATAATAAAAGCTTGTTGCCAATCTAATACTACGTATAAATTCATAAAGTCTAAGTACCATAGAGGAAAATTCATTGGAACAATTACTATGAAAGTATTTATAGAAAATGCACAGGGAAACTATGTTATAGCAGTGGGAAATGGACTGAAGCCAAGATGCCAAGTCAGAACCAATAGCATTGCAGATTCTTTGGATTTTATCAAGAATCTCTAATTATATAGCAGGAGTACCAGACCCAATGTGGCAGTAATATTGAAAGCAAGAATGAATGGTAGACTTATAAATATGGAAGATAGATTCTGACAAGAAAAATTGTCTAGCACAACATAGTAAACCAATTTTCTTAGCTGCAGACTTAGCAACTGATTCAATATGCTCTTTCCACTTCATGTCAGTTAAAAATCGTTAGAAGGTGCACCGAGTCAATCTCCTGAAGGTTAGCATCAGCCATGCTGATGGCAGGTAAAAAGGGTTCTCTTAGACAATTTAAAGAGAGCAATTTCGTTTCTGAGGTGTTAAAATTAACAGGCCACTCCTTGCCCCATTACTTATAAAAAAAAACCCATTGTGAAAATTTTTTACCCTAAAAAGGAAGTGACTTTAACTACGGATGCAAGTGAAAGTGCCGTATCAGTGATTCTGTCTCAAGAATGTCGTCACCCTATAATGTACATTTCTAGAAGACTAAAGATCAACTAAACTAACTATTCAAACATTGAAAAAGAAGCATTAGTTATCGTATGGAGGACAGATAGAGCTCACCAATTTTTATTAGGGAGGAAGTTTCTGTTGAAGCCTGACCATAATCATTAGAGTTTATTTTTAACCGCAGAAAGGAGTTAGCTAAAGTTATATCTTCGAGGATTTTAAGATGCGCCATAAAGCTCATTGCCTTTAACTAAACCCTATTTTACATGTGGCTGATCTATCAAGACTAAAATTCTACTATGAATGATTAGAAAAATCAACCAATTCAGAAGATAAAATATTGCACAGGATTGAAATGAATGTATTTACCTTTCAAGCATCTTGGATTTGAGACCTTACAGGATCCAGTATTAAGCAAAATTGCATACAGAATAAAAAGAAACAAATGGAGTAATTGTTCTGGGGCAGAGAGACCTAATAAAGATATAAGGCACAGGTTAACTATAGAGAAGGGTCTTATATACAATGGAGATGTTTTAATACCACCAGAGAGGTTAAGAACACAGAGACAATTCAAATTGGAAGTATAGTAGCCTGGGTTTTCATGTGATGTAGAAAAATATGTACCAGAATGCCCAAAATGTATGGAAATAAAAAAACTTTTGGCAAACCAAGATACATTTATGGCCTAAAGAAAACGAGTTATGGATCTGTGTTCATACGGATCATGCGTAAAGGCATAGGACTCTTTTTTAATTTTGGTCGACTCATTCTTTGGGTGGCCTGAATTGGTTAGGGTTCAGGATATTAAGTTCTTTTTGCTGATAGCTTTAATATTACTATTCCTGGGTAGTGAAAGAAAATTGTAATTTTGTTTAGGTTTTGAATTCATATTCTTCACTATGACAATCCTTTTGTCATGAGCATTGCCATTCTCAAGATGTTAGGGAAAAAGTAATTTTGATTATTAAACACTAAATTTTGCAATTTGGGAATTAAAATTGATTTTCAGCACTTGTTCTATATATTGTATACTGAAGATGAGGAAAGAAAGGAATCATTGGAAATTAAGACAAACATTGCTAATAGCATCAGGGTATCATTTGTATAATATGCATCATTATCTATTTATGATAAATATTTTATATTAAAAATGAACAATGTGAAATTAAAATATCAGCTTAGCAACAATTGAATAATCTGATTATTATAAAAAATTTCAACAAAATATAACAATTCTGAAAGAGAAGATAATTCAGTAATTACCTGGCTTGACTTGTTCATTAAATTCAATTATCTTCTTTTCATAAATTTCAGCAGTTGAAACAACTGTTTCCTAAAAGATTGATGAGCTTTATTAACAAAAGGACAACAACTGAGAAATAATTAGAGATTCAAAAAGAAAACTATTCATTTAGCTTTTATTGATAATTGAAAAAAAAGGAGAAGATTTTTGTTAGATAGAAAAAGAAACGAATGAGAAAAGTGGCATTTTAAAGCCGAGTTAAGAAATAACTAATACAAGGTGAGTAAGGGTCTGCATATTTCTTATTGGTGGTATTCATTGTCTTTTGTATAAAAAACTGGTATTTCCAAGGCGGATTTTCAAAGTAGGTAACTCAATCTCCAACATCTATTTCTTCCCATTTGACTGCAACTTAATAAATATTATCAACTAGACGTGGAGAGTTTCTCATCTGTCAAATGGATATTTCATCAAACAAATATATTAATTCTTCAAGCATTGTTATAACCCTCTAGACCAGTGTGGTTCCCAACTAAATAAATTGCTTTATCATTTTGTACCTTCTTCTTTTATGTGCCATGTCCCTTCAGGATGTGAGAAATAACTGCTCTCCACAACATCCTGTCTTTAGTAACTTTCGACCCTTTTACCAAATCGTCTTTCTCCCTGTTCTGTCATTCATTCACAGAAAAACAGTCACTTATTGTTTACTCCTTGTCCTCATTTTTCAGTATGTCCGGCAGGTGTTAAATTGTTTAGACCCTCCTTCTTTCTTATGTGTCCTTGAAATTCCAAATGCATGTTCCTACAGTGGCCCAGTGGATAAAAGCATTGGTTGGATCCAGTGACTTGACCCAGATAGTTTTGAAATCAATATCTGGTTACTGCAGTGGTAACAAAAACTTGGAGAGTTGAGTTAAAGGGAGATAACAGAGACATCCGAAAGAGGCATGGCATGTGGAACTAGAACAATCTACCCCCCCCCCGTAGACGAAATAAAAGATTCAGTGTTTGAAGTTCTAATTACCTGAAGAAGGCCAGAGCATACAATGGCCGAAACGTGAATATGGCAATAAAGATGATGACAACAGTCTGAAAAATGTAAATAATGTAAATAAAACTACTTTCCGGTGCCACACTATACTAATATCAATTTCTTTACTATATCAGATATTTGTTATTGTATTTGGGAAACAGTTAACGCAATCTGAAGCACCAGCCCTGAATAAAAAGTAAACTTTTTATAATAACAAAATATATCAGACATTGTGCACTAATATATTACCAGCCTGAATAAAAATTTAAGACAGAAGATGGAAAAAAGTATTTGTTGCTTTCTGGGATTTAATAGCCAATAAATGGTATGATATTGAATTACAAATATTTAGAAGACATTGCTAAATAACAATATGAAATAATACTAAATGATACTAATACACACATAGATTTTATTATGCAAATCAGTTTACTTTTTTTTTTTAAGCTTATCACCCCAAGCAAGGCTGGAGGCCACTAGCACGCAAAGAGTTACAGAAGGTTTGGAGGAAGAGCAGATAGGAGTGGTAAAGGAGAGGATGTGGAGAAAGATAGTGGATCGATCAAGGCAAGGGGGTTACAGAAGATTTGGAGTGAGAGCAGATAGGAATGAAAAATGAAAGGATGTGGAGAAGGGAAGTGGATAGATCAAGGCAACTGGAGATGTCGATTGACGTTACACTTAAATAGTTGGAGATTGTATTTGTCAGGGAAACAGGAATAAGGAAGGGAGTTCCACAGGCGAGATGTGCGAGACATGAAGCTATTGGAGTAGAAGAGACGTCTACATCTAACAGTTTCAACGGTGAAGGGGTGGGAACGGGATCCCAGCCTCGTAGGACGTTTAAATTCATGAGGCCTAGGAACCAGCGAAAGCAGCTCCTCGGAGCAATTACCGTGAAAGTATTTGTAAAAAAGACAGAGCGAGGCAACATCGCGTCTGTGAGAGAGCGACTGCAGACGAGATGACAGATCAGGGCCAATTACATTGCATATCCGTCTCTGGATCTTATCAAGAACCCTGAGGCAAACAGCAGAGGCTCCAGACCATATATGGCAGCAATACTCCATGCAAGGGCGAATGGTCGATTTATAGATTTGGAGGATCGATTCCAGGTAGAAAAATTTCCTGGCTCGGCACAGGGAGCCAACTTTCCTTGCGGTGGATGATGCAATTGACTCAATGTATTTGTTCCATCTCATATCAGCGGCCAGCGTGAGACAGAGCAGCCGCAGAGAGGAGCTATACCATATAAATTTCAGCTTATCATATTTCTTTTTATTAGAAATATTTACAATATCTTATTTTGTGATACTTTATGATGCCACTCAAGTGTTTTACATCATATTGTAAAATATATATAATAGTTTATTTGTATTTATTTAAGTTCAGTTCTATAAAGATTGCCATTGATCCTAAAAATGGTACAACCTCAAAAGAGAAACAATATATGATAACAGAATGAATAGAGAGAATTCTTTTGACAATATGTTCGACTGAGCAGTACAGATTACAAACAAGAAGATAAAGAGTATATAGGACAAAACAGCCAATATCACTGACACCTGAGGAATTAACTGTCAGCCTTTCATAGATTTTACTAGTAAATTGTATTCAAAACATAAGTAGTAAAATTTAATTTGCATAACAATTTTTAAAAGTACACTTTAATAAAAATTTTTGTTTGCATTATTTATATTTTAATGGAAAATTAAAAAATTGCCTTATATAAGTAAAATACCTTAGCCTTAAAATTTACCCATATTTTAGCAGAAGAAATATCAATGAGTTTACTTTTAAAAATAAATGTAATCTTGGCTTTTAAAGACAGAATTTTTCTTTTTCTTAGAAGTAGACATCTCTGTATGTATGGTAACTTGTTGGCTAATTACTGTAAATAGATTCAGATTTAAAATTTTTCCCATTTTAAATATTTAAAAAAAAATTACTTACCTTGAGGGGTTTTAAACTGATAATTTGACTTTCTAGGTCATCCAGTGCCATTTCGTATTGCACCTTAATGCGTGATAACAAATGTTTGTAGGTTTTCAGTTTGTTAATCAAGTAATTAAAAGTTTTTCGGTAAACCTAAAAATTGGAAAGAAAAATTCAACATAAAAAGATAACTTTATTTTATGCTAATTATTTTTAATTTTTTAAATATTTTATGTATTTATTTTCATCTTATTTTTTATCTCTATTATTTTTTATTAGTTTTATTCCATCTTATGATACCTTTTAGAAGAAGAATTATTATTTTATAACTAGTTTTATTCCAAATCATTTGATATGTATTATTAAATCTCTGTAATATATATGATATGTAAACATTAAAAAATTAAATTGAATGGTATAACTTTTCCTATGCAATTAGATACTGGGAGTGCTGTCACCCTATTCCCAATAGATTTCTGAGAATGAATGGGTAAACCCAAATTAAAGAAAAGTTGGCTTACACTAAGACAGTTCAATGGCTCTTTCAACCAAATTAATTAGCTTAGTATGAAGTTGGAAAGTAATGACATGGCGATGTTAAAAGTGTAGTAATGCAGAACATGATTACCTAGTACGAAGTGTGTTCGAGTTGCCACAGCTCTAGCAGGAAATCCGTTTTGAAGCCTACAGGCGTGTTTGCACAACAACTGCCATTTTATGAAATGGACATCACACCTATGTAGATGTATTAACACCTACCACTTACTATATAATCGGCTACATGGTTTGCTAGTGGGGAGAGGGAACTCTGAAGATGACGCTTGTGGTGTGCAGTGCAATTGAGAAAGCAGTAAAGAAAACTATGATATTTCAGCATTTAAGATGGACGGAGGTTTTGATCTGAGGCTGATTCCCTTGTTTGATAGTGCTGGATCGGTGGTCAAATGGATGGAAGAGGTTGAACTTGTCTGTAGAGTGAGCAATGTGAAGCGGCTAGAACATGTCATTCTCTTGTGTTTGAAGAGGGGCGTGTTTGCCATCTGCAAGCAATTGAGAGACAAGATGCCAACAAACTAACGATGGCCTTACATGTGGTCTTTTGTGACGGACGAGTTCGCAGCATATGAGCAATTCATAGTGTGCGGAATGCAACCTGACGAATCCGACATTTATCTGGCAAAGCTACGGAAGCTCGCAGTGTTCTTTGGAGCAGTGTGTGACTGCACACTCAGGTGCGCGTTTGTGGCTGGACTATCAGCCCAGATCAAGCAACTCCTTTGCACATCAAGAATGGACATGCTGTCCATTAACCAGATGCTGGTCCATGCCCAGATGATCCTAAAGGACGACACGCTGGAACCAACATCAGCAGTGGCAGCAGCAACATAAGCAACATGACTAAGAGTTTTGACATCCCTGTTGGTCTTCATACCGACGTTACATGCTATTCCTGTAATGGATCAAACCCCCTTGCATGAGACTGCCTCAGCTATGAAATGACTACCACAGCAGCACATCTAAGCAGGGACTGCATCAAGAGATGTGTTGTTTTTGGTGCCACACTGTGGGTCACTTGGCATGTACCAGTCTGGGAAATGAGACAGGGCAATAGACAATAGTACCCAGTCTCTTTCCTGGATCAGATGAAAACTTAACTATGGTCCAAATTGACGGAAAGCCGTGCATAGTGCTCATTGATTCCAGTTGCTCCAGATCAATAGCGCCAGCAAAGACGTGTGCGCCAATCATGGGTGAGGAGGTTTGTGCATGTGATGATCATCAACAGAGATATTAACACATGCGGGGGTGGGGTTCTCAAATTGAGCCTTAATTGTGGCAACCACTGACGAACAGGACTTCTGTATTGAATTTGACCAGGCAGCGAAGATTTGCACTGCAACATGAAGTGGACAGGAGGTAAAGCCCCAACAGTGCTGTGTAACACAATGGCAGAATCTCTCGTGTCCAAATTGGTGCGATGAGAGTACGAGCGTGAGTTGCAAGTCTGGTTGGATAACTGCTAGCTGACATAATACCCTGAGAAGAAGCTGAATGTAGCACCCCTTATAATGTGTTTGATGATCAACGTGGTATTGACTCAGGACAAGTTGATTAAACATGCCATGTCGGCATACATCGATGATATTTACGTTGATGAAAGCCGAGTTTTGATGACACAAGACAGAAGCACTTTACCAATTTTGGACTCTCATGCAAGGACACTGAAAAACTAAAGGATGAAGCCAAAGTATTGGGAGCAAGGTGTATTTCAGTGGACATGAGGGAGTGAAATCCCACCAGTTTTGGTCACCATTACTTAACAAAGTGCGTTTTCTGTATGTGGGAAGCTTACTGGTAACTTTCTAGTATGTGGTTGGCTCGGACCAGTGACTGCATTTCTGAATTGATGGACAAATGTGGCAACTAAAGGTTGGGATGAAAAGCTCTGCAATGTCCTACTAAAATGCATATTCACTGAAACGCCTACCAGAGTATGTCAGGAGGAGCCTGCAAGAGGGAATTGGTGTGTGTATGGTCAGGAAATAAAGGTGTGGGTTGATGCTTGTTTCCTGGCTACTGGAGAAGTTGATGGGGTTCACCGTTGAAGATGCATGTTGGCTGAGCTGGATGTGGTCTTGAGGGGAATCAATCTAGCACTCCAATGGAAAGCAACAGTGGTGCACCTGCTAACTTATTCAGCATGTGTGCACTGGTGGATCTGTGACATGCTGACTGGGAGGGCGAAAGTGTACACCAAAGTGGCCACATAGATGCTAATAAGTTGTCGGCTCAGCACTCTGGAGGTGCTTACCAAAGAATATGGCCTAACCTTCAATGTGACCATAGTCAAGTCTAGTGCAAATCGGGCTGATCATCTCACCAGGGGGCCGCAGCAATGACTCGATGCAATACAGATAGAAGCAGAGTCTACACAACTGGCATGTGCTGCAACCTTTGATGATTCTGTCTAGATAATGAGTAACCATCAATATAGTGGCCATCCTAGTGCAAAGTGCACCCTGTATTTTGCGAGGTAAGTCAATCCCATAATATCCGAGGCTGCAGTTAAGGAAGAGGTGGGACAATGTGAGGCATGTCAGTCCATACATCCAGCTCCAGTACCATGGAAGCCTGAGTAGCTAGATATAACAGACACTTGGTGCTGGGGAAGAGTGAATGTGACTCACCTTGGCGGCAGACACTACCTGATGCTGATCAAATGTGGTCCTATTTGGTTCTCCATCTGTCGCCCACTGTTTTGCCAGGACTCAACCAGAGTCATTCAGCAGCTGGAGTCAATATTCTTCAAATGAGAACCACTGACTCAGCTACCTGCTGACAATGGTGCAGCATTCTGCAGGAGCACATTCAGAAAATTCCCAGAAGGTTGGGGTATCAGCCTGTGCTTTCAATGTGCTCACTTCCTGGCAGGGAATGGCATAGTGGAAAGGTGCCATTGCACCAGTAAGAAAAGCAGTGTTCTGTGGAGGAAGTGGTGTATCTCTACGATATAATGACAAAGGATGATACATCAGCCTCCACACCTCCTGCAAATGGAATCTACACCTACCAAGTGTGAGAAAAATAGACAGACATTGCATCTCCCCCAGCATGTGAGGAGAATGCAACCTAGAAAATTGGAGATGTGTGGGTGAATATCCTGCACACCATCTGCACATCCAAATTTGGAAATGGGGCGGTGACCAGACAACACGGTCTGTGCTCAGTTCTGATCAACAGGATGCCAAGCCATATTAGGGACCTTCACCCTGTCAAGGGGGTGGAGCATGACAGTGAATCCTTAGAACATGAGAGTGCAGTGGAGTGTGAAGACAGCGAGTCATCAGAACCAGGATTCGTAGTAGAACACAAAGATTCCACACAAATTCCGATTGGCATGATGGATGATGATGACCCACCAGATACAGATGAAGAGATTTCCTGCATCTGATTCACCTCAACAGATGGTCCTCTTGCATTAGATACACAAACCTCTGCTCTGCTACATAGAAGCACAAGACAGAAGAGACCGAAAAACTCCACCAACTCCCAGCTGTCACCTATGTGATCAGGAGATCAGGGGGGAGTGTAGTAACGCAGAGCATAACTTACTTATGATGAAGAGTGTTCGAGTTGCTACAGCTGTAGAAGGAAAATGGGTTTGATGTCTAATGTATTAACACCTGTAGCTACATTGCTTGGGAAAAGGGAACTCTGAAGACGATGCTAGTTGTGTGTAGTACAGCTGAGAAAGCGGCAAACAAAACATAGGCAAAAGACTCTTCACAAAAAGGTTTTAAATTGAACATAGTAGTAAAAGAAAATAAGGAGGATAGTTTGCACAAATCTGACATGGAGTTGGAAGATCAGAATGAAGATGAGACCAGACCTAGATCCCTAATAAAGAGAACTAAGTTGTACAATCAATGTGATACTCGCCCTTGAGGCAGGGTTCCAAAATAGTGTCCAGTTGGCAAGCTGACTGCTCGCTTGAAAATGTCTATGCACAAGTCCTAGCAGAGGCAACGGATATGCCTGCCTCAATAAGAATGCTTTCCCAATCAGCTGGGTCATATCCTGTTTGCAGCACTATATTGAATAACCAGATTAGTGCTTTGCTGTATTGTAAGCTCTCCAGTCCCATTGGTTAGAACAGCCGTTTATATGTAGCAAGTGGGACTGTTCTATTCTGCAACTTAGGCAAAATCCCATTCTGAGTCCTGGTTGGCTGCTAGTTCTGATATTGTGATAGGTTCATTCAAAGCTATTTGATTCATCTACAGCCAGGAGCATGAGATTTCATATGCGATCATGATTTATCCAGCATATACATTAAGGATCAATTTATTCAGGGTAATGGTTAATGATGTTCTACCAGCAGATGTATTGGCTAAGGCGGGGTCACCGAGGACCCTAGAATGAAATATAAACCATGCAGAAGCATTTCAAATGATTATGTGAAACCAAAATAAGATATCAGGCATCTCAGACATAGAGGGATTTCGAATGTCAGCATATCGCTGACAGAAATAGACCCAAAATGCAGTCTGTTCTAACGCTACCCGGAAAAGTGAAGTACAGAGCTGTGTTGAATTATAGCTCACCCCTGTCTGCCAACTGGACACTAGTTTGGAACCTTCCTGTGAAGGTAACTATACACAGGTATACACCTCAAGAGAGAGAGAGAGAGAGAGAAAAAAAAGATCTCACGCTATTGTTTGGAGAAGTCAAAGATCAATGAAGGACATAAAACCTTTTCGAGGTTTTGGAGGTGTAGTAACATAGGCAAAATGGACTTGCCCTATTTTGCATAAAATTGAGCGACTAGTAATAAATCAGTCGTTACTCAGTACGGTGGTAAAACTTCTACATCAAAGACTAGAAAACATCAGAATAAGACCATTGCGCAGTTTTCCAAAGATTGACCAATAATTACTCAACATTGCATAAATGTGTGTGGATGTCTGTGTGTCTTTTTCCCCCCTCTTTTCTTTCTTCTGTCAGTTTCTTCTTGTTACTTGAATAAGTTCTCTTTATTTAGATCTCCCTGCTCTGTGTGTGTGTGTGTGTGTGTGTGTATGTGTGCGTGTGTGTGTGTGTGTGTGTGTGTGTGTATATTTTCCCTTCTTTTTTGGTTGCTTTGTTCCATGGCCGTGCATTCCTGAGATACAGTTTGTATACCAAGCCCCTATCCTTTCCAGTTGTTCCTGCCAAATTCACTTTCCTATCCCAATCATCTGTTTTCTGCAAATTCCTGCATTCCGCATTCATCTCCCTGGGTCTAAATCTTTGGTAACAGCACCAGTTGTAAACATACAATGAGCCACACTTGGCACAGCTTTTCCCCATATTGCACCTTGATTCTCATTCAGTACAGTGTGCACAAAAAAACTGCTACATGTTCACACAGTAAAGATAAAAAATTATGGCACACTGAGAAATGATAGCCTGAAGCAACAATCAGAAGTAATCAATATCCGGTTTGTTGTCACTTGCTCCCATCCACTTATTTACTCTTCAGTCAAAGTGGATACTGATTAAAAAATGTAAAAGAAATCATTCATTGGCTATAAAGCATTAACACTTGAAATCAAGATAAGATCACATTTTCATCTACCATGTGGTTGTCCAAACTATTGTGTCACAACTATAATAAAGCAGATTACATATTGTAATATATAATATATATTATCATAATATAAAGATAATATACTGTAAATAGATTAAATATATACAACTGCATGCACACATACACACACTCTGTGTGTGTGTGTGTGTGTGTGTGTGTGTAAGTGAAAACTTTTCAGATAAACAATAATACTTGTTTTGTTACCCGATAAAAAATGTAAGAAAAGATCTTGGAGTAAGATAATTTTGTGAAACTCTTTTTTTCCACTTATGCAAATTCAATCTATAAAAATGCTTAACAAGGTGACAGAGCAGTGCAACTGTGGCAAGCGAGCAGAAAACATATGTTTGACTGATGCTACTTTGGTGAAAGAAATAAATTACGGGTCTTTATTACAAGCAAGAAGAAACTGACTACAAGCAATTTCAGCACTTAACACTCATGGACCAATTTGACTTGAATTTGATAAAGAGTTCGATGGCCTATTTGTTGTTGAGTGTGTGGAGAAGGCAGAGCTTATTTGCTGACTATGCAAATTGAAAGAGTCAGCAACAGTCATTCCCTTGAGGCTGCCGTGGGGGGCTGCCTATGCTGAGTACCAGCAGCTTAAAGAGGAAGAAAAAAGACTTTACCAAGATAAAACAGGCTCTTTATATGGCCTTTGGAATGGATCCAAAAAATTTAATGGGTGCTGACTACTCCCTGGTGAAATGGTTGACATCTACTTGGATGATTTATGGAAACTTTCTGTGCTGTTTGGTGGCATGAATGACTGGAGGCTGGGTTGCGCCTTTGTGGCAGGATTGTAATATGATGTCAGTTGGCTTTTGCGAGTAACATTGAGAATGGATGAACTATTGACCAATCAACTATTGGCCTGAACCTGAGCCATTTACAAGGAAGTGGAACCAGTGGTAGCAGTAGCAAGAATGGATAGCAGAACAGTATCCCAACCAGAGAGACATATGCCAAATGATTCCTCTGTCTATGGCAATTGTGATAACCCAGTATGTTAAAAATGTGGTGGTCCAAACCACTTTGCAGTAGAGTGCTGGAGTTGAAGTAGTGAGGGGAGCACAACTTGGGGAGCACAGAGATAGCTCAGGTGCTAGTGCTGTAATAAACTGAGTCATGTGGTGTGGAATTGAATGGAATATGGATCTGTGGACATGGTATCGTCGTCAACCCTGTCCTCTGTAAGATAGTGAACATACCAACACTGGTAGACAGTGTACAGCCCAACAAAAACGAGTTGTGTCTGATCTTGTATTACCGAGAATTGACCAACATGCCACTGCCTTCACTACAGATGCAGACATATGTGCTGCCAAATTATGGGTGTGGTGCCAACAAGTCATTAATGTGCCCTTGCTTGATCTATGGAGGGCCTATCTCCAGATATGTGTCCTTGAGTCACTGTAGCCATTTCAAGCGGTAGTAATCAAAGGAAAAAGGTACTGCTTGTAGAATTTTGTCTCACAGTGGCACCTGTCATGAAAGCTATCATCAAGACCGTGTTGTCACAAGGGGAAGTGACAATGAGAGCCACCTCATCATATATTCATCATATATATGTAAATGAAAGCATAGTGTCTGCAGATGAGGTCAAGGAGAAACTAAAATCCTTTGGTCAACACCAGTTAGACTCCAAGTCCCTGAAAGATAGAGCAAGGAGCATGACTATCTATAGTGTAAGTGAGGGAGTGCAATTCTGGAACACCTTGCCATAATTACATGCGGTAATGTGTTTTCCATTTGCAGGAAGTTGTTGGGATAATTTCCTGTCTGTGGGTGGTTTTGTGCAGCAGTGAGTAATGAAGAGGTCAGCAACTGCCGTAACAAGGGAGGATGGTATGACACAGTGAATGGCATTCCTCTCAAGCAGATGATGGCTGAAGTAATCATCAAAGTGTACCAAGATGATCCCAGCTGAGTGTGGTGTTTGAAAGACATGGTGCTATTCTGGAGGATGCATGCTGTGTCTGTTCAGCAAACGATGGTCAGCATATCAATCTGGCAGAACTCAACACAATGCTAAAAGGTCTTAACCTCACACACAAGTGGCGATCTAAGGTGGTGCACCTATATACAGACTCAGTATGTGTTTACCATTGGTTGACCAACGCCTTAATGGGAAAATTCTAAGTAAGAACTAAAGCCTCAAGTGAGATGTTTATACAAGAAAGGTTGATGACCTTAAAACAGCTGATTGACGAGTACAGTTTGGTTGTTCAGAGCAGAAGCTGGTGGATAGACTAACTTGGGTGGCAAAAAGGTAGCTGATCATTTCTACTGTTTTAATGGACCAATTGGTACCTGAGCAGATCCGGGCCATACACCATCAAAGTGGAGATCCTGGTTGTCATGGCAGTTGTCAAGTTGGCAATGCAAGATTGCAAGGAGTGTCGGACAATAGACCCAACCCAAGTCCATTGGCAAAAGGGGAAACTTGAAGTGGATAGCAATTGGTGGTGGTTAGGCATGGGCGTTCACACACTACAGTGGTACACATTTCTTAACATTCACAAAATCTTTATAATTAACAATTAATAAAAACTCATTTCAATGTTTAAAAAAAATTTGAAAAGGTGTTGGATTTTTTGTAAAGAAAAGAATCAAAATAATTTTTAAACTCTATGAATGACTTTTTAGCAAGATAAATTGTAAGAAAACCTGAAAGTATAGATTAAATTTCATTAATGTTTTTTCTCTGTATGATTTTGATAAAACATACTTGCTCAGAAAAGGTTTACTGTTATAAATCTATCCAAACCTTTCTATAATATATATATATAAAAGTGACTTTTCTGAATTAAAATGTTTCTTTAAAAGATTTTAATAAAAATAACTTTTGGTCATTTCATATATCCTACTCCTTCTCCTTAAGTACTTTTATTCTTCAGAATATAAGCAATTACGGCTCTCCACAGTTTCCTTTCTCTAATATCTGTTAACATTTTACATTCATAATTTTTCAGAAAGATATATTACAGTGAGTTTCTATTAATTTATCTATGATTTTGAATTCAGAGTTCTCATGCTATTTGACTGGATCAAGTTTAAAGAGCCCAGTTTACCCTACTATTTTATTGATAACAGGAGAAGAGATGGTTTTCCAGAGTCATTGGTGCAAAGTGTATGCAACAGCCTCAACCAAAATTTGAATTTGGTTTACCAATTCAATTTGTTTTTCCATGCCAATAATCATAATGCCACTTTCATATGAATTTCATATATACCAAACCCTAAATAAGATTATCAATAATAATAATAATAATAAGAATAATAATAATAAGAAGAATCATCGTCATGCATACTTACCTCCAGACTTATATTGCTATCTTCTTCATCTGGATCATC
The DNA here is from genome assembly GCA_964036315.1 of Acanthosepion esculentum. Classification (NCBI taxonomy): domain Eukaryota; kingdom Metazoa; phylum Mollusca; class Cephalopoda; order Sepiida; family Sepiidae; genus Acanthosepion; species Acanthosepion esculentum. The sequence goes on from OZ038480.1 coordinate 7,708,633, forward strand.
AATGAATGCCAACTCCTCCTTCAGGTATGCTTCAAGGTTTTCTAGAAGTTTAGGTTGAGGAATGAAGTTTGATTTACCCAAACTCTCTGTAGTAATCAGCTGCAGGCTTTTACTCCTGGTTAGTTTGGTCACTTTATGGCCACAATTTTGAGTGCTTGCATGACTTGGCCACAGTTCAATATCAGCTGTTTTCATGTCGATATATGGCTATACAAAGAAAAGTAAAGTTTTATGAGAAATGAATGGTAGTTACAAATCTCAAGCACTAATATGATAGAAATATTACATATTTTAAAAATAAAATCATTGGGAGACAAATCTTGTAGTTTTCAAAAACATTTAATTCATCAAGAAATACTAAATAATAAAGAAATACAAGATATAAACTTTTTAATGAATTCTTTTATAAAAAATAAAATTGAAATAATGTTTTAAAAGACAAAATATTTGTTTATAGACTTTTTAAGTTATAATTATGAGCAAATACTGGAAATAAAAAAATTTGTTTCCCAATTAAGTCAAAATCATGAATAGTTCTGTATAAAATTTCAGTTTTGACCAGATTAATTTTAGTTTTTGAGTGTGTTTATATTCATGTAATTGTAAAGTAGTTTGATTAGATTGATGATTCAGATGACCAGAGCCTGACAACTGATCTCTCTTCTGACCTAGCTTTAACAGCTCTGCGGGGAAAAACAGGCTGGTCACATTTAATGACTCAAAAACCAAATTGGTGATGTTCCATCGTCACCAAGCAGACACTGAATGTTCATCTATAGTGATGAACGGGTGTTGTCTCAGGGAGGCCCCGTGCCTTGAGTACTTATTAGGATTTAATCTCAACCCATGCCTTGAAGGGAACTTGTACATATGATCCATTGATAAAGATCATGAAAAAATTGTCAGTTCCCTGTACCATTCCAGTAAGTACCTGACCCCTCCTACTATCTTCTAACATTACAAGAGCCAAAAATGGTGTACTGCTATCCAGTCTTCACTTTCAAGTCTCGATAGAGACGAAAAGTATCTTTGCATCCCTGTGGGTGATGAATTATTTTCCAACCTACAGCCCCTTTCCCACAGGTGAAATGTTGCTCTATTGCTACTTCCATGGAAAGTGTTCACATGAACTACATTCCTTAGTTTCATCAGCTTTAACTTTCATGGCTGAAACGCATCATGCCACACATTTTAGTGAACAACCCTTATTCCCTTTGTATTCCATTGATAAGATGGAAGTTCCACATGAGCAGCTTCTTCCAATGAACTGCTGCTTTGTGGAACTAACTCCCAAGAGGATGCTTTCCCGATAACTACAATCTTAACCTCTTCAAGTCTAGGTTCATCCCCATATATCCCTATAAACTGTGCCACTTATTCTTTAACCCTCTACCTAGAGTGACTCTTGGCCTTGTAAAGAGTGAACATCACTGTAAAACCATTTTTAAAAAAATAAACCTTTTGCTGTAAGTCCCCCCTCCAAAAAAAATTTTAAAATATTTGAATGTAGAGTCTTGAAAGGAACAATTATCCATTTCATCTATTTGGCTGGAACAAACATTTGTATCATTTTTCAATAGGTGGAGTTTAAACATGTGATTTTGTTTCCCGCATGACTGAAATGTAAGAGATAGATACATATTTGGAAAATGTGACATTTCAATATATCTTTCGATAGGATACATGTCTGGATCGTGACTTTTAAATATGTTTACATTAAAAGTGAAAATGGAGAAAATTGAGATGCATTTTTGCCATTTGACACTTATTTGTGTAAAGGAAAAAATGCTGTACACACAACAAAAAGATATGTGCCGTTTATGGAGAGATATAGTGCCGTAGTTGAGTGTATTGCTCGTGAATGGTTCTCTAGGTTAAGAGATGGACATTTTGACCTGAAATTCTGAGAACATTGCAGTAGGCCTGCAGTCATTGGTATGACCGAAATGAAATGCTGATTGAAGATTACCTGGATGGCACAACATGATAGATATTTCACATATCTCATAGGAACATTGTAAGGCATTTGAGAACACATAGATATATGATGGTTGGGTGCCTTATGATTTAACATTTCTAGCTGCAATTCTTTACTCAAACACAACAAAAACCCATTTTTGAAAAGAATAATCACAGGGCAGGAAGAATGGATTGTTTACAAGAATGTGGAGTGAAAAATGTTCTGAGGAAAATGAAATGTATCAATGTGAACCAGTCCAAAAGCTGATCTGCATTCAAAAAAGGTGATGATGTGTATCTGATGGGATGGAAGGGCATTGCTTAAATACAAAATCTTTCATAAAATCATAGATGGCATTTATGAATCAATTTGGAGTAGATTAACAAACCTTTGTTTTTGCATGACAGTGGCAATGCACCCAATGGATTAAAGGAAAAATCTTGTCCTCCTGCATGAGGAATCAAGGCTGCACACAGCAAAAATAACACAGGAAATAAATTTTCAACTTGTTTGTTCTAGCCAACCTGCAATATTCACCAAATCTCATATCAAATGATAATTAATATTTTCGGTCCGTGCAAAATGCTTTCTCTGTTGAAAACCAGAGTTGATCAGAAAATTTTCACATCAAAAATATATCAAAGAGCTGCCTGATAAGTGGCAACAATTCATTTAATCATTTCACCCCAAGCTAGACAATAAAGCCACTAAGATCAAAGGGGTTACTGAGTGGGAAAGAATAAGAAAAAGAGAACAAATGAAGAGGAATCAAGAAGACAATAGATAATGTTTGACATTGCATTTAAATTTTTGAATATCAAATTTGGCTGCAAAGCAAGAAGCATAAAAAGAGTTCCACGGGTAAGAAGTGCGTGAAAAGAAACTGTTAGCAAAGAACTTATGGTTACATCAAGTCAATTCAACTGTAAAATAATGAAATCTTGTTGCCAATTTAGTACTGTGCTTTAAATTTATAAAGTCTAAGTACAAAAGAGCAAAATTCACACAAACAATTACCATGAAAGCCTTTATAGAAAATGCATAGAGAAGCTACATTATGGTGGTAGGAAAGTGACTGAAGCCGAGATACCAAGACAGGACCAATAACACTGCAGATTCTTCTTTGGATTTTATCAAGAATCTCCAAATATATATGACAGGAGCACCAGACCATATCTGGCAGCAATATTTAAAGCAAGGGCAAATGGTTGATTTGTAGATATGTAAGACAGATCCTGGTGAGAAAAATTGTTTAGCATGACAGAATGAACTAACTTTCCTAGCAATTGATTCGATGTAATCCTTCCACTTTGTCAACAGAAAATGTTAGCCTGAGAAGTTGTGACAAGTACACTCTCCTGGAGGTTAGCATCAGCCATGCTGATGGCAGGCAAAAAGTGATCTCTTAGATGATTAATAGAAATTAGTTTTATTTTGTTTTTAAAAATAACAAGCCATTTCTTGCTACAGTTAACAGCAGATTTGAGGTCACTTTTGAGATCAGCTGCCAATTGATTGGTATCAAACTTACTAAACAGACAGGAGTAAATCGTTGTGCCATAAGCATAGATACCAAAGAAAATCAGGAAGGTCATTGATGAAAATTAGGAACAATGTAGATCCAAGGATAGAGCCCTGGGGGGCAACTGCATTAATGCAAAAAGATCTAGAAGAGTGGCCATTCAGGACAACTGTAATTTCTCAATTTGATAAGAAAGATTGAATCAGTTAAAACATTTGTCCAGAAATACCATAAACTTTCAACCAGTGAAGAAGACCAGTATGCCAAACCCTGTCAAATGCCTTTGAGATGTCCAAAGCAACAGCCTGAGCTTCACCATTCTTATCTAAAGCCTGGTAGCCTCTTTCAGCAATAACTGTTAGTACATGAGCAGTTGACCTAGGGAAGTGTAAGCCTATCTGAAAGAAGACTCAGCAATGTGAAGTGATTAACCACAGTTCATAGTTGATTATAATTGAGTAAAATGTTATTGTATTTTATTTTTTTAGAAGAATAAGGTTGATATTAACAGAGATTATTTACAATTCAGACTAATAGAAAAAACTTTAAGTTGAAGTCAATATGACAGATAGTATTTGGATGGATTTATTTCACTTCAATGAAGTAAAATGACATTCAAAGAAACTCTGTTAAAAGAGGAGAACAAAATTTTTTTATCCTGTTTCTTTTCATTTCTTCAATGAATTCTTCAAAAGTTTTTTTAAAAACATTTATTCAACAATGAACAGGAATATTAAACTTTGAACAAAATATTTATTAATATAATAATTTATATTCTAGTCTTTCATTACAGTTATGAAATAGCCAAAATATAAAATTATTTCTAATTTAGAATGTACCTGTCCAGTTTCATTCAAATAACTTCAATCAAAATATTCTCATGATTATTACCTCTGTGGATGAAGTTGGACAGAGCTTGTGTCTTCACATATGTTTGTCTATTTGCCCACTTAATATCTCCAAAAGTTCTTCATCACTTTCAATGAAATTTTGTAGAAGGGTGAAGCATGAGCCAAGGAACAATTGATTACATTTGGGAATGAATCGATGAATATTTTTCACACAAATATATCACGTATATTAAAACAGTAGTGTGAAATATATGGAAAAATAAATAATTATACTTATTTCTCCAAACATTGTATTCATGAATAGATTTTCATTCCATTTTTGGTGACAATGGCATTAGCAGTGATATGTAATCTCAGAGTGCTTCCTATTTTTCCTTGGAAATTTTTTTTTATTTAGTTCATCAGCAATGCACAAGACAGAATTTATGAAATTGAAGTTTTTATGCTGAAGATATTGGAATATTTTTATCTTACCTTTAATATTTGTGGACGGGGAAGCTTGTGTATAATATTGTCCATCTTATAATGAACCAATGATTTAATTTCATTGGCGTCTGCTTTTGGCAAATAGGATTCCTTGGGTCTGTGAAGAAATAAAAGTTCATTCATTACAATTTCTCAAAAGATACTTATTTCTTTCTTTTTCTGTGCAATAGTAGCATCAAAATCTCCTAAAGTAATAAGAACTTTTACAAGTTGACAATCTTGTCAAAACACAAGAAATAGCCGAGTTTTTTTTTGAAGAATTGTTCAGACCATTGAATATATTTTATTTGTTGCTTTTGTTATTACCTGAAAATGTAGGCCTTCTACAGTTGAACTTTCTGAGATGGTGACAAATATATTGCTAAGCTCTGATCATTCTCATGAATGAAGTGGTATAGATTAGCCTCATAGCCAAATTAATTCAGGATGAATTTTGGTTTGAAAAAGAAGAGATGTTGCTATTGCCACTAAGAAAAGCATTTACTACACAGTGAGGTCTGCTTCACCTTGTCTTCTTGGCATGAGATACAGATGCTTCATTTAGCAGAGATGAAAATATATTTGATCACAAGGAGAAATCCTGCAGAACAAATAGGAGGGCATTATGGTAGTAAATCTGTTTTCTCTGGTCAGTGTGATTGATCCCTGAAAATTTGAATATAGTTGAAACATGTTCTACAGATACTTTTAGAGAGGATTCCTTCTGTGACTCCTATAAGCGAGTTAAAGTCACCATGAAGGAGACCACTATGAGCTCTTATGTCACAAAGAAGTGGTGTCCCTTTACTTGGTATGCAAAATTAAAGAAACCACCCATTTGGCTGACTAACAGTGAAAGATTTAGTAGTTTGGTAATTGTACAAGTGTAGCTGAAGAAGAAAAAAATTCCAGAGTTTAAAAGCTGCAAATCTGTAGGTCATAGGTCACAAAAGAGTCCTTCACACATTGCAGTGAGCAAGAAAGCCAGCACGTCTGCTATTGGCCAGAACTTTCCACTGTTAAGTTAGAAAGTCAGTGATTGGTTGAAGTGATACACAGATTTGCATGATATTTTCCATACTGCTGAGTAGCACAGACGGCCGTATCATACGGCGGGGATGTCCGTAAGAACAACACCGATAACCCATTCATGAAATAAACTAACCCAGCCATGTGCAAGACGTGGCACGCATCTGGACAGCACAAATATAAACAAGGCTAGCAGGAAGCCTGAGGAAGTAGACAGATTTCAACTGTCACTCAAGCACTTTACATACATCAAGAGAGAAGTCACGTGAAACTTCTTTTTCACCAGCAGATAACACACGTGATACACTGTCACTTGTTTTGACAAAGTTAGTCACCATTTTCTTTACCATCAATCAGCAATAATCAAGCTGATGACAACACAAAGGCAGAGTACAGCATAGTCTTCTTTGCTTAGTAACTGGAGATCATGAAAACCAATCAAAATGTAGACTCGTTGATGCTACAAAGGGTACAGAGAATAGAATCACCAGAGTGGCACCTAATGCTGCTAATGAGCTAAAGCAATCAAGTATATTTCCATCATTTCTTTCCTGCTTGTCACTAATTTTATGAAATGAGACCCATTCAAATTATCTTGAAAGGAAATGTAAAATTGATTGCCTAACAAAATATAGTAATAACAAAAGCTACAAAAATAATGAGTTCATTAGTACAAACAACTCTTACAATGATAATGCCTCTTTTCAAAATTACAGAAAGATCAGTTTCTTTTTGTAAATGCAAGAAGTTTCAGGTCTATGAAATGAAGCCTGAATATGATTAACAAATATTTTAATAAAAGATTAAAATGTAAGTCTGACACTAAATAATTAAATCGACACAAACTTATTTTCATATTTTCCAATGAATAAACATTGATTAATGTTATTTTCTTTTTGAATTAAGATGTGTTTATCAGATGTTATTTATTTATACTAATTTTCGTGTAATTACTTCTATTGATTTGGAAAATATAAAAGCAATTTCTAATATAAAATTGAATAAAAATAATATCTTTTTCTTTGCTACATTTCTCTTCATAGAAAATCAAGGAAATATGTGTTTGAAGCAATGATCCTAAATAAATGAATCAAATCTCATGTGAAACTGGATAGTTTTCATCCTCTCAATGTTTAATGTAGATTGAATGGCAATAGAAATGGGCTCAAAATAAACTGACTATTATCAGACAAGTTGATTATGTCAAAGACTTTTACAAAAAATTTTACAAATTGCAAACCTGATATGCTTAAAGATGTTAAACTTGAATTTTTTGACTTGGAATTGTTGCAATACAAACAACCACATGTATAAAAGGCAATGTGGTCACAGAAATCTAAACTGTATGGTGACTGGCAGTTTCATACTGTAAATGATTATCAGACCATTTACTGTTTCAGACTACAAATGCACTATTTAGGAATATTGAGCATGCTTCAATTTCAAAGAACACACACATACACACTCACATGTATATATGTGTTTCTGTGTGTGCTGTTTAAAATGTGCTACAGTGCAGTGCAAAAGAAGTCTACCCCCCCTCTGAAAACTGCATGTATTTTGTTTATTTTGATAGCAACAATTAATATTTTAAACTCCTATAATTTTTTTAATAAGCAGATCTATCACACTTTTATTTAATACACAAAATACATTTGAAAAATTTAAAACTGATTCTTAAACAAAGATAATTTTGAAAAATGTTTAGCAAAAGTCTACACCCCCTTCGGAATGTCTTCAGCCGATAATTTGTGGATGATCCTGCTGCATCAATTACAGCCTGCAGATGCTTCGGGCAGCCTTCCACGAGATTGCTGCAGTGGTCTGCTGACAGTTTTTGCCATTCTTCATGGCAGAACTTCTCGATCTCTGTCAGATTGGATGGGGAACGTCGGTGCACAGCCAGCTTTAGATCTCACCATAGATTTTCTATAGGAGTGAATTCTGGAAACTGGCTGGGTCACTCGAAAACTGTGATTTTCTTGCTAGCAAACCAAGCTTTAGCACTTTTTGACACAATGTTTGGGGTTGTTATCTTGTTGAAACTAGAAATTGCAACTCAAGTGCAGAGCTCTAGCAGACATCAGCAGGTTTGCCACCAATATTTCTTAGTACTTGACACTGTGCATGACACCTTGGATTCTTACCAGCTCTCAAGGCCCTGAAGCTGAAAAACAGCCCCAAAGCATGATTGAGCCAACACCATTCTTTACAGTGGGGACGGTGTAATGAGGTTGGTGAGCAGTGCCTTTTTACTGCTAAACATAGCGTTTCATATTTTTTCCAAATAACTCAACTTTGGTCTCATCTGACCACAAAACCTTCGACACATGGTCATGGAATCATTGATGTGACTTTTGGCAAAGTTTAGCCTGGCTTGCTTGTGCATAGGCTTCAGAAGAGGCTTTTTTCTAGCTACCCTCCCTTGCAGGCCAGACAGGTGCAATACTTTGGAAATTGTAGATGCATGGACATCTGACCCGCTACTGGAAACTGAAGCTTTCAACTCTTCCAGTGTTGCACTAGGGTTGGAGGTTGCCTCCTGGACCAGTTTTGATTTTGCTCTTCTGGTAAGTTTGCTCGGTCTCCCAGATCTTGGTAGGGTAGCAGTGGTTTTGTGCACTAAGCACTTCTAAATTACAGTTTTAACAGTGCTTAGGGGCAATTCTAAAGTTTTTACAATCTTTTAATAGCCATTATTTTCATTGTACTTTTGAATAATAAGGTTTTTAAGTTCCTGAGACAGAGGCTTGCCCATTTTTTTCCCCCTGAGTTGGACACCTTGTGTTTATAGTCAGAGTCCAAAGACCAACATACCAAGAAACCATGTGGAGGATGATTTTGTAGGCAGTTAAATCACCTTATATAGCAAAATACTAGACTGGCCAAGTTCGTTTGTTATGGTAGAACGCACATGTCACGTTTGATTGTTCTGGATTGTATACAGTGCTGTTCAATAAAAGTGACTCACCTGATTTTTTTTACTTAAAAATTTTTTCGCCTATTGTTTTTGTGGTCAAACTAATTTTTAATCTTACTAATATAAAGACCCCTTCCCGACCACCTAGTAAAAAAGTTTACTCACCCTAAGCTATTCTATTGATAATTATAATTTTGGATATAAATGAGATTTAGGGAAAAAATCTGTGCAAAAAAAGTGACTCACTTATTTTCTGCAACTAGTAATCAATAGAAACATAACCGAACAGCTTTAAATAAAGAATAATAGAGGTATAATTTATTTATAATAGGTAATATAGTTTGGAATATTTAATGATCTATGGGTCCTCCTTTATTTTGAATAACCTTTTCAACCCTTTTTGGCACTGACTTGATTAGGTTCTGCCAAATCTCATCTCCAAGCATTGAATTCCATTCGGATATGAAATTCACAATCAAATCCTCTTTGTTTCTCAACTGCTTTCTCAAGAGCCTGTACTTTATAATGCTCCATAAGTTTTCTGTGGGGTTGAGGTCAGAGTATTCCTTCATCAATTTTGATTTATGACAGGGAGCATTATCCTGCATAAAAATGAGCTTGGTGGGGTCGATTTGCACCCTTTCAGCAGAAGGGAGCAGACAAGACTGTAAAATTCTCTTGTACTGCTCGCTCCTGAGGGGCTTTTCAATAGGCTTTAAGAAACCAGGTCCATGAAAAGAAAAGCATCCCCAGAACATTATACTGAATGGATGCTTGACAGTACTTACCGCTAAATTGAAAGAGCTTTCAATGCTTCTTCTTTGGATTTTAGATCGCTTATCCTTAGAATTTAGCTCAACTTTCGTTTCATCGGAGAAGAGAACATTTAGTAAAAAAAATCAGGTGAGTCACTTTTATCAAACAGCACTGTACATCAATGATAAACTACATGATAACACAGTATAATATCTGGGTGGGGGTGTATAGACTTTTGCAAAGACATTTTTCTAAGTTATATGATTTTAAGAATCATTGTGAAATTTTTTAAATGTAATTTTTATATCAAAGGAAAGTGTGATGGATCTGCTTATTATATAAAAATCATTGGAATTGAAAAAATGTGTTTTGTTCCCTGTTAAATTATACAAAATATATAAATTTTCAAAGGAGGGGTAGACTTTTACAAGCCACTGTATATTTATAGAGGAATAGGGCTCCATATTGGAGATTGACAGTTCCGTTCCTATATATATATATATATATATATATATATATACATATATATATATATATATATATATATATATATATATATACATATATATATATATATATATACATATATATATACATATATATATACATATATATACATATATATATATATACATATATATATATATATATATATATACATATATATATATATATATATATATATACATATATATATATATATATATATATATACATATATATATATATATATATATATATATATACATATATATATATATATATACATATATATATATATATATATATATATATATATATATGAAGTGCATTTAAACAGTACCTCACTTTATATTTTCCTCCTAAAACTAATATTGTGTGGTCAAAATCCTTTGAGTGGGGTGGGGGATGACGGCACCCTTCCTGCTTATGTGTAAAGATATTTATGCTGGTAAGCCACTTCAGTTCCTGGCTGTTATGCCTAGAATACAGACGTATACGCTTGTCAGATTTTCATTTTCACATAAGATAACTGAACACACTTAGCAGAGATATTGCACCAAGCTTTCCTAGTCAAGAACAACATACCACGTCTTTGGTAAGCCCCTTACTCAGCACCATGTGACTTCTAGTTCCATCCCAAACTAAAAACCATGTGATTTCCATGTGAAGTTGGTTCTACTGCTCTGCCATCACCTTGGGGACAAATTTCACTGACACACTTTGCATGCACAAATCCTTTGTAAGAATTGAATGCCCTCATCCTATACTTATTCTTTGGCCTGTGGATGTCCCCTGTGTGAGCGTACCTCACTCTTCACTAAAGTGCAGCCATGTTTGAAGCAGTTGTAACATTCCTTGATCTGAGTTTTACCAATGAAATCAATTGTCAAAGAGCTGTGATGAATTATCTAGAATCAAAAATGCTACTCTAATTAAAAGAGAAAATAATTCACTAACACAAAAATGTTTAGAAAGTGCTTTAATCACAGTAAATTTTTTTCCAATGTTTCACCATTCTTGGCAGATCTACTGTCACAATTTGGGATATTTAATATTAAAGATGATGGAAACAAGAAAAAGAATCTAATTGAAATTGGCTAGATTATATAGCCAAAACACATTATTAAAAAACCAAAACCCAAAAGACATTATTAAAAAAAAACTTTTTTTAAATTACTTGGAAAATTTAAAATTCCTAGCATCTCTTGTTCACATGCATGTGTAGTTCCATCAACATAAACAAACCTAGTCCGTTGAAAGCCAAAAGGGACAAAATGCATCACCCAAAAACTTTCCCTATTTAGCTTTGTCATACATTTTCCTCCAAAACTGTTCTTGATATATAAAAAATTTATATATTGTTAACCCATATATGTACATTACACACACACACACACATATATATATATATATATATATATATATATATATATAGAGATAGATAGATAGTCAATGACAAAATTATTCGTACACAGACAATTTTGAATATTTTTATCCATTTCTCAGAATCTAATGCCTGTATTATGCCAGGTTTTTATATGTTAAGTCAGTTATGTGCCATGCATGATACATGCTTAGGCAATCATGTATCTTTTGATACATGACTGACAAGGCAAATTTTTTTCCCACCGTAGGTTGCCATTTCTTTTTGCAGTAGACCAGTTGCCATACATGGCTATAGAACTCGGTCTGTCCTTCTATTTAACCATAGCTGGGGGGAGAAAAAGAGGATTCATACCTTTCCCAAGGGTATTAGCATGTAAGTGAATGTAATGGATTTCAATAAGCACAAAAAAGGAATATAAAATTCAGTTTTCAAAACAATAGGTTAAATACTACAAATTTGACAATTATGCAAAATAGGAAAAGACAAAATTATTCGTACAGTATAAAATAATGTTTTAAATTGATTGAATTATGTATGTATAAGTAATATTTTATCAGTGAAGCCTTCTAGACTATCTATTCAGTAGAATATTTGTGATAATTCCAATAAAGAACATCATATATTGCATATAGTGTCACCATTGATATTCTTATGTTAACAACACGATAGGCAAGACAAAAGAGCTTAACATTAACTTGAGACAGAGAATTATTAACTTCCACAAGTTGGGAAATAGTCACAGCACTATTTCAAACTGATTAGCTATCCCTAGATCTACGGTACAGTCCATTATAAAGAAATTTAAACAGTTGGCTGGGTGTGGAAGAAAACTCAAATTGTCACCGAGGAATGTACATAAACTGTATCGCGAGGTTAATATAAACCCAAGAGTTGTTTTGAAAGGCATCACCAAAATGAGTATCAGTGTAAGTACTTACACAATATAACGTTGTTTAAATAGAATTGGGTTGTATGGAAACTGACCACGACGAACCTCTCTTCACAAATCATGTTACATTGTTACTTGGTTTAATTTTGCCAAAACGTTCTTGGACAAAGAAAATTGCTTTTGGGAACAAGTACTATGGAGTGATGAAAACAAAAATTGAGCTTTTTGGACATAATGATGTACAGAATATTTGGCACAAGAAAGGCGAGGGTTTCCTCACAAAGAACACAGTCGCAGCACTAAAACATGGAGGCGGCTCGATGATGCTTTTGGGTTGTTTTAGCTCAAGTTGACTTGACTTATATCGGTTTTCACCCTGGTCGGGTTGAACCGGCTTCCTCCCGAGCAAGTACAGCATCTCGGACCATCGCTGCCCATGCCCACCGATCCTGAGCCAGGTCACATGAAATGGCGTGCCACTCGCAATTCCATCGTCGAAGACATACTACTTGCGGACCAGATAGTACTGCTAGGTCATCCTTGATCATGCTAGCCCACATCTTCAGCTGCTCACCAGGAAGAGAAGGAGGGAGAAGTACATCACAGATGAGCTCTCCCTCCGGGCATCGAGCAGCATGCCCGAACCATCAGAGATGACGCTGGAGTAGGACGGGTGGAAGATGACGGAGACACAGGCGACGACGCAGAGTGGATGTGGGCACATGATCGATTCGGCAGCATTGCAGAATGCAGCGAAGGCAATCATTGTCGAACACTTCAAGCCTTCGAAGGTCAACCACTCTAAGTGGCCACGTTTCGCAGCCATAGAGAAGGATAGTCCGAACAATAGCCTGATAGATGCGCCCCTTCGTAGCCGCGAAAATTTCTTGTCGCCCCCATAGTGACTGCTTGAGATGCACGAATGCGGACCTTGCAGCTACTATATGGTGTTCAACCTCGGCAGGCTGCTCCGGCTTGTGTCGACCGGTAGTAGCCCTTGATGAGATGAAGGAGTTTAGTGGGCATGCCATTGGCCTCCATGATATGCCAGAGTGAACCGCTATCAATGGAGTTAAAGGCAGCCGCAAAATCGACGAAGCAGAGGACTGTTGGTTGCTGGTATGCCCAGCATTGTTCAAGGGTGTGCTGCAGGCTGAAGATCTGATCAACACATCCTCTGCCCTGAGACGGGCGAGTTCGCAGATCACAGATGCCCTGAAATCTTCACAGGAGAAGCACTGCAAATACTTTGGCTGCCACGTCGATGAGGCTGATTCCTCTATAATTCGAGCAGAGTTTCCTATCACCCTTTTTGAAGAAAGGTAGCAGGATGGCCTCGCTCCAATCGGCAGGGTAGATCTGAGAGAGCCAGACCACATTGAAGACACGATGCACTCACGAGGCGAATACATCTGGTATGGCTTTATATACTTCTGCAGGTATACCATCCTCACCAGGAGCTTTGTTGTTACACAGATGAGGCAGAATATCTCGCACTTCATCTACCGTTGGGGGTGCAGTGTTGCAGTCATATTCATCGGTCGGTTCAATGGCCACTTCCATCGCCAGAGTCGGATGATTAAGTAGCTCGTTAAAATGCTCTTACCACCAATTTAGCCACTCGCCCAGACCCGTGATAATAGCACCATCACGGGAGCGAAGCATCTCACTCAACCCCACAGTTCTGCAGTTCGCCCGTCTCACCATCTGGTAGAGTTTGCGAGAGTCACCACAGGCCGCTGCATGCTCAGTCTCCTCGGTGAAGGCGCGCCAGTGCGCATTTCGGTCAGTGCAGATGGAGCGAGTTGCATGGCGCCATAGATCGCAAAAGTTTGTAGCTCCCGTCAGTCACGCTACCCTCGCCCCTTCCACCAGCCAAAGGCTCTTCCCGGTGATCCAGTCCTGATATCGGTGACGGGTAACACCAAGATTGGCGTGTGCTGCTTCGACGGTGGCAGATTTGAGAGCCTGCCATTCAATTTCTGGTTGAGGCTCTGAGCTTGGTTGGAGGAGAGAGAACTGATTGTGAAGTTCCAACCTGAACTGTTCTCCCGCATGTAGCTTCAGATTAGTAACGTTGATTCGCTTTGAGGATCTTGGTGGATCTCCTTGTTCGCCCGGACAAGTGTATGATCCGATCCATGCGTACTGCCCATATCTGCACCCCGATAAGCTCGAGAGTCAAGTACAGAGCTTGCCCACCTTGCTCGCACCAGAATGTAGTCAATCTGGTTGGACGTACGACCGTCATCGGAGCGCCAGGTGACGAGATGTCATCGAGGGTGCATCGTATGGGCATCAGATTCTGAAAAATGGATAAAAGTATTAAATATTGATAGATATATGAATAATTTCGCCATTGACTATATATATATATATATATATATATATATATATATATATAATATGGAGAAAACAACTGAAAAGTTGCAAATTAAAAAAAATTGAATGTTTTTTTGTGTAAGTATTTATTTATAATTTTTTATATATATATATTTGATATTTCAGATCTGCCCCAATCTTTCGTCAGAAATAAATTAAATAACTGTATTCAGAAGTTTGTTTTCAAGTAGCATCCATCGCAAGACGTGGATGTCACATGATGTGGAATGCAACTGTGTTTGAATATTTCTAACGTAAATCTAATGATAATATTTTAGATGTTGTTTAAAAAGGTTTTCTTTATCTATATCTACAAAAAATTTTTTTTAACTATTGAAATATTTATACAGATTTAAAATTCCCAAGTCTTTGTTTAACCCTAGTTTATATGTGTCTAATTTTAAAATCCAGTATTTTTCTTTTTTTCTGCATGTGTATGTGGAACTAAAATCAGAATCTATCAATAAACATAAATGTGCTAGTTGTTAGGGCGGAGCTATAACCATCTTAGACACTAACAACTATATAAAAGAAGCAGAATCACAACTTCAAAATAACAGATTCTATGTACCCTTACCTCTAAACCCAACTAGCACATTCAAAACAGAATTATCATTTCTCACTCAGAACATGAACCACAACATAAGAAATACCATAAAATCTCTTATTCCTGAGAACCCTAAAACAGCAACATTCTACACTATCCCAAAACTACATAAACTCCCCAAAATCCTTTCAGAAAAACACTCGAACACCTTTTCATCCAACCAACATCAAATTACACAATCAAATAATGAAGAGAACATCTATGAAATTTCAAAATCCCTTAAAATCATACCACCTGGTAGACCCATATCAGGCATAGGTACCCTCACAGAACTTATATCAGGGTACATAGACAATATCCTAAAACCTTTACTGCCTGACATACCTAGTTATATTAGAGATACTACTGACTTTCTCAACAAATTACAAAACATTAACTCAGTCCACCAGGATACAATCCTAGTAACGATGGATGTTTCGTCTCTTTACACGAACATTCCACATGCTGAAGGAGTATCAGCTTGCTATGAGTTCCTTAGTAAAAAATGACCCAAAACCCATATTATAGATATATGTCAATTAATAAATTTCATTCTAACACATAATAATTTTAAATTCAACAACAAACACTATTTACAGATTAGTGGCACAGCAATGGGCACGAAAATAGCACCTAGCTATGCCAATATCTTTATGCACATTCTAGAAAGGAAGATATGAGACAATTCAGAATTTAAACCATTACATTATTTTAGATATATTGATGACATTTTCTTATTATGGACTCATGGATCAGAAAAATTAAAAAAACTTTTTTACTTTCTGCAACAACTTCCACGATACAATTAAATTTACCATGGAGCATTCATACACATCCGTCCCTTTCTTAGACGTTATGATGAAAAATCATGCATGAGAGAACACCTCTCCTCGTAATTTCATGCAAGATAACCGGCTCAATTCTACATCTTTTATGCAGAGTCTGAGTGCTAGAATGGATTGATTTGCAAACCCCTGAATTATCTGTTTTGCACACAACAGGGATGTTATTCACAACATCCTTAAAACCCAACAATTTGAGAAGGAATTTCCTGTACTATATACATGTCTCAGCCATGTCAACCATTGCCAGTGTTTTGGCAGCGCTTGTGTGCTCTTCACAACTCTCTTTATACATCTTGAATGCCAGGAAACAGGCACGTAGTTGCAGTTACTACTGACAATAAAATATTATATACTCTCCTTGGGAACCTCTTTCACTTAGATTAGCAAAAGAAGCACCACCATAGGCAACCATTTTTCGCTATCTTAAATCTTCCAGATTTTTTATTGTTAACTGAGATTTCTGCTTTTTTGCCTTTTTTATGGGTTTATTTGCTTGTCTAATACTTTCAATTTTCCTTTCTTTGAGAAAGGAACTGGAGTCACATACATCAAAGCACAAATCTGGTCTGGTCTGGGTGGCCAACCAATTTAATTGACCAATAAGCCTCTTGACATTGGTATACTCAGACTCTGAAAGTTCCTCTTCCTTATCTTTATTTTGGATTTTATAGACACAGTATAGTTATTTTGACTAATTCTCACTAATTCACTCTTTTGAGATATTTTCATTCCCAAATATCTGAATGTGGACTTTGCTTCAGACTTCACTACTAATTTCTTTCAGATCTGATAAATTACTTCCTCTTGAAAAAGTGAAGTCCCAGCCCAGCAAAAATCATCAACATGGGTTGAAATAATGCCACACAATTGTTTGCCATGATACCAAGTAAACATTTCTTGGTCATATTTAGATATCGTAACTCCCAATTCCAATAGGGCACCTCTGACAGTCAAATACCATGATCTAGAAGCCTCATTAAGATCATAGACACACTTGTGGATCTTCTGGAGACAATTACTGGGTACATTAGTTTCAGGATGGGGGAGGCGATTCAACATACACATTCCTTTCAAAATCATTACTTTTCAAAAAGGCAGTTTTTATGTCCATAGAGTTATAAGTCCATCCCGAGGGTGATATGATGGCTAAGACAATGTGAAAACTTTCCTTGGAACAAGTGGGGGAATCTATATGAACAGTTTTGGTTCCTTTATCCTATAATCCCCAAGCAACCAGTCTTGCTTTGATAAAAGGGCCTTTTGATGTCTGTCTCTTCACTATATATCCATCTTGTAGAAATTTTATCCTGTCCCAAATCAGGAACCTGCGCAAAAACTCTACTGTTGCCCCAGCTCTGTATCTCTCTTGCATATGACACGTCTTAAAGCCTGCCCACTGTGACCCACAGGATTTAATTTACAGCCATATGACTGTATAGGAAGTTGCCTGGTTGAAGTACGACCATCCTGGGTGGCATATGATTGACCCTGTCCATGTCTGTATCTATTTGTAAAAAGGGGTGTTCTGACTTTTCATTTTTATCTCAGGCTGAGGGGTACATTTATCAATATTTGAAGAAGTAAGAGAATGGCCAAAAATATGTTTAATGGTCTCCTTCTTATTTTGGAAAGACACTTCCTTCAATGCTGACATTATTAAGTGTGCATCTTTCTCAGGAAGGTTTACAGATGAAACAAGCATGAATACCATTACTGGGTTTGGAAGAGCCATGTTTTCGGGTGTTAACTTAAAGTAGGTGTAGTCAAAATCTATAATAACTACAATATTAAAACATGATACTCATAAATATAGCATACCTTGAAACTATATCTTTATCATATATATATATATATATATATATATATATATATATATATATATATATTATGTGGTATGTGATCAATTTATATAACATAAGTCATTCATACGAATAACAAATAATGAAGCTAATTATAGCAAGAATCACTCTTGCAAACATTTAATAATAAAATATAATCAACATCATATCCGTTACTGAATGGTACGATCCTTGTTTATAAATTCTGGTGTTGAGTGGTCTTATTTTTCTACTAGCCAGGGCTTTCAATCGTATCGTTCGATCATCATCAGGTAGTAAATTAGTTAAGTTTTTTAAAATCCAGGTAATAATTAGACATCGAAAGTGTAAACTGAAAGAAGTCTTTTTTACAATTGTGATATTGTTAACAGTAAGAATAATTTTGGAGCGTGCAGACTCGATGCTGAGGTTGAATTTTGAAATTTTGCGTTCTCGTAGAAGTAGGCTCTTTTTTGTAGTAAAAGTGGCATGAACTAAATTGTTCAATAATTATAGTAATGTCACAATTATTATCGGGAAATTCACACGTAGGATCAGTCTTTATCTAAGATACGATTGAAAGCCCTGGCTAGTAGAAAAATAAGACCACTCAACACCAGAATTTATAAACAAGGATCGTACCATTCAGTAACGGATATGATGTTGATTATATTTTATTATTAAATGTTGTTTGCAAGAGTGATTCTTGCCATAATTAGCTTCATTATTTGTTATTCGTATGAATGATTTATGTTATATATATATATATATATATATATATATATATATATATATATATTGCACATGTAACACTTTTCTGTGTCACCGAAAGAGTTTACTACACAGACATATACATGAACAAATTGCTTATCTCTTTATAGGTAACTCTTTTAGTAGCATAGTACTGTATCAAAGTTTTTAATTTTTTCAAGTGGCTATGTTTACATCTCCTGAAGTAGTGTTGTTGTAATGGTACTCCCTTTTACCTTTGTTGTTGCTTACTCTTATATAGACACTTGAAAAAGCCCAAGATGCATTGGATTAGTGAAAGATGCTTTCTAAAACCTAAACAAAGTATGAAGAAATAGGAAAATTTCATTAGAAACAAAGAAAAGAGTGATGAACTGCTATGTGATATCAGTCCTTTAGTATGGCAGTGAATGCTGGACAATCTCCACACATATGAAGAGAAAACTGGCAGCAGCAGAAATGTGGTTCTACAGAAAGATGCTAAGATTTACATGGATGGAGCAAGTAAGCAACAAGGAAGTCTTAAAGAAAATATTAACAAAAAGAACACTTATATTCAGAATCAGAAAGAGATAGCTAAAACTTCTTGGACACATAATGAAGAAGGGCTTGGAGCACTTGATTCTTCCCGGGGCATATGGAGGGCAAGAGAAATAGTGGAAGGCAGTGGGCCATGCCTACCTGACAAGCTTGTGTAAATAGATGGTGGAATGTGGAGCAGGAGCCTTGGAAAAGAGAAAAAAAAGGTCCACAAGGGATAGGAAGCTGTAGAGAGCCATGACTGCCCACATCCTGAAGAGAAATGGCACATTGAAGAGAGAGCCATTTCCCTCTTTCTTTAAAAAAAAATAAAAAATTTCAATTATTAAGTTTAGAGTTCTACAAATTTAGCAAGAGAGATAATGGGAACAGTACACACAGTTGCTCATCTCTATGTAACAGAGTCTTTTGCCGACATCATAGAAATATATATATTGCTAAATGATGAATAGAATATTATTCATTTAGATTAATATTCGAATGACAGAGAAACAAGGTTTTTGTAAGTACAATGCAATTGGAAAATTACTTTTATTATTGCTGTCATTTTTCTGATCACATGGAAAACTAGTTTTAAAATGAAATACTTATTAGTTAGATACCACCAGATAAAATGTGATGCCTAAAGTTTAAAATAGATTTTTAAAAATGAAAAATCTTTCTTGAAGCTTTTATTTTAATTTTTATTTCAAACTAATAGATTAAATTTAATATTTCCAATAAGAAAAATACTTTGCTTTATTTCAAAACTAAATTAAAACTAATTTAAATTGACTGGAAGGAATTTTCATGTTTTTGCTAAAATAGCCAATTTGTTGGAATTTAATTTGAGAACAACAATTCACAAGCTCACATTCTCGTTATTTTTTCTATCCTCACTCCAACCTCTTTAATTTCAAAACCGGCTCCCAAGGCCTAATTCTTATCAGAGATAAGAATATATTTTCTGGCTAACGAGAGAGCTGGAAAACACAAAAGGGAATTCCACCACCATCATTCTTTCCAGGGTGCCACAAAGTCTGGGAGAAACCTCACAGCTTCTTCACACCAACCTGTTTTCAGTACCTTCAAAACAGGCTCCCTGATTTTTATCGAAGATAAGAATGTGTTTTCTGACCAATAGTGGGGCCAGGAAAATTGTACAACAATTTGGAGGGAAAAATCCTCGATCCATCGGAGCCTACCAAAACTCCATAAATTTGGAGAATCTTGCCTATTTTGCCAGTGAGAATTCTGCCCACCGTCTGTGTGGTCGACATTAGGGAGCTCCAGCGCCACTTTCACCAAAGAAGAACTACTAAAGTCTAAAGGGCTGTCAAGAATTTAGGTGACTGGTGTTTCTGTTTTACAAAAAAAAAAAAAAATTAATTTAAAAATTATTTTTACCAAAATTTTCTATTAAAAAAAATGAAAGTCCTGAAAGTTTCATTAAAGTCTGACAATTATTTAATTTTTGCAAGAATTTCCAAATCAATGTGTTTTTCACCGCTGCAAAAAAGATGCTAAAATAAAATTTCTTAAACTAATCTTTGGATCCCTCATTGAAAAAAAAAATCAAGATTTTTAACTGAAATTTGGAACATTTTAAAAAGGATAAAAAAAAATATAATTTAATAATCAAAAAAAATTCTTCTTCATATCTTATATGCGGACAAGTTTATTATTATTATTATTATTGTTGTTGTTGTTGTTTTATTATTATTATTATTATTGTTTTATTATTATTATTGTTGTTTTATTATTATTATTATTATTGCTTTAATATTAATATTATTGTTTTAATATTATTATTATTTTAATATTAATATTATTGTTTTAATATTATTATTGTTTTATTATTATTATTATTATTGTTTTATTATTATTATTATTATTATTGTTGTTGTTGTATTATAATAATAATAAAAAGTTGTAATTCTAAGTAACGAGATTAATACAAATATAAAAATTAAAAAGTTTGGTTTAATAAGCGAAAAAACAAGCCAAAAATAAAATAAAAAACAAGCCAAAAATAAAATAAAAAACAACAACAACAAAAAACAAGGCAATTACTACAAGAAGAAGGATCGGATCGTGAAGAAGAGACTCTTGCAGAAATGACGGTCTTTCTTCTTCTTATATTCTGAAATTCTGGCGGAGTCGTGTCGAAGCATTTAAGAATTTTGTACCCAAACCAAAATATGAAATTCTGTTCAGAAAATAATCGAAAGCAATACAAAATAAATAAATAAGGTTTGGTTGTTTTTAGTTTATTATTTTTTTCCATTTAGTAGACGTTCTTCCAAAATTATTTTTTTTTCTTAATTTCAAAACGAATTAAATATTTTTCATCTTCTACCAATTAAAGAAATATTCTTATTTACAAATTGATTGAAACATTTTAATTTGAAAAGTTAAAAAAAAAACATCGAGTAAACAAAGAACTTTCGATTAATTTCTGGTTTTAGTTTTAACAAAACACCTACCGATCAGTCAAGGATGGCAGACGGACGACTGCCTTTTCGTTATCCATCGTGTGTAGTTTTGATTCAAAGGTCGTAAAAGGTTTTCAATTTGTTTTAAATAAAATCAATTCAGCGAATGGCAATTACTTAGTACAGCGCCATGTTTAATTTGGTTGTCATGACAACAAACTTGCCCATGCGCACTGGAGAGTAGACGCTTCGTCCTAATTAGTCCGATAGTCACACCAGGTGTGCAAATTTACCTGCACCAAAAATTTCAAGGAAGCTCAGAGCTGTTTTTCTGTTGATAAAAATTTACAATGAAATGACAATGTAGTGATACAAATAAATAAATGCATTTTATTACTAAATAAAGATGTCTTCGGAGCTGAATTTTAGTTTTATTTGAATTGAAATGGGAATCCGAAAAAGAAATTTACATATGTCATTAAAAATTTTTTGAACATTTTTTTAAAAATATTGGCACGGTTACTTATTACTCAGCGAACCTTCATTAAACAAAAATAAAAACAACAAATTAAAAAAATATTTTAAATCTCCAAATTTTGTTCTAGAGTTTTGTTTCAAAGTAAAAAGGTAAATAAAGATTGATTTAAATGATTAAATGGAAGTTGAAAAAGTTATGTTTACTTTTTGCTCAGAACATAAAACAAAAATAACATTTATTTACGTAAAAGAAGTAGCTCATGAACTGTCGTAAAAAATCATTTATAAAAGAATACTTCAAGAAAGTAACTTTTTATTCCATACGATGTTACGAAACTTTGGAGAAATTTTATTTTTATGCTACTGTTGTGATATACTAATAGTTCTTTTGTATTCATTCATTTACCTTCTATTTATCTGCATACGAACTGTTGTATGATTTCTCGTTGGTTCACGTCACGTGATCTTGTATTTATAAATAACGGTGGGACGCCTCTTTCTTCCTCTCTGGCGTCCGTTCGTCCATATCTTCTAACTATGTAACTGGTAACTAGATATGCAATCATCTAGTTTCCCCCCAACACCCTTGCCCTTTTTCAGCAGCGTGATCACACCCCTGGAAAACCGGCCGGGGAGGGACCCCTGCCGGAACCAGTTGTTGAATACCACAGTCAAAGTCGGGACAAAGATGTGCGACAGCCTCGAGTACAATTCATAGGGCAAACCATCCAGACCGGGCGACTTGCCTCTGCCGACCTTCTTCAATGCTGCGTAGACTTCGCCTTCCGTGATCTCTCCCTCGCAGCTAGCCCCTTCAGTCGGCGAAAGCCGAGGAAAGTCAGCCAAATAGCTGCGAAACTCGTCCTCACGAAGACCAGGCTCCTTGGTAAACCGGCTCTCGAAATGTCGCCGAAACGCCTCGCACATGTCGTCGGTGGCCCGAAGCGTACGTCCCTCTGGGTTATCGACTTGACGAATGTAACGATCGGAACCTCAACGAATCTCTTCCCTGCGCAGATCTGCGCCCATGTTCACAGCTTCGGAAGACATCTTGCTTAACCTATGTCTAATTACCTGGCCCATGTAGCGCTCGCTATTCGAACGCTCCACGGCCTCCCTAGCTAAGGCTATCTCTAGGGGATCCCCCCAGCCTCCACCCGGGAAAGACTAGCTCTAAGCGTCTTCACCTTTTCAGCTCTATCTAGGGCGAGCCGTTTGCTAAATCCGTGGTGAAAGACCTTGTTGCGGACCCGATAGCGGTGCAGATCTGGCTTACGAAAATAAGGCCTTGT
This sequence comes from Acanthosepion esculentum, assembly GCA_964036315.1. Lineage (NCBI taxonomy): Eukaryota > Metazoa > Mollusca > Cephalopoda > Sepiida > Sepiidae > Acanthosepion > Acanthosepion esculentum. The sequence goes on from OZ038480.1 coordinate 7,731,998, forward strand.
GCCAGACACTACACTCTACTACCGAATCCACAAACAAAGTAAAAAAAAAAAATATAAAGACGTGCTCTTCCCACCGTACAAACGTACACAGTGAAAAGAAGTAGACAGGCAAAACAACAAAAGGTTAAGAACAAACATAAATTTTTATTAGAGTTTAACAAGTAGTATGTCTTCAATGAAGACTTTCAGTAAATGTACTGGAAAATGTAGTTGAAGAAGAGGCCAAGTAGATTGTCTTCAGTAAGGTACTGAAAATATTGTAGTGAATGAAATTTAATTGTCTTGAGTGAAAACCTTCAGTAAGATACTGGAAATATGTAGTTGACAAGATAAGAATCCGCGCCAAAATTCAAATCCAAGATGGCTATTAGCGGGAACGAGTTCTTCGAGAAGAAAGGTTCAGAAAGTCAGTTGTAATGCATAGCGAACATACGGCAAGGAAAAATACTCACTGCGATAGTTTATAATTGTGAGTGTATGTAGTTCTTTTTAAAGTAACAGGTTCAGAAAGTATGAGTTCGAAGAATGTGAAAAAATGCTCGTTCATCAGGTTGGAAGTTTTTGAAAGTTCCTGGAAGTTGAGCGGCTCGCTAAAAGATGTTCGCTTCTGTCATGAAGGTGACGACCGTGTCGTATGTATTAAGATACCGAGACGAGCCATAAGGTCTAGGCAAGGTTTTGCCGAATAAAATGTCTCTGTCAGTATATATGTGGTTACCGGCGAGAGACAATTGAGCCAGCCCAGCCGATGGTCAGACGAAAACGGAGGCGACTAATTCTGAAAAGCCAAATTTGCCGTGACGTCAACGTAAAAGCGCGCGAAAAAAATGAATTCTTCCTCATCTTCGGCTAAGACAACGGTTTACTACTATGACTGACCGAACGTGAGAGGAAGGGGTGAAAAGTCGCGCGTGCGTCAAAAATGAAGGTGGGGGGGTAGCGTGAATCCCACAACCTAATTCGACACTTAAGACGGTCCAACCACCTATTCCCGATAACCGCCCCCACTAGCTCCCGCTGCACTAAGCTAGTTAGCTGTCCCCGGAAGTCCCGCCTGTCTAGTAAAGACAGATTGAATTTCCAGTAACCAGCCATTCTAGGCCTATGGTCTAACGCCACCCGGGCACAAACAAGTTTGTGATCCGAATAGCCTACCCAGTGGAACGTGGGACAATCTATCAAGTCTACGTCGGCTCTTATAACTAACATTCTGTCAAGGTAGTTAACTACCTTGTCACAAGGCCAATTAAGAGCCCACGTCCACATTTTCCCTTTGGGGTGATCGACCCAGTATCTATCAACGAGACCAAAATCGTCGATCAGATCAACCAGGCTACGATCGCCCCTTCTCCCACTAGCACCCCTCCCCCTATCTAACTTGGGGTCCTGGATGGCATTCCAGTCCCCCATTAGTACTAGGCGCGTTGAATCCACTAGGAAAGGCCCCAACCGCCGAAAAAACGAAACCCGCTCCTCCCGGTCGTTGGGCTCATAAACCGCAACGACTCGGAACGAACCACTTTTCACGGCAATATCGGCCACGATCAACCGGCCCTCGGCATCGGTATGCACAAGGTTCACCTTCGCATCTAGAGTCCGCTTCACCAGCAAAGAAACTCCTCTGGCAACCCGGTCCCCATATGCTGAATAGACGACAAAGTCGTTAGACAGCACACATGCATCGGAATTGCAAACAAAGTGGGTTTCTTCGATCGCGGCGACATCCACACCAAAGGACAAGAGATCCCGGAGCAGGCGGGCCGCCTTACTCCGATTCCTCAGGCCATTCACATTCAGCGTAGCTATCTTGATAGACATCATCTAAGTCTGCAAAAATAAAAAGAATAAGAGCAATAACCTACTCACATACCGGGTGGAAATCCGAAGATGACAGGACCCCGACGGATTGTCCCATGCTCCCTGTGCCCAATCAGCCATCATACGACCGTCCATGACAATACCGCCGACGTCCGAGGGGTAGGTTAGTTTGATAGCCCTATAGAGAGAGGGATGGAGTAGCACAGGGATCCTCCCAGAACAAAAATGTCTCAACTTTTTGAGGTTTTAATTTTCAAGTTCAAATACCCTTAAGTTTGTGTAGGCCTCTTTGGCCTCAAAAAGGTGGCTCCAAACTTTGAGGTAGCCCCCGGTATCCCTCACTAAGGTAATCACTCCAGGGGCGGGAGGAAAATTCTGGGGGTCCTCCACAGACTTGCCGTCGACCTTGTCCATCTTTAGTAAAAGTCCCAAAAGGGCTCGTTTTTGTTTTGAAATGTTTCTTTTTACTTCTTCCCGGTCAACCTTGCAAATAGCTTCGGGACCCGGGAACCTTTTCTTTTTCTTAATCTCCCTTGCTGGGTGTGGAGGGGAAGAAGTGGATGTATGAGGTGGGGTGGCGATGGAGCTGGGTGAGGAATTTGAGGGAGAGGGGGAAGAAGCACGGACAGGGGAAGCAGAGTGACATCTTGTGGCTGTTGCATCATGGGTTGGCCAAGTAGGCATGGAAAGGAACCTGGTTTTGTCCGAGTGCCTCTCCGCCCTACTTCGGCTGGCACGTTTCTCCAATGGATCTTGTAATAGACGTAACAGTGACCTACCAGAAACAAAATGAATTCGCTGCCTCGCTTTCGGAGATTCGGTCGCGCGTGCGTACACTACTGCTATTTTGTTTATGCAGCAGACTTATTTGAAGAAGAGAAGAACGCTAGCCGTTAAAGAACGAGGCGAGTGGTCGCGTGGATTATTGATCTTCTAGGCGTCTGTGAGACGAGAAGTATTGTGGAAAAACAGAGCGACAAGATATTCAGTACAAGCTATTTCGGCCGATATGGACGGCCGGTTTGATTTTAAAATTATCTCAGAGTTTGACGTGACTGGATCTGTGGTTGAATGGCTCGAGAAGTTGGAATTGGTGTGCGACCTATCGGGAGTGAAGCGGCGTGATCGTGTCATCCCTCTTCGCCTAACCGGGGGAGCATTCACGGTTTACCAGCAACTATCTGCGGAAGAGAAATCGAACGCGGCTCGAATCAAGGGAGCATTGATGACAGCATTTGCCCTTGATAAATTCACGGCGTACGAACAATTCCAGGCACGTGTATTGCGTCCGGGTGAGATGTGGATGTATATTTAGCAGATCTACGGAAGCTGTCCGTCCTTTTTGGAGGAGTACCAGACAATGCGATGGCATGCGTGTTCGTGCGGGGGCTTCCTGGTCCTGTGAAAAGGCTCCTGCGGTCCTCGGCCAGGGCGGATGATATGTCTCTCGAGGAGCTATTGGCCCGAGCTCGGGCAATCATAAAGGACGAAACAGCAGAGAGGGAACCGATCATCGCTGCAGTGCAGCCCTCCCAGACTCCTCGGTCTTCCCCAGACATAGACCCAATTGTCACATGCTATGAATGTAATGGGCCCAATCACTTCGCGAGGGACTGCGTGAAGAGGCGAAGGGCAACTAACGCGCGTTGCTATCGATGCAACAAGACTGGTCGTGTGGCAAAAAATTGTCCGGGAAACGGAGGTGGGGACGAGACTTCAGCGCCGGTCCACTCCCCACACAGCAAGTAAAATCGGTGCTACCCATCATTACTGTGTGTGTTGACGGCACACCATGCTCGGCTCTCCTTGACTCTGGGTGCTCACGATCAATCTTGAGCGCGAGTTTATGTCGGTCTTGGTCGAAGCAGGATATGGCGGTATCTACATTAAACGGAGTTACGTAGGTTTGCTGTGGAAGGGGCACTGTCAGAATTTGCGCAGCAACCGGTAATGCTGCTACAATCGATGTGCTGGTTATGCGAGGGAAGCCCCTGGATTTCGACCTGTTGCTTGGCATCGATGCCATTAAGGCACTCGGTGGAGTTCGCATCACGCAGCATGGAAGCGTGGAGTTTGAAAAACCACGGTCCGTCTGTGCAGCGATTCGTATTAGCGAGGCCGATTTCAGTGCAAAATTCAATGAACGACAGAGAGTTTGGGTCGCAGCCTGGAAGTGGTCGTCAGGTAATGTACCAGGGAAACTTCAGAATCGGATCTCTGAATATCCGGTATCCAGCGAGATGAGAGAGGAGTACGAGCATGAATTGCAAACATGGATGGACAATGGTTGGTTGGTGCCGTATAGTGACGAGGAGTTTGGCTCGCCCAAGGGACTGATACCGCTGATGGCCGTGCTGCAGACTAGCAAGCATAAGGTGCGTCCTGTGATGGACTATCGGGAACTGAATACCTACGTTGACACAGTCACAGGCGCCGCTGATGTTTGCGCAGAAAAACTGCGAGACTGGAGACAGCAGGGTACGAACGTGTCCATTCTGGACCTCAGGAAAGCATACCTACAGATCCATGTTGAAAAATCTCTGTGGCCATACCAAACAGTTATGTTTAAAGGGAAGCGATATTGTTTGACCAGGCTGGGGTTCGGCCTGAATGTAGCGCCCCTGATAATGCGAGCTGTGCTCAAGGCGGCGTTAGCACAGAATGAAACTGTAAATAGAGCAACGTCGTCATATGTTGACGCTATATATATTAACGAGGATGTGGCGTCGGCGGAATCTGTGAGGAAACATCTCGAGCTCTACGGACTGACGAGCAAATCTCCAGAGAAGTTAGAGGACGGAGCTAGAGTGCTGGGGCTAGACGTATGGAAGGAACAGGGTCGACTGCGATGGCGACGAGGAGGTAGAATGGTAAACGGCCCTAATGTGTGGCCAGCTGGTGGGACACTTCCCCGTGTGTGGATGGCTGCGAGTGGCGACAGGCTTCATCAAACGTCGAGCCACTGCCGTAACGCAAAACTGGGACGAAAAAATTTGTGATGCTCCCCTGGAACGTATGATAACGGACACCCTCGCCCGGGCACAGCAACTGGATCCCGCACAGGGAGAATGGTGCGTGAATACGAAGGAGCTAGACGTATGGGTGGACGCGAGTTCGCTGGCTGTAGGAGTAGCGCTCGAGGCTAAGGGAGCCATCATCGAGGACGCATGCTGGCTACGGCCGATAAAAAACACCCAGCATATCAATGTGGCTGAACTAGATGCCGTGCTAAAAGGCACCAACCTCGCGCTAAAATGGCAGGCTACGGTATTACACGTGAACAAAGACTCCCTCTGCGTGTACCATTGGGTGACTAATGCCCTTACGGGAAAGTCTCGGCTGAACACCAAGGCTGCTAGCGAGATGCTCATAAGGCGAAGACTTGAAACTCTAACTTCCCTTGTGAAAGAGTACAACCTTTCGGTTGACATAGCGCTGGTTAGATCCAACCAGAACCGAGCTGACTCGCTGACTAGAGTTCCCCAGAGGTGGTTCAACAATGTGAAGGAAATCGAACCTGTTCAGCCAGTATGTGCTTTTGCCGTAGGAAACCCGAGCCCTGCTCAGTTAACTGAGATTCATCGACACAGCGGGCACCCTGGAGTTAAACGGACACTATATTTCGCACGTAGGATCAACCCGTCCGTGTCGAAAGCAGCAGTGAGATCGGTCATTCGGAGTTGTGAACAGTGTCAGTCAATAGATCCAGCTTCTGTGCGATGGCAGAAGGGAGAGCTCAGTGTGAGTGAAACGTGGAGCCGTCTAGGCATGGACATTACGCACTATAACGGTCGCCATTTTTTGACTCTGGTCGATTGCGGCCCCACACGGTTTTCGATCTGGCGGCCGTTAGTTCGGCAAGACGCTGCACACGTAATCCGGCAATTGGAGTCGGTGTTTTTCGAACGTGGTGCCCCAGTGGAGATACTGGCTGATAATGACACTGCATTCCGCAGTCAGCAATTCAAACAATTCATGGAAGAATGGGGCGTCCGATTCCGACCACGCTGCGCGTACAAACCATCTGGAAATGGTATTGTAGAGAGGTGTCATCGGACAATCAAACGGATTGCTGCGCGAAAGAGCTGCCCTATCATGGAGGCCGTGTATTGGTATAACATCACACCCAGGGATGACGTGTCTGCCTCTTCCGCACCCGCCAATTTGCTGCATTCGTACAAATTCGAATAAAAGGAATTGACGTTGCGCCCTCGCCTAGCCGGGCGACTTCAACTCTGTATAAAGAAGGAGACGCAGTCTGGGTAAAAAATCCACACGCGCGCTGCACGTCAAAGTTTGTGAAAGGTCGTGTCACGGGGATAAACAGTCCACAATCGATAGTCATCGACGGGATACCGCGACACGTGGGAGATATACGTCCACGGCTCACTTCATTGTTGCCAGCGGATGATGGCGGTGACACAACGTCAGGGAGTCATGAATGGCAAGAACCAAGCAGCAGCGACACCCCGTCTGAGAGCGAGGAAGGAGTAGACTTGACCCGTATTGATCCCCCGGAATATGATTCATACCAGGACACATCTGACGATTCAGCCGGGGAGGAAGACATGGTTATACCACCGCGAAGGAGTGCAAGGGTGAGACGACCAGCTCCTCACTGTCATTTATGTGATCATACGATCAGCGGGGAGTGTAATAGACGTAACAGTGACCTACCAGGAACAAAATGAATTCGCTGCCTCGCGTGTTGAACTATTTTCGGAGATTCGGTCGCGCGTGCGTACACTACTGCCATTTTGTTTCTGCAGCAGACTTATTTGAAGAAGAGAAGACCGCTAGCCGTTAAAGAACGAGGCGAGTGGTCGCGTGGATTATTGTTCTTCTAGGCGTCTGTGAGACGAGAAGTATTGTGGAAAAACAGAGCGACAAGAATTTCAGTACAGATCTATGTCCTCTTCCTCCTCCCTAATCCTCTTCAAAGAGGCAGTGCGTGGCGGAGGCATTTTCTCCACCTCCATTTCAGAGTCGGAGTTTTGCTGCTGTTGCTTCTCTGCTCGTCGCTTCTTTTCTTCTTTTTTGCTCTTCTTTGGCGATTTTGGTTGTTGTCGTGGTGGTGGCGATTTCTGCTGCGCTTGTTTTTGTTGTTGCAGCTGGGGTTTTGATTGCTGCTGCCGTTTCCCCTCCTCGTTTGGTTTCTCCTGTTGCTCCTGTGGTGGAGATCCCTGGCTTTTCGGAGAGGATGAGCTTTTTGATGCCTTGTCTCTCCTGACCTCCGTCCATTCGTTATTGGAGGTCTTTGTTGCTGTTTCTACTGCTGCTACTGGTGCTGGTGTTGTTGGTGCTGTCGTCGTCGGTTGCATTTGGGGTTGTTGTGCTGTCTTCTTGCCAGGGCACTCCTTTGACATGTGCCCCAAGTCGGGGCATGTCCAACAACACGGTTTTCTTCCTTCGACCACTACGAGCATCCTCGTCTTCCGGCATGTCAAGATGTTTGGGATGTCTGCAAAATTCTCTCTGTTGAGTGTAATTTGGAGTACAATATCTCCAGTGGCAATGCCCGCCTTGCTAATGACCGCACAGACCTCGTTCACTTCACCATACTTGGCGAAAAAGGCTCCTATGCGGTCCTCACTAATGTCGGCTGGTACTCCATGCACCGTCACTCGAGTTTTACGCGTTCCCATATACTCTGTCTGCATTCTCAAATTGGGTGACTGAGGCGAGCTTGGTTCATTTAAACAGGGCTAGCCTTGATTTTCTCTTCTAGGTCAACCTATGCCACATCGGGGTGGTTTCCTGTAGAGCCCTCCCCTTGGTTAGGTTAGACAAGCTTTAGTGTACCTAGTTAATGTGAGTAAGTGTTGTTCCCGGCCACATCTTTGGTTATGATCCAGGTTGTGATTCCCAACCTCCCCAGTTTGTTTTGGCCCCTTTTTATCTCGTCTGGGTCAGCTTTATATTTTCTCATTTTTTATGATTTTCTATCTTTTTCCCACTCCCTTAGCGAGAGATCTTCTTGATTTTGTCCCATGGGCAAAATACAACGGTCTCTCTGTTTTTGAGGGTTGGACGGGCCATACTAACATTAGTTAGATTTAATTTGATTTGTGTTAATATTTCAGTTTGTTACTGGGTTCATCTCCCTCCCCTCTCATTTTTTCATCACAGATTTTTATATATATTTTACTATCATTACATTTTTATGACATGGGGCGCGTTTTGTAGGTCCCCCCTAGAGAGGATGTTGTATTATGGTGCATGGAGGATTGATTGGTGATGGACGAGTTCTTGTGGTGAATGGGTAAATTGTAATGAGTGAATGGGTCGTGAATCGGATTAGCTAGGTATAAGATAGTTAGTGTGGACCAGCTTTAACCCCTCCCCTTTTTTCGGCCTTGTGCTACAATTATGTAATTTTTACATAATAAATATCTAGAAGATATGGACGAACGGACGCCAGAGAGGAAGAAAGAGGCGTCCGACCGTTATTTATAAATACAAGATCACGTGACGTGAACCAACGCGAAATCACACAACAGTTCGTATGCAGATAAGTAGAAGGTATTAAATGAATGAATACAAAAGAATTATTAGTATATCACAACACTCTCCGCTACATTTTATTGATACTTCGGGTTACGGATGATCTTTCGTCCTCGTCTTGATGATTCGGGAAGAAATTCCAGAGCATCTTTCTCTAAGTGCGACTGCTGCTGCTGTTCTAAATCCCGAGACTTCGTTTCGCCAGCTGAAGTGTAGGATTCACCATTTGTCGTGGTTTCTTGTTGGTCAGTAGACATTTCTGGTTCATTGTTATTTGATGAAGTAGAACTCGATGACTCACAGTGATCGGTGAAGACAAGAGAATCCGAATCTGCAAACGATGGGTCAGTAACAGGAGTGGGAACAAGGTCTTCTCTTGAGACTGTTGACTGACGGCTGTCAGGGAAACGAATTCTCGCAAAATTGGGAGTTGCTGATATTATTTCCACTGGTTCCACTAGTGGGTCAGACTTGTGTTGACGGACAAACTTTCTTAGCAACGCCCGACCTCCTTGCAACCATTCAGGTAGGGTGTATCCGGTACCCGACCTTCTCGAAAAATTGAACAATCTTTCATGTGGTGTTGTGTTAGTTGCTGTGCAAAGGAGAGATCGAATCGAGTGCAATGTCGAGTACAGCTTGCCAATGACGTTCATCCAGTTACCTCGTCTTGAGTGCAAGTTTGATCGGTTTCCATATTGTTCCGTTTGCCCTCTCGCATTGTCCGTTGCCGATTGGATGGTATGGTGTTGAATGGGTAATTACAACGCCATGTTGCCAGAGAAACTCTTTCAGTTCAGATGATACGAACTGGCTCACTCGGTCACTATGGATTGAATCTGGGCAGCCAAAGAAGGTAAAGTGATTTTGGAGACATTTTATTACAGTTCTTGTTGAGATGTCTTGGCATGGATAGACGAAAGGATAGCGCGAATATTCATCTATAATCACGAGTAGATATTTAAAACTATTTGTTGATGGTTTTGGGCCCATGAAATCAATAGCAAGGCGTCCAAAAGGGGATCGAGAATGGATTAAGCGACCAGGGGGAGGTCTGAAAAACCTTGGTTTTAGTTCAGCACATATTTGGCATTCAGCACAGGTATGTTTAACATCTTCCATAGAGAAAGGCAGATTCTTTTGTTAAACAAAATGATACAGTCTCGCTACTCCTGGGTGACAGGGTGCTGCGTGAAGATCTTTTAGTGATAATGAACACGAAGCAGAGCATGATCGGGAAAGAGTATCTGCAGAGCTATTAAGTGAACCTGGTCGGTATACAATATCATAAGAGTAGTTAGAATGTTCAAGTCTCCATCGAAGTAGCTTATTGTTTTTAATACGGTTTGGTGTCCGTATGTTGAACATATATGAGGCGGCCTGTTAATCTGTAACGATAGTAAAATGTCGGCCGAGTAAAAGATCACGCCATTGACGAACAGATTCTACAATGGCTGCTGATTCACGCTCCACTGCTGAGTGTCGACGCTCAGATTGCGTAAGAGTTCCAGAAAAATATGCTACTGGGCGTCCATTCTGGGCGAGACAGGCTGCCAATGCCGTCGCAGATGCATCCGTTTCTATTGTGAATGGAACTTCATCCTCAATGGCCGCAACTGAAGCCTTGCAAATTTCATCTTTTATTGCCTGAAATTGACTCTTGAGTTTTTCGGCAATAGGAAATGAGGAGATATTTAGCAACGGCGAAATGCGGTCAGAGAAATTCTCCACCCATGGTGAGTAATATGAGAAGAGACCTAGAGCTCGTTTGAGTGACCTACCACAGTTCGGAGTCGGTAGTTCTTTGAGTGGTGTAAGTCTGTCTGGGTCCGGGATGATTGTTCCATTCTCAAACAGGTGCCCTAGAAACTTAAGTTTGGTAATGCCATACTCACATTTGTCAGGGTTCAGCTGCAAATTGAGACGATCAGCAACTTCTTTGAATGCCTTCATATTTTCATTCAATTCTTTATTTGTCTTTCCCCCGATGACAATGTCATCAATATAGGCGAAGGTGCCTTTGAGTTCATGTTCTCGGATTATATTATGCATGATACGTTGGAATACAGCTACAGAGTTTGTTAATAAACGTGATTTTTAAGCATAGCTATTCGATCCGGTTGAAATCTGAAATGCTTATGTGGACCGCCAAAATCTTTTGGGTAAATCGGGGCCGATCTTTGGCTATAACAATATGCGACGCCGGGTAGTGGGAGACGCGACGGTTTTCGGATCGTGGTCGGACGCCGGGTAGTGGGAGACGCGACGGTTTTCGGATCGTGGTCGGACGCCGGGTAGTGGGAGACGCGACGGTTTTCGGATCGTGGTCGGACGCCGGGTAGTGAGAGACGCGACGGTTTTCGGATCGTGGTCGGACGCCGGGTAGTGGGAGACGCGACGGTTGAGGATTGTGACCGAACGCCGGGTAGTGTGAGACGCGAGGCGTTCTAAAAACATCGGAAAATCTGACCGAGCGTGATAACTCTCCTCAACGATGTCTTGACAACCAAAATATCGTTTTCACGATAGAATTAAGTCTTATTTTCACACCAACTACTTTAAGAAATAGCCATTTTCACAAAAGAGAACACGTACTGTTCTAAAAACAACGCGCTATGTTGAAGACTCTGAACTCCAAAGGCACAAACGGATTCTGTCACGAACTTCGACAACTCACATCAAATCACAAGAACTATCTAGAACATTCACATTTTATCCCTTCAAGGTAAATATACTGTTGCGAAATTTATGCTAAGATGTGTCAGAAGGTGAAATTGTGTGAAGGCCTAAAATGTGCGTGTACATTATGCATTTATCCGCAACAAATAAATTAAACAAACATATGAAGACAATTCAACTTGAAGAAATCAAGGAGAAACAACGTAGTTATAGATTTCAACAATAACATGAATTTATATATATATATATATATATATATATATATATATATATATATATATGCAGAAATATAGTCTTAAAGTGTGCTATATTTATGGGGTAAAGTGCTCAATATCAGAGATAGAGCGTGTGTAAATATAAAAGTGGACATGGAAGTCAGCACTTAGAGGCGACAGTCTGTTTCATGCTAGTGCAATCGTCAGGCGATATATATATATATATATTTGACATGCACAAAGTGATGATAGGTTGATTGTTAAATGTGGCAAGTGAGATAAGATTTCAAAGTGTGTCCATGCAAAGATTTGTTGGATGAATGTTGATGGTTTAAGTTTGTTTGTGAAATTAAAATAGTTTGATTTCTGCAAGGTAAAATGTCAATTGTGTGAGTTCAAATAATAGTGTGTAGGTGGGTGTCAATGGTAAGTGTTGATTTAAGTTATGAAGAGTTGTGTGCCTTTGATTGGTATGCTAAAGTTGATTAATGTACAATTACTATTTCGTCGTGATAATGTCACTTTTTTAGTAAATTGTAAGTTAAGTTTCTTCACGCGGCAATTGCTGTGCTAGTTGTGTTGAGTTGATGAGAGTGTTGCAGACTGGCGAATGTATTTTAAGTTATCAGAAGGATTTTTGGTGTCGGTGTTCGAAAACATTCGTCCACAACAAATTAAAGAATAATATTGGAAACAAATCATGCAAGAAAATTGAAAGTGAAGACAAACATTAAAAGTGCAACAATAACATTGGTTTATATCCAATTCACAAATACAATTGGGTTGAATATTTATGGATAAATGAGGATAGATGAATTAGGTTGTGTAGAATATTATTGTGGATGTTTCAGCGTGTTTGAAATTGTTATTAAGATTTGTTCATAAAATTAAACTAAGTGTTTAGTTATGTACGAAATTGACCTTTGTGCGAGTTCAACTAATAGTGTGTGTGCGTGAATTTGTTTGAGTTTTGTTCAAAATTGGTAGGAGTTGCGTACCTTTAGTTGTTTGGAAGTTTGATTGATTGTTTACTAATACTTATTAGGTAGTGAGTAAATATCACTGTTTAAGTATTGTAAGTGATTGCTAGAAAGTGTTCCTGAGAGAGAGCGTGCTTGTGATTTTGTTGAGTCAGAGAAATTTGCGCGGTAAAAGTGTAGTTGGTCAAGGTTTTGACTTGCTTGGATTAGTTTGCCATCTCTCCAGGGGTGAAAGTCTGACTGTTTGAGGCGACTCAGAATTTTCTATTTATAGGTTTCTAGTAAAAAAAGTAGGCTCCAGCGAATTGAGCGCGAAAAGGCATTTTCGCGTGAATTTGCTACAGTTCTAAGGCTTTGGGCCAATGAGAAGTCTCGTTTGCTGAAACTAGAGTGTTGTTTGGTTGATAGGTGATTTTGGTGTGAAGTGGATTATGCCGGAGGGGTGAGAGGTTAGTATGGATTATTCCAATAAGAGGTTGGTAGTGGTTATTGAATCAGTGTGTCAGCTCGCGTGGAGTCTGCTGATATCTCTCGAAACTCGGTATCTGTCTGACTTGAATTAAGTCAACCGATTCTTTTTAGAGATTTTCGGGTTTTCAAATAGGCTCCAGACAGCTGCGCGGGAAAAAGGATTTGTCTCAACTTGCTACATTTTGGTGTCCTTTTAACCAATGGGAAGTTGAGTTTGGAAAAGTGAAGTAATGATTGGTTAAAGGTTAATTTGGGGAAGAGTTCATCTTCCCGTAGGGGGTGACAGGAAAATATGGAGGATTCCATAATACCCTTTTAACTGTGTTCGATCTTACTGACCTTCTTCCTTGTAATTTGCCCTGTTTTGTATACACAGGTATTTTTCTTGTGATATTTCATGTTATTTGATTGTAAACTTGATCTTTTTCCCACAACTACCATTGAGCCTTTCTCCTGGAATTTATTACTCGCTTTTTCGGGCACTTAAACCAGCAAATTTGTGCAACCCTAATATTTAGTAAAATTTGCTTTTATTCTATTTTAATAAAAATGTTTTAGTTTACTCACTAAGTATATCGTCATTTTTACGGTGTGCCTTGTTGTCGCTTGATCTCCGTTCTCCAATCTCCTTTGAATCGAACCCACAACAATATACAATAATAGTTAAACTACGGACTTTCAGAATTCTGATTTACTTTTCCTGGAATGAGCTACTGACACTACAAATTTGTGAATATATTCCTTGTCCTGTTTTGTTGCTAAAATGATCGTGTGTTTCCTCGTTATTATCATCCTTCATTAATTTCCTTGGCGTGGGTAAATCTTTAGTAACCCTCATTTCAATTTCAAACATTTTCTTGAATTTCATTGGTTGTTAAATATAAAATAAGCTTCGATAAATTTCCATAACAAAAAAGTCAAAATTTGTGCAAAAGTAGGCTCAGCCGACGTAAAAAAATCTTTCTCAAATTCATGCCTAATTTAAATGTTTCAAGAAATCCGATTAAAAAACAAAAACAACATTCGCCCACGCATTTCTCCGAAAAATTCGCAACAGCTACCAAGCCCCATTGAAACGATTCGGTTGTTAAAAAAAAACTATAAATAGAAATAGCAAAAGAATTTTCGTCGCATTTGAGATTCACACACGCGAAAGATACAGATGGGAATTATGTGCCGCCAAAGAAACAAACTTCCTTTATGAGAGATTAGAAAAATTCACACAACAAACTTTTTCACTTAATATCTTTCATAGAAAGATCTTGTCGCAGTTAGCTCCTCTTCATTTCCTTAACCCTTCACCAGGGGTCTCTCTCCCCCGGGAGTATAGATACTGGCTGACCTTCCGCCTCTCTCTCTCTTTTTCTCTGCTTACGCGCACGTGTGAGCAACTATGTCGATTTCGGCCGCGGGCCGAAACCTCGCACGTGGGGCGAGGTACAAAAAACTTTCTCTAAATATTTCCAATATGTGAACTCTTATACACAACCAGCGCTTCCCATATTCTGTGAACACGCTAAAACAAAATTCACCCGTACGGACATTCAAAACAACACACACATACACAAATTTCCATACAGATACTGTAACATTTTATTCATGTCTTCAATGTATTGTAACTCGTGTTTTAATCTATTTGTAATTCACGTATTAATATATATTTGTTTTGTACATATATATCGGTCTTGTTTGTTTCTTTGGACTCCATTAAAGTCCAACATTCTTATGTAGCTGGACCGGCCAGCGGAAGCCATAACCTAGAGATAACTCATCTTCTCTTCTTCCATTCACACACCGCATGGTCCACAACAATCTTTTGTCGAAGTTAAATTCAACCTTTTTAATCAAAGGCAGACAACTTTTTAGACATTGAACATTTCCGAAACAGCAAAGAACTTTTTCTCTAAAATATACTTTTGCACACATCATTATAAAGAAATTGTAAATTGTGTATATAAAATTTAATCTGTTGTTTCAAACATGTATTTTTTGTCGTGATTGAATATCGTTACCATTTGGCCATTTCTTATAATTTATGTTTGTGGATATTGCACATTTTATTTGCAGCACAATCTTAAATATTCACGCAGCCTTCCTAGATCCACTATAAATCAACTGTTCATTCTAACCCCTACGCCCGCACCACTATAGATTGCAATCACAGAATTAATACTGTCCTTTTGTTTTGAACTTCTGTACAAAAATAATCTCATTGTCAAAAAAAAAAAAGAAAAAAAAGGAGGGAATAAAATAAAATATTTTTTAAACAAATGTTCCCACTCGAAAATAGCATTAAATTTTACATTTTAAGATTCTTCAAAGTTGTCTTTATTCAATAATAATAAAAAAAAAACTCTTGTCACGAACAGTAGCGGGATGTTATTGGATTTTTGTAAAAGTATTTTTGGAAAGGTTCGTGGCGAATTTTCAATATGTCCACACTTGATAATGCATAAGTTTTTGTTTTCTTTTTCTATTGAAATTCCAGATTTTTTTTTTATAGAACTGTAAAATAAAAATTCGCGTCCCCCGTCCCGGTTTTTCATTGAGGAAGTGAGAAGGTGGAGCTGGGAGACAAGATCAAAGTGTTGTTTTGTTGATAAAGACAAGACGCCGAGGTTTACTCGTGTTTCCTTACTGCTGTCAGTCCTTTGAATGAATGTTTGGTTTTTATGGTCTTGTGATTATGATCCAGAATTCTGTGTTTATTTACTGGCGGGAGCTGATTCTATTGTCTGTTTAATTTTATTAAATTGCAAATTTCAAGTATGTTTGAAACCTGTAAGGCTGCTTCTTTTTTGTTATTTGTTCCTTTGATTTGATGCCGTTCACTTCTGCTAGCTCTGCAAATACCCCCCCCCCACCCGAATGATAGTTAATATTTTTTTATAAGTGGCGTACTTTAAGTTCCTTGTATATTGTGTAAAGTAGCTCTGTAGCGACTGCTATGCTTTTCCACGCCCACAATTTATTCGCCTGCGATTGGCTAGTAAATCAATACTTCCTTTCTATAAGACAATTTAGCAATCGCAGTACATCACTTTGAATTTTTCGGTCGTGAACTTGCTCACATGTTTCGTTGATACAATATCAGTAATTGGTCAAATTTTAATCAATTAAACATTTTAGTGCTAAATCAATTTCCACCCGCATTTTTACTGGGAGCCTACCAGTAACTTTAAAAGAAGGAATTTTTCCACAGCCACCAGTAGAGTCCAGCTATTTTCGCCTGTCTACACAAATCCACGACTTTACTCACAACGCACACACAGACACAGATTTTTGTATCACATTACACATATCTTCCTCTCTGTGACTAAGCCAAGTTCATGGACCAGCATTCTATTAATTTCTCAAATCAACACACTTCTTAATTAACTGTATTCTATTCTAACACCAGACTCTATTCAACATAGAATCCTGAACATTCTTATTCAAGAGAAACTCTTTCGAACATTCGATCTTAATCAGAAAACAGTTAAAGGGGAACAACTTTTTCTCCCTTAATTACTACACATCATTGCATGATTGTTTTGTATGTTATATTTTCAATATATATTTTATTGTTGATCCACAATTGGAGTCTCGTTGTTTTTTCTTGAATCGTTAAATGTACAAGAGATATATGCTCTAAGAACGCGCATCACAGCTCCTTAGATATATCTTGTTTTGTTACGTATTTAAGGATATATTATGCTGTAACAACATAGTCGCCTGTATTTCTTCCAAATCTTCTTTCAGTTAATTAGCTACTTGGTACTGGTGTATGTGTGTGTGTGTGTGTGTGTGTGTGTGTGTGTGTGTGTGTGTGTGTGTGTAAGGGGGTGGAGTGACATTGCTGGATCTCAGGAAAAGGGCTCACCACTGATAAATAAAGAACCCTGAGAAATCGAAATACTGTCCTTATGGTCCCCAGTTATGAGGTGTAAATTTTATTGCTGGTAAAAGATTAAACAAATCTTGCAGTGAAGAATGCAGTTCTCGTCAGGCCAGGAAATTAATTTTAGCTGAATTTCTACAAAATTTATATATCTTAGTGCTTTGCATATATGATTTTATTTGTTTTTCCAATTTTTAACTAACTAGATAAAATATTTAATCGTCTATTTGCATACAAGATTAAGCAAGCATTACGGTGTGATATTTACTATGAGGTTCAGTACATTTATGAACTTCATTCCAACACAGGCCAAAAACCTCTTATACTTATGAAATTTCAACAGTGGTTTCCTTATAAGATTTTGTATAATCACAGCAATTTTCAAGTATTTTGGCGTAATGCTTTAGAATTTATTAAAATAAATGCATACAAAATCTTTACAAGGTGATTTCTCAAAACTTTGAAATTTTTGGACAATAGTTTGTTGCGGGTCCGATAAGGATGTCGCCCCCGCAAGCTTATTGAAGAAAGGTGAGAAACAGCTAAGACAATGAGAGGACAGAGGCGGGGGTTTATGAAACAATAAACGTCGAATTTATTTATCCAAAGTGAACAAGAGTGTACTCGGGAGAGGTGTGTCGTATCGGTGTCGGGTCCGGTAAGACTGGTTTCCTTCAGGGGAAGTTGATTCGGTTGTATCGGCGAAACAAGTGTAGAGTTGGTCGGCGGCGGTAGCTGGTCGACTGCCGGTTGGGAGAGTTGGCAGTAGCTGGTTGGTCGAAGACGTACGAAAGTTCGTTGGGTCGGTTAGGACGAGTCCCTAAACAGGGCCGAGTCAGAGTAGTGTTACGCTTTCCAGGGCGGATCAACCGCGGAGACTGGATCGCGCCGAAGGGTAGCACTTAGAGATGGGTCAGAGAGGCGATACGTCTCACAAAGGTAGCGTACTACACTTTGATCCTAGCCCCCTTGGACGAAAAAAAGGGGCTAATAATATGTGAAACGATTTGTTCAAGTACTCGCTGGCTAAAAGGAGTAGAAAACCGTAGATATAAAATTATTCCCTATGTTGTTCAATGTTTGAGAAGCGCTGCCTAATCCGATGTTCACGAGGCACTGTTTTGGAGTCAACAATACTGGCCGGTCGTCCAGTTTTTCACATGCTGCTTGACTTAAATCTGCGAGATCAGGGGTTGTGAAGGTCAAGGTCGTAATGCCCTGTTCTCTTCCGCTTTACCGAGCGGCCAAAGGCGGCTGCGATAAGTTCTTATAATATTTTTAATATTGACTTTTTTTCCTTCATTCATCCTTGAAACTTTCTTACTTCTTTCCCCTTCTTCTTCCCTTTCCTTCCTTCCTTCTTTTATTTATTTATTTATTTATTTCAGATCATTGTCATTGTTTGTCTTTTCTAAGAAAGATAACATAAAAATGTGCGTTTCTTTCTCCTTGGCGTGGGTAAGCCAACTGTTCATTTTAACCCCTAAGCCCCACACCACTAAAGATTGCAAACACAGAATTAATATTGCCTTTTTGTTTTGAACTTCTGTACAAAAATAATCTCGTTGTAAAAAAAAAGGAATAAAATAAAATATTTTTTAAACAAATTTTCCCACTCGAAAATAGCATTAAATTTTACATTTTACGATTCTTCAAAGATGTCTTTATTCAATAATAATAAAAAAATAAACTCTTGTCACGAACAGCGCGATGAAAAATCGTCCTGAAAAATTACAAGTAATAAATATTCATTGTAGATTTTCCCCTGTCAAATCTGAAATAAAATGTCTTTTACTAAATTATCAAAGCAACAAAAGTTATTCATTGGATTTTTGAATAAGTATTTTTGGAAAGGTTTGTAGAATCATAATTCTACACTTCTGTGCAAACACCATTTAAAAGTGGATCACTACGAGATTTTGTTAAAATCTGTGCAAAAGCCAGTTAAAATTAGATCACAGTTATATTCTTGTATAAATCCAGCTCCACACATATTTTCCAAGAATTGGCTTGCTGATTGGTTCATAAACAAGCAAGTGGGCATCGCCATCCACCCACGCACATCTTTTTAAAACTTATGATCGATGATCTATATTTTTACGCCAATTTCCTGGAGCCTATCACGTGTCCACCGAAGTAAATAAATTCATCAGGAACTTTATCATCTGAAGTTACTTTTTAACATTATTCAAACTTTCAGACATTCACTCACTCACATTTCATACACAACCTCGTTCATTTCCCATCAAAATATTGCTTATAACTGCAAGTTCTCAATCACAGAACATTGATAATCTTCCGGTTTATCATAAACAGCCCAATATTATTTCTGGGCAAAAATACATTCAAAGGAAGATAACTTTTACCACAACTTCAATTAAGCAAAAATTACATTTTAATTTTACATCACACAAAACTGTTTAATTTTCACATAAACAGATTAATACTTTCACTGGCCTTGTGAAAATTGTATTACAACAAATTCAACGCACAATCTTTCACTTAAACTCACAAACTACATTCCACAAACATAAAAAAGAGTTTTAAAAAAGATTTAAACAAACACCACAAATATTTAATTCACAAATCTTAATTTACTCCAGCATAAATCGTTGTATTTCTTATGCCTTATAAATGAGTTGTTTGTTATGATATAATATTGTTGTGTGTGTTTTTTCTCATTTTGTTCATTGCTTTGTTATTCGTTGAAGTATTGAGGATTCATGTTACTTTGAACACGCAACCGATTTCACGCTACAATTGGTAATCCCCAACGTTGCATTGGATAACCTGCCGGAGTTACCTCCTCCTTAGTTTCCTAATTCTTCACCAGGGGTCACTTCTCATAGTAAAAATACTGGGCAACTTCTTGCCTCTTTCTCTTCTTTCCTCCAGGCCTCGTGCCGAATCCCACCTCGCGTGGTGGTGATGTAAATCTCTCTTTCTTCTTCATTTCAGCGACAAGATGTAAGCTCTTAGAAGATCAGCGTTTCCCATTTCTGGGAAAACACTATGAACATTACAAACATACATACATACGAACATTCACCGAAATACGGACATTCACCAAAATACGAACACAAATTTTCACGCGCGCGCACACACACACACACACACACACACACACACACACACACACACACACACACACACACACATCACATGTTATGTCTAAGTGCTTTGTAATTTGTTTAATACTTATATTTGTTGACATATCTGTTTTGTTTGTCTTCTTTCATCTTCGGTTGGACAAATTAAGTCCGCCAATTTTCATGTAGTTGGACTTTTTAATATTCTTCCAGGAGTTACACACGTGTTTTTAGTACAACAACACGTAAATACACACACGGTCCTCTACAAACCTATCCTCTACAGGTTCGTGCCGAATTTTCAATATGCTCACACTTGATATTGCTTAAGTGTTTTTGTTTTTTTTTCACTGAAATCCCAGATTTTTCTTTATATAAAATAAAAAATTCGCGAACACCCCTTAAATTTAAGCCGAACACAAGATATCGCAAAAAGTCGAGTGAAACCGACCGCCATGAAATAATTCGCTAAAACTTTCTAATAAAATAACCTAGTTCAATTCGTTCATTAATGAAAAAGCCTCGAAAATGTCGTTTAAATCAGATAATCCTTTTTTTTCCTTTGGAAATAGGCATCCATTTTAGTGGTACCTTGTAATTTTGTCAAGATCAAAATTGCACCTACAGTTAAAAAGATAAATTAAATTGCATGAGCCCTAGTTTGACGCTATTAGGTTTTAAGAAAGTTCTGGAGAGCTGTGATTGCTCACATCGTGAAAGGATATCGCGCATATCTTTGTCGGCTTAGGTCTGTTTACCTTGTTGGGAAAGCTTGTTTGGATCACCGTTTAAATAAAAAAAAATGAGAGAAAAGGTTGTCGCATGTTCAAATAAAATGAGATGAAGTATTATGATTATTTACATCATTCGGACTGTTATCCCCATTTTCATTGCCATATTCACAACGTTTCAGCCGTTGTACGCTCCGGCCTTTTTCAGGTGATTGCAATTTCGAACCAAACCCTTTATTTCGACCACTGGGGTAGATTGTTCTAGTTCCTTTTAATTCAACTCTGCAAGTTTTTTGGTTCACCAATGCTGTATTGAACTCACAACTCTTTGGGTCTAATCACTGGATCTAACCAACGCCTTTATCAACTGGGCTATGTGTCCTTGCAATTTTCCAGTTGTTATTATTACATATTTTTTACCAGAGCAATTTTGTGTTGTTATTCATTGCTTTTCTCTAGCACTCCTTATTACTGGCTTCTATACTGTATTCATTTCTATGCTTGGTCGGCTCAGGAGATTTTTTGGCCTAACATATGTGCTGATTCCTTAAGTTTTCGTATTTTCCAGTGATGTTCTCCTTCTAGTATTTCAATCTCATCCCACAGGGGGCGGAGATCTCCTTTTTCCTCCAAATGTGTTCAGCTACGCCTGATTTTTCTATTTCCCTTCTTGTTACCGCTTTACGATGTTCTTGCAGTCTTACCTTAAGGGGGTGGCCTGTTTATCCTTTATATTTCTTGCCACAGCTGCACGGGATGGAGTACACACAGTCTTTGGTCATGTTCTCCTCTATGTGGAGGTCTTACTCGGAAGAGGTGTCTGCGAAGTGTCGAACCACTTTTGAAGATTGTCCTGACATTATATGGATCGCATATAATTTGTATTTTTTCCCATAATTCTTTCACATAGGGTAGGCAGACTGTTTTCTGAGTGCTGTTATCCTCTTGTACCCTTCTATCCCAGTTTGTCGGAGCTGCTGTCATGTACCCGAGGTAGTTGTTACATTGTTTGGTACTGCTTATACTGACCATTTCTTATCTGTCTATATTTCTGGTATTATGTACATTATTTACATTATTCGGACTATTGTCCTCATTTTTGTCGCCATGTTTATCACAACGTTTCGGCCGTTGTACGCTCCGGCCTTCAGGTGGTTGGAATGTTGAACTGAACCCTTTATTTCGCTCACTGGGGTAGACTGTTCTAGTTACAGTTTAATGGATGTCAGTTATCAGTTATCTCCTGTTAATTTCCCTCTGAAAGTTCTCCACTGCCTTAACAGGGTATTGAACTCACACTGTTTGGGTCCTGTCACTGGATCTAACCAACGCCTTTATCCACTGTGCCATGTGTCTTTTTGCAGGGATAGATACATTGATTTAGAAATTCTTGCACGAATGGGATAATTGAAGGAATTTAATGAGACTACACAACTTATTCAGAAATTAATGTAATTATTTAAAAAAAAATAAATGTTTCTTTATTAGAATACTTTTGTGATTTTTTTTTTTACATCTGTTAA
The DNA here is from genome assembly GCA_964036315.1 of Acanthosepion esculentum. Classification (NCBI taxonomy): domain Eukaryota; kingdom Metazoa; phylum Mollusca; class Cephalopoda; order Sepiida; family Sepiidae; genus Acanthosepion; species Acanthosepion esculentum. Next base: position 7,753,888 of record OZ038480.1, read on the forward strand.
CTCCGCTCATTCAATTTTATGTAATTCGAAATATTTTTAGAACGCTTAATATTTATTTTACTTATCAGGACAAGTCCCCGGGGAATTTCAATCGTCAAACAAGATCCCCAGTTACAGAAAATCTGCTATGAATCGAAAAATTAAAAATGCAATAAATCTAAGATGTTATTTAATTAGAAAAGATTCTAATTGTTTTTACGAATAAAATATATTATGGTCGTTATTGTGTAGTGGAACTAATGTTAATTAAAAACGATTAACATGAGTGCTACAAAATAGAGAAGTTTTTATTTTATTTTTACAACACAAGAACTTGTGGAAATATCTGAGAACAAAAATTAATCGTTTGTGTTTTGCTTTTCTTTGAAGTCTTTGCGAGTTATAGGGAAATATCAGCAGCCGTGTGGCATTAAAAGCATTATCACCAAGTTGAGAATCGTAATTTGATAATGTTCATTTATTTTTCAAAGGAGCGGGCTGCTGGTGAGAAACAGTTGTATGGAGCGGGCTGCTGGTGAGAAACAGTTGTATGGAGCGGGCTGCTGGTGAGATACAGTTGTATGGAGCGAGCTGCTGGTGAGACACAGTTGTATGGAGCGGGCTGCTGGTGAGACACAGTTGTATGGGTGGGCTGCTGGTGAGATACAGATGTGTTCATCTTCCGGAAAGTAAACTGTTCTGAAGAGGTTTGAAAATATTCTCCTTATTTAAATGTTCTGATGAGATCATGCACACGCGCGTTAGCTCCACAAATTTCTTACGAAGCGACCGCGTATTTTCTTGTACACCCGATTGGTCAAAAAATGTGGTCGAGTGTTTTATTCTTTTAGAAAACGTGCATTGGCGTTTTTTTTTTAATATATTAAGAATTGCGCCAAAGTTGGTCCGATTTTTCTAGAACTTTCTTTGGTGGGAAATTGCATCATTTCCTATAATTGTGTTACGAAAAAAAGATTTTCGATGAATAATGGATTTTTACAAGAATTGTATTCATTAAAAAAAAAATTAATTAGAATAATTTATAAACTTTTAAATTGTGCATTAATTTGTAACAGTCAAGTGATATTTTTATTAAAGCAAAACTATTTACTAATCATAAATGGCTAAGCTTATTAAAATACAACTACACCCAGTATTTTAAAAAGAATTTTGAATTTATTTTATCTGTGAATCGTGTTGATTTTTTAAATGAGAACTTTCATACACGACATTATGCGAAAATAAGTATTATAAATATAGTGAATTTAAAATGTATTGATACTTTTCTAACATTTTTTCAACAAGCGACTTCTATAAAGCCAAAATACATGAAATTCAATAAAATATTAGAATACTTAAAATATTTTAATAAAATTACACTGAGGAGTTAAAATACATACATATGTCGCAGTTAGCTCCTCCTCAGTCCCTTAATCCTTCAACAAGGGTTCCTCTCCCCTGGCTATAAATACTGGCTGACCCTTCGTCTCTCTCTCTCTCTTTTCCGACTCAGGCCTTGGGCCGCTACCTCGCGCGGAGACGAGGTAAAATCTCTCTTTTCAACGAACTTCAATATGTGACCTCTCACAGATACAGCGTTTCCCAAATTCTGGGAACACGCTAAGAACAATACACGTACGTACGAACACTCACAACAAACACACATTATTTCTCCATACAAACACTATGTAACTGTTCATGTCTTTGTGTAACTTGTTATTAATATATATTTGTTTACCCATATATAACGGTCTTATTTGTTTTCTTTGGACTTAATTTTTTTATTTTTTATTTTTTTTTAGTATGGAAAATCCAGCTGGGTTCCCTTCCCAAATCGAACCCGTAGGCCTCGACCGTGGTGATGGAAAGCGGCCGGATGGCATTACCATCTTTCCGTCGTTGATTTGGGATGCGACATGTGCGGATACATTTTCGGTCGGTATTTTGATCAGGTCCGCGGATGAGCGGGGGTTCGTCGCCCGAGACGCAGAGATAAAAAAATAGCTAAATATTCTTCTCTTGCTGATAGATTGTTTTTTACTCCTGTGGCAATGGGGACTTCAGGGGTTATTGGCCCTCGTTCGATGGCGTTCCTTCGGAGGATTGGCGCGATTGCGTCTCGATTAAGGAACGAGCCTCGCGAAACGGAGTGGCTCTTGCAGCGTGTCTCACTGGCGACGGTTCGAGGTAATGCTTTCTCCATCATTGCGGCTGGCAGAGGATAGAAAAAATTGTTCATAGTTACGTTGTTCTGGAATTGTCATCATTGGTCGACTGAACTTGCTTTGTTTCAATGACTTTTGTTTTGTTATTATTAGTTACTTTGTTCAATAAATTGTTGGACTTAATTAAAGTCCAACATTCTCATGTAGCTGGACCGGCCAGCAGGAAATTTTAACCTTCTGATATCTCTTCACATCTTCACCCCAGCGGTCCGCTACACATACATACACCCCATATAGTTTCATTTCTATTAACAATAACTCACTGAGGATAAATAAATGTCCTGTCCCAGTCCTCGTTTGGAAAGAGAGAGAAAAATAGCTCAAAAGCTAGCGTAACTTTAGTATTCTGTTAGCACTTTTTTTTATTATCAATGTCAATTTTTGTGCAAAAAGTTGATTACAGAGCCTTGATATTCTCAGTTAATATTAAAATCACGTTCTCAACTACGTCCGAATAACATCGACCTAGTTCCTGACCTGACGAAAATACATTTTCCACCAAAAATCAGAAATGCTTTTCGGGGCCGATCACGTGATTAAGTTGATTATAAATACCAGACACGAGTTCGTTCTTCCTCTACTCTTCTTCGTGATTACGAAAATGTAGCCGTTAAAGAAATCGCGTTCCGATCGCAGTTTAGGTGGACGCTATGAAAACATTCACACACGCACACATTACGAACATTACAAACTAACATATTACGAGTATTCAATTACAAGCAACGAAACTTAGTTGCATAACATTACAAGCAATGGAAACTTAATTACAGACATTACGGAACATTCACTCCTTCAACTCTTCAAAAGCTAAAAATTTACTCAACATATTCTCATCTTTACAGAATTAATTCAACACTCTCACAGTGAACATTTTGAGCGGCAAGTTCATTCAACTTTTTATGAGCTCAGATAAAAATATTTCATTAGTAAAGATTTTAATTCCAGACAAAGGGAAGTAACCCCTATGCATGTACTTCATTACAGATATAAAATATAAACCTTGTTACAAAACGGTTTTGTTTTTCTTCTTATTGTTTCATATTTTGTTGTATTTTGCGTGAAATATAAATTCCAGTGGTCATTTAATGCCGAAATTAAATTCTATCGAGGACAGCCCCTCTACATAACAGTCGATTCTTCTCTAAGTTTAAGGTTCTGAGTTTCGATTTGATCCACACAAAGTCATGGCAACACAGGAAATATCTTTTCTTGCCATAGCCTGGGTAATATAGGATTGTTTAATGAAAACTACGCTTACTACATCAATGACGTCACTTCCTTCCACTTGGTTGTAGGTCAGATAGTTAGAAAGGTCGGCTTTTTTTAGAGGAAGTGTAATCGATTTATATAAGTTTGATTGGTGTAATCAAGTGGAAGTAATGAGTAAACATAGAGTAAGAAAAGTATTGCGCTTCAAGGAAACAGAAGTATTTTTGTTAAAGAATCAATCAGATACAAATCTGTTGACGGGAAAAATGACGCCCAGTAATATTGAAAAATGTTTGTTTGCGGACTCCCTGGGGGCGCGATATGAAATCACAGCCCGAGCGCCCTCGTATCGTAAATGATGAGGTTACAAGGGGCTCGCCAACATTTTTCGAATTAAAGACGTGAAATCTGACAAGGCGAAACAAAATGGACAACAGAACGAGGATATGTGTGATTAATGCTAAGTTTATTTATAAAGGAGAAGCCGTGGGGGTATCTTGGTCTGGCAATAGTGGTAATGGTGGTCGTGTCGAGGGTTGGATTGGTCTTGTCGATGGCTGGAGTCGAGGTGCAGACGTTGAGGTCGACGACGGGATACTAAGGTGCGTTCGTTCCGGTCGTGTCGACGATTGGACGTTGCAGTGCAGGCATTGCTGGTCGAGGTCGGTGTCGGAACCTCCCGTAGTAATTACAACCGATAGAATACGGGAAAGGTTGGTCGTTGCAGATGACCGCTGCTGGTCGTCGCAGGTGATCGTTGGTCGCTGCAGGTGATCGATGCTGGCTGTTGCAGGTGATCGCTGCTGGAGGGGGCGCGATATGAAACCATGACCCGAGCGCCCTTGTATCGTAACTGATGAGGTCACAAGGGGCCCGCCAACATTTTTCGTAACAAATTCGTGAATTCTGACAAGGTGAAACAAAATGTGGATATGTATGATTAATGCTAAGTTTATTATATAAAGAAGAAACCAGAGGGGTATATTGGTCTGGCAATAGTGGTAATGGTGTCGAGGGTTGGATTGGTCATGTCGATGGTTGGACGTTGAGATCGACGACGGGATGCTGAGGTGCGTTCGTTCCGGTCGTGTCGACGGTTGGACGTTGAGGTGCAGACGTTCCGGTCAAGGTTGGTGTCGAAAGCCTCCCGTAGTAATTACAACTGGGGAAGATTGGTTGATCGTCGCAGGTGATCGCTGCTGGTCGGCTGGTCTGGTTTCGAACTGGACGTGTCGGGAAGGAACTGGGAGTTGGCGTTGCGATGTTGTTGGAAAGGTTACGGACGACGCGCGGACAGCCAGTAGGGACGGAATACCGAGAGTCAAACATGGGCAAGGAGCCAGAAGTAAAGAGAGAAAGAAAGGTAGATCCAACTCGCGTCCAGTTGGCAGACGAAAGAAAAATGGGAGAGTAACTTACTACACGGCCAGGGTCGGCGTCCAGGCGACAAAGGCCAGGAGCCTGCGTACCTAGCGGTCAGTGCCGAACAGGAATTCGGCGAGAAGTCGCTGTGTTATGCTAAAGGAGACTAACAACAGAAATGGTCTCGCTAAAATGCTATAAAATCTCTCTAAAAAAAATGAGTTGAGATTTGCTACGCAAAAATTAAGGTCTACAAATGATTAGAGGTGTATTACGACTGGGTTCGTAATACCAACGAACTAAAAGGTAATTAGCTCATCTGTAAAACGAAATTACAAGCGTGTAGGAAACACGATCGAAAGGTCAAGGTTGAAGTGCCTTGTTCTCTTTCGCTTTAGGGAGCGGACAAAGGCGGCCGCGACATGTTCCTATAAAAACATTAATTAGAATAAACAAAATATTACATACATAACAGCATGTGGTGTATTTAGAGGAGGAGATTGCTTGAAATAAATGCTCACTCAAACTGTCGTTGTATCGACGAGCTCTTTGTGAAAATAACCTCCAATCACGTATCTATTGTACCGTGATAATCAATAAACTGTTTTGGTTAATGTGTCGTTCAGTGTATAATGGTGAACAAGTTCGTCTCGCAAGTTTAAAAAAAACAGGATCTAGAAGAATTTGAACTCTTTCCGGATTTTAGTTTTATTTCTATTAACGATATGTCACTGGAGATAAATAATTGTCCTGTTTCAGTCCACGTTTGAATAAATGAATTTCTTCTTTTTGTCGTTGACATTAACACAACTTTTTAATCCAAATATTCTACAAACGTCGGAAGAAAGCTTGTAATGTTAATGACTCTTCGTTAATTACAGACAATGTTTCATGTAACTACCCACCGATTCATTTTTTTCTGATTTTCTTTGATATACTTCCTATCAAAACGATAGACAGCTTATTGTTGCGGTGTCTTCGCCTTTTGACACAAATGGACTCACCCAGGGTATACATATACTACTGCCAGTGAATACCCGAACAGTAGAAGAGTAGAATAACGTAGCGGCAAGAGTCACAGTCACAGTCACGAGTACGTAGACTTAGTAAGAAGTAATACAACGATACGTCGATATAAATGAATATATATATATTTGGCTACTAACCCCGCATTCCTGGAACTACTAACCTGTATTACCAGTTTGTATTATTACGTTAATACATTTATTTTTCCTATATTCATTCTTGGAATTTGTTATTATTTGATACCGGATTTCATCCCGGAATCCACAACACTTATAAATATGAAATTGTCCACTAAGGAGAAGAAAATATTATTCAAAGTAAATCTTATATCAAAAGTTTCCAAAATAGTGCTTGGATTTTAAAATATCCGTGTCATTCACATATATATCATACGCATTGATTATACATGTATAGAACAGCTTGAAATCGATGTTGAGGTAATTTTTTTTTTTTTTGCTGTAAAAAATACATATGCTCTGTTAAAGAGTGAAGGGGAGGCGCGGTGGAGTAATGGATAGCGGCTCGAATTGAGGAATCGGAGATCTGAGTTCGAATTCCAGTCGAATCCATTATATTCATATACGTGCTAATATGCTTGGATTCCTTTTCTTCCAGGACAGACCGGTTTCTATAGCCTTGGATGGCAACTGGTTTACCGCAGAAAGAAATGGCAACCTACTGCGGGAAAATAATATGCCTCGTTAGTGCTGTATCGAGAGATACATGATCGCCTACGCGTGTATCAAAAAATTAAAAAAAACATCGAACGCTCTGTAGATCAGTTTTAATATTTAATATTATAGGATCCACCCGGATTATATACCAAAGGATCGATTACCTGTACTATATATATTGTCCTAGAAAAACGACCTTGACCGTCACAAACCCCTGATCTCGCTGATTTAAGTCAAGCAGCATGCGAGAAACTGGACGACCGGCCAATATTGTTGACTCCAAAACAGTGCCTCGTGAGCATCGGATTAGGCAGCGCTTCTCAAACATCGAATAACATGGGGATTAATTTTATATCTACGGTTTTCTACTCCCTTTAGCCAGCGAGTACTTGAACAAATCGTTTCACATATTGTTAGCCCCTTTTTTTCGTCCAAATCCGAGCTGCTCGGCCTGGGGGCCTGGATCAAAGTGTAGTACGCTACATTTGTGAGCTTCCGGTGCTTTTGTCGAGAGAATACTCTTCGGCGTGATCCCGTTTCCGCGGTCGAACCTCCCTGGAAGACGTATCTCCTCTCTGACTCCAGCTTCAAGTGTTACACTTCGGCGTGATCCCGTCACCGGGGTTGATCTGCCCGGAAAGTCGTATCACTGCTCAGACTCGGTCCTGTTTAGGAACTCCACCTTCGTCAAGTGTTACACTTCGGCGCGATCTCGTCACCGCGGTTGATCCGCCTTGGAAATCGTATCACTAATCTGACTCGGCCCTGTTTAGGGACTCGTCCTAACCGACCCAACGAACCTTCGTACGTCTTCGACCAACCAGCTACTGCCAGCTCCCCAAGCCGGCAGTCGGCCAGTTACCGCCGCCGACCAACTCTACACTCGTTTCGCCGATACAACCGAATCCACTTCCCCTGAAGGAAACCAGTCATACCGGACTCGACACCGATACAACACACTTCTCCCGAGTACACTCTTGTACACTTTGGATAAATAAATTCGACGTTTATTGTTTCATAAACCTCCGCCTTTGTCCTCTCATTGTCTTAGCTGTTTCTCACCTTTCTTCAATAAGCTTGCGGGGGCGACATCCTTATCGGCCCCGCAACAATATATATATATATATATATATATATATATATATATATATATATATATATATATATGTGTGTGTGTGTGGAATCGTCCATGTTATTTTAACACCCCTGCTGTGGGAACAATCTATTCTTTACACCCACGTGAAATTAGCTTATTCAATGAAAATTTCATATTTCCGATCTGAGAATTCTATTGGCTTACAGCTCGAAAATTCGAAAGCTCACGTGAAAAGAAGTAATTTGCGCCAAAATTCTGTGAGTCGATTTTGATATCCGAGAACCTATAAAAGAAAGATTTTGGACTGACCAAGTCAGTCAGCGGATCGAACGTAGAGAGATGCCAAACAAAACAACGCTACTCAAAACAATAACTTTCCCGCGCAAAAAGAACATCACTGACTCAACGACAACTGGCCCGAATAATCCTCTGTGACCAAGAAAGATTTTCGAACTTTAAACAAACTTTACTTTACTAAAGTGAACAAGAAAATATTTACTGCTATTTAAGTAAAAAATTACGATCGAACTAATATCTTAACTACAGTTAAGGGTACGCAACTTCAGATGACTTAACAGTACGTAAATAATTGCATACACATTCATGTTGAATTGTAAATGAACATTTAATTTACTGAAAACTCATTCTACCATAACTTTGTAATATTACACGAATTATTTGAAACACTCGAACAATCCAGATATTATAATACAAAACATCATTAACACACCAACTTTTGATAACATAAAAACATCATTGTCAATATTATTTAATTGTATATAAATGTGCGTATTATTTGAATTGAATTATTGCCTTGTGTTTCATATGTTAAACATTTTTATTGTTGAGGATGAATGTTTAGAACACACCAGCCTAACAACCAAATCCTTCTGATAATTTCCAACACTCTAGTTAAAGAAACTTATTACATTCTACTCGTCCCCAACATATATATTTATATATGTCACTGACATAAACAAAAATTAGTGGTGTTATTACCACTCATGATAATAAAAAGTAAAAACGAAAAACAGGCTAGCTAACCGGTTTCCTACCTCGCTCAACAGAGCTAAATCAAGGTAAATAAAATAAATTATATAAAAAGATATAATATATATTATATAAAAAATAATATATATTTTATATAATTTTCTGTACCACTATACATATCTTTATATATATATATATATATATATATATATATATATATATATATATATATGGATAAAATAACTGAAAATAAATTGGGTATTTATTTCTGTGTTTTTATAGAAACACAGAAATAAATACTTTCGTAAAAAAAATACTCAATTTTTTTTCAGTTATTTTATCCATATATTATATACATATCAAGAAAGTATACGTGACTTCTCATCATTCTATATATATATATATATATATATATATATATATATATGTGTCGTGCGACGATTAGGCCGTCATGGATAGGTATTTACTCCCAGTATTCTTATTTGACTCACTTTTTACACTTTCAACAACCTCATGGCGTGATTTATTTTTCAATTCATTTCTTCTTCTTCTTCCTCTTCTTCCTCTTCTTCTTCTTCTTCTTCTTCTTCTTCTTCTTCTTCTTCTTCTTTGTTTTTTCTTATTCTTCTTTGTTTCTTTTTAATAATTGTACTTTCCTTATTTCATCATTCCTCATTTTCTTTCTTTCTTTTATAACTTGTGTTCATTCTTTCGTTTTCAAAATTTTCTGACATTTTTTCTTTTTATTGTTCTTTCCTTTCACGCCTGCTTTCAGTAATAAAATTCAGCCAACTTTCAATTCCGTTGGTTGAAAATGAACGTCATTTTTGTATTGTTATGTTATTGATCAGCTTTATTGCATTCTTCCCTTCCATTTATGCGCGTACGTTTACATATCACCAGAAAGAAATGCCCCCGCCCCGCCTTTGGGAGTTTTTAAAATGTTTTTTTCGCTTGCTTTTCTTTTTTTCCTTTTTCTTAGAGTATCGAAAGAAACAAGAATAAAACGCAATTTTCGTGTCATTGTGCAACAGGAGTTTATGACAACAGCAAGAGCGCATGATTGCTGCACTATATTTCGGAACGCATTCTATGTTGCTCGGTCCAAAAATTCACATTTGTTGATCTGGATTTTGGGGTTTAATTGCAAGTCGCCAATAGACAATGAAGAATTGTCACAGAGGCTCATTCGGAAGAAAAGACACACTCATGGGATTAGTATAAAGAACAGACAGAAAAAAAATAATCTGCGATAAATTGTTAAAGTTAAGAAAATGGGTAACCCTTATCGTAGCGCCCTCGCTACTGGAGAACGAGTTATTACCTCGGGACCTTTGCCGTTTCTTCGATGCATCACCCTACTTTCTTCTTTGCACCATGGCAGGCTTATTTAAATTTCATAATCAACTACATTTCTCTTGATGTCTGCTATGGTCCAAGTTCCTTGTACCACGGTGATGGTAACTCGAACACAGGTATGGAATAACACAGATATATTACCAATAGAGATATGTACAAAAGAAGTAGAAGTCTTAGTAACAACAATCAGGTTAGGTTAGAGAGAACTATGTCGTTTGGGCAAGTATCACTATTCCAATGTCTTACTGTAATCGTCTAGCCGACTGCCTGACTCACTCTCTCTGTCTCACTGTCCGTGACTTCCTCTTGAGGCGCCGTATTTATGAAGTATGGAATAGTCCATTTATATTATGGGTAAGTTCCCATAACAATATCTTTACATTATTCTGACTGTTATCCTCATCTTCATTGCCATATTCGTAATAATCTTCATTGCCATATTCGTAATCATCTTCATTGCCATATTCGTAATCAACTTCATTGCCATAATCATAAAGTTTCGTCTACTGACCCGAGGTGGAACAACTACATTGAATCAATAGCTTCATCTATCGCAAGGAAATTTGGGTCTCTGTGTCACGCCAGAAGGTTTTTCTCGTCTGAGTCCATCCTTCAAATCTACAAATCAACCATGCGTAAATACACAAATTATATATATATATATATATATATATATATATATATATATGAGGAAAAATATGGAAAAACAAAAAATCGTCAGACGTTTCGGTCTAGTAGACCTTCTTCAGGGCATAGTTATTAAAACATAATTAAAATTAGACGATATTCAAGTCAACATGAAAAGACGATAGACATAAGACCGAAACGTCTGACGTCGACATTGAAACAACACTAAAAACAGTAAACTTGCATATTCGGATTTTTTGTTTTTCCATATTTTTCCTCATACTGTGGGATCTATATCCACATATTTGCTTACACACACATATATATATATAATTTGTGTTTTTACGTAGCAATTATATATATATATATATATATATATATATATATATATATATGATTAGCATGAATAAGTTTTTTCAATTGGCAGTGTTTTCATCATGCTTACTTGGAAGTTATGTGGTCACATAGATGTGACTACTCGTCGGAGCGGAGTTGGACTGTTCTCTCTCTTTCTCTTTCAAATAATCAAAGAGATATCTTATCAGGCAGAAAATGAGAACAATTTCATAACCTTTTCAAAAAATTAAAATAATAACCAGAAATTAAAAAGGCAATAATATGGCGAATACACGCTAAATTAAGAAATGCCATTGAACAAGTTTTTCTTCTGGTGAATATTTGATAATTGTTTAAAGTGTTTTTTTTATTATTATTGAGCATCGTTTTTGTGTAATACCAACTTTTGAGGTAAAGTTCACGAACTTAAAGAATAAAAAAGAATTTAAATAAAATTTACATTATTTACATTGAAACGACTCCCGAGTTAAACACGTTAATACCGATAATCGCACTTGTAATAGACGACCTAAGATTAATATTTAGGGCGATGACAAATATTCTTTTCAGAGTCGTTGTAGAAAAAAATGGAGTCGGAAATATTTGGTATTCATCCGGTTGCTGTTCGTAACAAGAGATCATTTTATTAAATAAAGACATGTTTGAAGAATCGAAAATTAAATGTATGTTAAGTTTTTGCAACTGTTTAGATTATTTTTATACGGAACTTCAAAAAGGCAATAATTCTGAATTCTGAATTACCTCCATTGACTGACTATTCTTCCCAATCGGAAGAGTAATATGATCATATATGACAATTCAATAACTCTTAAACTCCGAATAATGTGAAAAAAAAAAGAAAAGAATTAGTGCTAATAAATATTTTATGACATGAAACAGCTAAGAAAATAATAAAAAAATTAATAAAATGATTTCAGCACCAAATATATCATTGCCCAGGTTTTTAATTAATTTCTTCTTTTATGCTTCTCATGTGTAATATAAAAAATATTATTTTTTTTAACTATCATAAATGTGTATAGGATAAAAAATTATATTCTTAAACTATTGGCTATATAAAGTTAAAGATAATATATTTTAAACATAAATTTCTTCATGACTACAACTAGGTTTTCGGAATTTTTAAATGTTTCGCATGATTTTGAAGTCAAGAATTATAGTAGAAAACTACTTTTGTTGACTTATAACATCATGGGCTACCGTTGGTAAATAAATGTTATTTTTATTATGTTTTAAACAAAAGTAAGTATTACTTTTACAAAATCCAGCTCGGTAATTCTTAAATTTAATAACTGCCTTTGAAACAAATTTCTACGACACGATTTTTAAGAGAGTTAAATTTATTTACATTTCTCTTATCTATTGACGGTTCGATGTGTAACTGTGGTAATCACCACTACCATCATACATAGAAAATATACAACGAGCATTCATTGGTTATCCTCCTTCAATCTAGCTCGCTGATTGATCAGTTCCGACCAATCAAATCGCCTGCACGCGACATGTCTGTTTTCGCGCCTTCTAAGTTTGATCCTGTCACGTGATACAACATACTATAAAGACCAAACAAGAGTAATTCTCGCTCTTTTTACTCACACGTGCGTTTCATCTCTGCTGCCAAAATGTGACTGTTAAAGAACTCCCGTCTTGACTAATACAGTCAGACGTAAAAGAACTTTACAACAATCACGCAAGTACAATTCTGAACTGTTACCAACTTGTCCAATAGACAATCTCTAACATGCAACATACTCATTCTTATAAACTACAGTTTAATAGTTAATCTAATATTTATGAGCTCAGGTACAAATATCTCCAAATCTAAGAGACATAACTCTATCAAACCTTTCAGCTTAATTGCATGTACATCAAACACTAATAAATTCAATTGTTATGTTTTGAATCATTACGTTCTGTCATGTATTTTATACCATGTGCAATTTTACATCAAATATAAATTGCATTGTGACAACCACATTGGATAGCGATCTCCAGCATAATGGCATGATCCTTTCCACACCTTTCCTAAAATAATTGTGGCGGGATCTGCAACATGCACGTCCATAACATATTTGGTGACGCCGACGTTCACCGCTACAATAATGGAAACCTCGTCGTTTAGGGGCCCGCTACATAACGATAGAACGTGCTAATGTTTTAAAATTACCTAAAGACTTTATTTACATACGGGAATTTATTTCTTCTTTTAATACGGATTTTCTATAGGCTGTTATCTTACAAATAAAATCAAAATTTAACTACAAAGACATTTAAATTATTTAAAATGCGTTTTCGAGGTTTTTTAGGGAGTCGGTGATGGTACCTATAACAAACGCTTAACACACGAACTGGCGGAGTATGGTCAACCATAGTGTTGGATTAAGGTTAATTTAACTATTACTGATCATTGTTGTTGTTATTGTTGTATACTTCTGGTTTGCAAAGCATTCTGGAACGACTTATTTTAACGTGTTTTTTTTGTACAGTCGAATAAATTGAGTTATACAAGATATACGTACTGATGCATTCTCCACGTGTCATTATTGCCACCAATAAAAAACCTGTCGTCGCGACAATGTATTTTATACACGCATTTTAGGAATAAGATATAACATGGTGTCAGGAATGGAATATTAAGCTAGCAGAAACCTGCTGTACAAAAAAAAAAAAAAAAAAATAATAAAAAAAATAAAAAAAGTCTCTCACAACTGCTGTCAACTACATCAACCCCAGGCTTTTGATTTCACCAACGTCCCCGAATGGCAAAAATGGCGCCAACGTTTTGAAAGGTTTCCTGTCGTATCCAGATTATGTGAAGAAAGTGGCAAAGTTCAAATTAGTATTCTGCTTTATTGTATGAGAATGGAATCAAGAAACATTTACGGAACTTTGTCATTGAAAAAAAAAAAAGAAAAAAAAGAAAAAAGAAAAAGTGATGAAGCGGAATATTTTTACATAATTTAAAAAAAAAATTGACTCTCATTTCTTCCCGAAGAAAAATATAATACACGAAAATTAGGCAAATTTTACCTTAGGACACAACAACGTGAAGAATCAATTGAACATTTATTAGAAGAATATTCGAGTCGGCAGAGCGCTGTGAATTTTCAGATGAAAAAGAAAAAAAAACGTAGATAAATTAGTTATTGAACTGCGAAGCAGAGAATTGTCCGCGAGACTGCAACTCACTGCTGACCAAAACCTAGAAAAACCATGAAACCAGCTAAAAGCTAACTTCGAGTAAATAAAGGTGGAAATAGAGGAAGTTCGGTTGACGAAGTAGAATCAAAAAGTCAAACCCAATAAAATTCCCAGGACCAAAAAGTAAATAAGCTAAAAAAAAAACAAAAAACAAACAAAAAAAAAAACTCCCTGACATGTGAAAGATACAACAGGCAGCAGGAGGAAAAATACACGTGTCCAGCAAAAAGAAAGCATGTAAAAAATGTATGAAATTAAATCATTTCGTTGCATGTTGTAAAACAACAATTAAAAATGTGCAGGAATTAACAAGAGAGTAAACAGTAACGGACGATCATTTTTGGGAACTGTTATGATTCATGATGATGATAATATTTCATCATTCTAGAAATAAAGATCTGAAATTTCATCGTTCTAAATACAACCTTTCCACTACAAGCAACAGTAGCAGTAGTAAGAAGGACAACACAGACTGGACAAGGCATAACTTCTGGCAATGAACAGTCCAAATAATGTAAATAATCATAATATCTCTGAGTTTGATATAGACAGCCATTACATCACTAGAAGCTAGTCACTGGATCTAACCAACGTCTTTATCCACTGGGCCATGTGTCCTTGTGAATATGGCAATGAAGACGAGGATAACAGTCCGAATAATGTAAATATTCATAATATCTCCTTCTCAGAGATATAGGCAGATATTATATCACTAGAAGCTAGTCACTGGATCTAACCAACGTCTTTATCCACTGGGGCCATGTGTCTTTTTCTGAATACGGCAATGAAGATGAGGATAACAGTCCGAATAATGTTAATAATGTAAGTAGTCATAATACCTCATGTCAGAGATATAGAGGCCGCAACGTTGTGAATATGGCAATGAAGATGAGGATAACAGTCCGAATAATGTAAATAATGTGTTTCCACTGAGTGCAAATACAAACTGTTTAACCCAGGAATTTAACCCACAACCAATTCACATCAACAAATTCACAAGACAATGCGTTAGGGGATTCAGAGCCTTAAAATTAACCTATCTTAACCTGCAAATTGTCTATCATGATTTGACTTCTGATGTTGCTGAAGTCGAAGACTTGTATATGCTCAGATTCTTTCAGACGTCTAACTCTTTACTGTTCTTCCTTGTCCAGTATTTTCACGTCATTTCACAGTGACTGATCACTACCCCTTTCCCTCATTTCACACAACGGTTTTTCGATGTTCCTCCAGCTTTACTTTTAGGGAACAGCTTGTGCGACAAACGCAAGGAATCGAGTACACGTAATTCTTGATCACATTCTTCCTTGTGTTAGACTTTACATGGAAGAGAATTCGTCGTAGAGTGGATCAACCTCTGAATATTGCCCTGATGTTATATGGAACCCAAATCTTCTGAATCTTTTCCGCCAAGCCTTTTGACGTAAGGTAAATCAGCCCGTGGCAATTTTCTGGTCATCCTCGTTGTCCTTTACGTTTCCACCTGTAGACACTCTGATGTTATGTTTGTCGGGTCGTTGTTAATGCTGATGGTGACTCTTTTCATGTTCATCATGTCTCGTTGATATTCGTCTTTTTGCGCGATATTGTAGGCATCGGACAATCCCCTTCTTCACATTGTATGGATTATGGGAACTGAAGTTGAGGTATTGAAGAATCAGCCCATATGCCAGGCTATGAGGACCTACCTCCTTAGTCCGCTAAGTATTGAAATAAATAGAATATGAGAGTCGCTAATAAAGAAAGAAAGAGAAAAAGAAAGAAAAAGACAAACAACAGGAAGTCTTCAACAGCAGTAGCAGCAGCAATCAAAACATGGACAGCAGCAGCTGCAGCCAAAATATAATAGGTGGCAAAAGCAGCCGTTGCAATTTAATCAGCAGCCCACTTTAAGGTTTAAAGGTCTAAGTTCACTACAGCAAATTGACCTATGGGGCAATAGCTTAGTGTTGGGTTGTGAAGTTGGTGACATAGTGGTTGTAAGTTCAATCCTTGAGCAAAAACGGAACAGTACTAAATAAAAACAAAATAAGAACTAGACGAGATATCTCTAGACATGAACTGTGAAATAGAATAGTTTATCCCCATAGAATTTCCTGTAGGTTACCCAGATCGCTATACACCTGAAGAAGTCTGAAGTCACAATGACCGAGACGTCGTGATAACAACAATAAAGGTCAATAATCCGAATATGAATAATGTAAACGACTATCAGATTTATTTCGGGTAACATGATATAGTCTGTTTATTGCTGATGTTACAACAATGTTTAGATGAAACAATTCGATAACAATCTGAAAATCATTCCTGATCTTAAGGAACTAGAGGGCAAAGCATGATTAAAGTTCATTACTAAACTTAGTATGAACCTGTAGTGGACCTTGGGCTGAATATGTGAAGAGATATCAGAAGGTTAAAATTTCCTTCTAGCCGGTCCAGCTACATGAGAATGTTGGACTTTAATTAAGCCCAAAGAAGACAAAGAAAACAAACAAGACGGATATATATATATATATATATATATATATATATATATATATATATATATATATATATATATGTAAACAAATATATACTAATAACAAGTTAAACAAACACATGGACAGTTACATAGTGTATGTGTGGAGAAATGATGTGTGTGTGTTGTAGTGAGTGTTCGTACGTACGTGTATTGTTCTTAGCGTGTTACCAGAATTTGGGAAACGCTGTATCTGTGAGAGGTCACATATTGGTGTTAGAGAGATTTACCTCACCTCCACGCGAGGTGGCGGCCCAAGGCCTAAGTGGAAAAAGAGAGATCGAGACGAAGGGTCAGCCAGTATTTATAGCCAGGGGAGAGAGACCCCTGTTGAAGGATTAAGGAACTGAGGAGGAGCTAACTCCGACACTTGCATTTGATGATACTCGCCAATCTGTCGCTGTTCTTGCTGTAGGAGTGTGAAATCTTTATGGGGTGTACATATCTTGGCGTTAATTCCATGACGCCAGCGATATCAACAATATTTTCAATCACGGCTTGAACTCCGATGTCTTCTACTGAACCGTATCCCTTTGCTGTTGTCTCGCCTGTGTTGATGTCCTGATGCATGCCTCTCTTGAACAAGTTGGTTAATACTGAGCGTCATTTTTTAAAATAATTTCTTCCAACCTATCCACCTTTAATTTTTCGGGCATCGTTGAAGTGTTGACGGTGGGTGTGATGTGAACGTCATGTATATTATCCGCCGTTTCGGCTAACATGTTGAGTTCCGATTTTTCGGTCAGTGATGTGAGAATTTCAGTAGCTTATCCAGCCACAATCACCGTAGTAGGTTTTCATTCATAGAGTTGCTACCTAAAAGGTTCTTCATATGTCTTAGTAGCTGTGATGGTGATCTGTCGCCGAGCTCTATGCCCCTAAAAAGTTCCCCTATTTTGGCCTGATCTAATTTTCCGATTCTTTTTACGATGGCTGTTTTTAGAATGTCGTACGGATTTGTGGTCGGGATGTGCTCGATGATGTCGTTAACCTCTGCAGTTATATCCACTGGTATGTCTTCTACTACATAAACAAATTCCATTGGCTCTGAAGTTATCTTTCGAATCTGCAATGAAGCTTGAACTTGGTTGAACTAGGACCGAGGGTTTCTTCTGTAAAAGGAGGTAAATGGATGATGTTTAGTCCTCCTGTTCATCTGTAGACATGTCTGAAATTGACAATGAGACGTCTTCCATTTTTACAGTCGTGTTCGTTTGCGTGGTCACTAGTCTTGATCTTGAGGTTGGACGTTAGTTGAAGTAGAAGAATAAAACCTGGACTCTTGTTTAGATAAATGACCAAAGATTTATTTTCATTTACAAGATATGAAATTGTGGTTAGTCGTATAGTGAAGCATTTGAACGTACGGTGAACGAGGTGCGAAATTAGAGCGTGAAAAAGCAGTATGCTTAAACCGGCTGACTGCTTGTTGGCTATCAGTTTGGGCTTAGCGCGTTCATAGTGGAGTCAGTTCTCTTTCTGTGTTCACAGGAGGTTGTTTTCACAGCCCAATGGTTGGACGGGCAGTCAGCCGTGCTCTCGGGCAGCCTATATGGTTAGTGTGCGTGTGTGTGTTCGTGTGTGAAGTCATTCTCTCTACTCTCCGCTGCCCAGCTTCCCTTATAGCCTATACAAGTGAAAGGCACGGTATTATTTTTAGACATCTGTAGCAAGCGAGTGTCGTGTCGATAATGGCCAGCACTCTGGTATATTTGTGTTTGTTTTAAAATTTGTTTTGAGTAGAGTGCGGCGTGTGTGTAATTTATCTAGACGAAAATTGGTATGTCGTTTATATATTTTCTAATAATTGTAAAAATTTGGCTTTAATTTGTTATCTCTAACTATGTGTAAAATCTTTTTTTGTGCTACAAGTCTAGTCTCGCGTGTCATTTATAAGTTGAGTTATATATATATATATATATATATATATATATATATATATATATATATATATATATATATATATATTACAAAGAGTTAATCATACCTTGAATCAATTAGCAATATTAATGCAATTATTGGCGAAATCTCAATAATAATTATATTCATGAAAAACAATTGATCTGCAGTAAAGAATTCCTGAGAAAAAAGCCACTAAGACATATCACTCTGTTAATTGAACTATCTACTTAGTTCATGTCATGTTAACCGAAAAACACTTATAATAAAATATTTGGATTTATCAAATTAGAAAATTCAAAAAATTCGCACTTATAATATTTGAACTTTAGCGTTGCGATTTGCACGCTCCAACACTACATAGCCGTTAATAAATAGATCATTCTTAAAAACATCTTTCGATCAGAAAAACATTTTTTTCGTCTTCCAGTTTTGATTCTAAAAGAAAAAATACAGCCTGAAGATGAATACGTTAAGCATTTGAAAGTACTAGCTAAATTAAAAAATACACCATATCCATTTTATACATAAGGATCTCATCAGTCAGTGGATTATTAGTAGTATAATGCTTATAATTATGTCTACTAGCGAAGGGATTTCACCAATAATTGCATTAATATTGCTAATTAATTCAAGGTATGATTAACTCTTTCTAATATAAAATTATATGCTGCCTATTTTATTATATATATATATAACGATAAAACATAGTTTTAAGGTATGCTATATTTATGGGTTAAAGTACTCAATATCAGAAATAGAGCGTATATAAAAGTGGACATTGAAGTCAATACTCAGAGGTGACCGTCTGTTTCATGCTAAAGAGAAACTGTCAAGTCATGTCATTGTTTATATATATATATATATATATATATATATATATATATATATATATATGCAGAAGATTTTAAGCTATGTAATTTTTATATTAATGTTCATCCAATGTAAGGCTCGAGAGCCACTCAAAGTCAATTTGCCCTTGATATTTAACACTGGTCATAAACAGTTCACTTTCTTCTTCACTGATGTTAAAACTGTAATCTTTAATTCTCTCAAATACTTTTTTTCACATTTTCTGTATGATGATTTCAAGTCTCGCTTTTTTATGAGTACATCATCCAAATATACATTATTTACATTATTCGGACTATTGTCCTCATCTTTGTCGCCATATTTGTATATTTGGATGATGTACTAAATATCTTTAAATATCAGTATTAAATTGACTTTGAGTGGCTCTCGAGTCTTACATTGGATGAACATTAGTATAAAAATTACATAGCTTAAAATCGTCTGCATATATATATATATATATATATATATATATATATATATATATATATAAACAATCACATGACCTGACAATTTCTCTTTAGCATGAAACAGACTGTTGCCTCTGGGTGTTGACTTCAATGTCCACTTTTATATTTATATACGCTCTATTTCTGATATTGAGCATTTCAACCCATAATATTATGTATATATATATATATATATATATATATATATATATATATATATATATATATATATATATATATAAAGTATTTGAGAGAATTAAAGATTACAGTTTTAACATCATTGAAGAAAAAAGTGAACTGTTTTTATTTAAATGGTCGGGCGTTATGTACGTGGGAAATATCTCTTTTCTCAATCCTTGCGGTATCGAGTTTAAGATTACCAATGCGCGGACACTCATTGGTTATTTTCTGGAGAGTTAACTTGGGATCAATTTCTAATTTAGCAATTATCCTGGATCTTATTTCTGCGTCCTTATTAGTAGTTAAGTTCAATACGAAAATTAGACAGTTGAACAAATCCAGTGGTAATTCATTCAATTTAAATTTCTCACATTCCTGGTTCACTACTCCAGCATAAGTGACAAAATCTTCTTTGTCACCCTTTACTAAGTTAAGACATTACCGATGTGTATTGAATAATGAGCTCCAATCACTGATAATTTCCGATAGTATTAATATATTTTCATTAAAATTTGTCTCACCTGAAATAACAGAAAGACAATGTAAAAAAATAAAGTATTTAATTACCAAACGCAATTAAAATACATTAGCAACAAAGAAGTATGAATCAACGGAAAGATTATTGATTACTTATCAGTTAATACTCGATTCAGTAGAGCTGCTAAGAAAAGTACTAATTTGTATTGAAACACGGGACACTTGACTTTAACGTCCGGGTTAACATAATAGTCAACACGTAATTGTAACCGGTATTTACCAACCTCCCCACAAGGCAGGATATGGCACAAGGCCTATTTTTAACTGGGGTGGTAGACTCGGGCAAAAATTCTCCGTAAGGCCCGTATACACGGCTAGGTAGAGACACCAACATGTAATTGTAACCATATTTATTGCACAATAGTACAAATGTGTCACATAGCCTAAAATGGGGATGGGTAGGGCTGGTTTTCATCTGTCATCTAGCCACAATCACTGACCCAAACATGCTTCAATAATCCTTGCTCCAAAACACCACATTCTTCAATACATTTCTTACTGCATCCACCATAATACCACATTGACTCTATGAGGTCCTAACTAGTCCCCATATGGGCTATTTGTCTGCGGGTGGGGGAATAAAATAAAACCTTTTTAAAATTAACCCCAATGGATATTTACAATGAAAACAAATTTATATATAAAAACAAACATCAGTTAACTGAACGAAAATAATGCGGGACTTGAGAGAAAAATAGCAAATCATTTAACCAACCGCTACTCGCACAAACACGCACTCATCCAAACACAACAAAAACGAAAAATCACACCCGAAAGTCGAAAGATGTCCCGCATCCACCAGAGAATTGACATCTCTGATCACCTTACGTGGGAGAGCAGGGGAATCTAAATAAAAGAAAGGGGAGAAAATAGGGGCCAATGAACACACATCCCCTAACTAAGTTAACTTGGCAGAAAAATAAAATAAAAAACATGCCTAAACTAGCCTATTTTGGGCAGGGTTGCCAATGTTCAAACCAGAATTTTCAATATTTTTAGATTTCTAACCGGCATCAAAATGCCACTCCAAGTCAGCACAGACGCGTAAGAATAACCTACCTTTCGCCAAATTCTAATGGATGGAGTCATTTCCTTTCCGTCTTAGTTTTGACTTTAAGCTGATACCTAAAGAACAGGATTAATTGGAAAGAGGTAAACTTCTCGTCCCCATAGAATTCCTTCTGTCGCGTCGGCCATATGACGACTCGCATAACCCCTATTAAGCAAAAGAACACATAGTGCTCAGCCTTAGACAACGGTGGTACAACATTACTACAAACAGAACTGGCCTCGAGGACAAAGAACTTACCGCGCAGCATGCGAACCATGATGTCCCCAACAAATTTGCACAGTGGAAGAAGGCGTGATCCAGACTCACTGCAGCGAACGCTATTTGGAGATTTTTCCAAGCCCGCCAAACAAAGTCTCTTGCTGACCCTGAGGGTCCTTCGAATCACCAGCCAGGTGAGTGATGACTCATCGCTAGTGAGGGATTTCAACCCGGGTGCTCAAGGCCATATAGAGCTCGCCTATTAGATCATCCGGAACGGACCCCCTAAATAGCACTTTATATAATTCCTTACGAGATCAGACATGGACGTCGGAGAGGCCATCCGTCGCCCGTAAGAAGAACTTGAGAGCAAGTCAGCATTCACGATAGAAGGAGCACTCGCTTCGGGGTGAACGGCAGGCCTCTTCCTCGGACGAGTGCACACTTCTGAAGGATGGAAAGTTCTTACGGACGTCTTTTTTCAGAATTCACCGTTCTCATCCAATTGCAAACATCCGATCTAGGAAAGAAATGCGAAGCGCATGTCGACGAATCTCAACGCTAGGAACACCCAAACCGCCTTCAGTCGGGTGGAGATAACAGATCTCACGACTTGGAGACCTGCCTCTCCACAAGAAGGAGAACAAGACCCTTGCTAATGTCATCAGTAGGGTATACGGAAGTGGAAGTGAAGAGAATCCATAAAAGAGAATCAGGTAGATGTGCGAAGCAGATACTTCCGCCCTCCTCTTCAAGGGAAGACTCCTCCGTGACCACAGATGAACTGCAGCCTCGGCCTTCTCTTACACCTCCGACCAATTCATTTCCAACAAGGGATCGGGACCGAACCAGAGGTCGAGTACCCTGATCGACCCGTTAGTCCAGAGGAAAGGTCCGGGAAGAGAAACTCCCTTTCACGCACTCAACCGCAAGCCAACAGACATCGCGGTTGATCATGGCCCCTATCAGCGTCTCGTACCCTCTTTGTCAATGTCGTCTCTGCTCGACACAAGAACCGAAACGACGTCAGCAAAGGCGCAATACATAGCCGAGGTGGTAGCACCAGGTAGGGAAATTCCGCGCAGGACCGGATTCGTCTTTAACTTACCAAGGAAGGACTCCAAGAACGTACAGCAAAGGCGTAAGCGGACATCTTTTAAGAATGGAGCGAACAATATGAAAGGCTTTGATCTTACTCCATTCACTTCCACTACCGCACCGGGAGACGCATACAGAAGTCGGATCCAGGTGCGAAAATACGGTCCGAAACCGGCGGCCGAAAGAACAGCCTCCAGAAACCGATTTTCAACCATATCGAATGCCTTAGAATGATATAAATTGATCAGCGCGGTTTCATTGTTGACTTACTCGATGATCAAGCGTACCAACTGCAGGTTGTCCTGAGTAGTCCTACCCTTCACAGCACAAGTCTGCTCGGGGCCAATCAGACTAGGAAGAAAAAAACCTGCAAACGACCGGCTAGGATCTGGGCCAAAATCTTCAACTCTGTGTTTAACATCATCAAAGGCCGATAATTACCTATCCTATCTCAACCGTTCTTGTTCTTGGGAAGCAACTCGATCACACCCTTGGTGAAACGTTGAGTTATAGACTCCTGCTTTATTCATTTGTTGGAAATCAATGTCAGCAAGGAGACAAAAACGGGCAACTGCCTCACGTACAGTTCATAAGGAAGACCATCTAATCCTGGAGTTTTGTCCCGGCCACCCAGTTTCAGCACTTCCCAGATCTCAGACTCTGTGATGGGACCCTCGCACCCAGCCGCTTTAGCCGCCTCAAGGCGGGGAAAGTCGGCCAAATAGGCGTCGAAATGAGCAGGGTTCAGACCGAGCTCCCTGGTAAAAAGATTCTGTAAGCAATCTCGAAATGCCTCACATATACCCGCGTTTGTAGTCACTGTTCGCTTGTCCGGCAATGCGATGATCACAATTGAGCGGCCATGTTCGAAGCCTCGGAAGACATTCTTTTTTATCTACCCTTAACTACCAGAACTTGATCTTTCTTGATAAGCAAGGAGGCCAACTCCGCCCTAGCTAAAGCTATGTTCCCACTATCACGGGATTTGATTGCCCAATCAACCGTGGCTTCTAATGCAGTTTGTGCTGCTAACATAAATATATTGAGTCGACGACTAAAATCAGCAGGAAAACGACCTAATTTTGGATTTTAAATTATCCCACCAACTATTCCTAACCACAGCCCCCGTCAATTCCCGCTATAGCATTAGTAACAGTTGGTTCTAGAAATCTCGCTTACTAAATAATGATGCGTTCAACTTCCAGTATCCAACCACGATAACCTTAGTCGTATCTAAGTTTACACGAACCCGGACGAGCCTATGATCCGTGTAAACTATCGAACGGAAACTTGGACAACCTATGAGCCCTACATTGACTCTCTCAACTAGGACTCGTTCGATGTAGCTAGAATGCACCACCGAAGCCGAGCTGCCTCTATTAGTCAAAGTCCACACTACCTCCCGGGGATGCTTATTCCGATAATTATCGACAAATTTATCGATGAAGTCCCGAAACGCTTTCACATCTCGATTGCTAATACCCGATCTATCCCCTATGCGATCTATATCGGGGTCAAGGACGTCATTCTAATCTCCCGCTAAAACTACCCGACGAGATGTCATCAAAAACGGTTCGATCCGCCGAAACAAATCAGGCCGCTTTGCATGGTTATTGGGCCCATAAACCCCAATTTGCTCACTAGCCAGGAAACACCTCTCGAGCGTTCATCAAAACATACTGAATAGAGGATAAACCCCTTAGACAGAATGTCTTCATGATCGCGAGCGGAAAACCGGGTCTCCTGTAAACAACATACATGATATGATGGAATAACCTGCCACCCCCCCATGAATGGCGGTACTATAGGTGCTAACCACCTATAAGCATTCGTTAGGACAGCGGACAGTAGGGTCAAGCTGGGATCTGCGAGAAATAACGGCCTTCAGATAGCAGCATGTACACAACTGTACTGACTTACGACGACCGTGCGCATAACTATTTTATTCCTTGCTTCGTGTAAGGGTTTCTACAATAAACCTGTTACTATTTATCCACCGTGTTTGTCCATTCCATATTCCTATTAGCATGGAATATAACAGTGCATCCACCTCGAGACGCTGAAGATGGCGAGCGAGAATCGCCCTACGAGACTCCGATCTCAGGCCCCGGGCATTCAAACTCGCCAACCAGAATGCCATTATCAGTCTGATTAGGGTTGGGAATCTGGCTTAAACATGGTCGAGGTGAGGACACCAACATCCTTTCCCATTGACCATCTGAGTCTTGAGAGTACCGTCAGAAGAAAAGCCGCCAATGTCCCAGGGGTAGGTTAATTTCAGAGCCCTATAGAGAGAGGGGTGAATTAAAACTGGGACCCTCCCTGAACAGAACTGTTTTAATTTATTTAATTTTTCGTCTTACAGGACGGCGATTGGGGGTGACATCTTACAGGATTTCATAGCCTCCTCGACCATACCTCATATCTTCCGTGCCCCCGACCCTTTACGGTTGACCCGTTTTGCATTGGGGAAGTTTTGGGGGAACTTCAATGTCCTTGTTTCCGTGCTTCTCGAAAGATAATAATATTTTAAGTTCTTTTATTCGGTTTCCATAATATCTGGCCCTTTCTACCTGGGCCAGAGAAATACGGCAGATGTCCTCCCCTAAATTATATGGCAGTCTAGACTGTCTTTTTCTTTTTTCCTTGTCTTTAGTAGAAGCGTTTCGGAGTCCTTTGGATGGTAGGAGCATTTGTAGTTGTTTTGGGGGGAAGGACTGGTACTAGGAAATGGTGCTTGAAAAATGTTCTTTTGGGAATGAACTGAGATCTCCACTGAGAGGAGAGAGTTTGCCAGGGGATGAATGAGTTGTTGATGTTTTCTTGGATTTCTTACTGTGGCAGGACGTGGTAGAGATCGAGGGGTGTGCTGTTTTCGAGTTGATGATTCTTTTAATTGTTGTTCCAGTTTTTCTTTCAGTTGTTTTATTTTTTCAGTTTTTTCGAATCCGGGGTTGTATTTCTTCTGTATTTCTCCGAAGGAAGCTGGGGCGTCGCCCTTAACGCTAGTAGAGGGAGTTGCACTGTTAGTGTCTTTTGTCCCGGGGACTTCAGGGGACTGAGGTCGCGCTGTTTGAAGTTTCCGTCTGGCCCCACCAGAAACCAGCCATTCCCCCTTCTCCAACTCCACCATTGCACGAGCAGTGGGCAAACATTTTCGAGGAATGGATGCAACTGGGGGTTTAAACATTCTGGCCCCGGATGCTGGTATGCCCATTACAGGCAAGGCTGATTTGGAAGACGCGACCAGAGGGGGATTTGGTCGACAGGGGCCTGACTTCCAGAGGCCTTCTTTCCTGGGCAGGAAGAGAAGAGGTGACCAACCTCGCCACACTTCCAGCATGCAGCTTTGCGACAGGTCGCAATGACCGGCAATTTTAGCCCCTCTACATCCAGGCAATTGGGGATGGAGAGGAAGGCTTCATGGTCTAACATTATATCGACCACTCGATCAGGCTATCGCAGGTCGCAACCAGTATTTGGCCATACTGCAAAAGGAAAGCAGATAGATGCCCCCCCGCCCCCGATAACTTGAAGAGGGACCTCGAATATCGCTACTGGGGTCCAACGCTTGCCCTATTATTCAGTTCTTATTATGAGATCTTTTGTTATGAGATCCCGACTGGTCATTTCTTCATGGTCTTCAGGCGTGAGTAGCAATACGTCCCACATGAAATAATCCGGATCATCACTATTTTTAGTGGCTTAATCCCCAAGGACTCCAGTGATTTTACCACTGTATCTTTCGTGGAGTAACAAATTTTCCGAGAACGCTGGTCCATCACGAAGAGTGACACTATTCTTTTCTCAATGTTTTTAAGTTCTGGTAGGTCCACCAAGAGTCTACCTTATTTT
Source organism: Acanthosepion esculentum (assembly GCA_964036315.1). Taxonomy (NCBI): domain Eukaryota; kingdom Metazoa; phylum Mollusca; class Cephalopoda; order Sepiida; family Sepiidae; genus Acanthosepion; species Acanthosepion esculentum. Next base: position 7,780,651 of record OZ038480.1, read on the forward strand.
ACAAGGTAAACATAAGTCTTGGCTCGCTGCAAGAACTCCGCAATATTGATGATGCATTTAGGTGCAGACTTACAGCTTCACCTTTGTCCTTCTTTTTGTTTTGAGTATCACTATGGTCTTCCATACTTTCTTCATTATTAATGATGCTCCTATTTCTTGTATTTTGGCAATTATCGACCACCATACTTTCTATTTTTGATTTTCTATAATTCCATGTTTTATTTTTGTTCCACTAATGGCCTCCATAATGTCCATTTTTGGTATTTGGTCATTATTGGCCTCCGTATATTTTTCAGTATCTGTAAGAGCATGGTATTCCACTACATCGTTTTTATTTGGTAGGTCTTTTTTATTGGTTGGTTTAAACAAATTTTTGCGAACCGACCAACTTCTGTCGGCTATAAAGGAAATTTTAACACTCAGAGGTTAGGAGTATTGTAATAACTTTTTTCTTGGTTTAAATGATAAGCGAGGGGAGGGTTGGATGGGAAAAATCAAAACAATAGATATATTGGATAAACAGAAAAACTGATAAAATTAAATGACAGTACGAATTTACCCCGAAAGGTTTACAAATACGAAAACAAAATACGAAAACCAAGTATAAAATGCAAAAAACTGATTTGATCAGCAAATTAAAATTAAGAATCAAATAAATTAGCGTGAAAAACTCCCAAGGTTTTAAAAGAAATACAAAACGTAAGAAAATGTAATACAAGAAAGAAACTGGTTTGACCAGCAAAAAAAAACAAACAAAAAAAAACGAAAAAACAAACTAAAAACTAAAAACAAAGTTAACTCAAATTATGCTAACAAATATCCAGAAGGGTTTAAATAAAAAGCCATATTTATCGAAGACAAGAACAAAAATGAAATCACCCGAAGACGGGAAAAATATAAATTAAAGGGGGGAGTAAGAAAAAAATCACAAGAAAAAATTCAAACCTTGAAACTTAAGACAAACAGGATTTAGTCTTAATACAAAACTAGAGGGAAAATTAAATAAGAATAAAATAAATCAATGAACAGAGGTTTAGTTCAACTTTGTAAAGAAAATAAACATGAAAATGGCTTCCAGGAACTGAAATAAAACAAGGACCGAAAAGTAAGAACCAAAATTTAAATTCAAATTAGAAAGTATAAAAAAAAAACAAAATTAAAAAAAAAAAAAACTAATCAGAAAGTTTTAAGCCCAAATCAAAATAACCGTTGAACAAAAAAGAGAATAAATAACAGAAAAAATGTACCAAAAAATGTCGACGGTACGGGTCTGGAAGAGGGTTGGTTGTTTCTTACTAACCAAACAACACGTAACTGTAATCACCCACTCAATGGCATGATGATTCTATTCATATTAAATGGCGGTCTACTTTTTTATTGTCTAGAGATTCATGTTCAATCTGCTGTGTCAGCAGTGACACTTTTAAAAAGTTTTTTTTTAAGCTTATCACCCCAAGCAAGGCTGGAAGCCACTAGCACGTAAGGGGTTACAGAAGGTTTGGAGGAAGAGCAGATAGGAGTGGTAAAGGAGAGGATGTGGAGAAAGATAGTGGATCGATCAAGGCAAGGGGGTTACAGAAGATTTGGAGCGAGAGCAGATAGGAATGAAAGGTGAAAGGATGTGGAGAAGGAAAGTGGATAGATAAAGGCAACTTCATTTATATATGACACAAATCCTCTCCCTATTCTAAACTAAATAAAATTTTATCTTCAGTTATACAGGTATGACTTTCACGAAAATTAACAAAATGATCACTTTTTTCGCAGATAAGATCGAAATATCTTCCACGTACAAGCAATAGAATTAAAAAAATTAAGAGACAGTTATAAAAATTCCCTAGCAACTATAAATGTTTTGGGGATTTAATATGAAATAGTCGATTAGAAAAAATATTCTTAGGATGTACATTAAAAGAATAAAATTTTATTTTAAAATATAAGTTTACTTCTAGTTGTAATTGATTATTAAGGTGACATCTCTATCTGTTAGAATTTTATTCATGAATTTAAATCGTGTCTGTTTTTAGATGAATTCATATGACTAATTCATGACTATTTCATATTAAATCCCCCAAATTTTTGTAATAAAGTTTTTAAAAAAATTAAATCGCTAACAAACATCAAATTAAATTCCTTGTAGACTGTTTAAACATTCAAATTTATATCAAACATTATAATATTTATAAACCCGCAAAATAACACTTTCAAAGTAAAGCAAAACGACAGCGTCTATTTCGTTCTTTCTAAAGAAAGTCAGTGGCACCTTCTCTCATGACTTCCTTCTCTCTTTTTCTTTTTAGTTTTTTTTCTCTTCTCCCCCTTCTATACCAATATATAACTTCCGTTAAGTTAACCGATTAAATGTGTCAATGTCTGGACCTTCTCAAGTAATATTAAGTATGAAAGAATAGAAATATTAAATTACATCTAACTCAATCATGTCTCCCCCCTCACTTCCTCACTTCGTTAATTTGCATATGCTTAATACTGCCCGTCAAAAGTGTGTAATTTTTTTTTCATTTTTCGTTTCAACCTTTGGAAGTAATGTCTGATGATCCGCAGTCCTTTAAAAGGTCTGTGGTGAAATAATTTATTACATGGAACCTTAAAGTGTTTTTTTTAATATTTAATATATATATATATATATATATATATATATATATATATATATATATATATATATATATATATATGAAGAAATATACTCTTAAGGTGGGCTATATTTATGGGATAAAGTGCTCAATATCAGAGATAGAGCGTGTGTAAATATAAAAGTGAACATTGAAGTCAACACTAAGAGGCGACAGGCTGTTTCATGCTAGACGCAATCGTCAGGCCACCATCAAGCCTGACGATTGCGTCTAGAATTAAACAGCCTGTCGCCTCTAAATGTTGACTTCAATGTTCACACACACACACACACACACACACACACACACACACACAAACACACACACACATATATACATATACATATATATATATATATATATATGAATTAACGTAAACGCAACTCCCAGTTTGACTATGTTCAAACCAGAAAATATTACAGATGTGAAAGAGTATCTGATCACTTAGTGCTAGGTAGCGGGCTAGCCATTTTGTTCTTATACCTTCAAATATAAATTTTATTATTTTATTCAATAGTTTGTCTTGTTGGAAGAATTCTAAAATACGCAGCTTTTCTTCCAGGCATAATCCATACTTGTTAGAGATTTGCATGCAAATGATTTTCTTAATACTCTCCATTTCAACAACGAAATATTTTTCTCGCGTCATTCCACCCCCAACAATTCATAGAAACCTACTGCCTTCACGTAAATGAATTTAAAAAAAATCTTTTTCTCCACAGCCCTTCAGAAACACCAGTATAAGATCTCTGGTTTTTCAGTTACTTGGAAGATTATACTAGTACTTTAAATTCATACACACTATTACATTTTGAACTTGAAAAAATTCTCAATCAGATTTAGATAACCTTTTTATTACATGATATCACAGAAGGTTATTATTTCAAAGACCCTGGAATGTTATATAAAACCTTTTTTTGTCACTGGTATGTTCTATGTCAGAGCCGTCCTGGGTATGACGATAAACTACATCCGCGTCCTGCGTATGACGATAAACTACATCCGCGTCCTGGGTAAGAAGATAAACTACATCCGCGTCCTGGGTAAGAAGATAAACTACATCCGCATCCTGGGTAAGAAGATAAACTATATCCGCGTCCTGGGTATGACGATAAAATACATCCACGTCCTGGGTATGACGATAAACTACATCCGGGTCCTGGGTAAGACGACATCCGGCGTTTTGGGTAAGACGATAAACTACGCCCAACTGCAAGGACTCTGACCGGGAGGTTTTGAAGAGCGTGGAACAACCTCTTAATTGATAGTGTTCCCATGTCCAACCCGACCCCGGGGGTGGTGGCACCTTTTAGGGTCACAACTATGTGCAAATAGTTAACCCCACAAACTGAGGACAAAACACTATGAAAGTGTAAAATTAGGTTTTAATGCCAGCAATAAATTTTTTGATGAAAAATTATTACCAGCAACACATTATTGAAGAAAAAAATATTACCAGCAATACAGTTCTGAAGAAAAAATATTACCAGCAATACATTTTCGGAAAAAATATTACCAGCAATAAAAATCTTGTCGGCATTAAATAACCCATTGAAGTTGATATGCTGCAACTTAAACCAAACCTATGTCATAGAATCTTTATCACCTTCTCACCATTTCTTGATTGCGAAATATAAAAGTCATTTGAAAGAAGATATCAGCAGCAGAGCAGTATTTCAATGAGCAAACACCAGAATTGTTTTTCGATTTTTGGTGGCAGAAAGATAAAGAAACCAAAGAAACATTATACCAAGAATTTTGAACTGAGAGGCAAAAATGCATAACAGCATGGACGTTTAATAACCGGTGGGCATTCGTGTCTTGGTCGGACCGGGAATTTTCAACTCTCCTTCTGATCATTTTGGCCACCATGGGTTTTGCAGTAAATCACTAAATCATCTATAACTTTTGTATGATCCTCTCAAATTACACCAAAATCTCAGACAATAACAATTAATATCGTATTTATTGTCTGTGGAAAATTATAGAATATAAAACAACTTTGATAAAAACTTATACCTACTTTTCTGACGAAAACAATGCCGTTCTGAACATTTTGGCCGCAACTGTATACCTAGGAAGGTTCTAAAGCAATCAAAGGAAGTATCATACTTTTTAACTAATAACCTTATAACTATCTGGTGGAGAAATTATTTATATATCAATATCAAGTTATGGAGGGGAACGTCTATATAAACGACATGTCCATAGACCGTCGGAGAGACGGAAAATCGATTCCACATGGAAGGTCGCCAGAAATTCGCTCCGGTCGCATTTCGTGCGGCTGGTGTAAAAACATTGATAACTGGAAATTGGGCACAAGAAGAAGGCCGAGAATCCACAGGAAAACAGGTCGAGAAGAAGTCGGTTCGTATTGACCTGTGATTGTTCGTAAAACACTAATCGCTAAAGAGCATGCCTGAAATTCTCTGGCTGAAGCAAAAACACAGACAAGCGCATGACAAAAGAATTGAGTGAGAGTCAATTGATTGTGGTTGTTACTTCTAAGTATTGAGGAAGAGTTAACAGTCTGGTTATTACTTTGAAGAATTGAGGAAGAGTTGATCAATTGGTTATTACTTTGAAGAATTGAGGAAGAGTTGATCAATTGGTTATTACTTTGAAGAATTGAGGAAGAGTTGATGAATTGGTTATTACTTTGAAGAATTGAGGAAGAGTTGATGAATTGGTTATTACTTTGAAGAATTGAGGAAGAGTTGATCAACTGGTTATTACTTTGAAGAATTGATGAAGAGTTGATCAAGTGGTTATTGCTTTAAAGAATTGAGGAAGAGTTGATCAACTGGTTATTACTTTGAAGAATTGAGGAAGAGTTGATCAACTGGTTATTACTTTGAAGAATTGAGGAAGAGTTGATCAATTGGTTATTACTTTGAAGAATTGAGGAAGAGTTGATGAATTGGTTATTACTTTGAAGAATTGAGGAAGAGTTGATCAATTGGTTATTACTTTGAAGAATTGAGGAAGAGTTGATCAACTGGTTATTACTTTGAAGAATTGAGGAAGAGTTCATCAATTGGTTATTACTTTGAAGAATTGAGGAAGAGTTGATCAATTGGTTATTACTTTGAAGAATTGAGGAAGAGTTGATCAACTGGTTATTACTTTGAAGAATTGCGGAAGAGTTGATGAATTGGTTATTACTTTGAAGAATTGAGGAAGAGTTGATCAATTGGTTATTACTTTGAAGAATTGAGGAAGTGTCAACAGTCTGATTATTACTTTGAAGAATTGAGGAAGAGTTGATCAATTGGTTATTACTTTGAAGAATTGAGGAAGAGTTGATCAATTGGTTATTACTTTGAAGAATTGAGGAAGAGTTGATCAATTGGTTATTACTTTGAAGAATTGAGGAAGAGTCAACAGTCTGGTTATTACTTTGAAGAATTGAGGAAGAGTTGATCAATTGGTTATTACTTTGAAGAATTGAGGAAGAGTTGATCAATTGGTTATTACTTTGAAGAATTGAGGAAGAGTTGATCAATTGGTTATTACTTTGAAGAATTGAGGAAGAGTTGGTCAATTGGTTATTACTTTGAAGAATTGAGGAAGAGTTGAACAATTGGTTATTACTTTGAAGAATTGAGGAAGAGTTGATCAATTGGTTATTACTTTGAAGAATTGAGGAAGAGTTGATCAATTGGTTATTACTTTGAAGAATTGAGGAAGAGTTGATCAATTGGTTATTACTTTGAAGAATTGCGGAAGAGTTGATCAACTGGTTAATACTTTGAAGAATTGATGAAGAGTTGATCAATTGGTTATTACTTTGAAGAATTGAGGAAGAGTTGATCAACTGGTTATTACTTTGAAAAATTGAGGAAGAGTTGATCAATTGGTTATTACTTTGAAGAATTGAGGAAGAGTTGATGAACTTGTCATTACTTTGCGACTTTTCGCAAATCACGATCTTGTCGTAGAGAACTTGATTTTGCACTAGATAATAGAGACATATTATTTAGCGAGTTTTTCTTCATATTCAATAAACCTGTTGTTAAAGATATCAACAGTGTTGTGCATTGAAGGCGTTCTCATTCCAGCTTGCTTCAGAAGTTACCATCCGACGTAGAGACAAAAGTTTACCATTTCCACAGGCAGGAATTTTGCAATCTTGTTTGTGGTATACCACGTGCATAGAGATGTTCACACTCGGCTTCCCTGTCAATCCCAATATCACAGGATTTTGGGAAACCAGAATCAAGCCTATCGAGACGACATACCAGTCTTAACTGAGGACGGAGGTGAAAGCCGGATGAGCAGTAAGGCCAGTCTTACTCAATAAAACTAGCGGAGCTAGCGACTAGCGAATGAAAGTAAGAAGAGAAGCCACAGAACTCGGCGCCGGGGGCGGGCCTGATTTGAGAAGTGTAACTGTTGTATAATAAAAAAGAAGATCTGATTGATGGTTACAATTGGTTGCAAAATTTACTCAGATCTGCGCAACTGGATTCCATAACTTCAAAATAGCTGGATATGTTCTGGACAGAAATAATAGACGAGATGAGAGCAAAAAGAAATTTAAACAGACCACCTACCGAATGTAGTACGGACTTTAGGACATTAATAGCTCAATTTAAGATTAGTACACTTTGTGATATATCACAGTGATTCCCATGAGGGCTACTACATAGCAGACAGTCAAATGTAGATTCTAGAAGTTATTTCTTATGATGGAATCCATTGAAGGTTTTCCTAACATGTATATTATAAAAAGAAATAACAAGAGGAAGGATTCTTATATATATATATATAATCCGGTGTTCTTACTGATATTTTTTATTTTTACAAAACAGTGCTCAATGTAAATTTACAGAGCATAAATATTAAAAATTAACAGATTTAAAATATGTTTTTTTCGCTACACAGTAATAACCAAGTTTCAAAATCATTAGTTCCATTTCATCTTCAAGCGAATTCTGGAATAACTTATTTTTTATTTTTTTTAAAGATGAAACAGAACTAATACTTTTAATTTAATTATATAATTAGTTTTTAGCTTCCATTTTTGAAACATGGTTATTACTGTGTAGCGAAAAAACATATTTTAAATCAGTTAATTTATAATATTATATATATATATATGCGAAAATCAAAGCTAAGTAAATATATATATATATATATATTTACTTAGCTTTGATTTTCGCAGCGTTTTTTAATGTGACTCTGCTTAAACTTTCTTAGTATTTTACATCAAAAGATGTTATTTGTTGGTAGAAACAGAGGCGGGGTAGATTCAAAGCAACCTAAAAAAAAGATGGGAGCTAAAAAAAGGGTAAGAGTTTTAAAAGAAATAGTCACAAGAAAAAAATATGCGTCATGATTTCGTTCAGGGAGCACGAACATTGGACCGAACAACGCGCAATTCTTTATTACTCCGCTCATTCAAGCAAATCCCAAACGACTGGCTCTTATATAAAAAAAAGACACCTTTCTTCTCATGTACTAAGCAATAAAACATCAACGAAATATTCGCAATCACTGATTAGCTCCCACCAAGCATTTTGATCGATCTCTGAGATCGATATTTCTTTTCTGATTACCCTGAAAAATAAAACACGTACTGGGTGACTCTTACTCTTCATAAACGTTTTTTTTATGGGATATTTTAAAAGTGCGTGCATTAGGCGTTTGTTGGTTAGGTGTTCGTTTCTACTTTGTCTTTGTTGTGTGAAGAACAAGCGAAGCATTTCCCCAAAGCGGATCAATATTCTTGTGAAAGGGCAATGATAATCTTCTGACGGAGCTACTGATCTCAAAATGTCAGACTGTGATGCCATAAAAAATTGACCGAAAAATCTGGAGACAATTTAAAAAAAAAAATAGTTATAGGTTGTGGTAGAAATATTTACCAAGTTCAACTTCGTGCAGCCCAAAGAGGAAAAGTGGGCGTAGAAAGGATGTGTTGCATTTTTACACACACGCGCATGTGTGATATATCTTATTTGTTATGCAAGTAAATTTTAAAAGGAGTCCCGGTGGAGTAGTGGTTAGCGGCTCGGTTTGAAGAATCGGAGAGCCGAGTTCGAATCGACATTCACTTACGTGCTAATACCCTTGAGAAAGGTATTAATCCCCTTCGCCCTCCAGCTATGGGTAAATTGCAGAACAAACTGGGTTCTATAGCCTTGGATGGCAAGTGGTCTAAGAGAAAGACAACTCTGAATTCAAAACCTGGGGAGGGTCGTTTTGGGACCAGGTCTCTGTATTCGGCCCTTCAAAAAGTATGGTTGGTTTTGCACAAAGCCTTCACCACTATAATCAAATCACATGTGATGGTGTCTGGCTATCGGTTTTTAGGAACTCAGTTGCTTGACCCTCATACGTCGAATACGACGGGAGGGTCCACCAAATTTTAAAAATATATAGAGTTAGATTCATGTGAAGGTTATTTTGTGTTCATTTTAGCTTAAATATGTATCATTCTTAAAACTACTGATAACTTGTTTGTGGGTGTCATTTTTTATTTTGCAAACAAATTAAGCGTAATAAATTTCGCAATAAATCGGAAATATATACGCCATAGAAAGATGCATTTGATTAACAAAATGGCACATGTGCCTGGATAAAGTATTATTTTATTTGTTAATTCGGGCTCCTTAACTTTCTGTAGTCTTCATCAGGATTCATTTTGTTCAGTTTTCTGCTGTTTTCTATACCACAATACTTGCAGCAGTTTTTCTTGCGTCCCAGATATCTTTAAATTTTCTTTACTCTTCTCATATACGTCTCTTTTAGAGATTTTTTGGACAAGCTTTCTATCGGATTAATATTTTCAATGGTTAGAGACATCCCATTGATTTAATATCTCTGAAGCATTGTCTTCCGTAGTCTTCAGCTTAAAACACTGACTGACACACTCTGTAACTTAAAACGCCTAAGTACTATTAAAATATATCATCTCTAAAAAATGACAATAGTTAACGACGCCATCATCAAATCTAAAGAGACCTGGGGGAGAGTTGACAATTTGTTATATCTGAATTCAAATACATTATCTTCAAGCAACAAAAAGATAGCTTTGTAAAAGTTGACTTAAACATTTAAAATTAAATTCAAAGAAAAATGTGCAGGAACCAGAAGAACAACAAGGCAAAGTTGGGGCTTCAAATGAAGTAGAAGTAACAGAAAATCTTCGATTTTAAAGACGGTTGAAAGGGAAATGGATAAATCTGAATGAAAAAGAAATTACAGTCAGCCATTGGAGAAAGGAAGTCAGCCGAACGCTGTATGTTTTATTGACTTTAAAATAATTGCTTATTAGATTCAGCTGGTGGATTTGCTTCAAGTTACTATAATTTTGATTCCTTCAAAACATTACTCCATCACCCCACACCATGTTGTCTTCTAAATCTTGACTAAATCTAACTATTTCTTTAAAGAAGATAGCCTCTTACCTGGTCAATTAATTTGGTTTGGTTTGTTTTACGGCATATCAGTCTCAGTAATACCGACACTTTTTTTTCCCTGGTAATATTTTTGTTTTGTCAAAAATCTATTTCTGTTAATATTTTTTTCCTCAAAAATGTATAGCTGGTAATATTTTGTTTCAAAAATGTATAGCTGGTAATATTTTTTTTTCAAAAACGTATTGCTGGTAATATTTTTTTTTCCTTCAAAAATTTATTTCTGGTAATAATTTTTTACAAAGTATTTCTGGTATTAAAACCTATTTTTACACTTTTATAATGCTTTTTACCTCAGTTTCGGGGTTAACTATTTGCCCATAGCTGGGACCCTAACAGGTACTACCACCCCGCGTCAGGGTGGACCTGGGAACACCAGCAATTAAAAGGAGGTTCCACGCTCCTCGAAACCTCCTGATCAGAGGCCTTGCTGTTGGACGTAGTTTACCGTCTTACACTGGACGCGGATGTAGTTTATCGTCATACCCAGGACGCTGGTCAATTGGTATACTCAAAGTAGCTTTGTATTCATCACTAAAATATCTCTTGACAAATCAGTTTTTATATACTTCTTCACTCAAATGACATATTTCTTTTTGTGATGTTATATTGTATGTGCTGTGTCCCTTCAGGGCATGAGCGATCATCGCTCTCCACTATTTCCTGTGCTTTCCAGTAAGTCTTTTTTTTCTGTGTCTCTTAATTCCTGTTCTGTCAACTATTAGATCGTTAGCTAGGTGATTTGCTGCTTTTTTTCTGTCCCTCTTGTCTTCTATATGTCCTGTGAGTATCAAATTTTCCAGGCCCCCTTTCCTCATTATATTGCCTAGAAATTTCAACAGTCTCTTTCTGATTCTAAGTATAATTATCCTTTTTGTTTCCATTTTCCCTAAAACTTTATCGTTGCTCGCATGTTCATTCTATGGTATTCTCGGCATTCTTCTGTAGAATTACATTTTTATTACCTCAATCTTTTCATCTGTCATTTGGGAGAACTTCTATTGCGATAATGGATATGTCCCCATTCACATAAATACAGTAGTAAATACTGTATGTTGGTCTGCTGTTGGAGATGGTCAAACTCTCTGCATTTGGGTAGTGAAGATCCCTAGACGTGGCTATGCCGAAGTGCAGAGACTCATCTCGGGAAACAGCTACCCGAGCCCGTTTTATACGGGGTCTACGGGCAATTCTTGGCAGAGCCTACGGGCTCGGATACCCCACATTAAATTCGGCCTTGTGCCACATCTGACCGCATGGGGCAGCAGGTAGATATCCTGCATTTGGAGATTCATTGTGGAATTCACTTGACTCACTTCTAGCAGTTGACTACTTCTTCTACGCGCCGCTGCCGAATCTTATATGTGTTGTTCTTGTCCTAAGTATTATCGTTCATTACCAACCTTCGTGTGATTTTTCTATTCAGTAACCTTCTCTAGGTTACAACATTAAGAGTTCCATATTCTTTTCGTTGTTTCTAATGGAATTTTTCTGTTTCTTAATACTTTGATTAGCTTATGGAAGGCATTTTTCACCTTCGGATTTCGGTGTCGCATTTTCATCTTCTGTTAATCCTCCTCCTAGATATGAAATGTTTGTATTTGCTTGATTTTTGCTGATTCCAATTCATAGTTTGCATCTTGGGTTGTCCCTTTTATTAATAACCAAGCATTCCGCCTTCTTACAATTGATGCTTAGTCCTTTCTTCTCACTTTCCATTAACTACCTTCTCAAGGACTTAATCTTGTTTCCTTTCTCTGTTCGTTATCACCACAGCGTCAGTTATCATCTGTATATCTAATGTTGTTAAGATTGTGATCGCCAATAAGAGTTAATCTAATTTTCCCTTTCTATTTTTGTGTAATTACTAAATTCATTTTCTAGACGTATTCAGGCGGTTTGTTTCCAGTAATCGTTCTGCATTATTCTAATATCTTTCCCAAATAAATCAAGCGTTTTCATGATTTAACCAATATTCCTTAATATTCTACATATTTCTTTGTTTATATTCGTAACGACCGTTTATTGAAATATTTCCTTGCTGGTCAGTTCTGCTTTTTGCTTTTTAGCATTTGCTGTTTTTTTTCCAATATTTACTTTTTGTGGCATCGTTAATGACAGTACTTTTTCCTATTCTTCTTTGATCAATGTTTTCAATTTTTTATGTTAATGTACAGTCGTCTACCATTAGAAACTGCATAGGGTTTGATCTGAATAAAAATCAAGTCAAAATTAAAGTTTGCCGGATTATACAGAGAGAAAGACCAGGACTTCACGAACAATGTGATAAATTTAAAATATAATTATTTCGGCAGAGTTACAGAAGGTATATTTGACGCAAACCAAAATCAACATTGGAGCAAAATAACCTCATACCAATTGTAAAGCATAGGGTGTAAATGTCAAATGGTTTTCGGGCATTTTGTTGCAACAGGAACTGGCAAGGTCAGCATCACAGAATTCAGTATGAATTTTGTGATAATGATTTTTAAAAATTTTATGAGAGAGTGCAGTTGAAAAAAAATGATGCGATTTCAAGCAATGGTGGCAATTCTAACTGGTCGGGCATTGGTTCCCTAAACATTTCCTCAGCAGGAATTGGTAATTTTGTTAATTATTTTGTTAAGTAATAGATAGAAAGCGACATTCTCATTACTTTGATCTATCACCTTACTTGTAACGATATATATATATATATATATATATATATATATATATATATATATATATGTGTGTCTGTGTGTGCGTGAGTGTGTGTGTGTGTGTCTCTGCGTGTGCATTGTTTGAAAGAAAATCAAATATTGATATGTTCATGTTTTCGCTCTTCAGATCCAGATTATATATATATATATATATATATATATATATATATGAAGAAATATAGTCTTAAAGTGTGCTATATTTATGGGATAAAGTGCTCAATATCAGAGATAGAGCGTGTGTGAATATAAAAGTGAACATGGAAGTCAGCACTTAGAGGCGACAGTCTGTTTCATTGAAACAGACTGTCGCCTCTAAGTGCTGACTTCCATGTCCACTTTTATATATATATATATATATATATATATGAGGAATCTAAATGAAATAATAACTAAATTAATTTTTTAAATAATTTTTATTGTTCAATATATATATATATATATATATATATATATATATATATATATATATATATGTGGACTAAGGATCCAGGCAAACCTACCTAGGTTTCACCTAAATGGATCTTCAGAGTAAGGTAGGTAAGTTTGCCTGGCTCCTTAGGATTATTCTAGTTTATCGCTCTACTTAGCGTATTGAGCACTCTTCGTTTAGTCTTTCTACTCATATGGGTTATTTTTCTTTGGACTTCGAGCCTCAGCACTTGACGATTGGTTTCGTATTGTGTTAATGTTCTTGGTTCTTTCTTTTTTTATTTCCTCGGGCACCGATTTTTTCTATTACAAGTTGAGCTATCCGAGGTTTTCCAAACGAGTATTACCATTTATATATATATACACACATATGCATGTATATATATATATATATATATATATATATATATATATATATATATATATGATGTAATGTATATATGTATAATATTAACAAGATATAAAAAATTAAAAATGAATCAAATTCACAAACCGAGCTGAACGAAAATTTTTGATTATAATAAAAACAATACATGATAATTTATGGCAACTCATGGCGTTAATATATTTTTGGGGATTTTGCAATTGTTCTCAAGTTGGCTGAAATGTCGGATGCGAAGAAAGTTTAAAGGTTATTTTGTGTGTTTCAATCATTTTTAATTTCTTGTTAATATTTTATCTTGCTCTGTAATATAATTCACATCACATTGAGCATTACATTCTTAACTGGCAGAATTATTTCCGTGTTGTGGCTGGTCCATGCTATTGTTGTTAGTTTTATATGTTGAGCTTTATATATATATATACAAAAAAAGCCTACTTCTACAGTACAAGAACGCACAATTTAAAAAATTAAAAAGAAATTCAACCTTAGCGTCGTGACTGCTTACTCCAAAATTATTCTTACAGTTAACAATATCACATTTCTAAAAAGACCTCTTTCGGTCTGCACTATCTTTCGATGTCTCATTATTACCTGGATTTAAAAAAACTTACCTAATTTTCTACCTGATGATGGTCGTATGAAACGACTGAAAGCCGAGCTAGTAGCAAAAATAAGACCTGATAAAACAGGAATTTATAAACAAGGATCATACCATTCATTATCAGATTCGAGGTTGATTGCAATTTATTATTAAATATTGTTTGCGAGAGTGATTCTTGCCATATAATTAACTTCATTATTTGTTTTTCGTATGAATGATTTACGTTATATATATATATATATATATATATATATATATTAAAGAAAAACAGAATACTTTAAGGCTCCATTGTAATATTTTATTTCATCAGAGACCTTTTAAAGTACTCTGGATCATCAGACATCACTTTCAAAAGGTGAAACGAAAAATGAAATGAAAATTTACACATTTGACGGGTAGTTTATGTAATTTAACAGAGAAGGTAGCGAGGAATATACAGAGAGAGAGAGAGAGAGAGAGAGAGAGAGAGAGAGAGAGAGAAAGAGAAAGAGAGAGGGGGTGGTGAGAGGGGAAGATTTACATATATATTATTCGTAGCTTTTAATTAAATTTCAAAGACAATTCTTAGAAAATTGTACTAGATTTATACATTCAATTGAATTTTTTCACTGCCTTTCACCATCATTAGTCAGCTTCATGATCCCATCCTTCTAGATGCGTTTTTCATAGGATTCCCGAGAATTGAAATACTTGAAGATAATTTTTTAGGGGTGAAAATATGTGATAATCCGAAGATGTAAGTACAGGTAAGTCCGATGGGTTTTAGTAGAACATCTAGGAAGGCCGAGTGTGCAAAGAGATGTGACATCTGTTATTGCCCAGATGGAAAACAACACCCTTCCAACTGGACAATACTAGATGGGTCTCATTGGTTGCTGCCTATAATAGGTTCAGATGGGAACAATTCTTCTCTGCTCAACGACAGATTTTGCGGAACGTGCTCGCGGAACTATGCTTTTCCAATCCCACCACATACACAGCATCACCTTCTTCGAATGCTGACCGACTTTCGGAGTAGTTCACGGTGATTCATTTCGTTTCATGTCCCTTTTCGCACCACGTTGTTGCAAACAATCAACTTTCCATCGACTGTGAGAGTTCTTTTTAAAAATGGGTCGCAGATGGAAATATGCTGTCCATTAATTTTTACGGTAAATCGTGAGGCAACAAAACATCGTAGCGATTCACGAATCCAAGTATTTTCAAATGTCTTAAAACGACGCGCATATGAGACATGTGGATTATCTCTCTGATGTTTTGTGTGAAGTGGATTATTTTTAATCAACGTTTCGATATGGCTGATCATCATTAATGACTGCATTTCTGCCGAAATATTCGCGGTCTATCATAACAAAATGTACACGCTGAATCTAGCGAACCACTTGCGAAAAGTAGTCTATATTATGGCACCATTTCCATAAACGGCACATACATTTTTGCTCTTTGTACAGCGTTTTATCTTTTCCAGCAATAAAAAGTCATAAGTGAAAATGCATCCTCAACCCGCATAAGAATCATACAGAACGGCGCGCAGAAACGACACCTTTCGGAATATACAGGGTGTCCATAAAGTTCGTGTGCACTTTAAAAAATTTATAACTTTGTTTTTATTTGCGATAGAAATAATCTGTAAAAAATGTTATAAAGTTTAATGTACCTAGATTTAAGTATAGATAAAATAACTAATGTGATTTCAGGCATGACTGTAAATCAGTTGGTAAATGTTTTCCGGGAACTGCAAAATCGTATTATCCTTTGTATTGCTAATGATGGAGGACATGTGGAAACTTAAATAAAATTTCAATAAAAGCTTAAAAAATATAGATTTACTTCTTTCTAATCCTTTTTACAGATTATTTCTATCGCAAATACAAATAAAGTTATAATTTTTTAAAAGTGCACACGAACTTTATGGAAACCCTGTATATCTCATTAATTTTAGTTAAATGAAATCACGTGTTTAAATCCCACCTTTTGAAAAACATTACATACTTTTCTTCCAACCTAATCTATAATATTTACCTCAACAAAATTGCTTTAAAAAGGTTAAAATTAATTTTTATTTCAAAATGTTTATTGTATATATTTTTTGCACTGTTTGGATTATCAATTACTTGGATAATCCGACTTGGCACGATTTGTATGAAACGATAGTAAGATTTATCATGCACTTAATTTCATATCGATAAATTGAATTGCTTCACCATATTAAACGGCTTCTCTCCTTTCCTTTTTATGTTTTCAATGATTTTGAGATCCGGGCTGTTGATAAGCCTGATCAAGACTTTTATATCTTGCTCACGAGGAAGTCTCTTCCAGCATGAATAGCAGAATTATATTGTCAAAACACGAATCGTTGTTTACAAGCCTCGTGAAATCTCTGAAGCTATGATAATGCATTTAACGTCAACTTACAGAAACGAACATCAATCATCGTTTAAAAATTGTTCTTTCTCTTCTTTCATAGAATAGGAAAAAGTCATTTCTAAAGTTTACTACCGATGAAAAACCTATTTATTAAGAGTTGTAAAGGAGTAACGTTGAGGTTAGATACAAAAGAAATATTTGTGTGCTTGCTTAGATTATTACAAAATGCTAACACCAAGATAAACTGTTACCGCAGCGAGGAACTAACGCGTTTGAATGAGATTTTGAAATAGAAAGATGCCTTTTCTTGAGCAAGGAAGTCGACCAAGGAAATTACATGCATGACAGCAGATGACAAAGTTCAAATGCAATGCAGCATAGAGGTTGAATACGGAAATCTTTCACATGTAACCCATTCTACAAGACTCTCACTTTCAGACTATGAGTTGTTCTGTTCTTTTTTATCACTTATTTTGTCAATCATTTACGCGCGTTGACGATTGGCGGGAAAACATCTTCAATCAAAGCAGAATCAGTTTTTAATGTAATAGGGAATTTAGCTCGAAGGTGAAAGCTTAGAAAATAATTTGATTATTAAATAAGTACGTTTTAAATTTATATGAATAAAAAAAAAACAACTTTATTCCACATCCTGAAAACTTTTGAATAATCTTAAAATTATAAAAGAAAGCTTTTATCTTCCAAGTTTTTGGCAATTACTATGTCTATCCCATAATAGTCATTGCATTTAGTTATACAATTAATATGCACATGTAGCAGTTATTATGTAACAGAAGTGGTATTTTCTTTCATTCTTACAATCGATAATCTAACATTGAAATAAATGTCAGTCTCTCCCATAGAAGTTTCTCGCTGTGTTCATGTAGCGTCTACTTGGCGCCAACTTCCAGTGTCTATTTCTATTCTGCCACTCATCTTCACCATTGATTCCTCATGCTTTTCTTTTTTGGTGTATGAACAAAACTTAAAATTTCTATTATTTCTAATCAAACAGAACGGCGCATGACAAAATACGAAGAAATACTTTTTGTATTTACATCGGAATACGCAGAGAGAGAGAGAGAGAGAGAGAGAGAGAGAGAGAGAGAGAGAGAGAGAGAGAGAACGGGGGGCTCTTCTCTATAATTTATTGAGTCGTTATTAGTGACGATGTATTTATATTGCTAAGTAAAAGACAAAATGTTCGCATACATTTTACACAAGATCAAAATCAACGATTAACATGAAAATATAGCGACTATACAAAGATTTCAGTAACTTTGGACGCAAAAAAGGTTTCCTTGGGAAAAAAATGTTTCAAATGATTTTCTTTCTGTCCTGATGGAAGGATTTCAAGGGATGTTGGAACTGTTCGGCGAGAAAGGACAGAGAGAGAGAGAGAGAGAGAGAGAGAGAGAGAGAGAGAGAGAGAGGGCAAACAGAGAGAGAGAGAGAGAGAGAGAGAGAGAGGGCAAACAGAGAGAGAGAGAGAGAGAGAGATATGATGGGGTCTGTCAAAATTCCCCGAATCATTGTCAGTAAAGTAAAACAAAATGTTCACTCTTTGCATTAATGCTTATTTGTTTCATTTTACCATCGAGGTTTAACCACTGACTGGTAGTTATTTCGTCACACCAACGCCCACCCACACCCTTCCAAACGCGCGTACGCACGCACGCACACACACACACACACACACACACACACACACAAAGTTATGTATATATGCATATATATAAATTATCCTGAAGAATATCTGTAAAGTAAAGAGCCATAGACCACCCTGCTAAATGTTGCTTCTGTTTACAAGTGGGTTGTCAAGGGGTAAAATTGTTATCCTGACACTAAATCGGTTTTGAATTCAAACTAGTAACTAAATAAAGCTGGGAAATTCAGTTGGTCCTGTTATTTCATCCGTAACTAGGGAGAGAAGAGATGGATTTATGCCTTTTTCTAAGTGTATTTGTGCGATATATATATATATATATATATATATATATATATATATATATATATATATATATATATATATATTAATTTAAAATTTAAATGCTCATTAAGGAATTGTATTCCTGATCAATCAAATTTTGTAAATAATTATATAGGCCACACTACAACATGTTTGACACGCAGACTGACTCTACACCTTTCTGACAATAGCTCAATTAGATCTAATTTAAATATTCATGGAGACCTACCGGACACTATTCTGAACATACTTGTTGACAGCACAAATATAATAGCATCATCCACATGCAAAAAAGGCTAAAAATAATGGAAGCCTTATTAATAAAAACAAAAGGAAAAAACAATACTTAATAATATCAACTATGAATATGGACACAATATCTTGAAAATATTATATAAATACATACATGCAACAAACTATTTCTTATTTAACGGTTAAAATATTTCATCCTTGAAAATGACTAAATGTATAGCCGAAAGCGCTCTGAAAAAGGAACATTCGAACAGTTTTTACATAATTTATCAACTGAAAAGAAAAACATTATTAGATCGCATGAGAAATTGTATAAAAACTAAATCAAAGCGCATTGTCTGTCGTATTAAATGTGCATATATATATATATATATGTATATATATATATATATATATATGAAGAAATATGAAGAAATATAGTCTTAAAGTTTGCTATATTTATGGGATAAAGTGCTCAATATCAGAGATAGAGCGTGTGTAAATATACATATATATATATATATATATATATATATATATATATATATATATATATATATATATATCAATGAGTATGGCGTATATATGAATGGCACGGATATTTTAAAATCCAAGCACTATTTTGGAAACTTTTGATATAAGATTTACTTAGAATAATATTTTCTTCTCCTCAGTGGACAATTTCATATTTATAAGTGTTGTGGATTCCGAGATGAAATCCGGTATCAAATAATGACAAATTCCAAGAATGAATATAGGAAAAATAAATGTATTAATGTAATAATACAAACTGGTAATACAGGTTAGTAGTTCCAGGAATGCGGGGTTAGTAGACAAATATATATATATATTCTTTGATATGAACGTATCGCTGTAGGACTTCTTACTGAGTCTACGTGCTCGTGACTGTGACTCTTGCCGCTACGTTATTCTACTATCTACTGTTCGGGTATTCACTGGCAGTAGTATATGTATACCCTGGGTGAGTCCATTTGTGTCAAAAGGCGAAGACCCCGCAACAATAAGCTGTCTATCGTTTTGATATGAAGTATATCAAAGAAAATCAGAAATAAAATGAAACGGTGGGTAGTTACATGAAACATTGTCTGTAATTAACGAAGAGTCATTAACATTACAAGCTTTCTTCCGACGTTTGTAGAATATTTGGATTAAAAAGTTGTGTTAATGTCAACGACAAAAAGAAGAAATTCATTTATTCAAACGTGGACTGAAACAGGACAGTTATTTATCTCCAGTGACATATCGTTAATAGAAATAAAACTAAAATCCGGAAAGAGTTCAAATTCTTCTAGATCCTGTTTTATTTTTTTTTAAATTTGCGAGACGAACTTGTTCACCATCATACACTGAGCGACACATTAACCAAAACAGTTTATTGATTATCACGGTACAATAGATACGTGATTGGAGGTTATTTTAAGTTCCTTTTGTCCTAATGTTTATCGAAATGGTAGTTGCTCAGTTCTTCCTGATTTCTATTCCATCTAATATATTTTCACAAAGAGCTCGTCCATACAACGACAGTTTGAGTGAGCATTTATTTCAAACAATCTCCTCCTCTAAATACACCACATGCTGTTATGTATGTAATATTTTGTTTATTCTAATTAATGTTTTTTGTAGGAACATTTTTCAATATTACTGGGCGCCATTTTCCCCGTCAACAGATTTGTATCTGATTGATTCTTTAACAAAAATACTTCTGTTTCCTTGAACCGCAATACTTTTCTTACTCTATGTTTACTCATTACTTCCACTTGATTACACCAATCAACCTTATATAAATCGGTTACACTTCCTCTCAAAAAAGCCGACCTTTTATACTCTCTGACCTCCAACCAAGTGGCAGGAAGTGACGTCATTGATGTAGTAAGCGTAGTTTTCATTAAACAATCCTATATTACCCAGGCTATGGCAAGAAAAGATATTTCCTGTGTTGCCATGACGTTGTGTGGATCAAATCAAAACTCAGAACCTTAAACTTAGAGAAGAATCGACTGTTATGCTAGCTTAGATTTCAGTTATTTTTTTTATCTCTCTTTCTCTTTTTGCTCTCTTTTACTAAGTTGATCGGCAATGGCTAATATATATCTTCAAATTATAATTCCTTGGTTTCTAATTTTACGATCAAAAGATCCACCGTAAAGATTAACATCTCTTTGCAGAGTTATAAATTTATCTTGTTGAGGAAAATAACACTTCTTGGGCGACGGAAAGAAAACACATGTTGTTTACTATGCTTAGCTCAGCTTACATTAAGGCCACATTGGCTTTGCCTTTACTAAGTATCGAACTGATTCAACTTGTCATCAGCGTGTTTGCTAACCACCACTGTAGGTTAGACAGCCTCACGTTTTATAGATATTTACTAAGCTTAGCCACCCCCTGGCACTAGGCCATAGGAATTGAGTACTTCGAGGAACTCAAAAACGCTACATTTATGAATTAGATTCTGCGCTGACGTCAACAATCGATGTTTGGTTTCTATGTATTTTTGTTTTTGTTTGTGAGATAACTATTCGGCCAATAGGCGTCAAATGATAATCTCAATTTTTATCCAACTTCACGGCATATGGAATTCCTCAATCAAGCTTTTCGCCAACATTAAGTGGACGGAATTTTGGCGAAAATTGGGTTAATTAAGAAAGACACAATAACATGGCTTTTGTTATCACAAACGAATTTCAACAGAACATAGATGTCCTGTCCAGCCGACATCTCTTCAATCCAGGGCCGGACTCTGTGTGCGGTCGGCAAATGACCCATTAAATCATTCCCCGATAACACAAGTCTTGGCCACCATGACACAGTTAATGTTTTATCTGCCCAAAAGCTCTGGGATTCTTCAACTAATTTTTACGACAATGACCATCAGAATTTTTGTGGGTGGCCTTTTTTTTTCTTTTATCATCTAAGTTGTTAAGTCTTGTCCCTCTGTTTCTTTCTTTTCTTTCTCTTTTTCCTTCCTTTGTCCTCGCAGAGAATTTGGCATATCTCAGCATCAAACTTCAGCGAGAAAGTAAAAATGATTATCTTGATTCGCACTTGAAAATAACAAAACAAAAAATCTTTTCACCGATCCCCCGTTCTGGGAAAATAACAAAACAAAAAGAATATCGCCCAGTATGTCTTTCGTTATATCTATCGGTTTAAGTAATCGCTCAGTATGTCTTTCGTTATATCTATCGGTTTAAGTAATCCTCGTAATTAACTTCTGTGGTTAATTAATTGGTTAATTAACCTGCCGTTTCTAAATAGTGTTACATATATATATATATATATATATATATATATATATATTAAGACATTTTTTATGTTTATACGTTCTTTTCATAGATAAAATATTTAAGTAAATGCTCTGTTTATAATAAATATTTACTTAAATTGTTGTATCTACAAAAAGAACGTATAAACTTAAAAAATGTCGAAAAAAACAACTTTGAGCCGAATTTATATTTTACTTCATTAAAGATAATATCAATGAAAATTTACATTGAATGAATTTTATTTCGTTGTCTTCTCAAAGTTATTCATAGTACTTGCATAATAACTTTTTCTGAAGAAATGGCTGAAAGCGGAGCGCATATTCTATTCCACAGCCATCAGGCAAGAGTTGTTGTTTAATACCTAACCCAAAACACATTAACACAAGGTCACAATTAACGTGGAGCTTCCCACGCGTACATATGCGATTGATACCAGAAATTGTCTACTTCCATCGGTATTTCTCTTTGTAGGACACTTTAGGCATCAGTGATTGACCCTCTGAGTCTCTGTCCCTTTAAGAGAAATAAGGAAAGTGTAACCTGTAGGAACGACCCCCCTTTGAACTGGACTTTGGTTAATTTCCGCCTGTAAGCAAACAGACCAAGGAACAATGGGAACATTGTAATAGACATGTTCAAACAGTTTACTTCGTATTAGTCGTCATTTAGTAAGCTTAGTTTTGCACAGAGCCACAAGTATTAGGCACTGAGTGAAAATTAAACTCACTATTCATTCGTAATGGTCAATCAGACTAACCATTACCTAACGTCGAGGAACGCATAGCTATACAGGAACTGAATCGATCATCAGTTATCAAGCGATCGATAACATTATTCCCTTCGCATTCCCATAGAAAATATTCTTAAAAAGTACACTATATTTACAATGATCAATAACTTAATCGATATTTTTGACAATTCTTTAAACGATTTGTTATTTCTGGATCAAACTGGGTTATTGTCTTATCGGTTGGCGGTTCTTCTTTTAAGTGTTAATGAATGGATTAAAGACCAATTCCTTGAGACTTTGTGTTCAATACACTTGATTCACCTTATTTCAGATCTGATCGATATCATTTTTCTTTTATCTTAAGATCATAATGACGCGAGTTCGATCTGAAAAGTAATCGATCTGCTGATCTAATATTAACTAGGCAGCTGCCTCTACAGTTCTTGTGTATTCGAGGTAACTAAAAAGATCTCGTTATAAAAAAAGATTCATCTTCAGAGAGAACTCTGTCAAATTTCGTGCTAGCAATTTGCTAGGGACGAACAAGTAACAATAGTATATTATTTTAACTCTTCGACGTTCTCACTTTTTCTTCCATTCTAAATTTTCTGTGTCCGTTTCTGTGGACAGATGAATTTCTAAATATGTACAGAGATACGTACATAACTCTGTACAAGGTATTGGCATATATTTCAAAGAGTTTTTTGGTTTGTCTACAGTGGGCTATGAGAAGTTTTTAGTCACCCTTGATTACAGCACATGTGGCTTGTATCATAACGTCTTTTCTTTTTTTCCCAGAAAATATCGTGTAAGTATCAAGCTACTCTCATCTTATATTTTTCCAATGAAAGTTCGCGGAAGTAAGAAAATTGGTGAATTTCAACGAGGGCAAATAATAGGATGGCATCAGTGTGGCAAGTCAAATAGAAAAATTGCTAGGTTTTTCCAAGTTAATCATCAAAAGGTTAATAATATTGTCAAGAAATCTTCCTTTAGTTTTAAAAATGAAAGATCTTCCTTTAGTTTTAAAAATGAAAGATCTTACTTTAGTTTTAATTTCAAGCTAATAGATTAGATTTAATATTTTGAATAAGTAAAACACTTTGTTGTATTTCAAAACTAATTTAAATTGACTGGAATGAGTTTTCGTTTTGAACTCGCTAACAGTTGATGATCTTAGCGCCATTTTAGCCATCTGTCATCACTCCTTATTAAAGTATTTTCAAAACTAAAATATACTTTTCTGAAACTTTATTTGGGGGATATTAGCTGATTTAAAGTTTAATTAATTTGTTTTGAAAAAATATTACTTACTTTAAGCTTAAAATATCACATAAATACATTTTTAACACGGAGTTTATTTTACGTGTTGACAGCTTCAGTGACAGAAAGAAGTTTATCCAATGATTTTCTATTGTGGTTATATCCGTACAATTTACTTGAAGAATATAACGTGAGCTCCTTTTTATATAATTTTTTAGTTACTCAATAATCTTAAAAATTTTGAAAATATTTTCGGTAATTTAATGTTTTATTTTTACTTTGGCTTTAAATTTACTAAAGTTATTACTCTTATGTTCTGATAATGTCCGTATTTACAAAAATCGGCACGTTTATATACATACAAAAAATTCAAATTAGTGTTCGATGAATTATATTAAGCTTTTCCATTTATGATAAATGTTTTTTAGTAGTTTTTACTTAATAAAGACATCACCTAATCTATACAAGGTAACATAGAATTTTAAAAGATTTAAAACTTTATAAATTATTATAAATTATTCCTGAAAAAATTAAAACTATTTTTGTAAAAATTCATTATTCATCGAAAAATTTGTTTTTCTTAAGACAATAATGTTCATAATATATCTTCTCCATATAAGAAATTAATACCTTTTCTAAATAAATAATGTCTTAGGTTTAAGGTATTTTTTATTTTATAATTCAGAGCAGATTTTCAGTAACTGGTGATCCTGTTTTACAAAAAGAGATTGAGGATTTAAATTCTCCATTGAGTTCTGCTTTTAACTAATATAAACATTAAGCTTTGCAAAAGTTAATTTCTCGAAATTTCATAAAATTAAATAAGCGGGGTAACTTATGTAAAAAAAATTATCATGACATTCTAAAAAGAAACATTTCTGAAATAATTTCATTCATTTGTGAATAAGTCTTGATAACTTCGTTAAAATCCGACAATTAGTTGATTTTTGTAAAAATTTCCAAATCAGTGTGTTTTTCACCGCAAAAAAGACGCAAAAATGTCCTATAGTAATCTTTGGCTATTACGTAGACGCCTGAGAAAAAGAACTCACTGCCATATTAAATGACAGATCATTAAATAAAAAAAAATAAAAAAATAAAGCATTAAATAAGTTAAATCTAAATAAATTCCCGTTGAGTAGTGACCGGCCATAACTAAGGGTTTCATACATTTTCACTCAATCATCAAATAATCGGCAACTGTTCATTGTGAAAATGGGCATCTTATACCCTCTCGGCAAATTCAATGATGGATAGTTTCCTCACAAAATGTCTAGAAATGTCTCAAATTCTTGCGACGTATAATGACCAAAGAATACATGGAAAATTTAAGACTGACAGGAGACATCGAAAGTAAGAGGAGTAGAAGAAAATAGCAAGGAAGCGACTTGATAATTTTGTGAAAATGGACGGAGGAACAAGTGTCACTAAACTTGGGTTGTAAAAGATCGAAAGCAGAGAAGCAAAATGTAGGAAGGTTTAAAGGACATGATCTCCCATGGCCGTTCAGACCATGACAGAGAGAGAGAGAGAGAGAGAGAGAGAGAAAGAGAGAGAAAGAGAGAGAGCGAGAGAGAGAAAGAGAGAGAAAAAAGCAAGAGAGAGAGAAAGAGAGCGAGACAGAAAGAGAGCGAGACAGAAAGAGAGCGAGAGTAAAGAATATAAAATACAATTTGACTAAAGAACAAACCAGGAAACTGTTACCAAGAAAGAAGCAGGTATCAATCCAGTCAAGTCATAAACGCACATTTATTCCTCCTATTGAAGTTAAGCAACAGAGAACATCTTTAGACTTAGATGGGTGACTTCTGAGAAGTAGCATACAATGTAAACAACCAATCTTTTTCTGTTTAAAAACAAAAAGGAACATAAATATGGTTTTATATTTGTAGCATGGTATAAATATGGTTTTATATTTGTAGCATTGTCTCTTGTAACAATCTATCACAATAAAGTAAAGGTTTTTCAGAATTAAAGCAGAATTAGTCAAAGTTTCATAAGCTTCTACTTAGAGTTATTGTTATATTACAAGTAGTTTGTATAGTGTTTGAAATAGTTACATATTTTCCATTGGCGCTACAGGTTCGTATTGAAATATAAGTAAAAACAGTATTTCGAATGCGGACGTTTTAGGCAAGCATTTCTTTATCTACTTTTAAAAATGGCGTAATTCAACATTCTTCCCTGTATCTGGTCTTGTACCGCGTTAAGATAAGGTGAGTAAATATCAAGATTTATTAAAGGTTTCTTCTTTAATTTAAAACAGATGCCGACGTTTCCTGTTCAGGCCCTGAAGAAAATCCAATTAAAAGATTATGCATTTCCGGTAAAAATGGAAACACACACACACACACACACACACACACACACACACACACACACACACACACACACACACACACACACACATATATATATATATATTAGATGGATAATTCGGTATTAAGGTGTACGGGTTTTTTCCAACTAGTTTATTCATCTTTGTTATGTTTCAGTAACCTTCGAGAAGCATTGAGTAGAACTAATTTAATATTTATGCCATAGTTTTCGTATTCCTTTATTTGCCACGCCTGTTGTTTTTTTTTCAAGTAATTTCATCATTCGTTAGCATTAGTTTTCCCTTATAATGTCGTTCATTAACCTCTAAAAAACTATAGACGATTTTGCCTTTTTCCTTGAGTGCGTAGATCACATCAATGGTTGTGATAACCTTCCTCTGGGTGTTCCCAGTGTAGCTGTCGGATAACATTCTTGAAGAAAATCATCAAGAGCCCACGCATTTCTTCGTAGGTTATACCAGAGATATGTTTCCCACCCCTGCTGAGGGTGAGACTGTGAATAGCTTAGCACCATCAGGGGTGTAGTCTACGCACTCAAGAGATAAGAAACGTGTATGGTTTTGGATATTAAGGAACTTGAAGCAACCACTTAAAGAAAATTACACCCCCTGCGATCTAACAAAATATTTCTCAATTTGATGCCGTTTAGACTATATCACTCCAAAGGCCACCAAGGAGCAAATCCAAAAAGAAATGAAAACAAGAAGCTAAAACAAAAACTACATACCCAAAAAGAACATTTTAACTAAAATATAGTCACATTTTAGTAGGCTTTTATCACCAAGATCCTTACAATAACTTTTAGTGCCACCTTTTCTCAATCTTTTATCTTTATTTGCCACAGCCAGTCATGTTGATCAACTAAAAAAATTTCCACGAAAATTTTATTTCTTCAAAGAGAGCGACTCCCCGAACGACGGTATGTAGCCAGTGGTGAAGGGAGCGAATTACATACGTTCAGTTCACTGTTCAAAAGACCAACTCTGCAAAATGTTTTTCTTTCAGTAAGTTCGCTTTCCGCCTATTTTCCGACTGACCTATGACCCCTAACCAATCAAACGATGTCTAAGCCCTTAACTTTGAACTGTCTTTTGTAATTTTCTAAATAATACAAATAGACCAAAAACGACACAGCATTTCTTGAAATTTTCTAAATCCTTTTATTTCTTGGAAAATATAGATTATTTTGTCCAGAGAGCATGTACACGAATGTACTAATCGTGTACTTATAAAATCCTGGATCTTCTCTAAACATTTTTATTAATACAATTTCAAATAAAATAAATCTAAAGTAAAATAAATCTAAAGTAGTTCAATGAAAACCACTGCTGTGTTTGTTTTACAAACAAAAAACAAACTTTGCCACACATTAATAAAGTAAAGAAAAGCACAGTGCTTTCTTTAGGTTAACCCAAGAAATAAGAAAATGTCTTTGTGTGATGAGATCAGAAATTAAATAAATCTATTGCAATCAGTTTAAGACGAACAGCAAGATTACTTTGTCACAAGGATGATTATACCAAAGCAAGCAGGAGAAAACCACTTCTCAAAGAAATCAAAATAGTATCTTGGACATTTGGCAAACTGTCACCTTGTCAAAAGATTTTGAAATTGTTTATATTTTAAACAATTGAATAAAGAGGAAAGTATACTAGATTGACAATTAAAGAATTTTATTTGAATTGTCCGAAGCCGCTTATTAAAGAGTACAGATTGACAGTTCTACTGTTGGCTGCTATTCACGGCACTTGTTCAAATAATCTGGAGTCCGTTTAGAAAATGTGGATTCTACAGGAGGTATTTATAA
Organism: Acanthosepion esculentum; assembly: GCA_964036315.1. Taxonomy (NCBI): domain Eukaryota; kingdom Metazoa; phylum Mollusca; class Cephalopoda; order Sepiida; family Sepiidae; genus Acanthosepion; species Acanthosepion esculentum. Next base: position 7,808,815 of record OZ038480.1, read on the forward strand.
AATATTGATGAATACTTGAAAAGAAAAAAAAACAATATTCAAAGGGTAATTCAAACTAGATATAATAAATATAATAAAATATCAAAAAACAATACAAAACATAGAAGAATACAAGAAAGAAGGTTTTATAAAGGGATCAAGAAAATATTAGGAAGACAAGCATGGAAAAGAAGCCATATTGAAATTTGACAAACTTACGTTTTTAGTGTAAGCGAATCTGATGGCCAAGTCAGTCATTTGAAACTAATCATATTTAACCTTTCTACTTTGTAATATATGAAAAATAACCAAATCATTTATAAAAAAAGATTTACAGTTTGATTCAATGAAGCATGATTAAATAAAACACAAACGGTTTAATATAATATATTCTATAAACTCCATGCTGGGAATGGATTCTACTTGTGATTTCAGTGTAGCCTGATTAAGGCTACATTGAAATCATAAATAGAATTCATTTTATAAAAAATATTATATAAAATAATATAATACAAAATCCTTAGATACAATGAATTCTACGCGTGAGAGTTTAAAAAACTTTGTAGAAAAGGACATTTACTTTTCAATGTATCCGGTGTGGATAACCAGAAAAGAAAAAAAGTAGACACACACACACACACACACACACACACACACACACACACACACACACACACACACACACACACACACATATATATATATATATATATATATATATATATATATATATATATATATATATATGAATGATTAAAATCTTTCCACAAATGTTAATTCTTCATGTTTCCATGAAGACTGATTACTTAAGCCAAATGAAACAAAAATGATTTTAGAATTTTTTCTCTTTGAATCATTAAAAGCTTCGAGCGTCTGGAAATTTACTTTGTGCTTTTAATGAAGACTAATTAGATAAGCCACTATGAAAATCTAAAAGATATCAATCAAACTGTATGCGTAAATGAATCTTTCTACAAAAGGAAATTCATGCTATCATTTCAAAAAAGCCACATTGCTTAAAGAAAAAAAACAAAAAAACAAAAAAAACACACATACACAGAAAAACCAGAAGAGTAGATTTGAAAAATGTGCTTGAATTATGAAATTCTTTTTACAAAAGCAATTTACATTCGTTCTTTTAATGCATTCTAAGACAATAGACAGGCAAAAAATAAAACAAACAAAAAACGAAGAGAGAAGATTTGATAAATTCTATGCTTGATTGATTAAAATCTTTCCATATATGGATTTTAAATTTAGTTTTCTATGAATACATAAGACAAAAGAGAAAAATGATCATATTTGATATTTTCTGCTTAAATGATTCAAATACTTCTACAAAATGAACCTGACATTGTTATTTGAATGTTGTCTGATTAGACAACCAACAAAAACAGATATTATAAACTCTGTGCTTGAATGAATAGAAATTGTTTAAATATGGCGATTCCTTTTGTTATTTCAATGCATCATGATTATACAATTGATATAAAAACGAACAGATTATATAAAAACTGAGTCAGAATCATTAAACAATGTTTAAACACGAAGCTTCACTTTACGTTTTCAATGCAACCTAATTAGACATTGCAATAGAAAAAGAGTCTATAAATTATAGTCTGTGTCTGAATGAACAAAATTTTTCTACAAATGGAACTTCATTTTAATATTTCAATGCAATCTGGTTAGACATGGCAAGAACAAAATAAAGGAGATATCATTAATCCTGTGACTGAGTCCTAGAAATCTGTCTGCCAGAGGGATAAAACTATTTAATTTAAATATATACTGGTTCGACAACCCAGAAGCAAAAAGAGAAGATATGATAAATCTGTGCTCGAATAATGAAAATCTTTCTACAAAAAACAACTTTGCTTTATCTTAATGCTGCTTGCTTAGATAATCTACAAACAAAAAGACCATATGTGATAAATTCTGTTACTGAGTATTTAAAATTCTTCTACATAAAGAGAATCTCTTTGTGCTTACAATGTAGCCTGATTAAATAAAAAAGTAAAGCTGATATAATAAACGCCTGAATGGTTAACATCTTCCTACAACTCACAATGAAAATGAACAGAGATGACAAAATTTCTATCCAAATGATTAAAGCGTTTCTACAACAGGAGATTTCATTTACCCTTCCAATTTCGAACCCACAACCAAGTAAGCGAACATGATAAACTTTCTGCTTGAATGATTACAAGGTTTCTGTAAAATGAGTTTCATTTTCAATGCAACTCAGAGAGCTCATCATGAAAAAGACGAGAGATGATAAATTCGTTGCTTGAATGAATAAAATCTTCCTACATAAAACGATGTGTGCATATTTTCAAAGTAGCTTGTATAGATAAGCTACAAGAGAAAAAAAAGAATAAATCTGACAGATTCTGATACATTTTCTACTTAAACAAAAAGATATATAACATATATATAATCATTTACGAATTTTGATTGGTCAGGACACGCAGGCTCACTCTACACCTTTCTGACCATAGCTCAATTAGATCTCATTTAAATATTCACGGAGAGCTATCTGACACTCTTCAGGACATACTTGTTGACAAGACTAATATAATAGCATCATCTACATGCAAAAAAGGTTTAAAATAATGGAAGCCTTATTGATTGGTCAGGAATACAATTCGTTAATGGGCATTCGGACAGTTTTTATATAATTTATCATCCGAAAAAATATTATTAGATCGCATGAGAAATTGTATAAAAAACTAAATGTCTGTCGTTTTTAATGAAATGTGCATGAAAGAAGGATTGCTGCCTAAATACACAAATTTTAAATTGCATGATATGGCAGCCAACAAGGAAATCGACACTATATATATATATATATATATATATATATATATATATATATATATATATATATATATATATATATAGTTGTGTTATATATAGTTTTATTCAGATATAAATTCAGTATAAGCCAATTGATGACTTTTTCTTCTTAATTCCACTCCAGCGTAAGTATGTAAACAATGTTAGACATTATTTACATTATTCGGACTATTGTCCTCATCTTTGTCTCCATATTTATTACAACGTTTCGGCCGTTGTACGCTCCGGCTTCTTCAGGTGGTTGAAATGTCGCACTGAACCCTTTATTTCGCTCACTGGGGTAGACTGTTCTAGTTCCACGTGCCATGATTAATGGATGTCAGTTATCAGTTATCTCCTGTTAATTTTCCCTTTGAAAGTTCTCCACTGCCTTAGCCGGGTATTGAACTCACGCTATTTAGGTCCTGTCACTGGATCTAACTAACGCCTTTATCCACCGTGCCATGTGTCCTCGTTTTTATTGTGTCAAATTATTATGCATGATTAGAGAAAAGCAGTTGGAAGCTAATTAGAGATTGAATCATTAAACAACACAGAAAATGAAGAAAGTTCAAATAGCACTGATCAATACATATATTGGTGCAAGGATAGAAAAACCCTTTCTTGGATAAACTGAAGGCGCCGAATAAAAAAAATATTCGTTATCCTTTTCTTTGCACGAAAATGTTTCATTATGACAAAAGTTTCCATTTTTTTGTCGGGTGAATTCACAGTTTTCAGACTAGAAACTAAAAATCTAAAATCATAATCAGCTCAAATCAATCTTAATGAAAATTAATCTGACATCTCAATGGTGAATGATGGCTCTATAAAAATGGAATCCATTCATTGGATGTTACCATAACCTAACCATTTTACAAGTAACTGACAATGTGTATAGATATCTTAATACAAATCGGTATTCAAACTATTAAAGCCGATTCATAATCAAACTCCTAATAGTCTTCTCAGTATATTTTGGTACACATACTGCACAATTATAAACATGATCTATAGAAGATAGGTTTGGTGATTTGGTTGAGTTTATTGGGTTTAAATGATATGTCATGTGTAGTGCTCAGTCTTTGTAAAAGAATTAAGACTTTGTTTCTTGTTTGAAGATCTTCTTCAGAGTTTCAAAGTTTTTTTTTAAAGTTTCTTGTTTGAAGATCATGTTTAGGTAATTTTGTCACATCTTTTCAAAATTAGATTAGACAGTCCAAAACACACACACACACACGCGCGCGATCTATATATAAGATAGGTTTGGTGGTTTATATGAGTTTATTGAATCTATATTGATATGTAATATGTATTGATTATGAAATATAGATAAAGTAAAGTCTTATTTTACTGCGTATCCGAACACATTGTTTTCTTTCTAGGCATTAATAGCAAAGGCAAAATGGCTTCAAGCGAAAGATGAAAGAACAATCCCGATTTCTTCTTTTATATATGTGGCGAGTTGACAACAAAAAATAACAGAAAACCGATCAATGATTTTTGTCAGGAAAGTTTACCATTCTTACTTTGAAGTGAAGCTAGGCGTTCAGGACAAATCATGGGCTCTACATAGTGTCTGCAAAATATGTCAAGAACTCTCAGGTCATTGGATTAGGAACACTCGAAGTTCGCTTAGGTTTGGCATTCCGATGATTTGACATGAGCCAGAAAATCACATCAACGATTGTTACTTCAGCTTAATTGACAAGAAGAAACATAAATCTGTGAATTATTCCGCACTCAGTTCAGCTCTCAGAGTTGTACCTCACTCCGATGCAGACCCAAAGGCTTAACGTCCAGTGACATTGAAAAATCGAATCATGGCGATGGGAATGATTTCGTCAGCATGGATAATAATGACAAATGCTGATGACATTGATTTTGAGGGATTATCATCTGAACCGATACTTTTTGATCAAAGAGACTTGAGCGACTTAATCAGAGATTTGGGTTTATCAGAAGAATCGGCGGAAATCTTAGCTTCAAGACGAAAGGAGAAAAATCTCTTTAAGGAAGAAACACAAGTTACATTTTATTGCAATAGGGATACTGGATATGTCTCCTACTTCAATCAAACCAACGGGCTTGTATATTGTAACGTTATCGAAGTAATTTAGCTGCGTCTTCGTATTCAGGACAATGAAGCAAATTCGTGGAAACTATTTGTTATGGGAACTCACCCATTATAGTAATGGACTATCCCGTACACCATAAATACTCCACCTCAAGAGGAAGCAGTAGTGTGAGTCAGACACAGAGTCAGCGAGCGCGTGAGTGAGTCAGTGTGAGCCAGTCAGAGACAGAGTCGCGTCAGACGATTACTGTAAGACATTGCAATAGTGATACTGGTCGAGACAAAATAGTTCTCTCTAACCTAACCTGATTGTTATTACTGACACTTCTACTTCTTTTGTACATATTCTGTTTGTAATATATCTGTGTTATTCCATACCTGTGTTCGAGTTATTCTTCATTGGTTCTACCTTGGACCATCACCGTGGTACAAGGAACCTGGACCATAACACTATTCAATGGTAGCTCAAAGTGTAGATTAAAATTTGTTTTGCTGCGCAACACCAATGTCTACGCATTGATACCAACTTGAGACTTCACAACGCTGAAAGAAAATCATGAACCCATCAACGAGGTAATAGAAAGAATAAATTACTTTCATCATAACTGCATGATGTGTTCGCCTGAAAATGGTTAACTATTTGCTTGAACTACAACCAGGCTACGCAAAGTTCTTATGATTATTTTGTTTATGGGAGAGTATATCCAGAGGTCAACTCTGAGATAGAAGAGAATGGCCGGTCAGAGTATATAAATGTGATAACTGATCCGCGAATCTCCAGAGACAAAATCATCTTCCCTCTTCACCATGTCAAATTAGGACGCATGAAGCAGTTTTTGAAATCGCTTGACAAGGAAGGACAATGTTTTCAGTACATTTGCAGTGCATTTCCTGCTCCTGGCATAGAAAAACAAAAAAAAAGGTATTTTTGATGGAACTGTCATTTGAAAACTTGTCACGAATGAAAAATTCGTTAACTCGACTGAATCAAATGCACGGATTTCATTTGTTGCTGTAGTAAAAAATCTTTCTTCGTAATCGCAAGGCAGACGACTATAACAAACTAGTCGACGGGATGTTAGCAAAATACGGGGACTTGGTGCTAACATGAGTATCAAACTACATTTCCAAATTCGTCATTTGGAAGGTTTTGTTGGCTTGGTTTGGTTTATTTTGTTTTATGGCATATCAATCTCAATGGGTTATTTAATGCTGACAGCATTTTTTATTGCTGTTAATATTTTGTTTTGCCAAAAATCTGTTTCTGGTAATATTTTTCCTTCAAAATTGTATTGCGGGTAATATTTTTTTTCAAAAAAGTATTGCTGGTAATAGTTAACTATTTGCCCATAGCTGGGACACTAACAGGTGCTACCACCCTGGATCAGGGTGGATCGGGGAAGACCTACAATTAAGAGGTGGTTCCACGCTCCTCAAAACCTCCTGATCAGAGGCCTTGCTGCTGGACATAGTTTACCGTCATACCCAGGACGCCGATGTAGTTTGCGGCCGGTCACGATGACCAGCAGCCTCAAGCGCCCTACTTCCAGACAGTTGGGGATGGAGCGGAAGGCTTTTGCGTCCAACAAAATTTCGAAACTCCACCCCCATTTCAGGCTATCGCAGGAAGCACCCAGAATTTCGCCATACTGCGAAAGGAACTCAGCCACGTGTTCCCCGTTAACCCTGAGGAGTGACCTCGTATATTGCTAAACTGGTCCTTCTTCGGCCTTCATATTCTGTGCACATAATTAGATCTTTCGTCATCAAGTCTCGACTCGATGCTGCGACACAGTCTTCCGGTGTGGGTAGCAATACGTCCTACATGAAATATCCGGTTCCTTTTGAAATTCTGAGGGGCTTAAACCCCAATGACTACAGTGATTTTATCACTGTGTCTTTCGTCGAGCGACAAATTTTGCGCGAACGCTTTTCCACGACGAAGACTGACACAATTCTTTTATCAATTTTTCTTAATTCTTGGGTCTCTTCCAAGAGTCCACCTTCCACGAAAAGGTGAGCGTAACTCTTGGCTCGCTCCAAGAACTCCGCAACATTGATTACACAACTCGGTGGGGACGTCCAACAAGAGGGCCATTCCACGGCCTCTGCATTCTTATTTTTCTCGACTTCGCTTTGGCCATTCTCGGCTTCCTTAATTTCTACATTTTGGCTCTTTTTTTGCCTCTGTAGACTCCGCAGCTTTTTTCCAGCGTATTCACAATTACTTCATTCGATGGAATTAAGAAAGGGTATTCATCAGTATCCTTTTTATCTGGCGGGTGTTTTTTAATAACGAACAAATGTTTTTTCACTGATCTTTTAAAGTCAGCCATTACCGGTTTCTTTTTTTTTATCAGAAAAGACGGCACTTTTTTGTTTTTTTTAAAATTTTTATAGGAGGAAAGGGAAGGGGAGGAGTGGTAGAAAAACATTATGGAGCAAAAAAAAAAAATTAAATTAAACCAACAAGGTTCACGAGACAATAGACAAAAAAAAATCAAAAATTTAACCAATATTCAAAAAAGGAACGTTAGAAAAACGGTAAAAATAAATCAAAACTTAGCTAAGTAAAGGCAGTCAAAATTTCAAAAAAATTCTCCGAGAGACAGAAAAAACGTCTAACACGGTCAGACAGGAAACGGTGAGGAATTTACGGTGTTTACTTCTCAGTATCTGTATTATATATTATCTACTTCTAGGCAATATAATTCTTAAGTTTTTACTAATTTGGATATCGATTTTAAAAACGTTTATTTCATTAATTAACTATCCTTCATTACTGTTCTTTTATTCGAGGATTGTTTTGATTTTCATATAAAAAATAGTTCTGTTTAGGAATATCGTCTTATATGGTGCAGAAAAGTGTTTGAAATTTTCATTTTACTTGGCCTTCAACAAGTTGGCATCTATTTGCAAAACTTTCCTTAACTATAACAAGCCAATTTATGAATGCAATATTCATTTACAATTTTTGTTTTAAAGATTTCAAGCAGTGAATATATCTTACTTTGCGAAGCGATAGCGAGCGGGCGAAGCCTGCTAGTAGATTTAATAACTTTGCAATTATCGCCTTTAACGCTGTTAAAATATAAAGCTATAAGAAAAAATAGTTTGTTTACTCACGTCTTGTGACCTGTCAAAAAATACATCCACATATTGAAATCTGTTAGTAGTAAGATTGTCTCCATGACCAGCTTTCCTGGGCCTGTCGCGTAGCTTATAGCAGTTGGTATTCCCAAGCGGTCACTCATCTGACTGATCAGGCTCAACGTTGCTTAACACCAGTGATCGGACTAGAACCACTGTTTGAACGTGATATCACCGTATTGTTTGTTAACTTACCACTCACCCAGTTCCAAGTAGACCTTGTCAGTTTTGTTTACTAGTACACAGAATTTGTTTTTGCTACGTTGGCGCGGGTCACTGTTGCAAATGTGAAATTATTTTTCTCCATCTTTCGTAACACTATATCTACAAGAATATGATTCTTTTGCATAATAATTTGGTTGGCACTTGATACCTTACTTGCAATTTTCCGTAGTCGACTATAAGTTAACGTTCTGGTTATATATCAAGCTTGGCATAGTTTGGCTCAATTGTGGATCGGATTCACTATTTTGTAGTAATCATTAAAAAAACTAACTCGTTACCAAGTTTTCAAATATAGATTTATTGATATGTCTAAGATCATATTTTTAAAATCAGTGTTTTCCAGTTAATTCTGGGAAAATAGTAATTGTCTGAAAAATGAAGATAAGAATAGACAGATGATATGTTTAGAGAAGGAAGGGTTCTTTGAAATGTTCTGCTGTCGTCTAGTTTGTAATAAGGAAGTCATTTGGCCAAATATTTGTTTGAGATGGAAAATTGTCTTGTGTTTTAACTTTTGGGATTGAGTTGGGAATTGTGTCTCTATGTTGGCGAATTATTGACTGGATATTCATGGGAGAGAAAAACAAAAATCATTGAAAGACACACACATGTGACAGCTGATATAAATTAGAATTGGGTGTTAAAGGTCTCACCTTTCCCGCTTTTGACTGAAAGGCCAATCACTAATCAGTAGATCAATAATATCTATCTATCTATCTATCTATCTATCTATCTATCTATCTATCTATCTATCTATCTATCTATCTATCTATCTATCTATCTCCGTCTGTTCATTATCTATCTATCTATCTATCTATCTATCTATCTATCTATCTATGTTCATTATCTATCTAGCTATCTCAGTCTGTTCATTATCTATCTATCTATCTATCTATCTATCTATCTATCTATCTATCTATCTATCTATGTTCATTATCTATCTAGTTATTTCAGTCTGTTCATTATCTATCTATCTATCTATCTATCTATCTATCTATCTATCTATCTATCTATCTATCTATCTCCGTCTGTTCATTATCTATCTATCTATCTATTTATCTATCTATCAAGAAGTTTGGAAACGACATATTGTTCTGCTTGGCATTCTCGCCGAAGGCTCCAATACGAACATTTCATAATGTTTGTGTGCCAATCTGAGGACAGTGCAGAGGATTCGGAAAGAGTTGGATGAGTCTAATGGTGATTACGAAGGTGTTTGGAGTGATTATTAGTGATGGCGACGTAATGTCTCCGTTTATCTTCCCACAGAGCCTTGGAATCAATACGAAGGCCTAAATCAAGTGCCTTGAGGAGGTAGTTCTGCTATGGGTCAAGAGGGTGCCTGCTGGAAGACCCTATTTCTGGCAGCTGAACTCTACACCATGCTACACAAGCAGGAAAACCCAGTGATGGCTGTCAGACTGTTTCTGCGACCACATAACCGTTTACATCTGGCCATCTGACCCCACAGACTGTAACCCCCTTGATTATTATGTGTGGGGCGCAGTTGAACAACAAAGCTCCTTGTAACACCAAATCTGAACTGAAGTGTGTTCCAAATAAAGTCCCTGTAGACAGCTTCTGTAAGACGTACTGGGAGAACATATGGACCTACCAGACATTCTCCAAAAATTCTAGCAGACACATTAATCGTAAACTGATGCTGGTGTCTTGTACCATGGGGATTCCGATCTGCCCACAAATGTTGGTTGTGTAAATTTATTATTCCATCTCTTCCAAATTTTGTTTCATCCGTAAACAAGACTGAAGAGACAAACAACGGATCGGCAATTTGTGCAATAAACCATCGGCAAAATCTTTCCCTTTGTGAGTGATCAGAGGGCGAAAGACCCTGCGCCATTTGCAAATGATACGGATACAGGATCTGCTCTTGATGTATCCTCCCTATGGTACACTATGAGATGTACGAAATGCTAAGGCCACTTGACGTGTTCTGATACCCGGATCGTCTTTGACAGCCTGTAGAATTTGTTCTTCGTGGTCAGGCGTACTAGCGGATCTCGGTATTCCTCGATCCAGAGTTTGTAGTGCCACGGATCCTGTCTCAGCAACGCGACGATAAACAGCAGCAAAGATTGGATGATTCAGCTTCATTCGGTCTGGAAAGGCAATGTGATACAGCCGTGCAGACTCGTGTCCATTATTAATTCCCGATAAAAAAGAATAAGAAAAAAACGTTTGTTTTTCTTTCTTTCTTTGACTTGCTGCTGCTTCGCAGTACTACAAGAGAGACAAGATTATACGCTTCGTAATCTTATTTACCGAGAGCCAATGGCATCACTGGCAATAAAAATACAAGCAGCATATATATATGTCCCCCCATGTCTTTTTCAAATCTAATTAGGTTAACATATGTCATAGAAATGCGTTGTTATGTCATGTTATCACTTTGCTATTATTGCATTATCATAGGTGAGGGACATTGTGGATACGTTCCGACTTAGACGGAAATCGCGTTACGCCGCATCATAAGAACATAACTGTATTGTAAATTGAGGACCCTATATACTGGGTGTATCAAAAATACATCTAAAATCTTTGGAAACGCCTTCCTTGCGCCAAAACAAGAACAAAAGTCCATATATACATATGTCCACAAATCCTTCGTTTTTGAGTTATGAAGTTTAATATTTTACAGTAGACATTCTTAAATATACAGTCCACGATACAATCCCAAAATACTTTAACAAACTTTAGGGCCGGTTTACCCACACCAAAACAGGTTAGAATGTCCATATAAGCATCTGTCCAAAAGGCACACAGCAACTCATAAATGTTCAAAAATGTACTCAGGTTTTTCCTACGCCCGCATGCACCCGTCGGATCATTGACTGGCGGACCTTTTCAAATATTCCCACGAGGTGTCGAATTGCTTCGCAGGCCCCCATAACACATGGATAAAGCGTATTATTAATGTCTGCTGAATAAATGAATTATTTTAGGTGGTCCCAGAGATAAAAATCCAATATAGACTGATCGAGAAACATTTTCGAAATATCACGTGTTAAATATTGCCACTACCTCCAATGTTAAAATGATCACCTTTCTCGATGTGACCTTAGACTTGAATAATGATTATTCCAAACCATATAGAAAAGATCTCTACAACCATAGATACATCAGTAAATAATCAAATCACCACGACAGAATTCTAGATAATTTACATAAATCAGTCCAAGTTAGATTATCTATCAACTCCAGCAATTTGAAGGAAAAAATTTGATGATAATAAAATTAGATATATAAACGCTTAAGACGTCATAGAATGCTTTAGTAATATAAAAAAGAAGAATGAATGTACATTCTCCCAGTTCAATTTTTAAAAGTTTTTTACCTGTCCATCAGCGAGGGTTCTGCTAATGGCTATTTTAAATCTTGCAAAAAATACAGTCCTATTAGCGATTGCGAAATAAATATCATAAAGCAGACACAAAAACCTATACGTTTTCAGAATGGTTGTCTGTGGACCAAAATAAGTAACCTAGAATTTAATATTTCTATGGGAGCAGTTGATTCAGCGGAGGCATGCGAATTAGTTGCAATATTATTATTATGGAGACTTTGATTTACTTTCGGCATTAAGGACACCGGACTCTATAGAGATTACGGTGTAATTCTCTTCCGTAAAACCAGCCCACGAAATATAGACCGATTGAGAAAGGAACTCATAATTTTTTTTAAAGATCACGAATTAAATATTACTACTACCACCAATGCTAAAGTGATCAACATTCTCGATGTGACCGTAGACTTGAATAATGATTATTCCAAACCATATACCAAAGATCTATATAACCATAGAGACGTTAGTAAAGATGAAAACCAGCATCACCAAATTCTAGATAATTTACATAAATCAGTCCAAGTTAGATTATCTACCAACTCCAGGAATAGACTTTTATCAAGTCTAAAAATAGACACGTAAAACCAGACTTAGTGCCAAAGTAGTAGTAAGCATACCACACCGCCTTCTCAGTCAATAGGGACACGATAAAAAATATTAAATTTAAATCTCCGGTCTATAAAAGAACGGGCCAAACCTAAACTTAATCCTAACACCAGCTGGCACACAGAGAGGCACAGACAGTTAGCACACACAGGAGCACAGACAGCTGGCACATGCAGCTGCGCAGACAGCTGACATACAGAGGGGCACAGACAGAGTTGACACACACAGGGGAACAACTAGCACACAGAGGAGCACAGACAGCTGGCACACACAGGGGAGCACAGCTGGCACACACAGGGGCGCAGACAACTGGCACACGTAGGGGCGCAGACTGCTGTTAAACACAGGGGCACAGACAGCTGGCACACATAGTTGCACAGACAGCTTGCACACACAGGAGCACAGACAGCTAGCACACGCAGGTGCAATCGTAAAAACACCCTTCCCAGCCGTCCAAGCCTTCCAATACCGCAGCTGGTCGCTGAAGTGACCGCTTCAATCCAGAGCTAACCTTATCCCACTTTGTTATTTTGATCATAAGGCACCTAAGATCGAATCGTGGGAGGTATATTCGTGTTGGGCTGTGCTTGAAGCAGGGCGATGACTCACAGGAAAAAAAATAACTCTCAAATTAATTGAACAAAAGTAAATACTGTTTTTATATCAGTCCTCCGTAAAATAATTGGTTTATATCAGAGTTCGCATGAAATTAATTATCAGCCCAACCAGTATCTAAATCGGAAGTGATATCATTGTTGACTTGGCAAAGTCTAGTTTGCTGCTTTGGTAAAGTTTGGCACAAGGCTGAAGTCGGAAGTATTCGTTGGTAGATATTCACGTGGACCTCTCTCTTGTCTCTGGTCTCGTCTCCGTCTCTTTTGCCTCTCTTCGCTCTTCTCCTTAATTCGCTTCGCGCATTCCTATTTATGGACATTCGCCCAAACTGGCAAAGTAAAAGAATTCGATAATTCAGGGGAATTCCCTTCTTCCACTCTCTCGTATTATTACCTCTCACTAAGTCTCCTCAGTGAGCGTGTGTAGCTTATCCACCCCCCTCCTGGTATTCCAACTCAACTTTCGACCAGAGGAATCAACTCCAAATTCGTTGTTTATGAAAAATGAAATTTTCGCTTTACAGCTTGCATTTTCAGCTGCGTAGAACACATATCAATCATCATTGCCTCCTAAGTCTGGCTCACTTTTCCATTGTTCAAAATGCTCAACATACAGTTCAAGTCGTTTATGTATGAATTAAATACTCAATTCTTCCCACGGGTTTTCGGTATTAACCCTTCACGTTTCATTGTCTCTCAGTACACAACACTTTCATATGTTTTAACAAAACTTTCTTCCGTTTTACCGTGGCAACGACAAATAGTATCATACAGGGGCACAGACAGCTAGCACAAAGTGGGCACAGACAGTTGGCACACATAGTGGCTCAGACTGCTGGCATACAGAGGGTCACAGACAGATAGCACACACAGTGGGAGGGGGCACAGACAGCTGGCACTCACAGGGGCACAGACAGCATAGAAAAACTAGCACACTGAATACATTTACTGGCTCAGACGCTCACGCGAAGACTAACTCACGCCACGCCGAAGAAAGGCTTCTTCGTTAGGCACCGAAGCCACATAGAGATATCAACAAAATTGAGAGCAAATATTTGTCGCAGTTAGCTCCTCCTCATTTCCTTAATCCTTCAACAGGGGTCTCTCTCTCCCACGAGTATAAATACTGGCTGACCTTTTATCTCTTCCTCTTTTTACGGCTTACGCACACGTGCGGCCAGCTATCTCGACCCAGGTCTCGGGCCGCAACCTCGCGCGTGAGGCGTGGTAAAAAAAACTTTCTCTTTTTTACTTATTCCAATATGTGACCTCTCACACATACAGCGTTTCCCATATTCTGGGAACACGCTAAAAACAATATACGCGTTCGTACGGACACTCAACTCACTTACCATAACTTCTCCATACAACACTCTGTAACCCTTCATGTCATTGTAATTTGTTATTAATATATATTTGTTTGCATACATGTATATCGGTCTTGTTTGTTTCTTTATCTTCTTTGGACTCCATTATGGTCCAACATTCTTATGTAGCTGGACCGGCCAGCGGGAAAGTTTAACCCAGAAAGCTCATCTCTCTCACATTCACACCACGCACGGTCCACTACATATTCACTCAAGCACTCCTCTAAAGTTACTCAAAGCTATAAATACACACCCACACACGCCGGAAAGGATCAGATCGATATAGGTTTGATGAGAAGGAGGAATAGAAATGATTAAGAAAATCTCGTTTAAAACATTTGCTTACACACACACAAATTTTGCAAGTCATTCTCTCTGCCGCCTTAGGCTGAAAATATTAGAAAAGTAAACAATACAAATACAGCTTCTGAAACTTGACGTTGTGCTAAAGACAACAAAGAAACATTTCGGAAAAAGATGAGAGTATAATTTTAACAGAGCCACTCAAAAACTCAAAAGACAGGAAAAAAAATCTCGTACATTACAACGACTTAAATGTTATTATCAAGATATAAACATAAGAAAACGGATCTAAATTAATCAGTGTATAATATTAACAACAACTCGTCATAGAAATTCAGGCAAAATCAGAATTCTTTCCTTGCAAAATATATTACCCATCAAAATTGAAGGCAGTAGTCAAATTTTCTAAGACACAAAGAATATTTCTACCGAAAAAGGAAAGATGATTTTAAAGTAATGTATCTTAAAATATATGTATTTGGTTCTTCAGAAGATAACAAATATTAACATTTATTTGAAATGTCAACACGATCAGCAAATCTATTTACAAATATAAATCATTGAAAATAAACTACGAACCATTTAAATGTGTAAATATTTTTGAAAAACAAGTAAAATAATTTATGTTTTTTTTTATAGAATCATAAGGAAGTAGATTCCAAGAATCCATGTAGATATTTTCTGCATCGTCTCTGTTGCAGAATCACTGTTTGGCAACAGAGTTGATTGTTTTCTGCTTGCTGCATCCTGACTGGTTAGGAGCCCGAATTCTTGGGTAGCGTCTAGAGAGGCTGATCAACTGTGGCATGATATTGAGGTTCTTGCAGTGCCATGTGGTGCATAGAAAGGTGTCCCTGCAAGCACTTCTGGTGGGAATATGGAGTAAGAAGCAAAGCTTCAAAACCTAACCTCTTTTCTCATTTATACAATGTGTAGCCGTGTATTTTATGAAGGGAAATTAGTCCACTTCGACTGATAAATACTGGCTCAATTTCAACTAATTTTCTCCGGATCATGTCGAATTCTTGACAGTAAATATTAGTTGTGATATTACTTCCTAGTAGGAGAATGTACAGTGAACTGTAACTATCACAGATCAATACACAATAACCGTAATTATTTGCAAAACTGTGTATTTGCAAAATTCCTTGCAGATTCCTCATCGTTATACAACTGTCCCGGTCATTTCCGATAGCCGCAGAGAATTCACTTTGGTTACCAATTACTGTTTGAGCAAGAAACGGTTTATTTTGGTTCCGCTACAACAGCATCGATAGAATTTTCGAAATGGCTGTTTCCCTGATATTCGGTGAATTCGTAAGAAACCAACTCGTCATTCGTTTTTCAGTTTTCTTGAAATATATTTAATTCTAGAGATTGAAACTTTTAATTCTGGAACTATTTCTGGAAAGATTTGTAAGGGATATTCTGTTACTAGCAATTCCAGCTGATCATTTGCATATTTGCCTCTCGTACTTCTTTGAGACTCGCCAATTGATTTTGGAACTTTAGGAACTGATGACATGTTCGAAATTTGTGCCTTTCATATTTGGCTTTTTGTGACTTGTCAGGGAGGGACAAGTTTCAATCCATGCAAGTAAATGCTGAATAATAATAATAATAATAATAATAATAATAATAATAATAATAATAATAATAATAATAATAATAATTATTGTTATTATTGTTGTTACTGTTGTTGTTGTTCTTCTTCTTCTTCTTCTTCTTCTTCTTCTTCTTCTTCTCCTTCTTGTTCTTGTTCTTATTCTTATTCTCCTCTTCCTCTTCCTTCTTTTTCTTCTCTTTCTTCTTATTCTTTTTCTTCTTCTTCTTCTTCTTCTTCCTCCTCCTCCTCCTCCTTCTTGTTCTCCTTTTTCTTCTTCTTCTTCTTCTCTTCCTCTTCTTCCTTCTTATTCTTCTCCTCCTCCTCCTCCTCCTCCTCCTTCTTCTTCTTCTTCTTCTTCTTCTTCTTCTTCTTCTTCTTCTTCTTCTTCTTCTTCTTCTTTAATCTTGGACACTTACGCCTGCAAATGATCTGGGAAAGACGAAAGCGAGTCTGGAAATATACAATACTAGTTAATCTATCAAAATGTAATCTAGGGAGCAAATATAATTGCGTACTTATAGATGAACATCGGTCATTACTTCCAGTGAAAAGTCTGGCAGAATTCCATAATTCTGGTGTCCTTGAATTGAAGAACAACAAAAAGAAATAGGATTGAACTTGAGAAGTAAAGAATGGCAAGATGAATTCCGATTGACTTTTGAGATCCTGAAATGAAGTATTTTTACATTAATCGTAGACAATTTCTCGATAACCCTTTGTGGCATCTTTCCAGTCCGGCCCACTTTTTTCGGTTGGTGAGTTAAACAACGTATAATAAATTAATTTAACTCTTATTTTCTTTCATCACATCGCAGAACGGCTAACTACTTTGACTTCCTAGTATCGGCTACTTTTTCAATCACTCTATACTATGCTACTTTTCTTGTTATTTTTCAAATTCGAGTTGCTGATTATACTTTATATGGCGTAGAAAATGAATAGTTGTGATGAAATTAGCCGATCGACAATTATCGGAGATTTCATAAATCGATATCTAAATATAATTTTTATAAAGTCTCTTAGTAGATCTCATAAAAACACCTATCGATTTCTTTCAAGCAATTGATTGGCATCTTTCTCTTGGTTCGATACTTCTATAGCCTCTTTAGGGGACCCCTTTCAGCTCAATTATCAACAAAGTGAGACAAGATGTCATTAACCAAAAACGATTAGTGACATGAAAAATAATTTCATTTTCTCAATTGTTACTTCAATACTTGTTTTCGAGGACTTAATTATAATTGACAAGATACCTGAGATTTTATTAGCAGCTTCTTGATTCCGAAAGTACCCCCCCATTTACCTTAATGTACCATTAAGATTAAATTTCAATTACCAAGAACTGATGTATAATTTATATTCAATTAGCGCGTATAAGATAATATTAATCATTGATCTAGGTTGGTGACTGGTTATCTGGAGTAGCAATGAAAGCTAATTAAAGTGGGGAACAGTCAGAGATGAATATATCAAGATTTATGAAAAAAAACATTTTCAGTATAAGAAAAAAAGCTGGAACATTCAATAGTTGTATTGACACGCGCATGCGTCGTCGCTTTTCAAATATATAAGAAAGAAAGGAAAAAAGGAAATTAAAATATATTTTCTTTTTTTCAGTTTACAGGTTTTTCATGAACAATCAGAAGTATCATTAAATGTTTAAATGTTAATAGTTTCACCGGCAATTAGAAAGTTTAGTAAGGCACAAGGTTAAAAGTGAAGAGCACCTAGCGAAAATCAAACTGTCGAGAGTAGTAAAAGTATGATAGATATATTTCTTAATATTATTTCATACTAATAAATTAATTTTGAAGATTAGTAGGTCATATATGTCAAACACAAGATCAAACTTTACATCAAGTCACTGGAAGTCACTAGCACGCAAGGGGTTACAGAAGATTTGGAGCGAGAGCAAATAGGAGTGTTAGAGGAAAAGATGTGGAGAAGGAGAGTGGATAGATCAAGGCAAGTGGTTACAGAAGATTTGGAGCGAGAGCAGATAGGAGTGTTAGAGGAAAAGATGTGGAGAAGGATAGTGGATAGATCAAGGTAATTGGAGATGTCGATTGACGTTACATTTGAATAGTTGGAGATTATAGTTGTCAGGGAAACAGGAATAAGGAAGGTAGTTCCACAGGCGAGAGGTGCGAGATATGAAGCTATTGGAGTAGAAGAGACGTCTACATTTAACAGTTTCAACAGTGAAAGGGTGGGAGCGGGATGCCAGCCTCGTAGGACGCTTGAATTCATGAAGCATGGGAACCAGCGAAAGCAGCTCATCGGAGCAATTACCGTGAAAGTATTTGTAAAATAGACAGTGCGAGGCGACGGCGCGTCTGGGAGAGAGCGACTGCAGACGAGATGACAGATCAGGGCCAATTACGTTGCATACCCGTTTCTGGATGCTATTAAGAACCGCGAGGCAAACAGAAGGGGCTCCAGACCATATATGGCAGCAATACACCATGCAAAGGCGAATGGTTGGTTTGTAGATTTATAGGTTGGTAAGCTGGCTTGGTAGGCATTGAACTATTGAAAGACACCAGAAAAACTATTAGCAAACATTTATTTCTCTCGAAAACATAGTGAAGATCAAATACATTTTTGTCGTAATTGATCTGTTAGGTGATCTTGGTAGATTATTTGCTCAACTGGAAGGCAACTATCATTTGCGTCACCATTGTGAAAAGAAATACTAGCCAAATACAAACTATCAGCCGCCCCCTAAATGTAAAATGTAGAGGAATATAGACAGGCTGTTGCCCGAAGGAAAAAGGCAACCAGACACGGCCAATCAAGAATGGATGGAAAAAAAGTGGATATTAACTCCTGTGAAATGAAGTTAAGATAATAGACAAAGAAAAACATTGGAGGATAAGAGAACTATAAGAATCAGGAGACATGTTAACTCGTGTCAATCTTTCTAGTAAAACTGATTCTACCATCAGAGTACAGAAATTAGGTTTAAAACTGTAAAATTACAGCACTACTTTGTTCAATGGTCATAATTCCTGGGAATTGTAGTGCTGAAAAAATATACTCTGGATCAGTGAAAGAAACAGTCAAAGGACACAGACGAATAGATTAGAGTGAATTAATTGATACAAGATATCATATAAGCAGTGTAAAATGGAACAAAAATATCTGCCTTTAAATTTTATAAAGTGTTCGTTTCCAAGTTAACGATATGGATACCAAATATGGGAGACATCTGAAGAAGAACAGAGGGCACAGCTGTCGAAATGTTGTAAGTATAGCAAACATGACAACTAGGCTGGTCCGAAGAGAAAGAAAATAGAGTAATAAGAATTCATAATCCCCTAAATTCCGACATCAATTTTAGGGGCTCTCAGAGGTATCTGGCATTTAACATTTTAGTCTGAATTTTCTTTATCTTGTATTTTACATTCTCGAATCTGTAATTTAAAAAAAATCTTTTTAATAAATGAGTTGTAATGTTTTATGACACACGGTATAGGTTAGCACCCTTGTCCAAAAGGTCCAAAGAAAGATTAGGAGAAATTTAGAAATAAATTGATAAAAAAGGTCAAGTGTGTGAATATGTCCTGGCACGCCGAACTTTCGGCATTTTGAAAAATAAGTTATCTGGGATGATATTCCAAGACGATACTTGAAATGCTGAACAAGGATTTGCTCAGGGACACTTCATATGATAAGAGATGTTTTAATTACATACTCGACGTTAGTCTTGTCCTGGATATTTCTACTTATACGGAGTTAAAACATAACAGACAATTTTATTCTTTTTTTTAATAGGAGTAGATAGGTTTTCCTATCGCCCGATCCATACTGAACCACTTCCTTTGGACAGGAGTAGAGGCTTATGTTAAGTTATTTTGGATACTATGTAACTAGTGATCCAACCCAAATGACTTGACTCGCTTTATAGTTCCCCAAAAGAAGGTTAACCAATCAGGAGACGTAAAATATTCAATCCGTCGTGTATAAAGGCGGCCATTTTGTTTACTCTCTCCGAATGTCCAGTGCCAACCTGTCAAGCGAATGAACAGAAGGAAAAACTACTGAACTACGCTCTGCTACTTTATCGGGATATCCACTGCTAACCTGAACTACGCTTCCCTACTGTCTTCGAAATATTCACTGCCAACCTCTGGATTCTATACTCAAGGGCTACCGTCATCATGAACAACAGCTTACCCCTTGTTTCCTGTTCAGGAAGGTGTTTTCGGTTCCTTTCTGAGGACTTAACAATGGTGGCTGTCAAGAATATTTAATGATAAGAGTGGATGGCGTCCACGACTCTTCATATTTGAGGGTACAGGGTTGGCAGTTTTATGGTTGCTGCATCCCGACTGGTATTTAGGAGACCGAACTATTGGCTAGCGTCTAGAGAGGCTGATTAACTGTGGCATAATATCGAAGTTCTTGCAGTGCCATGTCGCGCATGGAAATGTGTTCCTGCAAACACCTCCAGTGGGCAACTCCGATGCCATACTATGCTGCAGTCTGTTCCAGTTGCCAGCTATTATTATTATTGGTCTGTTCTTATTCTAAATAACACACCAGGGCTAAAAGCACCCAACGCAATAAAACTAAACCAGCTGGACGAAAAACACCGAAACTCCTTAACCTTTCTTTCTCCAACATTCCTGGTATTCATACCAATTTCTGCAATGTGGAATTGTTCCTCTTGGAACACTCTCCGGACATTCTAACTCTCACTCTCTGTGAAATTAATCTTAATTCTTCAATCTCCTCCCCAGAATTCTTGGTTTCTGTTTATCTTCCTCTCTCTATGACGGACTCTAGTGTCCGCATGCTTGGCCTTGGTGTTTATATTTGGGAACATCTCTTACTGACCAGGGAACACGCTGTTGAGTCTCCAGGCCGTTGTTATATGTGACTCCATCTTTCTCTACTAAACTATCACTTCTCCTTTTATCATTCTTTTTCCTCTCATGACTGCTGCATGCTAGATAGCATTTCTGATAGTATAGATAAGGCTCTCTCTCTGCAACCGTTTGCAAATATCTTTGTGTTTGGCGACTTCAGTACCCACCACGTCGGGTGGCTTAATCGCTCTATCACTGAACTTGCTGGCATCCAGACATTGAACTTCTTTATCATTCAATTTCTCCCACAGGTGATAGAATCTCCACGCGTTTCCCCAGTAATCCTGATGGAGACGCTTCCATTCTTGATTTCTTCTTTACTTCTACCCCTAACACAAGTCGTGTTCTGCAGCGCTGTTCGATTATGTGGTGGTGTCTGAAGATATCTCTTTCTCTTCTCACTCTCCCATCAGTCACAAATCTCCTACAAACAGAATAGCTTTCTGTTAACAATGCGCTGATTGGGACTCGTTTCGTGACTTCCTTCGTGATGTCCCTTAGAATCTGTTGAGTCTTGACTCATTGTTGAATCTCGCCTATTGCATGGAATAATAATGCAACACAAAATGTACTTAGAACAAGAATGTATTATAACAAGAAAGTGTACACAATAAGTACATATAGTATTTCTGTATATTTCTGAGAAGACGTTCCTGGAGAATGTGTTGACTAGTCGCAGTCGATCAGAGTCTCTAGTTGGATCTCGTGATTCCTCTCCCCTCGTCTTCCGGTACCAACCATTATTTATATAGTTGGTAGTCACCTATGCAGATTAGGTGATCCTACCACAACAGAATGGTATTATTTTTTATCATCCTATTCAAAAATGTACGACTGGTGTCTTTTCCCGTGTGAAAGCCGGTATCGAAGCTTTCGATTCAGCACGGAAATAACAGTTGAAACCACGATCATCTTGATTTACATGTGCCTGCTCAGCCGCTATAGCCCATAGAAATCGCTCCACCCTGCTGTAACAGAGAGACAGGTCTGATTACAGCAGGTGTCTCTTTGTCACTGATCGTAATGAGTGCAAGTCACTGATTGATGCTAGAATGAAAACAACGTATAGCTTCTCACAAGTCTCGTTCTAGAGATTACTGACATTTCTGCAAGGGTGTGCTGAACAGTATCAAATCCTCAGTACCTCCTCTCTTCAATCAATTTGAAGTACTGACATCTACTGCAGACAAGGTAGAGCGCTTTACTCGGAAGTTCTCTTCTAAGTCCACTCTCGACTACCCCTGCCAGATTTCCCACCCTCGGACGCATGCTCTACTGAGTGATATGCACATATCTGCATCACTGGTTTCAGACATCATTTCTAAACTAGACCCCCACAAGGCAAGCGGATGTGACGTCGCCCTAAAGAAATCTGCTCCTGAGCTGGACCCTTTCCTCTCCAGAGTTTACAACAAGTGCCTTGCTGTTCCATGCTTTTCAGCTTGTTGGAAGCCCTCTGTAGTTCCTGTTTTTAAGAACTCTGAAGAACCCTCTGACCCCTCAAATTATCTGCAAATTACTCGATGCTCTAATCAATGCCGACGTGGTTAAGCATCTTACTTCGCACGACATCCTTTCGTACATGGCTTCCGTTTCGCCAGTTCTACTGCCAATGTGTTAACGGTCATCATCAAATTTGGCTATCAAGCTTTAGAAAAGAACAGTGAAACCCGGGCTGTGGCATTAGATACCTCGAAGGTGTTCGACAGGGTGTGGCACGCTGGCTTTCTTCGCAAACTCCAGGACTACGGTGTCTTATGACGAATATTTGTTTTAATCCCCTCCCCGATCCTGTTGAACGAACTCACTTTTAGATCCTTTCATATGAATGCGGGACCCCCCTAACCCCAGGGCTTCCAACTTGGACCTACGCTGTTTCTTATCTTTATCAGTGATCTCCCCTATATCATCGCTTCCTAACTAGGCATTTATGCAGAGAACACTACATTTATAACGTTGCCATTCGTCTGTGCATTGAATACTGTTGCCATGTCTTGTGCTCCTGTTGTACATCCTGGGATTTTTGACAAATTCCAAAGAAGATACTTCTTTGGAATTTGCTGATACAGCAAATATAATTGTTCCTAACCATATTATCCTGAAATATTAACCAGCAACCTTCTCAACGTGTCAATTAGCGAAATACAGTTTCAAGACGTATTTTTCATTATGGGAAATTTCGGAACGGAAAGAACAATATCATTATCACAGAAAAGTTCAGTAATTAAAACAAAATCGTATTTGTCTAACATGCTAAATACTTATCATTTCTTGACGCTTTAACTAGGGAATTCACGAAGTTTGCATTAAATACGTCTCAATCTATCTAGTAACTTTTACCTGTGAATTTTTTCTCTGTCCACGTGTTCATTCAGAGATTGAATATAAAAACAACTTCGTCCACCTCTGATTTCTTTTTGACTCTATTTTATCTTCGAGATAACTATAGCGGAGCTAAATAAACCCTTTCCTAGTTGATTAAGATGATTTTGTTAATATTAGTAGCATATATTTTGTGACATTTTCGATCGGACACACCTTTTTATATGCTACTCTTCGGCGTGCTAGTGACATATTTCATCTATACGCGGTTTTACATATATATCAGGACAATATTTTTATTGTGTGGGGTATTGCCCTAATGCTGATATTTTCAATATCAATCTTTTTCAATCTTCTTCCTCATCTCCCAGTTAAGTTTCATTTTGGCGCGTTGCAAAAGAGACCATGATGTCCCATATACTACACCATCTACTTCTTTCACCGTGACGTAATAAGCCCAGCCTTTTTGATTCAATTGGGGTAAATACTTAACTACATAGCATCAGACGTAGATTTTGTTGATATTGACTCCAAATATTTTTCCTACGTGTATTCCCCTGACCTTTCCGAGGTATTTTATTGTTCACTCATGTTATTTTTTCAGTTATACTTGATATAGGATATGTGTAAGGATAATTCTACTATGAAAATATTACCCAAAATTAAATCACTATTTACATTATTCAGACTATTGTCCTCATCTTTGTCGCTATATTTATCACAACGTTTCAGCCGTTGTACATTCCGGTCTTCTTCAGGTAGTTGGAATGTCGAACTGAACCCTTTATATCGCCCACTGGGGTAGACTGTTCTAGTTGCACGTGCCAAGTCTAATGGATGTCAGTTATCACCTGTTAATTCCCCTTTGCAAGTTCTCCACTACCTTAACCGGGTATTGAGCTCACACTCTTTGGATCCTGTCACTGGATCTAACCAACGCCTTTATACATTGTGCCATGTGTCCTTGTTCAATACCTGGTTAAGGCAGTGGAGAACTTTCAGAAGGAAATTAACAAGAGATAACTGATAACTGACATCCATTAAACATGGCACGTGGAACTAGAACAGTCTACCCCAGTCAGCGAAATAAAGGGTTCAGTTCGACATTTCAACCAGCTGAAGAAGGCCGGAGCGTACAACGTCCGAAACGTTGTAATAAATATGGCGGCAAAGATGAAGACAATAGTTCGGATAATGTAAATAGTGTACATAATACCTCATCTCAGACATATAGACAAAATTAAATCACTATTGTCCCATGCATTTGAACTGTATCGTGTTGTTTCAAGCAAGCAGTTGTGTTTGGTGGTTGACATCTCTCCTACTGGCGTACTAAATCCACGATGGGTGGAAACCAATTTTTCTGTCACCAAAAAAAAAAAAAAGAAAAAAATTCCTAAAGGCACACGTCATGTGGAATCGATGCTTTCCTGTGAAAGGCACATGCGTAGAATACCATTCATTTGTGAAATAACAAAATGACCAACAGCTTCAGAAGTTTCTTTAGAGCTACTTAAGGTTTTGAATGTTTTGAAATATCCATAACACTGAGTTGGAAAGAATGTGCGGCTTAGCCAAATAATCTTTAAAAATGTTATAAAGTTTACTGTACCTCGTTCTAAGTATAGCTAAAATACCTAATGTTATTTCAGGCATTACTGTAAATCAGTTGGCAAATGTTTTCCGTGAACTGCAAAATCGTATTACCCTTTGTATTGCTAATGATGGAGGACATGTGGAAACTTAAATAAAATTTCAATAAAACCTTAAAAAATATAGTTTTACTTCTTTCTAATCCTTTTTACAAATTATTTCTATCGCAAATATAAATAAAGTTATAAATTTTTTAAAGTGCACACGAACTTTATGCCCCCCGTATATATACAAGAGTCATTCAATAATTAAGGTGAAATTTACGGTATAAGGACTTCTAATACAGATAGAAGCTTACTTTTTTTTTCAACGTAGTCTCCCAGCACTGTCACACACTTTTCCCATATGCGCACAAGCTTCCGTATTCCCTCAGCGTAAAAATCTTTGGACTGATGTCTCAGCCAGTCGCTCACAACACTTTTGACTTCATCGTCACTTTTAAACTTCGTGCTTCTCATGAACGCTTTCAAGGGACCAAACAGGTGAAAGTCTGAAGGGGCAAGGTCTGGGCTGTAAGGGGGATGAGGGAGCAGTTCCCAGCCCAGCTTGTTGATGGTCTGCACCGTTTGGGCTGCTGTGTGAGGCCTTGCGTTGTCATGATGCAAGATGACTCCTTCTGACTGATGACCCCTGCGTTTGTTCTTTATGTCTTTCAAAGTACTTGCAATGTCATACACTGTCACCTTTCTGTTAGACTGAATGAGGTCATTGACTGATTCGATCACCTCAGGAGACCTCACTTCTGTAGGCCTCCCAGGACTGTCTTCATCCTCAACATTGCTCCGTCCTACTTTAAACAATTTAGCCCACTTGTAGACATTTTTTTTTGCTGAAACATGTGGCACCATACACATTTGACATTCTCCTATGAATTTCAACTGGTTTGCACCCTTCAGCAACCAAAAACTTGATAACTGACCGCTGTTCAATCCTGGAGCATGCTTCTTGGTCGGCCATCTTTGTTAATCACCAAAGCACTCAAAATTTTTTTTTAATCTGCAAAAGAAATTAAATCCATGTGAAAAAGAAGTAAAACAAAAGAAAATAAAAAAGAGTAAGCTTCTATCTGTATTAGAAGTCCTTATACCGAAAAATTCACCTTATTTATTGAATGATCCTCGTATATATATATATATATATATATATATATATATATATATATATATATATATATATATATATATATATATATATTGAGAGAGAGCGTTTTAGCCATATAAAGTTACCTGTTTTAATCCTTCATCATTCATAAATGTCATTAAAATTCTATCAAAAATTGAATAAAATAAACAGTTAAATGAGTTAATTTTATTTTTTCCTCATAATAAAAAATGAAGTCGATTTAAAATTATACACAAGGAGAAAAAGACGAAAAATTATCCCAGATATAAGAGAATCTAGTTTTGAATGAATGAAACTTTCCAATAAAGCCTCGAGGGTAAATGATTTTTAACATGGCAGTCAAAACGATAACGACTTCTAATCGATCAATGTAACCCACCTACGCAAATTGTAACAACTAATGATATATAATAATGTCGGGTAGACACTATAATGTATACCATTCGTTAAAGAAAGCCTGTGGACAGATTTCGTTAATGGATTATGTACATGTGAGTTGTACATTGCCAGTTCATAATAGTGCAGATGAAATGATTCTTGCCAGTAGCAATCTAATAAAATATGCACAAAGTGCAGTAAGATGCAAAATCAAACATATAAAAAGACGCTGTTTTTATCTCTAGGGAAAGATAAGAGCTTCTTGAGTCAGTCGATATCAATGGCCACAGCATTGCGTGTTTCAACAAATGTAAATTTAATTAAGTCATTTGTGAAGCACGAGGAAAAAAAATCTACTTTTACTTCTACTTTTTGAAGTAGTGAATGTTGGGAAAAGGTTTTACAAAGATGCAGATTGATATTATCACAGAGATGCAATAATATTTGCTCTTACATATTTCTAATTTCAAATGTTCTTTCATAAATAAGAGATATTTTAAAAAAAGACTTTTCGGCATTATAGAAAATCATATTTACCATTTTGTTCCGCTATCTGACATTTTCTAGCCAATTTTAGAATGCCATTTTCCTAGAAATTTTTATCTTTCTTATGAAAGAACAGCTGTTGCTGCATTTTGCAATCTTCCAGGAATTTTTTTATTAAAAGAATTCTGTGCAAACCGTAATTAGCAAAGCATCTATACGGAAATCCTTATCGGCATTTTCGTGCAGTCAATGGTGGTCGGATGATTTGAAATAAGGAAACCTTAACCCTTGTTTGACTCAGATGATTTGAAATAAACTTGTCGCTTTTCGGCACAGAACAGTCTAAATAAGGAAACTATATCCCCTTTTTTAACTTTTGTCTATAAAGCAAAGGCTATCAACCACAAGGCAGTGAGTTGTGCTCTTTTTATACTAATACTATTACTACTATTCCTGCTGCTGCTACTACTTCTGCTACTGGATTATCACCAACAGCTTCACAATCTGTTAATTACGCCAAGTGACGTCATCAATTCTTTTTCTACATTCAAATAATCTACTGTCTTTGGTGCACATAAGACCCCTATTATTATATTTATCTAATACATGTCAGAGGGTATCCCCAGACGAGGCTTTGCTGAAGGGCAGAGTCTCGTCTCGGGTAATTGACTCTGTTTTTACGTGGTCTATAGGGAATTTTTGCCCGCGCCTACGGGCTCGGATACACCACTTTAAACTCGGTCTTGTGCCACATCTTGCTGCGTGGGGCAGTGGGTAAATAATCATAAAACCTCTGTTTCCCCGAAAAGATACTTTAAAACGTATCTCTCGCCTGCTATCTGCAAACTGGACGTATAAAAGTGGATTTAACGTTACCCATACACTGTAGACTACGAGTTTTTGTACCTCGCCTTATAATAATCTAAAACAGGGCGTTGAAATGTTCTCTGCTTGACCAAGTAGGCATTTTCAAACTGATCACTTCGTTAGATTTCGAAAGAAGATTGGGTCAAAACTTTTTCAGCAACTTATATAGAGGTGGGGGTTTAATATATCATCAAATACAGTATTCTCCGGTGTTTTATTCACATTCTCTGTTTACAAGGAAAACCACAGCGGAACTAAAGACGAGGTAACCTCTTTTTCATTTCATTATCTCGTGAAATAATTACAATTTCAGACGGCGTAAATTTTCCGGAAATATCAACGCTGGTTTCGTGTTGTTTCCATTTGGTCATATTTTACGTGCATTTTCGTGATGGTGACATTTCTTACCCCGTCACTCCCCAACGGTAGAAGAAAACATTCATTAAACGCGCCTCGGGCATAAATTGCCATTTAAACAAATTCTATTTCATGAACAAAAAATTGAAACTGATATCCCAGCATTCCTAGCGCAAATAATTGTTAAATACTAGCAGCAGCAGAAATTGTTTTCTGTCGTTTGTAAAAACTTAGGCAAATACAAAAACTGAAAACGTCGCTTAGAAATTATAATTCAATGGACAAGATAATATTTCCTTCTTTAGTTCAATATAGATAATCTTTTAAAACAGACACATAACATTATAGTGGGTTAATCAATCTGTATTGGTTATAAATACAAATAAAACTGACCCTCTACTATTTTTACTATATCAAATGTAACAAAAACAACAACGAGAGAAATAATCAAGTAGAAGAATTTGTTCAACAATAAACATTTTTTATAAAACGCAACAAATATAAAATATATGATGCTAAAGTTGTTAAAACACTTTAGAGTTCTTGATTGTTATATTGAAAGAACTTAAGTTGCTGATCTGCATGTATGAAAGTGAGATGGTGTGCTTAAGAATATTGTTATGGTCCAGGTTCCTTGTACCACGGTGATGGTCCAAGGTAGAACCAATGAAGACTAACTCAAACACAGGTATGGAATAACACAGATATATTACAAACAGAATATGTACAAAAGAAGTAGAAGTGTTAGTAATAACAATCAGGTTAGGTTAGAGAGAGAACTATGTTGTCTCGACCAGTATCACTATTCCAATGTCTTACAGTAATCGTCTGACGCGACTCTGTCTCTGACTGACTCACACTGACTCTGTGTCTGACTCACACGATATTCATTAACACGCCCACGTGTGTTAATTGTGGCACAAGGCCGGTTTAATGTGGGCTTTCCGAGCCCGTAGGCTCTGGCAAAAATTGCCCGTAGAACCCGTATAAACGGGATCGGGGTGGTCAACCACCTCGAACGAGGCTCTGCCCTTCGGCGGAGCCTCGTCCGAGTTCCTCTCTGCCCAAAGGCAGAGAGTTCCCCTCTGCCTCAGAGGCAGAGAGTTCGACCGAATAGCTGAGACGTCCAAAAAAACTGGGTCTCACACTACTGCTTCTTGAGGCGCAGTATTTATGGTGTACGGGATAGTCCATTATCTATTATGGGTAAGTTCCCATAACAAATATATATATATTTTTTAAGCTTTTCACCCCAAGCAAAGCTGGAAGCCACTACCACGCAAGGGGTTACAGAAGATTTGGAGCGAGAGCAGATAGGTGTGTTAGAGGAAAGGATGTGGAGAAGGATAGTGGATAGATCAAGGCAAGGGGTTACAGAAGATTTGGAGCGAGAGCAGATAGGAGTGATAGAGGAAAGGATGTGAAGAAGGATAGTGGATAGATTAAGGCAACTGGAGATGTCGATTGACATTACATTTGAATAGTTGTAAATTATAGTTGTCAGGGAAACAGGAATAAGGAAGGGAGTTCCACAGGCGAGAGATCCGAGATATGAAGCTATTCGAGCAGAAGAGACGTCTACATTTAACAGTTTCAACAGTGAAAGGGTGGGAGCGGGATCCCAGCCTCGTAGGAAGCTTGAATTCGTGAAGCCTTAACCAGCTCAGATGAAGACGAATCTCCAAGTGCAGAATTATTTATTGCACAAAGGTACAAATATGGCACAAGGCCGAAAAGGGGAAAGGGGAATAAAAGGATGGTCATCTTCTGTCTTAACATTAAACTTAGCTAGCCTCAAACACTGACCCAAACATACAAACAGTAATCCTTTCACCAAAACAACTCATTCTTACTTACCATTCTTACTTCATCCACCATAATGCCTCAGAAACTCTATGAGGTCCTAACTAGTCCCCATATATACAATTCATTGTCTGTGAGTGGAGAGGAATATAATAACAGTTTAAAAATCTGAAAAAAAAAACCCAATGAGTATTTACAATGAGTATCAAACTATGTACAAGAAACTAAGCAAAATGATGTTAATAGTACAACCCCCCCCTCGACAGCCTTAACTGTAGCAGAAATATCAGTTAACTGGACGAAATCCATGCAGGACTTTAAAAAATATGAAACATTCATACAAGCCATGCACTCACTACAAACACTCACCCATTCAAACAACAACAAATACGAAAAACACACTCGAACGAAAGGCGCCCCGCACCCACCAGAGAACTGACACAACTAACCACCTAATAATGGGAGGGATGGGGAATGAAACAAAAGAAAGAAAAGGGGCCAATGCGCACACATACCCTAGCTAAGTTAACTTTCAAAAAAGGAGAGAAAACTAAAACAGAAACCGACCTAAACTAACCTATCCACAAGGGGAGGGTTGCCAATGTTCAACCCAGCAAATCCCCAAATTCTTAATGCCTAACCGGCATCAAAATGCCACTCGAAGTCAGCACCTTTCACTACGTCCGAGAGCAAGGCCACTGATCAGGAGGTTTTGAGGAGCGTGGAACCACCTCTTAATTGTTGGTGGACCCGGGATGGTAGCACCTGTTAGAGTCCCAGCTATGGCCAAATAGTTAACCCCGAAACTGGGATAAAAACATATGAAATTGTAAAAATAGGTTTCAATACCAGAAATACTTTGTAAAAAAATTATTACCAGCAATAAATTCTTGAAGAAAAAATATTTTGAAAAATATTACCAGCTATACATTTTTGAGGGAAAAAATATAGCAGGCAATGCTCTTTTGAATAAAATTGTTACCAGCAATAGTTTTGAAAAAAAATTACCAGCAACTCATTTTTGAAGGAAAATATTAACAGAAATGGATTTTTGACAAAACAAAATATTACCAGCAAAAAAAAAAAAAAAAGAATGGAAGCATTAGATGACCCATTGAGGTTGATATGCTGTAAATCAAAATAAACCAAGCCAAACCAACCAATAATGACAATTGCTACTGCGTTTTAATCCAAATTTTAAGCTTTTTAAAAAAAATTCTACCCAGTGATTGTAACCCTGTTCCACCACATCTTCGTTTGTCTTTGGTTATGTTCTGATAGGCACTCTCTTTTTCATCCATCTACGAACATCTTTGTCTTCGGTTATTCTAATGCGAACCGTGACACGTGGCTTAAACAATCTAATGTAATTGATGTTGTCTGTATTCAGAGATTTTCCATTGCCCAATCACTTACTCTTGGATTTCCCTACTCGTTTGCCTAACAAATCTGAACAACAGGCCTCTTTACTTGATTTATTTCTTACCACCTCCCCTATCTCTTGCCGAGCTTCGCAACACAGTCCTTTTGGTAACTCGGATTACCCTGTAGTATCTGTTCATATTGTGTTTCAATCATCTATTAAACAGGAATCCCCTATTCATAAGGGCTATTTCCGTTACCAGCGTGCTGATTGGGACTCACTCTGTGACTTTCTTCGGTAACTAAACATTAGCGTCCAGAAGGTTAAATACCTTCAAAATAATTAAAGGACATAATGTCTTAAAAATAATTAAGATATGAAACTGTTCCAGACATGCAGTCAGTACCACATATACTCTTATCCGAAATTTTGAAAGCCGAAAATCTCCAACGAAGTTTATGTTGAATCTTTCGAGATACCTAATTTCGCGATCTGTGCAAAAACCTGACGAGATTTAACACGCCGTTCAGTCAATTATATCTCAGCTCTTCTTAGAAGTTAGAAGTCCTTGTGACGCTGATATTTTTAAAAGTATTTTATGACTTTGGCAACAAGAAATGTGTCCGAAAGACTCCTAGCTAGTACTATGAGTAAACGTTAGAAGCAGAAAAAGCATGTCATTATCCCTCAGAAAGTAAAAGTTAATGCCGAATATTGATCATAGTTTATCAGCACCTTACTGAGGATTATGGTTTTGGGAACAACCATCGTATTGTTATCATTGGCTACACACTGTTTCTGAGTAGTTCATTTCCGTTCTATACTCATCCTTTCTCGATTCCCGTACAGCCATCGTAGATGATTTAAATATCGTAAAGATGAGAGATAAATTTATCGACGTCTTAAAAGTGATAGTAATGTTCAGAAACTACTGAAATATACGAAAATCAGTACATACGAAAACAATGTATAGTTTAAAATGTAGGTTCTTCCTGAAAACGTTGGTTTTAGTACTAGTACTAGCTAGTTCCAAAATATACACTGTGTATGTCATACTATAGTCCGAAACCCCAAAAAGTCGTATAAGAGACGCTCTACTTGTATACTGAAAAAGAAGAGATCTCGCGTTAGTTAATTATGGCGGACAATAAGTATTGAAGTGAATTCACTCCTCAGTAAAAACTAACCATTTTTTATTCTGTTCCTGACTAACATTTAAAATCTTACGCTAGATGAAAAATAAATAATTAGGCTTATTTCCCTGTATAAATGGTAGCAAAATAATCTCGAAGACCATTGCAACTTTGGCGAGTTTGATTCGCGTTGGGTAACCGAATCCCGAAGCCTTCTGCAGTACTAAGTAAAATTTACTAAATATTTTGGTGCGTACTTATCGAAGAACGATGGTTAATATGCAAATCTTTTCGCTAATGAAGTGAATTCTATCACCGCAGGTAATTCAGATTTCTGGTCATATACTAAATGATGCTAAACATAATAAGTATCTATACATATAAAACTGTTTATTAACACATAGGACAGTATGTCAATAAGTCAAGCCTGCATCCTAATGTTCTATCCACGAACTCATTCAGCTATTAGATTAAATGCATTTGATAATGGACAATATACTTGATTATGCAATTACTTAATCTATGTGAACCTGAATGTTAAATATGAATTTTTGAAATAGCATAAGAAAAAGAAATGAAAAGTTAACTTTAATTGGTGATATCAATCAAATATCGTCAAGTTGCTCCTGTAAATGAAAAATTAATTAGCGCTTCCACTTTTCCCTTCCTAGTCACTTGAATTTGATATTCTCAAAAGAGAATGTCGAGATAATTCTTTTTTTTTGGATGCTTTTTAATTATCTGTCTCAACAAATGATCAAAAGTCTTAATTATTATAAGTTGTGTCGTTGATATTTTACATAAACCCTTTGCATAAATCTCTATCTATAAAAGGCAGGATGTGTGTATTTGTGAAACGAATGCACGGCCGCAATTTTCGACGGATTTCCACCAAAATTTACATGCACATGCTCCAAGTTAGCAGCAAGGCCAAGACCGACTTTGCATTTCCCAACTCCCATCGATAGTGGAAATAATCGATTTTTTCAGGCTTCTACGGCAGTTTTCATGTAGTTTGCGGCCATTTTTTACTGGCCAGGGTGAGAGCCTATACCTGGTTGCCACGAATAGGCAAGAAGATTCTTTTGTCCAGCGTGAGAGCCAACAGCTGACTGACACGAATGTTAACTAGCATGCTAGAATGCAAAAAAATCGATAGCTGCATTCGTCACAAGTGGGAAAATTTAAATCTGCATGGCACTTTACTCCAATTGGCTCATTCGCTTGCTTAAACTCAACGTTGATACTGATTCCGCAGAAGTGGGTTGGGCGTGAAAAAGTATTTGTTGTTAACATTATTTTTTCATTCGGTTTTTCCAGTTACGAGTCCTTTTTTAAAGTTGATCGTTTTGTGTTCATTTTGTTTAGTTATTTTTTCGTAACAGATTTAATGTTTAGTATAGAGCTTAGAAAAAATTCGCAGTGTGAGATAGGCAAGAAGTAAGGCATGTATCAACATCAGCACGGCAAAGGGCACTCCTTTAAAGGCAAGGAAGGGCAAAAATATTTTAAGTCAAGTGATAGCGATTGCTGTATGAGTCGTAAGATTTTTGAATCAAGCACGGGCAACGCCGGGCCATGATGCTAGTTTTATATATTTTTTGAGATAACATTTGGTTTGAACACTTAACTAAAACTGATGACATAAATTATGCCCATTTTGAATGATACTATCTCAACACAGAGATGTCCTACTGCACGCAACGAAGTCTCTGATAATGCACTTTTTGATTATTACTCATTTTAATGTCCATAAAATTCTCTTAATTGGAAGATTTTTATTTCTCCAGAAGCTGGCAAAAACATGCGAAGTTCTTGGAGGATGAAAATATGAAACTGCCCCTAAGATGGCGCAGTGCAGCGGACAAAACAGCACAGGGGTGCTTGAATAAATCAATGAAACAAATATAAATATATTGTCTTTAAAACTTACATAGAAGTCGCTCAAATGTTCTTTTTCAGCATTTTCTCAAGCTTTTCCTATTCAAACTTTTCTCAAGACTTTCTTATTCCACATTTTCTCAAGCTTTCCTCTACCCTTTCTCAAACTATTCCAAATCAGCTTTTTCACAGGCATTTCCTATTCAACCTTAAGCCTTTCTTACCTAGATTTTACTCAGGCTATTCTGATTCAGTCTTCAATTAAACATTACTTCTTATTCAACCATCTTCCCAAGCCTTTTCCTGATCAGCGTCATCTTAACCCTGACTTATTCAACGTTTTTCACAAGCTTTTGTTATTCAGCTCTTTCTTAAGGTTTCTGCGTTAATATTCTTTGAAGCATTTATTTTCTGGCCCCTTCTCAAATCCTTCCTGTTCACAAGCCATAATTATTCAACATTTTCTCAAGTCATTTTTATACCCCCTTTCCGAAAGTCTCCCTAATCAGACATTTCTGAAAACTTTCTAATTCAGCTTTTCCCAAAACATTCTCATTCAGCTTTTCCGAAACCTTTCTCGTTCAGCTTTTCCTGAAACTTCCTCATTCAGCTTTTCCCAAACTTTTTTCTCATTCAGATTTTACAAAACCTTTCTCATTCAGTTTTTTTCCAACCTTTCTGATTCAACTTTTATCGGGAAGCTATGGAGCTGATCCACAAAGAAATATTTGGCCATCGCGAGCAATCTATGGTAGCCCAAAGAACAATCTGAAAACGTTTATCACAAACTATCAAAGTGAAAAATGAGTGCAAGTGAGTACGCCATGATTTGACCAACAATTAACAGCTTGCCCAGTTTGAAATTTGCGGTAATTTGCTTTTGTCCGTTTGAAGAACAAACTTTAATCGATCATGTGCTGATAAAAACTGTTTTTGTATGCTAATCAGAAACGAGATTTCATTTGAAACAAAAAAAAATTGTTCCCCATTCAACATTCCTAATTCCAGTTTCTCATATCGATAAAGTAGCGGACTAATCTATTTATAGCTTTTTGTAATTTCTTCAGAGACTATAATAGCAAAATCCTATTGGCGTGATTTGGAACTGATACGTCTAACATTTTGTCCATTTTTTGTTACTAATGTTCGTCTAACAAAAAAACATTTTAGGAAGATATGTGGGAAAGATAACGGTTAAACGTAGACTTTAACAGGTTAAGGTTGTCGTGGTCGGGAAAACATCCTCTTGGGAGCCGGTTCCTTAAAGTAGCACTTCGTGGGGAGAAGCTGTTCCAGTGGAATATCATTCTTTCTAATAGAATACGAAATGAGAGTGAGAATGGTTCGCCCTCGTGTCGGCTATGAGCAGGGTTGGGGTTAGAGTTAGTGAGTCTGAGGAATATTGATCGTCTGGACATGGAAATGCCATAGAGTATCAGGAGACTTTCTGTTGGATATGGGTTCTAGGGTGTAAGATAGGAATCGAAATATTTTGAACCACCATCTTTCTTTTTTAGTGATAATTACTTAATTAGGATGAGTATGGCATTAGAGCAAATGCAAGAAAGAATATTACTTTTTAGTCTTTCCATTCTTCTTTTATGTGCCCTGTCCTATCAGAATGTTGGTCATAGCTCTCCACGACTACCTATCCCTTGCAGCTCTTAGCAAATTTTGTCTTTTTACTATTCCTTCCACTCCTTGTTCTGCAATCCATTTGTTCATTAAATAGGCTCCTCGCTGTTTTCGTCTGTCCCTCTTGCCTTCAATATTGTGAGCGTGTATCAAATTCCCCAAGCCTTCTTTCCTCATTGTGCGTCTTAGTAATGTTAATCGTTTCTGTCTGTTTCTAATCCTCCTATTTTCATTAGGGATAGTTATTCTGTTTAGATTATCAAGATGTGAGACCAAATGGAAGTAGGAAGTTTGTGTTTCATAATTTGTATTCGTATTATTTACTCAGATTAGTAACTGGCAAGCTAAGACTGAGGAAAGAACGTCGCGTTTCGTCATTCCTATGAGTTATTTACCCAAATCGAACAATGTTAATTGTGTCTCACCATTTCGTATTTGTGATATTTATTCCTTTCCGATTACGACGGCGTAAGAATAAATGAGAGAAGGAAGTTTTTTTATACCATTTCTACTGATATTTATTCAGTTTAGATTCGTATAGCCTAAGGCTAAGTAGATGAAGAATTCGCCATTTGCCATAGTGATATTCAATCTATTTGGGATTTTTATGGGAGAAGCACGATTGCGTCTCACCATTTCCAGGAGTGTTATTCAATTAGTTCAGAATACAAGGTCAAATGGAAGAAGAACTATTTACGTTTATATTTTCCCTTAGACATATTTAATGTCTTAATTAGTAAACAAAGAAAGCCAAAAGAAAGAAGGGCGGTTGTAATTCGCCATTTGCATTTCTGTAATTGGTATGACAACAGCTTAAGTGAAAGAAGGAAGTTTGATTCAATTATGTTGTTCGGTATATTTTTTCAAGTTGGGTTAAGACGGCACAAGACCAAATGCAAGGATAAAGATTAACCTTCAGTTTTCATGTGTGGCATTGACTAAGTTTAGATTACTATGAAGAATAAGGGATGGTACAGTGTAACCCGGATATAAGAGAGTTGTCGGGACCGAAGAAGAAGTCTCTTATATCCGGGTTTGGTCTATTATATATACATTAACACAGGCTCTAATTTGGGACCAGAGAAAATCTCTCTTATATTCGGGTTTCTCTTATATCAGGGTTACACTGTATTTCAGTCAGTCGATTATGTGTCTTTACATGACTGACAAGATTTTTTCCCGCAGTAGGTTGCCATTTCTTTCTGCGGTAGACCTGTTATTTACCCAGTTGCTCTTTGAAGAAGAGGATTCATACCTTTCCAAAGGGTAATAGCAAAAAAGTGAAAGTAATGGATTCGACTAGAATTCGAACTCGGCTCTCCAGTTCCTCAATCCGACCTGCTATCCCGTACCCCACCGTGCCTCCCTTCGGATCGTATTTGTTATTTCTATTAGTAATATTTATTCAGTTTTTCTTCGTACTTACATTGCTTTTCTGTTTTCTTTTTCCATAAAGACTAAGGAAAAAAAAATGCGTCTCCGTATTTTTATAGTGATTTTTCATTTAATTTAGATTACTACTTGTTGCATTTGCCCAGCCGTCCTCGGATGACGATAAACTACATCCGCGTCTTGGTAAGACGATAAACTACATCCGACATCAAGGCCTCTGATCAGGAGGTTTTGAGGAACGTGGAATCACCTCTTAATTGCTGGCGTTCTCAGGTCCACCTGTACCCGGGGGTGGTAGCACCTGTCAGGGTCACAGCTATGGGGCAAATAGTTAACTCAAAACACTATCAAAGTATAAAAATAGGTTTTAATACCAGCTATAGATTTTTGGAAATATTATTACCAGAAAAAACATTTTTAAGATAGAATTATTCCCAGCAGTACAATTTTTTAAAAAGAAAAATATTACCAGCAATATATTTTTGTCGACATTAAGTAACCCTTTGAGACTGATATGCCGTAAAACAACCAAACCAACATTTGCCCAGTTTAGATGAGTACATCATATGGCCAAACGGATAATGAGTTATTTCGTTTTACAATTTCCACTTTTTAAATCTATTCTGTTAAATATGGAAAAAGCCAAAATCAAGAAGAAATATAGCGTTGTATGATCGTATTATCAGTGTTCATTGTGATTAGCTTAGTATGTCACCAGAAATAATGGTAGAAGGAATATTGAATTACACTATTTGAATTGGTGAGAATTACTTGCATTATTTCATATAGCAATAAAGGAACCTAAATAACAGTGCTAAATAAAATAATAACTAGACGGGAAATCCCCAGGCATGAGCAGCAAAACAAGAACAGTCTGCCTCCGTATATTAAATAAAGGGTTCAGTCCAGAATTCACTGATTACACAGATTGATATATACCTGAAGAAGGCTGGAAAGCACAATGATCGAAACATTGTGATAAAAACATCAAAAATGAGAATAATAGTTTGAATATAGATAAGGTAATTAGAATGTTTATCTTAGTAAGCAGAAGGCCATGTAAAAAAGAAAGATTGTGTTTCATTCTTTTCATTACACATCATTATTCTGTTTATCTTTGTACAGCAAAAACTCTAACGGAAAATGAAGATGGTTTTTCTCCCTTCTATTATCTTTCATGCATTGAGGCGAGCTTTTTACCGCAGAAAGCCAAATATTAGAAGGAATATTGTGTTTCACAAATTGCATGGAATATTGCTATCACATATCGTCTGGTGCCCCCGCTGTACGTTTCGAGGTCCTCGACAAAATTAAGAGGCGATTATGCAATGTGATAGGTCCTGATCTGGCATCTCGTCTGCAGTCGCTTTCCCACAGACGTGCCGTGGCTTCCCTCTGTCTCTTCTACAAGTATTTTCACGACAACTGTTCTGACGAGCTACTTTCGCTGGTTCCCAGACTGCATGAATTTAAGCGAGCTACCAGGCCGGCATCTCGGTCCCACCCTTTCACTGCCAAAACGGTTAAATGTAACCGTCTCTTCTACTCAAACAGCTTCTTCTCTCGCACTTCCCGTCTGTGGAACTCCCTTCACCTTACTTGCTTGCTTCGCCGATAACGAATCTTCAAATATTTAAGCGTAATGTCAGTCGACATCTTCTGATACCTTGATCTTGTTCTCCGTCCTTCTCTGTTGCCTTTCCCCAAACATGCCTCTTTACTCTCAATCCTCTATAACCCCTTGCGTGCTAGCGGCACTCCCGCCTTGCTTGGGATGAATTGCTTTAAATATACATATACGTATCATAATTAAGTAATTCATCGAGTCTAGAAGAAACCTCAACAGTATGCAGAAAACAATGAACGGTCTTTTCGTCCTATATTTACGACTCATCAGCAATGCGCATCCACTACCGAGAATTGAAACCCGAACAATTACGATAGGAGGCAAACACCATACCAACTGTACCAACGGGCCTGGGTGACCAAGAGGTAACGAATTAGACTCGATATAGAGCCGCTCGATCACATATTCCGTGGTGGAATTCATACGAGTTTCTCTTTTACCCATAGGACTGTGCCTCCACGAGCTACGTCTACTCTCCCCAAGCCGCTCAGCCCAGAGCATTAGAAGATGGTTCAAGCAAGGATATTCAAATCTAGTAGAAAAGTTCAAATTTTTTCACCAGCACTGTAACTTGTACGTTTCCATTAAAGTGATACTGGAAGACAAACAAATTGACCATGTTCTTCTGTTAGCGCAAGAAGGTCTAATATGTTTTAATAATGAAATTGATAAAAGAAACTCAGCATTTATTTGACAGAAATTCGTCGAACAGTTAGAGCCTCAAATTTCCGTATTGCCCGGTTCTATTTACAAAAGTATTCTCAATGGCCAATGAAAGAATTGATGACTTTTTAGTCAGATGTCGATTACAGATGAACCATTTCAATTTCGGGAGGTTGCTCAAAGTTTAAAGAACGCCCAATGGAACAGATTATTGCGTTCAAAATGACAAACGTAGCTACTATCGAAATGAAGAATGTACACACATTCAAGATGTCCTAAACGTTATCAAGTCCATGAAAGGGCGTTGAAACACATTAAGCAACTAGCTGAAATTCAGGACAGAAAAAGAGAGGTATACAGAGCATTAGAAAAAATCCTGGCTGTAGTCATTGTAAAAGATTTGAAGTCATTCACGTCAAAAGGAAAAGTGCTATAGTTGGTCGACAATATGTCCGGCATTATGGGAGCTCTAATTGGTCGACAATATATCCGGCCTTCTGGGTGCTCTACTTGGTCGAAAATATGTCCGGCATTTTAGGAGATCTACATGGTCAAAAATATGTCCGGCATTCTAGGTGCTCTACTTGGTCGACAATATGTCCGGCATTCTAGGTGCGCTACTTGGTCGAAAATATGTCTGGCATTCTAGGTGCTCTATTTGGTCGGCAATAGGTCTGGCATGCTAGGTTTTCTACTTGGTCGACAATATGTCCGGCATTCTAGGTGCTCTACTGGGTCGAAAATAATTATTGCATTCTAGGTGCTATATTTGATCGGCAATATGTCTGGCATTCTAGGTTTTCTACTTGGTCGAAAATATGTATGGCATTCTGGTTGCTCAAATTGGTCGACAATATGTCCGGCATTCTAGGTGCTCTAGTTGGTCGACCTATATGTCCGGTATTCTGGGTGCTCTACTTGGTCGACCATATGTCCGGCATTCTAGGTGCTCTATTTCGTCGACAATAAGTTCGGCATTCTAGGTGCTCTACTTGGTCCAAGATATGTCCGGCATTTTAGGCGCTCTACTTGGTCCAAAATATGTCCGGCATTCTAGTTGCTCTACTTATTCGAAAATATGTCTGATATGCTAGCTTATCTAAATATGTATGACATCCTGGTTGCTCAAATTGGTCGACAATATGTCTGGAATTCAAGGTGCTCAACCTAGTCGACAATATGTCCGGCATTCTGGGTGCCCTGCTTCGTCGACAATATGTCCGGCATTCTGGGTGCCCTACTTCGTCGACAATATATCCGGCCTTCTAGGTGATCTACTTGGTCGACTATATGTCCGGCATTCTAGGTGCTCAACCTGGTCGACAATATGTCTGGCATTCTAGGTGCTCTGTTTGGTCGGCAATATGTCTGGCATGCTAGGTTTTCTACTTGCTCGCCAATATGTCCGACATTCTAGGTGCTCAACCTGGTCGAAAATATGTCCAGCATTCTGTGTGCTCTGATTCGTCAACAATATGTCCGTCATTCTGGGTACTCTACTTCGTCGACAATATGTCCGGCATTCTGGGGTCTCTACTTGGTAAACAATATGTCCGGCATTCTATGTGCTCTTCTTGGTCGACAATATGTCCGGCATTCTGGGTACTTTACTTCGTCGATAATATGTCCGGCATTCTAGGTGCTCTACTTGGTCGACAATATGTCCGGCATTCTGGGTACTTTACTTCGTCGGCAATATGTCAGGCATTCTAGGTGCTCTACTTGGTCGACAATATGTCTGACATTCTAGGTGCTCTATTTGTTCGGCAATATGTCTGGTATGCTTGGTTTTCTACTTGTTCGACAATATGTCCGGCATTCTAGGTTTTCTACTTTTTCGAAAATATGTCTGGCATTCTGGGTGATCTACATGGTCGAAAATTATTATGGCATTCTAGGTGTTCTATTTGATCGGCAATATATCTGGCATTCTAGGTTTTCTTCTTGGTCGACAATATGTCCGGCATTCTAGGTGCTCTACTTGGTCGAAAATATGTCGGGCATTCTAGGTGCTATATTTGATCGGCAATATGTCTGGCATTCTGGGTTCTCAAAGTGGTCGACAATATGTCCGGTATTCTGTGTGCACTAATTCGTCGACAATATGTCCGGCATTCTAGATTTTCTACTTGGTCAAAAATATGTCCGGCATTCTAGGTGCTCTAAATGGTCGACAATATGTCCGGCATTCTAGGTGCTCTACTCGGTCGAAAATAATTATTGCATTCTAGGTGCTATATTTGATCGGCAATATGTCTGGCATTCTAGGTTTTCTACTTGGTCGAAAATATGTATGGCATTCTGGTTGCTCAAATTGGTCGACAATATGTCCGGCATTCTAGGTGCTCTAGTTGGTCGACAATATGTCCGGTATTCTGGGTGCTCTACTTGGTCGACCATATGTCCGGCATTGTAGGTGCTCTATTTCGTCGACAATAAGTTCGGCATTCTAGGTGCTCTACTTGGTCCAAGATATGTCCGGCATTTAAGGTGCTCTACTTGGTCCAAAATATGTCCGGCATTCTAGTTGCTCTACTTATTCGAAAATATGTCTGATATGCTAGCTTTTCTAAATATGTATGGCATCCTGGTTGCTCAAATTGGTCGACAATATGTCTGGAATTCTAGGTGCTCAACCTAGTTGACAATATATCCGGCATTCTGGGTGCCCTGCTTCGTCGACAATATGTCCGGCATTCTGGGTGCTCTACTTCGTCGACAATATATCCGGCCTTCTAGGTGCTCTACTTGGTCGACTATATGTCTGGCGTTCTAAGTGTTCAACAAATGCTTCCAAACAATATCGACCCATATAGACAGCTACTCCCCTGCATAGCGCTCAATGAAACAGCTACAATGACTCAATGCCATGGCTCAGACACACTCCGACATGTGTCTGTAAGTATATAGTGATTCTAGAATGGCGAATGAAAGATGTTCTTTTTTGTGGCACTCAGAGTAACTCGTGACGCCACATTGCACCATTCGAAAAACAAAATGTTAAAATATTAATTCTATAAGAGATGATGTAAACGAATCCTTATCAGTTCGAACGAATTGGTAATTTTGCTGAGTCATACCATATTGTCCTGAAACCAGATAGTCACCCTACCATCATTCTACCCAGAAAATATCCCATCCGTAGGAAGGATGAATTTAAAGCATAGTATGATGATATGGACAGACGAAGAATCATTGGTAAAGTACAGGAATCAACAGAGTTTGTACTTGGTCGGCAATATGTCTGGCATTCCAGGTGCTCTACTTTGTCGACAATATGTCCGGCATGTGAGCATAAATCCATTGGCCAAAAATGATGTCAAGAAAAACAGAAACAATTACACTTACAAGAAAGCACCCAAATTCAAAAGCGAAGAATCATTGGTAAAGTACAGGAATCTACAGAGTTTGTACGTGCACAAAAGGAATGGAAAACTTCGCTTATATCTGTATCCCTCCAAATCCTAAGCTATTAAGCATAACAGTGCCTCACTACGGATAAACTCATCCATAGCCTCTCAAGCGATTA
Source organism: Acanthosepion esculentum (assembly GCA_964036315.1). Classification (NCBI taxonomy): domain Eukaryota; kingdom Metazoa; phylum Mollusca; class Cephalopoda; order Sepiida; family Sepiidae; genus Acanthosepion; species Acanthosepion esculentum. Next base: position 7,852,026 of record OZ038480.1, read on the forward strand.
ATAAAATTGAATGCAAAAGACATTCTTCTGTTAGGCTGGAAATTTGAACGCAAAAGTCAGACATTCTTCTGTTAGGCTGGAAAGTTAAACGCAAAAGACAGACATTGTTCTGTTAGGCTGGAAAGTTGAACGCAAAAGACGGACATTGTTCTGTTAGGCTGGAAAGTTGAAGGCAAAAGACAGAAATTGTTCTTTGAAGCTGGAAAGTTGAACGCAAAAGACAGACATTGTTCTGGTAAGCTGGAAAGTTGAACGCAAATGATAAATTGTTCTGTTTAGCTGGAAACATGAACTCAAAAGAGACATTGTTCTGTTAAGCTGGGAAGATGAAAGCAAAAGACAGACATTGTTCTCTTTAGATGGAATGTTGAACGCAAAAGACACAATGTTCTGTTTCGCTGGAAAGTTGAACGCAAAAGTGAAAAATTGCTCTTTCAAGCTGGAAAGATGAACGCAAAGGACAGACATTGTTCTATTAAGCTGGAAAGTTGAACGCAAAAGACAGACATTGTTCTTTTAAGCTGGAAAGTTGAACGCAAAAGACAGACATTGTTCTTTTAAGCTGGAAAGTTGAACGCAAAAGACAGACATTGTTCTGGTTAGCTGGAAAGTTCAACGCAAAAGACAGACATTGTTCTGTTAAGATGGAAAGTTGAACGCAAAAGATACATTGTTCTGATTAGCTGGAAAAATGAACTCAAAAGAGACATTGTTCTGTTTAGCTGGAAAGATGAATGCAAAAGACAGACATTGTTCTTTTAAGTGGGAAAGACGAACGCAAACGACAGACATTGTTCTTTCAACCTGTAAAGATTAACGCAAAAGACAGACATTGTTCTTTTAAGCTGGAAAGTTCAACGCAAAAGACAGATGTTTTTCAGTTAATCTCGACCAACATTCGCAGTTGCTATCCCATTCAATACTCCGCATTGAAAAATATCACTTTTGAAGAATGCGTTTTAGTCTTGTGATAGCGCAAGACGTATTTCAACAAGAAAAGGACATGATGTTGGAGAAATGTACTGAGAATTTATGGATAATTGACTGGTGTTATTTTCTATGGCAAAACCAAAGCGGAAACAAAATCTATGCAATCTAATGAAGATTGCATAACGTGAATGTCTTATTTGACAACGACAAATGGGAAGTAAATCAAAAACAGATACATTTCTTTGAAGCCATTTATAACAATAATGGAGTCCACTCGGATCCCAACAATGTAATATCAAATCATTAACCAATTCAAGAAACTTTATGTAACACCAGAAAGAATCGTCACATGCATGGCACCATTCATTCTGTCACTGTCTGATTTCACAGACTCTTTGAGAGAATCGCTGTAAACAAGATTCCAAATATAAGTGGAAAAATCAGTGATCAGAAGTCTCGATGGCTTTTGTGATGTCAACGAACACTCGTTGCCACTTTTGTAATGTCAACGAATACTCTTTGTCACTTTCGTAATGCTGGTTGTAGTAGAGACTTTGTAATCGTAGTACAACTATAGTAACGCCGTTGAACAATACTGGTGGCAGACGCCTTCGGATAATCTCGCACTAATAGTACTAGCTTGATGATACTCGCTCGAATAGTAATTTGTATAGTGATCAGTACAGAGAAATAGTATAGAGAATAGTATAGAGAATAGCGATCCGTATAGTAATAGAGGATAGAGTAGAAATAGCGATCAATTAGACGCCACGCTAATTCCCATATATATATTTTTCCAATGCTATCACGTGGTCTACTTATTCAAAATGGGATCACCTGTGTTTGCTCTCTGGTGATATATGTTCAAACTACCGTGTCGACAGCAACGATTTATTCCTATATAACAATAGCAAATCAAAACGTGATCCAAGTAGACGCATCTTCTAAAGGTTTAGCAATAGCCCGACTGCAAGATTTCAATCTCGTAGCGTTTACTTCCAAGTCCCTTATAGAAACAGAGTGGCACTATGCTAATATTGAACGGGAATTTTACTGGCAGTGGTATTTGCTTATGAAACGTTCCGGATATATAGCTACATTTCTCTAATTTAAATAGAAAGTGGTTACAAACTTATTTAGATGACAAATCTCACAGATTTCACTGCATCACCTCCCTGTCTTCAGAAAATTCTATTGCGCTTCGAGGGATATGACATAGTCATCTCATTTCACCCACGTAAAGAGATGAGGCTTGTTGATGGTCTCTCTAGGCCCCCCCCCCCAAAAAAAAGAGAGAAAGAAATTATTGACTTTGACATTAAGATCGATTTTGTCCAATTCTCATCTGAGACGTTGACACAGATTTATCAAGCAACGAATGTCGATCTAAGTATGTATGAATTGAGAGATCTAATCCTATAAGTATTGGCGTAACTCATTCAAAGAATTGAATAGAAGAATTGAAAATGGGATTTGGCTCAAAGGTGACCGCATCAAAATCCTAAAACCCACGCAAGAGGAAATATTGCCAAAAATACGTTACAGTCATCAACGGACAAAGAATTCAAACCTAGAGCAAAAAAAAAAAAATCCAAACAAACAAAAACGTGTGTATTCTGAAGCGGCATCAACAGTGATATTGTTAGAATGATACTACAATGTGCCATATACCAGGAAAAAAGAGCAGAATATGAAACCTTTACGCCGAATGAAATCGCAGTAAGAGCATGTCAAATTGTGACTCAGTCAGTTACGTGCCACGCGTGATACACGCATAGGCGATCATGTATCTTTCGATAGATGACTGACGAGGAAGAATTGTTTTCTGCGGTAGAGTAGACCAATTGCCATTTAAGGCTACAGAAGCCGGTCTGTCCTGCTATTAACCCATAGCTGGAGGGTGAAGGATAGGATTCATACCTTTCCCAACGGTATTAACACGTAAATGAATGTAAGAGATTCGATTGAAATTCGAACTCGGCTCTCCGATTCTGCAATCAGAGCCGCTATCCATTACCCCACCGAATTGTGACTACTGATTTATTTTAGTTTAGTGGGTATGATTTCCTGTGGACGACTATTCAGAATACCCTTTTGTGCGCGAATTTAGATGTATTTTAAAGTCAGGAAGTTGGGAAGCTTACGAAACAATTAATAGGGGAACAGAGTGTTACAGAGAGGGCAAAAAATGACATTTGATTCCATTACAGTTCCAGTATAAATAAGGTGTTTGTCAAAGAATGGCGGTTCGAATTTTACGCATCCTTTCCAAGATACCCACAATCAAATGGTCTTACAGAACGGTCAATTAAATTTGCCATGAGGAAAGAAATGCTGGGCAGCTGAGATATTAACATAGCCATAGTATGTCTGCGGTCGACTCCTACAGACAATGTAGTTCCATAACCAGGTGAGGGTCTTTGTAAAAGAAAGCTAAGCAGTAACCTCCCAGTGAAATGCTAGAAAAGATATTCGACAGTCTTTGCCTGAGCCAATCTCTACGCAAAATGTGCTATGACTAATATGCAAAGGAGCGTCGTTGCCTCAGTACTGGATACACAAGGAAATGCACACCGGAAGTTGTTAAGGAATCCTTTTGAACATACATTTTACAAAGATCGTCTCCAGAGATATTTCCATAGAGATCAAACTCCTACCAATAAACCAACCATTAAACCCAAACAAATGAACAATACTTTCAACCCCTTGAAAATCTGAAATCTACACATCAAGCAGATCCTAAAAACAGCTAATAACTATCTCTACACCACTACACCTCAGATAACCACAATATTAGGTAGTATAATAAGATCACCTACGAGATATGAACAGTGAAAGAATGTCAAGGATATAGGAGCACGAAATGCTTAGAAATGAATGAATAATTAAGTAGATAAATGTCTAGAAAAAGGGGAAAGTAATAATATGATCTTAATTGTCTCCCTTGACTGTCAATCTCTATAGAAAAGTTAACTTTATACCATATCAATAAAACAGTATATAAAACATGGCTGAATCATAATAAATGCATCGTGTTTATTGTCTGTTATTACCAAATATGTTTACAGTCGTATTTGCAATGCCGAAGAGAAAACTGTTTCTTCCTTGAAACTCGTACGGTACATTTCCGAAATGGGAATTTTCTTTGTCATTTTTATTATCGATATTCTTTTCTGACGTTAATACTGCACTCGTCCGAAATCGGGAAGATCTTTTCGTTATTCTATTGTTGGGAGTTACTAATCACATTTTAATACGCCACAAGCTCAAAAGCGAAAAGGCGGATTATAATTTAGCATTTGCTTTATTAATAGTTAAGGAACGTAACAGTAAAGAACGAAGCCAAATTAGTGAAGGAAAATTGTTTAATCATTTCCATCATGGACGTTTCTTTAGAACGGAACCTAAAGCGAAAAGACGCTTTACGTTTTGCAACATTCATTACTAATATTTACGAAAGATTCATTTAGAATGACAAACTTTTTAAAGCAGGAAGAAAGATTGTGTCAACCATTTTCAATATTGATATTAATTCAGATTAGTTTCGTGCAGCAGAAGTCCGAAATTGAGAGGGAAGGTTGTTTTTTTTATGATTTCTATTATCGAATTTTTTATCAGATTACATTTTTACAACCTAAGTCCAAAATGGAGAAGAGACATTGCCGCTCACCATTTTCAGGATTTTCCCGACGGAATATTCTGTTTTTCATAACTGACATATACTCAGCTTATCTTTGTACGACTTATGGCCTAAATTACGGAGGGAGGCTAATGTTTAGCCATTTCCATTATTTGATATTTACTCAGATTAGTCCAGCACATGATATGATGGGAGAAAGAAAACATCATCTCACATTAAAGTCGGTCACATTATTCTCTTTATTGATATCCACTCGCCTTAGTTTAATACAGCGTAAGGCCAAAAGCAAGAAGACAGATTGTCTTCCTCCATTACCATTATTGATATTTATTCAGTGTGCTACAAAGCCAATTACGAGAAGGAAGATGTATTTCATCATTTCCATTATTGATACCTCCTTAGAATTGATTCGTACAGCTCTAGAGCAAAATTCGAAAAGGAAGATAATGTTTTGAATTTTTCATTATTGATATTTGCCCAAATTACATTTTTAAAGGCTTACGTCCAAATTCAAGAAGGGATATTTTGTTTCATCATTACCATTATTGATATTCACTGAGATTAGTGTAGAGTATGGCACAAGAACTAATATAAGAAAGGAAACTGTATTTGACATTTACTAAGGCGCAAAAACTAATGCGTGAAGGGAGATTATGTTTAGACTTTTCAGTTATTGATATTTCGCCAGATTTGGTTTGGTTTGGTTTGTTTTACGGCATATCAGCCGACAACTTTTTTTTTCTTTTTCCTGGTAATATTTTTGTTTTGTCAAAAATCCATTTCTGTTAATATTTTTTTTCTCAAAAACGTATAGCTGGTAATAATATTTTTTTCAAAAACATATAGCTGGTAATATTATTTTTTCAAAAACGTATAGCTGGTAATATTATTTTTTCAAAAACGTATAGCTGATAATAATATTTTTTCAAAAACGTATAGCTGGTAATATTATTTTTTCAAAAACGTATAGCTGGTAATATTTTTTTCCAAAAACTACAGCTGGCAACATTATTTTTTCAAAAACGTATTATCAGAGGCCTTGCTCTTGGACGTAGTTCATAGTCTTACCCAGGACGCGGATGTAGTTTATCGTCATACCCAGGACGCGATATTTCACCAGAATAGCTTTGTAAGCTACAACACCAATTGGAAGAAAAAAGATTGTGCTTGACAATTTCCATTATTTTATTACGAGACAAGTAATAAAATGTGGAGGCGGTCCGAGTTCCCTGTTACTGTTATTAATATTTATTTCGCTTTGTTTGCAGGACTCAAAACTAATTTGGAGAATGAACATTTCGTTTCATCAATTTTCGTTATATATATTCAATCAGATTTGTTCAGTATGATAGAACGCCTAATAAGAGGAATATCATGTTGCTTCCTTTCCATTACGAAATTTACTCTTTTCGTTCGTATGTCACAACTCCGACACTGAAATTTTGTTTTCCATTCTCATCATCGATATTCATTTTTGATAGATTAATACTGCACACGTTTATAATTATTGTTTTTTTCCCTCTTCCATTATTGATAGCAACTCATCATAGCTTATTAAACCACAAGCCCCAAAAGCGAAAATATAGAATGCGTTTACACGGTTCTGTCGTTGTTATTTAAGTAGCGTAACGTAGTCTAGCAGACAGATCGAGTAAGAGATAAAGATTGTGTTTAATCCCTTCGATGACTGACGTTTACACAGATTATCCTTGTCCTAATATGGGAACGAAGAGTGTCCTTTTTTTTCCAATCGGGACATTTACTCCAATTAAAGCACGAGGAAAAATTTGAGAAGGATGATTTTTGTTTCGTCATTTCTATGATTGATATTTTCTCAAATTAGTTTGGGGTCCTACGCTAGTCACGGCACAAGGTGTGGTCTTCCTTGACTACTGCATGCGTTTCCGACTATTCGTTCTGTCAACTCCTTCTGTGCCACGCTATGTTTCAAAGATCCACAGAAGGGGAGATGATACAATTCGGCCTGAACTTCTTCTGACGGTCAGGATAGTCGGAACGACTTGCTAGAAGTGTCAGCAACTTAAAGAGTCAAGAAGATCTCCATTACCAAATAACAAAAATACAAAAATAGATAAAGAATACAAAATGTGAATTTCTGGTTATTGAAAAAAGACAGTTCTTTTCAAGAGGCGTTAATGTCGCCAAGTGGGAGAGAAGACAAAAAGAGACGGTGATGAGTTTTGATGGCACTACGGATTTATGAGAATGTGATTATCGCAATTTGAGTAATTGCTTCAGAGTCTAGGATTTTCTTCACTGAACCTAGTCTTCACACCGTCTTCTACTGGCTGGAGAGAATCAGGTGTCAGAGAGAAAGATAACTTTCTTCTTGACTTTTCGTCTCTGGTCTATTTGTTGTAGAAGTCAGTTCTTCAGCCTTTATACACGAAATTTTCTGACCAAAAATGCTTCTGATTGGTGAACCAATTATAGACCATTTCGTGTCATATTCTCATTGGTCAACCAGCCATATTTCGTGTTATAATTTACTGAAGTGTGTGTGTGTGTGTGTGTATATATATGTATGTATATGTATATATATATATATATATATATATATATATATATATATATATATATATATATATATATATATATATATATATATATATGTGTGTGTGTGTTGGGTGGAAACACCTAAATCCCTGATTCGGCATTGCTTTTATTTATTACATACTTATTGACATTTAAGTCTGGAGTCAGCCAGAATACTCTAAGTAGGTCAAATGCAATTTATGCAGGTACTGTGAAGTTCGGCAGAATTTGAACTCATTACCTCGGAGTGACCTTTCAACTATAGAAGCAAAAAAAATAAATAAAATAAAATAAAATAAAATAAAATAAAATAAAGTAAATAAACAACGGGTGTCTTGAATTTTGGAGACTCGAATTTAGTGAACCTAGGGACCATTAAAATAACCAAATCATTGAAGAATGCTTTGTTTTCAACAAAATCATATTCTTAATAGAATTTTGTTAAAAATATAAGAATAGATTCTTCTTAACAATTTTAAGTGCCAATTAACAAAATCTCATCGTGTCAAAGATTATAAGGACAAAATGCACGAAGGGGGAATCAGGGTTTTGACATTTTCTTTTATTGATATTAATTTAAAGAGTTGGAAGTACTGTCATCTGCTGTGGATAAAGCAGAATTCTTTTCTCAGAAATTCTTAAACTCTACCACCCGACACCTCAGGAGTTTTTTTTTCCTGATTTCCTTATTAATTCTCTTACTAAATGATATGAACATAACACATTCTGCTATCATCTACAAACTAGATCCCAAAAGGCTTACGGACTTGTGTCGTATAGCCCCCTCTTCTGGGGTTAGTCTTAATTGAAGGTCTTGAGGTGATCATAATAAAGTTGTCTTCCTCTCTTTATCCTCTCGGCCGGGTGATCGCGAGTTGGTTTTTAGATCGGAGAAATTCAACAAAGGGACTTTAAAACTTATCTATTTTATTTAAAACGTCGACGTGTACATTTTCTAACTAGCGAGTGGGGTCGCTTTATCAGCCCCAATAGGGAGCAAGTTCCAAGACACGAAGAAAATCACGTCTACATTGTATAACGTGTACAACTTAACTCACTGAAACTCTTTTTTATCTAAAATTCCAACGCTAGCCAATCAAAATCGACTTCCTTTGTTTGCCCGCATCTGACCTCAAAGGTCAAAATGAGGAAGTCAAAGCAGAATACAATTTCTATAAAAATAATAGTCTGCTAGGCTTTTATTTAAATCTTGTCCTAAAGGTGCATATTTCTGGAGTCTCTTGTTATCTCCAAACTCTACAATAAATGCCTTGCAGCTTCTTGTTTTCCACTTTATTGGAAATGTTGTTCTGTAGTTCTCGTTCTGATCTCTCGAATTATCATTCTACTAGTCTTTTACCTAATTTAGGCAAATTACTAGAGGCTCTATCTAATCAACTGTGAATTGATTAAACATCCCACTTCACACGGCATTCTTTCAGATAAACAATAAGGTTTTTTCGTTGCTATAGGTCAAGCGCTTGTGTTAACCATCTACCAGGCTTTACATAAGAAACAGTGTGGATCGGGCTGTGGATTTAGGTATCTCGAAGGTGTTTGACAAAAAGTTTGACACGCTGGCAATCTCCTCAAGCCCAATGGTTATGGTGTATCTTGTCAGACATTTGACTTATTCCAGTCATTCGGATAATGAAGACGTGTTGAACGGCAACGTGTCTAGATCATTTCACGTTAATGAGGGGGCCACCCAGCGATCTATACTTAGACCTACGTTGTTTCTTATTTTCAGCAATGAGCTTCCAAATTAGGTATACATGCTGATGACACAACTACTTATTCCTGTCTTAATAGTAAGTGTTAATAGTAAGGACCAACACTGTAAAACTGGCACCTGCTCTCGAAAACGACCGCCAATCAGTTGTTAACTGGGGCAAGGAATGGCTTGTAAATGTTAACGCCTTCAAAACAAAACTGCTATACTCACAGAAGACAATTTTTGTCCTCCATCAGAATGGCTAATGCGGACCTCCAGGAAAACAACTCATCGCGCGTTCTTTTACTGACTTGAAGTGGAGTGAATTTATTGAATCAGATGCTAGATCTGCTACTAAGAAGGATGGCTCACTGTGTCGTGTTAGACAATTTTTCTAAGCTGAATTAATCTTTCACATTTATAAATCTACCATTCGTCCGTGCATTGAATATTGCTGCCATATCTTGTCTGGTGCTCCTGTTATATATCTTGAGATTCTCAACAAAATCCAAAGAATGTAATATTATTGGTCCTCACCTAGAATCAAGTCTTTACTTTCCCATTCGCCAAAGTGTTTCTCATTAGAAACCATCTTGCACATTCATAAATCTACCATTCATCCTTGCATTGAATATTGCTGCCATATCTGGTCTGGGGCTCTGGCTATATACCTCGAGATTTCATACGAAACATTGTGTCTGTAATGTTATCGATCCTCACCTGGCTTCAGTTACTTTCGCATTGCCATCACATCGAAACTTTCTTGATCACGAATTGCATTTAGAAAATGACATTTTGAACTAAAAAGAAGGATATATTTTATTCAAATTTAGGTCAGCTACCATAAAAGCAGCTTCAGTTGTCGTGTGAAACAATCTTTCTCTCCAAGATCTATGATACATATCTATAAGTCGACCATACTTCCATGCTTAGAATATTGCTGCCACACATGCTTAGGTCTCTTTGTTATTTACCTTGACCTGCTTGATAAAATACGTAGAAGAATCAGCAATATTACTGGTCCTGATCTAGCAGCTCGGCATTAGTCATGTTCCACCACCACAAGGTTGCCTCCCTGTGTTTTTTTCTATAAATACTTTCATGGTAATTGTTCTTCGCTATGTTACTCTAGACTTTTTGAATTTAAGCGCAGTGCTAAACTGGCGTCGAGATCTCATCAATTTACAGTTGAGTTCACTGAATGTAATTGTAAGTTCTATGCTAACAGTTTCTTTTCTCGCACGTCTCGCTTGTGGAAATCTCTTCCAGCTCCATGCTCTAGTCTACAAAAATTTACATGCAATGTCAATCGCTATCTACTCTCCTCCTGATTACTCTTTTCCCTTCCTGCTCATTATTAATGTTTCTGTTCCTATTTCTTCCACATCCTGACAGCCCTTGTGTCTTAGTGACTTTACTGCCTTGCATGGGGTGATACCGATTAAATAAAAACAAAACGATGAGTCAATGTAAATAACATCAATTACTGAGTTCCCAACTATTTCACATCAAAACCTGTGGAATTGTACTCAAAGGCTAGGTGATATATGTGATCTTACAGACAAATTCGTGCGAAATGTTACATATTGATTTACATTTTGTTCTGTTGCGTATTGCTGTGATCAAAATAACAATGTTCTGGACTATTTTGACAGGTTTGTTTTTGTATTAAATCTAATTTACTTTGTAATGATTCGTGTGTTCGTCTTGCCTTAAAATAACTTACGAATTGAAATCGAAACTTCCGTTTCGTCATTACAATGGCGCAGATTATAGATTTGCCAACTTCCACATTAGTATGCCCTCGAGGGTTATGTCGATGGAGGCACATACATAGCGATACAAAGAGATAGATTGTCTTTATTGAACACATATTAATAAAGAAGTAGTATTTTAAAGGCTAATATTAATAATAATAAATTTAAAAAAATAATAATAACTTAGACTATGATAATGATGAGAAGATTGCCAATTTTCATATTGTTTTTATAATAGAGGAATTTGTGTATTCAAAATTGCTTTCAATGAAGACAAAATCATATGGCAGTCTTTTACAGAAGTATAAATGCAATGCAATAAAGGGTCCCCAGAACCATTATATAGAACCGAGCTATTTCAAGTGATCTCCAATTCTGTTGAAATTATACTGAAACCAAGAGGGCCAAATAAACAATAAAAAGGAAGTTGAAATTAGTAAAATATCTAATTTCGATAAAGATAGTCAAAATCATGCGTGTTCATTTGCTTAATTTGAATTGGGCGTCTTCTTGTTTATGGAGATTTGGTTCTGGTGAAATAAAATTATTTGTTTGACGACATCGAATAATCAGTGAACATTTTCAAAATAAAAAAAATATTCTAATTGCTGTATATACAGTGGTGAGCAAAAGAATGAGTCACGTATCTAAAAAAAAATCAATTTACTTAATCTTTTACTAAGAGGCTGTAAGTATTCGTCAATGTACTTCCGTTGGTAGTATCTGTGGTCATTTTGGACTATAATGCAACACTTGTATTCACGTGTGCACAGTGCGAAGGGTCATAGACGCCAGAATGTATCGTGGCACTGAAAATAAAGCGTGCTACATTTATGAGCCACTTATCACTCCTCAAGATTAACTTAATCCCAGATTATCAGATTGCATAAAGTTCGGCGTGTTTAACTTGTCTTTTAGTGTAGTTGATTTATGTTGTATCCTTAAAGCGGTTATAGACAGACAAAGGTGGTACTTGAGTGAAAGGAACAACAACACGGGCGTAGATGAAAGAAAGAGAGGTTTATTGTAAAAGAAGATACACTATTGAAAGACAGGGAATCAGTTAGCAGGCTAGTAATTCCAGAAGCAAGGTTGTTTACCTTACCTCCTTGCGAGGCAGGATGTGGCACAAGACCATTTTTAATGCGGGACAAAAACCGAACCCTTAGGCTTGGTCAAAAATTCCCCGTAGACCCCGTAAAAACCGGTGTCGGGTAGCTGTCTACCACCCCAGACGAGACTCTGCCCTTCAGCATAGCCCCGAAGGCAGAAAGTTCGACCAGCACAGCTGGAGCCGAATTACCAACTAAGCTAGGATGTAGCACAAGGCCATTTTTAATGCGGGGTAAAACCGATCCCGTAGACTCGGATAAAAATACCTGTAGACGATGGCTCAAGTAGGTGTCTATCACCCCAGACGAGACCTTGCCATTCGGCATAGCGTAGTCTAGGTTCCTCTTTGCCCGAAGGCAGAGAGTTCGAGCAGCACAGATGGAGACGAATCTCCAACTAATTGCCGAAGCAAGCTTATTTACCTTACCTCCCCGCAAAGCAGGATGTGGCACAAAGCCGTTTTTAATGCGGGGTTAAAACCGAGCCCGTTTGGCTCGGGAAAAAATTCCCCGTAGACCCCGTAAAAACGGGGTCGGGTAGCTGTCTACCTCCCCAGAGGATACACTGTCCTTCGGCATAGTTTCGTCTGGGTTTCTCTCTGCCCGAAGGCAGAGAGATCGACTAGCTTAGCTGGAGACGAATCTCCGACTGAAGGATATCTGCCAACCGCCCCACGTGGTCAGATGTTGCACAAGGCCGAATTTAACGTGGTGTATCCGAGCCCGTAGGCTCGTGCAAAAATTGCCCGTAGACCCCGTAAAAACCGGTGTCGGGTAGCTGTCTACTTAGAGACTCTGCCCTTCGACATAGCCTCGTCTGGGTTCTTTTCTGCCCGGAAGCAGAGTTCGACTAGCTTAAATGGAGACGAATCTCCAACTAATTGCCGGAGCAGGTCGTTATTTACCCCCCCCCCCGCCACGAGGGAAAGATGTGGCACAAGGCCGAGTTTTACGTGGGTATTCCGAGCCAGTAGTCTCGGTCAAAAAATGACCGTAGAAACTGTAAAAACAGAATCGGGTTGGTCAACCGCCCCGAACGAGACTCTGACCTTCGGCGGAGCCTCGTTCGGGTTCCTCTCTGCTCAGAGGCAGAGTGTTCGACCGTCTTGCCGGAGCAAGTTGCCAGCTATATCCTTTGCACACTATATATACACACTATATATATATCTGTTGATATAGTCAGTCCACAAAGGCGATAGGGAGAGTGTGACATTCCATTACAACAATTTAAATCGAAAAAGGGAATTTGAAAAATAAAGATGGAAATTAATAAAATGTTGGAAATATTGAGTCAATGTGTTACAGCTTTGGTTTGGTTTGGTTTGTTTTGTTTTACGGTATATCAACCTCAATGGCTTATTTAATGCCGACGAAATTTTCATTGTTGGTAATATGTTTTTCTTCAAAAATCTATTTCTGGAAATATTTTTCCTTGAAGAAATCTATAGCTGGTCATATTTTTTTCGAAGATTATCAGTACAAAAAGTACAATGTTTGTATTGCTGGGATTTTTTTAAAGTATTGCTGATAATAATTTTTCCTTCAAAAAATATTACTGGTAATAATTTTTATTACAAAGTATTTCTGGTATTAAAACCTATTTTTACACAAGTTTGGGTGTTAACCACTTGCCCACAACTGGGACCCCAACAGGTGCTGCCACCGAGGGCCAAGGTGGATCTGGGAACACCAGCAATTAAGAGGTGGTTCCACGCTCCTCAAAACCTCCTGATCAGAGGCCTTGCTGTTGGACTTAGTTTATCGTCTTACCCAGGATGCGGATGTAGTTTATCATCGCACTCAGGACGACAGCTTTGGATATCAACGCATGCGCTGTTCAATTCAATCACAAGAAGAACGGTGATTCTCACAGGGTTTTGGATATGAAAAATACTAGTAGACCTTCAAAATAAGACAGAATATACAAAAGAATGCTAGTGAGATTATCAGTACACAAGCAACGAATGAAGGGATCGTTACGACTTAAACGAAAATTCATACAAGAAGATCATAGTATGTAAAAAAAACAAACAAAAAACTAGAATGATCTACAGCAGCAAAAATGCCACCATCAATAACGACAACAAAAATATAATGACATAGAAACTCTAGTCAAAAGAGAAAATAATGACATAAGCAAAATTCTGACGTTAGGAAGGAAACCCCATCAATGCTGGGAAGAGCGATAACTGCTACTGGACATGAGAAAGCTATTTTCCTGAAGAATTGTTTTAAGAGAAAGATTTTATAGATTTGAACCGACACTAGTATTGCCTTCTCGGTCAATCAATATTGAATGTTTCTTTCATAAGGTAACAGCTAATATTAGCATTAGCATTGTAATATAAACGATAAGAGCCTCTATGACAAGGCAAAGCCCTCAATAATAATTTCAAGTGAAGATGCAGCTTATCCTTTATTTTCGATCATCAATTATTATTATTATTATTATTATTATTATTATTATTATTATTATTATTATTATTATTAGCCATCGAATGACAGTCTGCGATTTGCAATGACATCCACAGAAGTTAAAATTAAATTAATACTAGTAAATCTTAATATAACATATTTTATTTCTTATAAAGTTCATTTTCTTGTGAGCAATTTAAAATGGCAAGAGATAAAAAAGAATACTGTCAAAAAACTAATAAATATTTTCAAAAAATAAAAATAAATGAACTTGTGTAGGCAATTCTGATTAGGTTATGTCTAAAGCAATAAGGAATCGAAATTTAATAGTTTAGCTGCCATCTTGAAAATAATTAAATTTTCTTAAAAATGCCTATATATATATATATATATATATATATATATATATATATATATATATATATATATATATATATATCCAGTAAACGGTATCATAAATCTTTTTTCCAGAAAGGCCGACTGAGATGAGGTAACCTTTGATATTTTGCCACTAATCATTATGACAGATATTTCAACACTTTTTCGATTTTATTTAAAGAAGATTATGAAAATTGAAACTTTAATTGGATTTATTCACAGTTTTGGCAAAAACTCTGCATTTCATTTCATAGAGATGTTGCTGTTCAAAACACTTGGACTTTTTAACTTGCAAATTTCATGACACAATCAATTATAGTAATTCCTTCGTCTCTATGAATAGAAGATAAAAGCTGATATCTACGTCTCATAAATTTTGATAATAATAATCATAACTAAGAAAATTAGCGGATTAAGATTTTAGAAGTAGTAAATAATGTTGAAAATAAAGAATAAAGAGAAGACTACAGGGCTTGGACAAAAATAATTGAAACAGTTTTTAAATTCAAAAAAATGTTATTTAATATGGAGTTGGTTTTCCTTAAGCTTCACATACAGCTTTAATACGTCTAGGAATGTAATCATACACCTTCCTGGCTTCATCCAGATGAATTTACAGCCATTATTCCATTAACACCTGATCCAGCTCTTTAAGACACGACGGTGGAGGATAGCAGCTCCTAACTTGCCGCTCCAAAATGCACCACAAATGTTCAATAATATTGATATCTGGAGATTGGGGAGGCCACTCCATGTGTTCTAGCTCACTTTCATTCTCTTCATACCAATTCTTAACCACTCGAGCGGTATGTATTGGAGCATTATTGTCTTGGAAGATGCAGTCACCATCAGGGAATAAAGTCTTGGTCATTGGATGAACATGATCTTCCAAAATGTTCAGGTAATCTTCGCTGTTGATTCTACCATGTAGGACAAATATTGGACTGAGACATTCCCATGATATGGTGGCCCAAACTATCACTGATCCACCTCCATGCTTCACTGTTGGAAGAAGGCAGTCAGGCTTGTAAGCTTCTTTGGGCTGCCTCCACGCATAAACTCGCCCTGTAAAAAGAGAAAAACTGGACTTGTTTGAGAATATGACTTGCTTCTATTGGTCTGCAGACCAGGTATTGTGATCTCTGCACCACTTCAACCTTGTTGCGAGTGGAGAGAAGAGGTTTCCTTACGGCATCTCTTCCATGATATCCAGCCTTATGGAGCTCACAATGAACAGTTTTAGTAGAAACTGGACGATTCAGATGATTATTCAACTCAGAAGTCACTTTGGCCGTAGTAGTCCGATGATTTTTTGCCACATTGCGTTTCAATGCACGTCAGTCCCTGTCAGTAAGTTTGCAAGTCCGGCCCGAATTGCTACGGTTGCTAGAGGTCTTGCCCTGTTTCTCAAATTGCATCAGTCTTCTTGATATGGTAGCTCTGGAAAAACCAAACAATTCAGCAACCTTTGTGATTGAGGTTTCCTGCCATGCGAGCTCCAACAATCTGACCTTTTTCGAACTCTGAGAGGTCACGCATTTAGCTTAAACTTTACTAAATTCTAAAAATAAATAAGACAGAGAGAGAGAGAGAGAGAGAGAGAGAGAGAGAGAGAGAGAGAGAGAGAGAGTAAATTAGATAAATAAACGTATTTACAATAGATATAAACTGTAATTACGAAATTTTAGTTAAAGTTCTTAATATAAAAGGTCTTTGAAATATAGGAGTGGATCTTGCAACTGTTCCAATTATTTTGTCCAACCCCTGTATGTCAGTAGACTGGTCTTTCGTCGTGTGATTGGCTTCAGTAGGCAAATTAGTTAAGCCATTCATGAAAAAAAAACTGTGTTTAATTCCTTTTTTTTATACTTTAAAAAAAAAAAAAGCACAAATAAAATAAAAGGTGAATAGTTAGAGTAAGACACTACACAATACTTAGGGAACAATGTTAAATTTAGGAACATTAAGATTACCTCCTCGGTTATCCATTGAAATTGCTATCCACTGAAAAAAAAAGAAGCCAATCCGCAACGTGGAGCATTTGAAAGTCAGTTCGCACAGCGGATTGGTTGTTACAAACATCCAATCGGATGTACGGAAAATGTGGTCTTTCTTTGTCTAAATTCATTAAAAGGCCAGAATAGCTGTTAGCGTTTTACTAAGAGGGGGGATCAGGGATTGATCTCCCCTGATTGGGTCGACTTGGTGATGGGGGGTATGATGTTGAATGACCCGAAACTCCCTGATGAACCAAGTCAATTAGCATCACTGACCACCCCCTCGGGCGACTACTTAAGAGTGTATTTTTGAATAAAAAAATCACTCTCAAACAACAAAGTGGCTCTACTGGCAAAACGAATGCACAAGACTTGAATCTTCATTACTTAATATTTTATTCATTCCAATATTTCGTCAGTTACTCTCCTTCAGTCTTTGATGAGAGCCCTGCACCCTAATCCGAGATGTGGTCCTTACATCACCCCGTCTCTGTGTGAGAAACTGCCCCGTATACTTTAGATAAATTGTTTATATATCCATCTGTCCACCGGTTTTTCTCAAGGACAGCCTTGCTTCACCTATAGGCTCATTACTGACAACACGTGAATCACGGATCTCCATCCCGAGCTGGGGTAATCTCATATCAACTCATCACTTTTGGCTTCCATTGACGGTTTGGCGTAAAACTCAATCTAAATCTCTACCGTCATAATACCACACTAAATAAAAATCAATAATAAGACGTAGAAAAAATTAATAAAAAATTAATGAGGAAAAAATTTCCCTTATTCATATAATTATAACTTTTAGGAAGTAGGAAAAACTATGGCGTGGTTATCCGGAGTAGACAGTGAACAATATTATTGCAGATTTTAGGCTTTATGTGTATTCTGTGATAGTGAGCTTCTGGTGTATTGTTTACATTTGGAGCAGATATGAATGTACGTGAGAGATTCATGGAAGATTGAAGTTTAAAGGCAGTAAATTCGACCTTGCTAACCGAACGATCCTCCGTGACTCGATCGGTTAATGCACGCCAGGCTATAAGACGGTTCCGTATAGGATACAGGTTCGATTCCTTTCGGAGGACAAATATTTTCTATGAAAATTTCTCGGACATTCAAACCGGTAAATGTTATTAATACTGCTTATTATAAAAAAACAGAGCATTTACTTAAAGATTTGTATCTATAAAAAGAATGTATAAACATAAAAGTGTTTTAAATAATTGTCGGACTTGTCCATTTCATAATGTGTGACGTCATTTGTTTACATTTGGATACGCTTTGAGCAGATATGAATGTACGTGAGATTTTTTATGGAAGATTGAAGTTTAAAAGCAGTAAAATCGACCTTGCTAATCAAACAATCCTCCGTGACTCGATCGGTTAAGGCACGTCAGGCTATATGACAGTTCCGTATAGGATACAGGTTCGATTCCTGTCGGAGGATGCATATTTTTTATGAAAATTTCTCGGACATAGGCCGGTAAATGTTATTAATACTGTTTATTTAAAAAAAAACAGATCATTTACTTAAAGATTTGTATCTATAAAAAGAATGTATAAACATATATATATATATATATATATATATATATATATATATATATATATGTGTGTGTGTGTGTGTGTGTGTGCGTGTGTTTATGTGTGTGCGTGTGTGTGTATACGGATGCAAAAGTCGATTATCTCTCTTTGGTTGAGATGAATCACGTGAGTCACGTGGCGACCCCTTAATGACGTCAATTCACAGACTGACAAAAACGGTCAGCCCATATCCCCATTTTCCCCGTTAGGACAAACTATGTCCCCGCCAGAGACATATAGAAACTATCCCCGACACGAAGTCTTCATATTTTGAAAGACTCATGGCTCGCCGTTTTCGCGTTTATGGTATTTTGTGTGTGTCGCCAGCATCGAACGATTACACCCATTGTTCCAGAAACATTGCGGTGGGTATTCTTCACGCTGCATAACTTGTCTCATTCTGGGGTTACTGCTTCATTCAGGGTAGTCACAGACATATTTGCTTGGCCTTGAATGAAGGCTGATATTCGATTATAGCCAAACACTTGTGTGCCATATCAAAAGACTAAAGTCAGAAGGCATAATCGACCACATCCTGGCTACTTCCCATTTCCGGATAAGCGGTTCGCTCATGTACATATAGACATAACTGGTCCACTTCCCTCCTGTAAGAAGTTTACTTCTTGACCTGTGTTGATCGGTTCTCTCACTAGACATTGCAACGGAAACTACTGCAAAGACTTTTATATTTGGATGGCTAGCTCGTTTCGGTGTTCTGGCTGTGTCATCACAACAGACAAACATCGACAATTTGAATCCAATCTATTCAACCAGTTGATGAAACATTTAGGGAACAATACAATTAGGACCACTGCATATCCTTCAGATGCCAATGGTTTGGTGGAAAGGTTACACTGAACATTAAAACACTGACAGTCCAGTTTAAATTGCTAGAACATCTACCATTAATTCTTGGACTCCGTACAGAAGCGAAATATGGAATGCAATGTTCATCTGCTAGGAAGATGGATGACACATGACTAAGAACTCCTGGACAGTTTTTATTTTAGTCCCCACATAAACTGTTGAACATGACGTAATATGAAGACGCAAGCAAATAGGAAACATTCCTTTTATTGGTCGCATAGTAACTCCTCTTAACTGGTCACCACGACGCGATATTAAAGAAATATTAACTGCTACTTATCCATCGTATAAAATAACGGAATATTAAGTAGCGACTTTTCTGACGTGTTAATTAACGAAATACAATTTTAACGCGTATATTTCCTGGCACGATAAATGTCAACTAAAAAAAAAGAAGAAAATAATAAGAAAAGTTTAGCAACTCGGGTCTCCTATTATTCTTTCATGCTAATAATTTCCAATTCTTGGCGCTTTAACTCGGGACTTCATGATTTGTGTATTAAACGAACCTCAGTCAACATAGTAATTTTTAATTGTGGATTTTTTCTTCCACGTGTTCGTTCTGAGTTTATAAGCACAAAGATCTATTCTCTTTCTGGTTTCTACTTGCTGGTCATATTTTACTCTTAGGCAACGATAGAAAAGTTAAATATAATGTTTTCTAGTCGACTAACATATTTTACATACTGTTTGTCACTGTTTCTAATAGCATTTCTCATATGTTAGGACCCACGTGAGTATTTTTAACCACGTGTACACTAATATAAGATTAATTAAGTGTATCGGACACACCTTTTTATATGCTGCTCTTAGGCGTGATGGTGACGAATTTCAGCTCTACATATTTTTGTATTTTACATGAACATCGGACATTAACGGTATTTTATGACACTAACTTCTTTACATATTTCTATGGTGTTGGGTTTTGCGCTAATACAAATATCTTTTTCAATATGGCCGCCTTCTTCCTCAGCTTTAAGTAGAACCTTGCTTGCTGCCTCCTTCCCCAGTAGTACATGTAACCTTTACACTGTGCCGTGTAACTCGTAGCCACGTAATCCTCGCCTCTTCAACCTATCTGAGGTTGTTACTTGGTAGCAGTAAACAAAGCCGCAGGCACATATATTTGGTGATATTTAATTCAAATATTTTTTTCACGTGTTTTCACCCGGCCCTCCCAAAGTATTTTTATTTTCAGATATATTTTTCTGCATCGTAGGATATTTAATTAAACCACCATGTGTGAGGAAAATGACCTGGTCAACTTCTACTCCAAACACTCCTATAAAATTAAATCTAGTATAATTATAGGTTTCTACTTAAGAGCATTAATATACCTGCCGAAAGAAGAATCACACATAGAGAACATATTAAAAAAACTCCAATCCCTTCATTCACAACGCAAAGAGAAACGCACATAAAATACACGACCGTAACAAAAGAATAACCTTATCCACAATAATAAATTAAACAAAAACAATTTACATAACATTACCTATCAACTCCATAACATCCAATATCCAAAATGTTATTTTAATATCTCATTGTTCATTTTCTGTATTTGTTAGATAGCCTTGAAATCCTTTCTGGACTGTTGGTAAAAGTGATTTTCTGCTTAAGTGTTAATAAAACCATTAGGTTTCGTATGAGAGGTGGTGATGACAGATGTATTGATGAGAGATATCTTCCTATCCATGTGTGTGTTCCCGTTAGCCTGCATATGCATATTTCCTCTCCATATACACATACACACTCTCCCTGTGTCTGTGTCTGTGTCTGTGAGTAGTCTATCTGTTTTTGCCAGTGTATATATATATATTTTTGTTCTCCATGGATACCTGTTTGCGCGTGCGTACGTGTATGTATGTGGGCGGTCCGACCAGTGTATCTGGCCATGATATGTGCATTCTGTGTGCCCATATGTGTGGGGTTATTATCAGTTCAGTGCTGGTTTAAATTTGCAGATGAAGTTTTTTTCCTGATTTTTTTTAGGAAAGTGTAGTTGTCTGTTTGGTATATTGGCATAATTTTAAATTTGCCTTGATTGCATTTGTAGATGTGTTGCAATACAAAGAGTTTTCTTTTGTTGGGTAATTTGATGTTGCTTTTGTAATGGACAACTCTGTTGTTAAGTGCCTGGCTGATGCTTATCTATGCCTTCTTGCATTTTGTGCATTTAAGTGCATAGATCACGTTTTTGGAGTTGCAGTTTAAATTTTATTTATTGTGTATGTAGTTGTGGGGTTTTCAAAAGTGTAGGAGTTCCGTTCTATAATGACACCACAAACCCCACATCTTTTTGTTGAATTTTGTGAAGCCCTGTATATTGTGTTGGTTAAATTTGGATGTTGTTTAATTACTGCTTAACCTTGTGTTAGTATATTTAGCATACCTTCCTTGAGTTTTTCTAACATGTTATCATATTAAGTCATAAATAATTTCCGTTTTTGGGAACCAATTCTAATGATGAATATATCAACCTAACTACTAATGATGCATCGTAGTTAAAAATAAATGTGTAGTAAACTAAATCACATTAGTGGTTCAGTACTTACAGCGTACATAGATAATTAAAGAAAAATTTTCTTAACCCCACTAATGGAGGGAGTAAATGGTCGTGTACGTCACATAATATTATGGGATTTCAAGCAAGGGAATGCAGCTATGGAGACATTTAGAAAAATGTGTAGTGTTCATGGTCAAGGATTCATAACTGGCCAACGAAAAAGAAATTAGTGTGAAATGTTTCATTTTGGAGAAACGTCGTTGGGAGATAAAATCATTACTGGATAGGACTTGAGAATTAGAAAAGTGTTAAACACAACACAATCTCCAATATGGCGATAAAAAGGTAAAGAAAATGAGCAAGCTGGTGTTTGGGTTCTACACGATCTTCGTAAAAAGCAAAATGAACAGTTTATCCATAGCGATTACTCTCCTTTAACAATAGAGAAATAACCAGTTCCTTTTCTTAAAACGCAATGAGATATTAAATGCACATTTATACATTCAGCATCTGCAACGTGTTCATAAATATCCTACTCTCACCAAAGGAAAATCTCGTCCCCTCGAGGACAATGCAAAGCTGCATACTTATAGGAAAGCACTTTGAAACTCGATTGGTCTGTCCTGTGCCCTCCGCCCTATTCACCCGACCTTGTACCAGTTGATTATTACTTTTTCGATCAGTAAAGACAAAATCAGATGTTCAAGAATAAAAGTAAATTCTACAAACAGGAAAAACTGACCCGAGTTTAAACCAAATCTCTTTAGAAGAAGGAGAGAAGCAAAGATCGTTTTTAAAAATAAGAATACATGACAAACCTCAAAAAGGAGTTTAATAGATTCGAAGATGTATCGTTTCGTTTCGTTTTGGCATCCGTCCGTCTCGGGAGACGATGGAGTAGCCCTGTAGGTGCTAGGCGATGGAGTTACATCGCCTTCGGGTTGGGCTTTTGACCGGTAACTATCACTACCCGTGTTGTGCCGATGTCTTGAGTGTCCTCTCCAGTGCGCCACGAGCCTGGGCGGGATGTATGGAGAACCAAGGCTGCCCGGACGTCTAGTTCCCCTCTCGGCCTTGCTAGTAGAGTCCAAAGGAAAGGATGAACCAATACAGTTTGGTACCAGCGCGGCTGCAGGAGTTGCTGGAAGATAGCACAGAGTACCGTCTATCCGCCTTAGGGGCTCCACTCCAGATTTGTGTAGGGTTTACTACTTAGCCTTTACTTCTCCCGAAGTTTTCTACAAGGAAGTGGAGCTATTTAACCCATAGCTGGGATTTGGTTCATGGGCACCAGTGTGCTCGTTTGCTCGTGCTCGTTTGCCATGTGTCACCACGAGGAGGCACTACATAGGGCTTACTGATGAAGAGGCTATATACTGGCAGGGGAAGACTTGCGCACTCGGCTCCCCTTTTCGCATTGCTGCTAGCCAGAGGCGGTAGCTAAAAGCGAGAAGCGACAAGCACTATTACTACAGACTACCACACTGACGGACGGATGCCGACGACGACGACGAAAAATGGAAGATAAAGCAACTGAAAGAATCAATACCTATGATACGTTCTAATAATCTCCCCATTAGAGAGATTAATTATTTGAACAAAGGGTTCCATATTTCAAATTGTCCATGTCCTAACATCGAATTTTCCATACACAGTTGAATACAATGAAAATTAGATTCTTCTTATGAATACAGAAATATAGTGGCACCTAGGAAGAGTATAAAGATTTCTAGAGGTGAATTGGAAGCCAAGATGGGAACTAATTGTACTGATCTGAGCAAAAGAAAAAAAAGAGAATCTAAAAAGACAAATACGAGAGAAAAATGTACTAAGATAATCTGATGATGAAAAATGATTCATTTCAAAAAATGAAGAAAACGAGAGTATAAACAAAGATATCGCAGAGACTCGGAGAGAAGATCTAAAAATATGATTAGAAATTCTGGTCCATTTAATCCTCGAAGATTCCGTTGCTGAAATGGTTAAAGTGACGTCCATAAAAAACGTGTTCCCTATAGATGTGTGCTACGAGTTCAAGTGTCATCGGAATCTATTTGGTTATTTCCAATTTCGCGCTGTGTTCTCTAAAAGATGAATAATATGTCAACCGAAAGAGTTGAGATAGGAAAGCAGTTCTTCTAACAGATCTGAATAAAAGCTGCGTTCACGTAATCATAGTAAAACTGAAAATATTATAAAGTTTTTATCATAATTTAGTTTGTCAGAAAACTTTAAAACTGCGGTTTACCAAATTCTGCATTTGACTTTTGCACAATCATCTGCAGAGAAGTTGTATTTTAGTCACAGAATTCCTCAACGATTATAAACAACGAAGCTTAGCATTAAATTTTAAGACGTCTGCTGGAAATTAAGTTTAAAAAATATTATTGATTCTTTCATGATTGGCGTTACATTAAACTCAACAAGGAAGAATGGCAAATGAAAAAAATATCCTGAGAATAAAAATCTGATTTTGGCATGAAAGAATTACTGCAGCTCTGCGACAATATTTTAATGAAATCATGAAAGTTCATTTTGAAAACATTGTAATTTATTAGTGTGATAGTAATCGGTGAGTTTTTAATGCACACCAATATGGTAGTTTCTATTGTTTAGCCATATAAAGTACATAAAATAAAATACTAAAAATGACTAATTAAAACCCATAATGTTTTTCAATATTTCCTTTGTTTTAAAGCCACGTTCCAGGAAGTGTTACTCAAAGCAAAAGAATTAATATAGATTTTAAAGCGACTGATTTACTTAATTACTAGGCTATAACGAAGGGAATAATCTTTTAACTGACAATTATGTAATTTATTTCCAGAGTTCACTTTCTTGGGTCCAGTATTTGTATTTTTGAAATCAGGTAAACATGACTCAAAATGATGTCAAAAATATTTCTTATTCAGAATTTTTGTCATTAAATTTGACGTCCCAAGAATGGGTAAGCAGGATAATTGAGAAAAACGCTCTAAAAATATATGACACCAGTGCCAGAGGTTGATACGTGTATCTAAGAATAATTCAAGAATTTTGAATATTACTTAAATAAATAGGCTGGACCTTTCGACTTGTAACGCAATTTGTTCCCTCTATTTTTTGCTGTTTGACTTTGTGTTGAAACTAAGCTTATTAAATATTAAATCTAGAATTATAAGTTTACTTTTGACATGTGTCTAAAATTGTTACGTCTTTCCAACTCGCTGTAAGATTCTGGATGCTGATTTCCTCGGTAGGCACATCGTTCTCCCTGGTTTGCAATGTTACTACAAGTTCCTGGCCCACCTTTAACTTTATTTTATGGTGCACTAGGCTTAGCTAATATCAGGAAGCAAATAAAAATTAAAAATGTTCACACTTTTCAAAATTCTGTATTTTCTGAGATACCGAAGGATTTATGATCTTCCCAGAATCTGAATAGCAAAACTGTTGTTTTTGATGGCGTCTTTTCTGAAGATGACACGAGTTACAAGGTTTTCCATGATTAAGCACAACTTAGAGAAACAGAAAAACAGAAAAACAGAGGAAAGGGTGAAGGGAAAAGACATCTTTGTTTTTAAATAAGAACCTCTATACAGGGTCCATATTATGCATCTTTGAAAAGATAAACATTCGCTGAGGCAAATTAAGGATATCGGGAGACATTGGAAATATATATCCGGAAAGAGAAGATTTATAATGTTTCGAAATCGGATATATTGCATATGTATAAACCTTAAACATATTGATGGCGCGCTTGAGGATAGCAGTAATGATGGCTGAAATCAGAAACATATTGGACTGCAGCCCCATATATATATATATATATATATATATATATATATATATATATATATATATATATATGATTATGCGATTCTATTGCTATCACTAATAATTCGAATAAAATAGCAGTAATAAGAACGAGCTGTTCAAATCCTACTCGTGTTAACAACAAAGAGGGTCTTTTTTTATATTTCTGTTTTTATATCTGTCTATATTTCTGAGATGAGGTATTATGTACACTATTTACATTATTCGGGCTATTATTCTTA
This sequence comes from Acanthosepion esculentum, assembly GCA_964036315.1. Classification (NCBI taxonomy): domain Eukaryota; kingdom Metazoa; phylum Mollusca; class Cephalopoda; order Sepiida; family Sepiidae; genus Acanthosepion; species Acanthosepion esculentum. Next base: position 7,877,525 of record OZ038480.1, read on the forward strand.
TCTTTGTCTCCATATTTATTACAACGTTTCGGCCCTTCGGTATCTGTCTATATTTCTGAGATGAGGTATTATGTACACTATTTACATTATTCAGACTATTGTCCTCATCTATGTTGCCATATTTATTACAACGTTTCGGCCTTTCTACTCTCCGGCCTTCTTCAGGTGGTTGGAATGTCGAACTGAACCCTTTATTTCGCTCACTGGGGTAGACTGTTCCACCTGCCATGTCTAATGGATGTCATCAGCTATCTGTTAATTCACCTGTACAAATTCTCTACTGCTTTAAACAGGTATTGAACTCCTGTCACTGAATCTAACCAACACCTTTATACACTGTACCATATGTCCTTAAGGACATCTGTGTATGAATTTCTGGGACTTATAAACTTAATGTCTTCAGCAGTCATTTTTACCAGTGCTCATATTGCAATTTTTGCTGTTATCATTGTATTTTTTTTTTACCAGAGATCATATTGGAATTTTCGTTGTTATTATTGCTTTTCTGTGGCACTCCTTATTACTGGTTCCCATATTGTATTCATTTCTATGCTTGGTCGGCTCAGGAGATTTTTGTGGCCTAGCATATGTGCTGATTCCTTAAGTTTACAAATTTTCCAATGATGTTCTTTGTCTATGATTTCAACCTGATCCCACAGAGGGCGGTGATCTCCATTTTCTCTCCATTTTTGTTGTTGTTCCACTTCCCCTCGTGTTACAGATTTTTGGTGTTCTTGAAGCCTAACTTTTCTGTCTTTTATTCTAGCTTTATTGTATTTTTCCTTATCCTTTCCAAATTTTGTTCCCCGTACAAGATTTTCTTTATGTAAACATTTATTTTATTTTCACCCAAAAAGATAAAGAATTCTCAAATATTTTCTACTGCTTCCACTTTTAATTTTCTTTTGTTCTATCGTGCCATACAAAATGTAAATATCTCGCAAGTTTGACTCCTTTTCTATTTGTACCTGCGTCTCCCCTTTTAAAACATTCTCTATTGTCTTGATATCTAATGAAAAAGCTTGTCTCTCTGTTTCTTTCACTCATATCTGCTCCTTCCCCCTGTCTCTATATAATCTTCCTTTCTTCTGGCTTTCTTTCTTTTTTCTTTCTCCATCTTGCCTTGTGATTTTACCCCTTCTCTTCTCCCCCACCTTTTCCATTATTATGTGGGTTTCTCGGTCAGAAAGTGTAATTGATTCCAGACCAGAAGGGGCTGAGGTTATTGATTTTGTAGAAATGCGTAACGGTCCTAAGTACAAACAAAGCAGAATTATAGAATTTATAATACGAGAATAAAAATGATGACGTCAAAGATATTAATCTGATTATGTTCTGCAACCCCAAAATGAGACTAAAGTGGAAAAAGGGTGTTTTTATCATGGCCGCCTTTTCAGAGAAAAACTCCGTCACTGATTATTACACTTTCAAACGTATCATTTCTAATTCCCACCTTAAATAACGGATTCCTAGATTATTCTGATACCTAGATGTTTTTTTTTCTTTTTCTTAGGTTGATTGTTTTATAGAAAACTTGTGACTGATATCTTTGATCGAAATAAACAAACGAAATGTACAAACACCTTGAGTGAAAAATAGAAAAAATACCGCCTTGTCTGTTCCTTTGCCTAGGAAATACTTAAAAGGCTTAGCCAATTAGCTGGATGGACGTTGACTCTGTCAAAAGAAATTATTTTGGGTGATTATGTTTTTAAAATTCCCGAAAATTATTTTTCTTACGTATCTTGTTAATAAATGGCGGATAATTTTAGAATGTTGTAAATTCGTTATTCGAATATTTATGAGGTTGTTCAATTTTAAAACAGCTGAAACGAAGTGCATTATTGGAAAACTGAAGAGCTCAGTTCGCGTGTATTAACTGATCATAATGCGTATTCAATCTCAAGTTGATGCCATTGTACAGATTTTATATCTAAGAGTTTCATATTTGTCTACAAATACAAATTATTTGACTATAATACTGACAATACACAGAGGCTGCAGAAACGTTTTTTGTAGTCTTCTTTCTTTGCCCACAAAGTTAGATTTTAACGTTGCAAATTCATAGCCTTGCAATGTTGCATTAACGAAGAAAAAGTATTGTCAAAACTCAGCGCTTCAGAAATTGTACTGCTGCAGCAGTTCGTAAACTTATAACGTTGTGACTGCTCTCGGGATGAGGGTTCAGTTTGGCGGCAGGGAAATAGTTGGTTGCAGTAATGTCGCGATAACGTCACATATTACTTGCTTCTTTTATTAAAATGATGCATTCAAATAAACACACACACACACACACACACACACACACACACGCGCGCGCGCGCATACATCCCTATACAGGAGATCGAACTTGAAAACCGAGTAAACTGGAGAAATACCTGCAAACGAGGTATAACTAATTTTGAAAAGAATCGTCTCCCTCTTCATAATGACAGAAACGGTCGAAAGAACTTCAACAAAAGAATGAAATGGATGTGCAACTACTTATTCGAAAAGTGGAAAAACTACAATAAAAATGAACCGAGAGCGTCGGTCGTTAAAGCACAGGTACTGAAGTGAAGATTGTCAATACCATCAAGAAGATGTTGCTCATGTGGCGCCTAAGTCAATATCTCTCACCTGACTACCAACAAGCGAGCTGACCTGTCTGGATGAGTTTGCCAACCTACTTTTGAAATCGGCATTGCAAGCATTCTACTTACGAACCAAGCATCGTCTAGTTCTTTAGTGGATTTGATAAAAGATATTTTCACCGTCCCGGAGCACATGACTCTACACTTGCTTCTTGCTGATCAGAATATCAAGAGACCCAAAACGAAATCGGTTCTTCTTCGGTTTTCAAAATGAGATTTGATCAATATAAATTGCACTTCGGCTGCATGTCGCCCACGCCATGATGTTTGATTGATACAAATCTTTGGGCGAAAATATTGATTTGCATTAAAAATATGATTGAAAAAGAATTAAACCTATTTCAATCTCAGTTACATCTCGAAATTAGCAAATTTTCTGAATTGATTCCGTTAAACAGAGAAAATCAACTCATATCGTGAACTTTATCTTATTATTTATACACATTAGGCTAGTTAGTGGCTATGGTGCAAAGTGGAGAAGATTTCAATAATATTTACTTTAGGTTGGCGTCTTTAGGTCTGAATGAAAGACAAAACTGAATGTTAATTGCATTCAGACCGTTAATGTCTGGTTGCTAGGAAGTCTTCATCTGGTCTGTGAGTTGGTATATACAATTGTGTTAGGTTATGCGAGATATTAGTGAGAATAAAAGGGATCTACACAGAATGAAATAGTTTTCAAATCCAACAGACATTAACGGTTTTAATAAAATGCGTGGACTTTGGTTCTTACATTGTGACCAGAACACGATATCAGGAAACAGATATTAACGGTTTTAATATTAAAGCGCGGACTTTGGTTCTTACGTTCTGACCAGAAGTTGTATTCATATCAAACAGACATTAACGGCTTTAATACAAAAGCGCTGAGTTTGGTTCTTACATTGTGACCTGAAGAAATCTTCATAGCAGACAGACATTTAACGGCTTTAATACAAAACCGCGGACTTTCGTTTTTACATTGTTACCAGGTGACGTATATCATAGGTAACAGACATAAAAGGCTTTAATATAAATGCGCGGACATTGTTTTTTACACTGTGTCTAGGAGACGTCATCTTAGCAAACAAACATTAAGGGCTTTAATACAAAAGCGCGGACTTTGGTTCTTACATTGTGACCAGAAAACGTCATCATAGTTAACAGATATTAAAGGCTTTAATACGAAAGAGCGGACTTTGCTTTTTACATTCTGACCAGAACACTACATCATAGTAAACGGCTTTAATAAAAAGCGCAGACCTTCTTTCTTACATTGAGACCAGAAAACGTCATCATAACAACAGACATTAACGTCTTTAATACAAAAGTGCCGACTGTCGTTCTCACATTGTGACCAAAAAACATCATCATAGGAAACAGACATTAACGGCTTTAATACAATAAAAACTGTTTTGTCTTTTATTCTGGTCTGAAGAGATCAACCTATCAGAGGAAGGCGAAACGGGTAGTCATTAAAAAGATTTTCCACTTTGTTTCAATATCACATTATCTGTGCGGAAACCGAAATAATTTTCGTAAAACATTCAAAACAGGTAGAAATACGAATTTAATATGGTAATTAGATTCCAGGTCAATAATTCCATCTCTATACCTGTCGTAGTTTCATAAATATCTGAATTGTTCAAATAAATGGTATAAAATAGTTTTTAAAAACCATCAGTTGATAATACAATTCATTTTAAGATTTCTCTTTCGGATTTTCCATTGTCTGTTAAATCACTTCTCATATAATTAAAATTCTTGTATCTAATGGATTCTTACATCAAATATAGATAACAATACATAACAATATATACTTACAGGACTTTTTACAGAATGCAACAAATATTTTTATTTTTTATTTTTTATGAATTTTTAAATGGTCAGTCGTGTTTCCCCATGTTGCTTAGATTTTGATATTTTACTGAATTTGTATAAAACAATTTAGTTATAGAACAGCGTAAAAATGTATTTCACTGAAAGTTTGGTGTGGTTTTGTTTGATTTATTATACAGCATATCAGCGTCAATGGGTTATGTAATGCCGACAAGATTTTTTTCTTCAAAAATGTATCGGTTGCTTTTTCAAAAATGTATAGCTAATAATATCTTTTTTTCAAAAATGTATTGACTGTAAGAACTTTTTTCTTCAAATCTTTTTATGCTGGTAATAATGTTTTACAAAGTATTTCTGGTATTAATACCTATTTTTACACTTTCACGGTGTTTTGACCCCAGTGTGGGGGTTAACTATTTACCCATAGCTGGTACCCTAACAGGTTCTACCACCTCGAGCTATGGTGGACCTGGGAACACCAGCAATTAAAAGGTGGTTACACGTTCCACAAAATCCCCTGATTGGAGTCCTTGCTGCTGGACGTAGTTTATCGTCATACCCAGGACGGTTCCCTGATAGAGATAAAAGAGAGATACAGATTTTGATCGGTGGGGGGTGGATTCTTGCAAATCCCTTTCCAATTGGATTCCGTTGCGTCTAATGCATCATCCTATACAGCTACAGTGTCTGTTGGCGGAGACGTGGTTTCGTGAATTAGAAACCAGAATTATTGGGTTGAATCAAAAGTTAATAGCATTTTTCAGTAGGTAGTATTTGAACATGCGATTTCATTTTGCATCTAAAGGTGACCTTTTATCGTGTGCCTTTACAAACTTTTTGCGCGTGGATTGTTAATTTTAAATGTTTCTTTTTTAAGTTAAAATTGAAAATAAGATGCATTTTCGTCATTTGATGTTTTCTTATTGACGGAAATGATAAACGCTGACAAAGATATTTGCCGTTTATGGAAATAGTTTCAGGGATGAGAGCACTGCTCGTACGTGCTCCGTTATGATCACAAGTGAAAATTTGATCTGGAAGACCGCGAAGGACTGCAATCGTTCATGAGGACTAAATCAAAATGCTGACTAAAAAACAAAAACAAAAAAAAAACCCCAGACACACAATACAGAACATTGCAGAGATATTCCACATACTTCATATATTCCACATATTCCACACATTCCACATTCTCCACACATTTCACATACTCCACACATACTCCACACATTCCACACATTCCACACATACTCCACACATTCCATATAATCCACACATACTCCACACATTCCATATCATCCACACATACTCCACATATTCCACACATTCCACATAATCTACACATACTCCACATATTTCACATATTCCCCATATATCATATGAGAGTTATACCGCATTTGAAAACATATGCGTACGGGAATCTGTCCGATCTTGAGATACTTCGCAATTTAACGAAAAAAAAAAAAAGAATTATGGCCCTAATTTCCATCCACGATTCTCTGCCCAAAGACAAAGGTTTGAACAGAAGTATTACAGGCGATGAAAAATGAATTGTTTATAACAATGTGAAGCGAAAAATAGCCTGGAGAAAACGAAATTCGCAACCGTTAGTCACTACAAAGCTGTTCTGCATCCAAAGAATTTGATCTAGTGCATCGCATGGCATTGAGAGAGCATTGTCTTTGAAAATACCCTTCTGCAAAATCAGACGTTGAATTCAGACTACAGTTTTCAGTTAGATTCGGTTAAAGGAAAATAAGGTATAAAAAACGCCGGAATTAGTCCAGCAGAAGAGTGAGGCGTTCCATCAATATTACCTCAGACCATACGTTTCTGCAGACTCGGCAGAAATTGGCACAGTTTGACGAGGATGTTTTACTACAGCTGTCATGCACACCTGACCTTGCACATTTGGATTACCAATTATTTCGATCACTACATGCTTTTGTTTTAATGGCAATAACTTCAGTTCTCTGAAAGCCTGTAAACAACACTTAGAAAGGTCCAATACCTAGAAAGATGCCGTGATTTGAAAGGTGGAAATCATTAAGCTATCTCGAAGACGACGGAAGGTATTAGAACAAAGTGACACATATACAGGTTGAATAAATATATCTAATATCTAAATATTGCTTTTGTAAATCCTTTAAAACGTTAAGATCTTTTGTTACAACCCTATATAACTTTTATTAACTCGTAATCTGTTATAAGATATACAAGAGGTATAATTTAGTAGAAGTGAATATATAAGGTGTTATAGAAAGAAATAGATTTAAAAGTCTATTATTAAACAGAAATCATTTGCGATTTTGCCACTCGTTTGAATTTTGTTATAGTATTTTGTAGATTCCCGTGGTTCAATGTGTTTAGTCATAGTCGCATGACATGTCTTTTTACATTTCACCTTTAAACGACCGCCATGTTTTTTTTCCCATTTTCTTCTATCAATCGTAGATTTAGTTTCTATTTGGTGGTGTTTTCCTGTAACGTGTCCCAAAACGCTAGTATACAAACAAAATTTATTTTATTTAATTCTATCACTGAAGTCTTCTCACCAGCCTCTGCGGACATATTTTTTCATTCTTTACCGAATACTCGCAGACGATAGAAAAACAGATACTGCTAAAAGCCTTGTTGGCTCACAGTCAAACGTAAGACGTTTATATTATGTTGCTGTAATAAAAATCAAAAGTTTCTCTACAAAACTTCGCATTTTAAATAGTTTTGGTTTAATCAATTATTGACACCGTCTATTTCTTTTGTAATTACCCTTTATCTCGTCCCTTATCTTTGGTCGGTTGGAAAATATGCGTCGAAGTTTCGTTAAATTGCCTGGTTTTACGAGAGAAAAATAAATACATTGTGATATAGATGGATGTCTAGCAAAAATTAACTTTACGTTTTCGTTTCCTGTCAAAGAATCATTTAAAGCCAATCTTTCCAAATATTCCGCATTCTTTAATTTTCCAAGTACCACATCCAAGTAGATACGAAATCTCACCCAGTCAATGAACGAAGTTTGAATATTTTTATGAAGCAATGGCTAACAAAGTAATCTTGCAGAGTATTGATTACTCCTTCGTTCAACACTCATTAGTTCTTCAGCATTTGTGAGACAAATCTATGGATAGTAATTATGAAAACGTCTCAATATAGAACAACCTAATTTTCTGGCTTCTAGAACTATTCAAATGAGTCCGATTCCCAAAGGGAGCCCTTAATTTGTAGCCAAACTAAACTAAATTTAATAAATATCAACGCGCATCGCTATGGATTAATTTAGCTAAGCTTATTCTGATAATATCCGTATGTTCAAATTACTACTGTAGTAAGTCCAATCCTCAGTAGATTATCCGAAATTTCGACCATAACTAAGTTTGATAAGTATACTGATACATCACCGTGGTGCTGATGCAGTAATTAATACTTCACACTTGTTGGCTTCTTTTAAGTTACACTAACTTTAAAAATATTAGAGTAAAAACTATTAATCTAGTTTAAAAGCCTTATTTTATAATGGATGAAAGCTATAGGAGAAAATTTTATTCTCCCACATAATTTCCCCCATGATGGGCATTATTATATCCACAATATAATAATACCATATTTCATGGACGAACAGAATTGAAATGAAAACAAATGACAAACATGCTTTGTTCTCAGAGAGACTTTTATACCATTAAGATATACACAAATCTATATATACATATTTACATGTGTCACACACAGAGAACAATATATATATCTAAAAAACAAACAGTGTGTAGGGATAAACAAAAAAGAAGTGTCTTACGTATAATATGGAGATTCTTCTGTGTTTCTGGCGAAGCCATGTTTAGGACTTCCGATTCAAAAGAACCGAATTAATCTACTATGTCCCAGGCGAGGACATATTCCACGAAGGGGAAACGGCGAGTCTTGGGTTTCGCCAAATTGAAGACTGTGAGCCGGGGTATATCTCTATATGTGGGGAAGATATATTCCCAAAAGGAAACAGCACCAGGGACTTGGAAACTGTAGCATTTGCTGTGGCGTTTGCTGGAGGCAGCAGATTTAGCCTCAGCATAGGCCTCATAGCTTAGGTTAAAAAGAGCAACCGTTCGGTTCGGCTGCTGTAAACAAATTGAACGACTGGCCACTTTCGTCACTGTATGAAGTGATGTCACTAAGCGGCCGTCACGTGATCCATCTCTACCAAAGACATATAATCGTCTTCTGTATCTGTACGTTATTTTGTTTTATTCATTGGTAATTGGGTTCTCCACCCTTTTGAGTTGAATATAGGCGAAGGGAATACATAAAGATTTCAGAGTATTTCACCGTAACGCAAAGTTGAAGGCATGAGTTCGATCTTGAGTGCCTCACACGTTTTGCCTTGTGTCAGATTAAATGACTCTGTGTAACCATTACTATTATATTGTTGTCAACCCTCATCAGTACGTCATAGTCATAGCCTTGTGCTTTTTTATTATCAGTTTACAAACACTTCTTAGTCTTAACTGATTTTGAACTAGTGCAATATAAAACCCCACGAAAAACACAAATTACGCGTTTTAAAGCATACAAGTGGAATGGGTCCAAAGTAATTTAGATCCAGTTTGCACTGAATTTTGTCTTGGAGTTTTCGAACCTAATTCTTCGCTTAATTAAGATCGGCGTCCAGTGATGAAAATGGACTTTCGTTGTTTAAGAAGCGCAAGAGACTAAACTCATTAATCAAGTCCGATCTTATTTTCGAGAAAGTGCGATATTAAATGTGAGATTCGCTTCGTCGTTTCAACAACAATGAAAAAAAGAAAATCAACAAGATAAATGATAAAGAGGCCCAATGAAACGGAATTAGGATTTAAACCCAGGAAAAATACTGATTGCTTTTCCCCGTCCCTTAACTCTTCATTTATCTTTCTTTTTCTTCTGCATTTTCGCCGCCTATCTTTCTTATGCATTCCAGTTTAAATGGGAGAAATATTTACTTTCCATTCTACGCGCGTTGAACTGGTTTTTTAATTTTGATTAAAAAGAAAAATCTTTTACTGAATTCATCAACTCATGCATTTTCATCAATGAATAAAGCACAGTAGAGTAAAAAGACAAACAGAAATCGTGTAGAAAGATTCGTTATGTCTTTCCCCATTTCCTAGAGGTTATCCAGGTTTCATTGAAATCTGAAACACATCTTCCTTTGCAGAAAGATTAAAAGATAATTTCCGTATCTAGCCTTTCATAATTTCTTACACTTCAGGCATTTTAACCTGTTTGCCTTAAATTCTGCATAGGAGTTTGTAAAATGTTGCTGGAAATATTGAAGATGTTTGTTATGTGTTTAAAACTGTTTATGTTCAAATAAACGGATATGTACAGCAGAATATATTAAAAAAATCTTATATATAAAATACAGTGTATGTGTGTTTGTGTGCGTGTGTGTGTCCAAGCAACTCCTTCGCTCTCACTGGTCCGATTTAGATGATTCATAGCTCATTCAAAAGCTCTAGAAAAGTTAGGCACAGGGAACGATTTTCGTTGAGCTCAGATTCAGGGTTGCCAGATTATGCGAGGTTAAAAATATATATTAATACATTATACTAGCAATAATTGCTAGTTGCTTTCATGATTCAAAGTGACTGATTCTTATTTTTCTTTTGTATCCAAAAGTGCTTTTATTATTTTTAAATTTATTAAAACTAGCTTCTTATTATAAACTAGCTTAAAAGCTGCCATATCGGGCGGCATTTAAACAAGTTCCCGTGGAGGACTTGGTTTGGCCATCATCAAAATAGCTAGGAAGGGGTAGATGTGATAGGCATCAATAAACTACAGAAGAACTCAAACGTCCATTTTGTTGTATATTAAATTCAGTTCCGTCTGGGTATATTAACTTTGAATTGTCTCGGTGAAAATTAACTTTAACACCAGTTTTCACAGCAGACTGAACCGAAAAAATATTTTGTTTAAATTTAGGGATATATAAAGCCCTTTTTAATAAACATTTACAAATATTTCCATTAGTATCTCGTAAATAAATACAGGCGTCGCCTCTTGTTAAAACTAAATTGTTAGCTCTAGTTCAATCAGCCAACTCTATGAAATGTGATGTAGGGTCAAAGTTTGGATCAAAAGTGACAAATTTCGTTTCATCCGTAATTACGTGATTTGGGGCCCTCGTATCGACTAGGTAAGAATTATAATTATTGGGTATTGTATCCAAACCAAACGAAAAGGCATATCTAGGTTTTTTACAAAAATACCTCCTTGTATAAAGTTGGCATTTAGCACGTATATGGCCGGTCATTCCAAAATAAAAGCAAATAATATTTGATTTTCTATTATTGTTGTTCCTATTGTTATTATAATAATTGTTTTTCAGACCCTCGTTTCTAATATCACCATTTCCAGTCTTGTAGGTCTGGGGAACTTGTTTTCTAAATTTTTTAAATGACGTTCTTAACTGCATTACGTTATTTGCTCGGTTTGAGGGGTACACATTTTTTCAGTTTCTTCATAACTACGTAACGCAATTTTAAACTCAGTAAAAGTTAAACTTTTGTCCTTTTGAGTTATTACTGTCGTGAATGGTTTAAAGGTCGAGGCTAAACCCCTTAAAACCATGGCTATTAACAGCCCATCTGAAATAGCCTCACCTGACATTTTTAAGGCATTTGTGACATTCTCAGCCTGTATAATGTAATCGGTTACGGATTCATTCTCCTGTCTCCTTAAAGCGGTTAATTCAGTATATAAAGCAATAATTTTAGGCTTACCTTTTGGCATGTAGTGTTCTCGCAATATTTGGAGTGCTTTGCATCCATTATCCTTAGCTTCCCTCATTAATAAAGACAAACCTCTATCATCCAAGCAGTGTATTAGTTCAGCGAACACGGTTGCATTTCTTTCCCTAAAATCATCATGCCCCTTCTGGTCGTCTTCGCAAAGGATGATGTCATGAAGTTTTTGTATTCTAAGGTAGCCTAAGAATTTTGTTTCCCACAATTCATATCTCGATACATTCCCGTCAAAATAAAGTCGTTGTCTGCGTTCATAACCAATGTTGTTCATGATGACGGTAGTCTTTGAGTATAGAATCCAGAGGTTGGCAGTGAATATTTCGAAGACAGTAGGAAAGCGTAGTTCATGTTAGCAGAGGATATCTCGATTCATTAGCATAGCGTAGTTCTTTCTTCTGTTCTGGTCATCTTTGGTTCTGACAGGTTCGCATTGGACATTCGTAGAGAGTAAACAAAATGGCCGCCTTTATATAAGACGGATCGAATATTTTACGCCTTCTGATTGGTTAACCTTTGTTAGGATACTTATAAAGTGAGTCCAGTCATTTGAGTTTGCTCACTAGTATATAATAGTACACAAAAATTGTAACAGGGAGCCCGAGCGTGTACACCCGGGCTAGGAACAAAAATTGTCTGAGCACCCGCAACCATCGGTTGTGCTGATGTCGGTGTGAGCACCGATCTCTCTCTCTCTCACTAGTGTAATGAGAGGGCGCGGCCTTGGGCAGCTCTTTCCCGGGGCTGGGCACCTCTCAGTACAATTTTCCTCAGTTGCGACCCTGTCCTTCGACGGAGCCGCCCCTGAGTGCACTCTGCCCAAAGACAGAGACAAAGCTGAGAGATAATAAATAATTTGTCACAAACCACTCGAGAGGGCGTAGATTTACTTGAACCCCACTGAGTCAAGTTGTGACACAAGCTCAGTTTTTAACGTGGGGACTCGAGTGCCTTCACTCAATCCGCTGGTCTTAGCTGGTCATAGCTTGTCCAAGCTGGTCCTTGTGCCCGGTAAATATCAGTGTGTGTAAACCACTCGAGAGTATTTACTCCCACTAAGACGAGTTGTGATACAAGGTTAATTTTTAAGGTGGGGACCCGAGCACGTACACCTGGGATAGGAACAATTCTCCCACGAATTGTGAGATTAAAAAGCCCCAGCTCTACTTTATAGCAATTTACGCAATAAAAACTCAATATCTGTATTATATATTATTTACTTCTAGGCAATATCACTCTTAAGTTTTTACTAATTTGGATATCGATTTTAAAAACGTTTATTTCATTAATGAACCATCCTTCATTACTTTTCTTTCATTCGAGGATTGTTTTGATTTTCATATCAAAAATAGTTCTGTTTAGGAATATCGTCTTATATAGTGCAGAAAAGTGTTAGAAATTTGCATTTTACTTGGCCATCAACAAATTGGCATCTATTTGTAAAACTTTCCTTAACTATAACAAGCCAATTTATGAATGAAATATTCATTTAAAATTTTTGTTTCAAAGATTTCAAGCAGTGAATATATCTTACTTTACGAAGCGATAACGAGCGAAGCCTGCTACTGTAAGATATGCATAATGTGTTAAAATATTTAATAATTTAAACGAATCTGAATTATTTCAAAACATGGATCTACAAGCGAGGCACAGAATTGGGCAAATATTCATTAATTGTTTCCTTATCAACGGTAATATACATTTTCCCTTCATTTATATAAGGGAATGCCGTTATCTTGTGAAAGAGTCACACACTCTCGCATGACGAGGGATCTCGCACTGCCGTTAAACTGGCGACCGGTTTAGACGCGTAATCCGTGGCAACTAACAGGTTAAAGAACTAATATTCATAACTATATTTCAATACATCTAGAGCGTAAGATCGCTAAGATGTATATTGCTCATATGATAGGATAAGGAACAAATAGGAAACATTTATAAATGTAACATGTTTCAATTCGATTTAATCTTCATCAGAAATATGGAGGAGAAAAGAAAATTCTGGCTTTTTTATTTTTGTGTTTGTTTTTCATTGGTTAAGTAGATCTTAATTTGCCTGATCAGAGGCCTTGCTGTCGGACGTAGTTTATCGTCTTACCCTGAACGCAGATGTAGTTTATCGTCATCACCAGGACGATCTTCATGGATGTGTGGATTGCATAATGGTTAAAATCTTGAATATGTAATCTATGGGCTGAGTTCAAAGGTTGGGTCTGTTGCGTTCACTTTGTAATATTGCCCTTTAGTGAGGTATAAACCCATCTGTTTTTCTACCAGCTATAGGTTAAATAGCACATTTCTGTTCTTGCTTGGTTACAAATCAAGGAGAATTTTCTATAGTGTAGAATCTCCAGACACTTCAGTGTTCGTGTGTATGATTTTTGTGTGCTTATGTATCATATCTATTTGCCCTATGCGGGATTTAGTTAATAATTTGTGTCCGTGTGTGTGTGTGCGTGCGTGTGCGCATGCGTGTGCGCATGCGTTTGTGCGTCTAGTAAACTTTTTTAAATTTCTGTCTGGTAGTGTTTGTATGTTGATTGGGGTGTTTTGTGTGGGAGGGAAAGAATTTAGGTTACACCGCTTGTGGTTGTAGGTAGTCTGATCTTAGATTTTTTATAGAAGTTGGTAATATAATCATCAACATTGTTCATTTGTGAAACTTAGGAATACCGGCATGACAGACAGAGATGACGCCGTCTATATAGACGCCATTTTCCTTTTCTAGTCGGTGCTGAAGTTAGCTGTTCCAGCGAGGGTTGAAGAAAGTAATGATTAAATAAGATACGAATATTGCATTAAATACATAGGGAGTAAAACTTGAATCCATTGCTAGATCAGCTACTTAGAAAGCAGGTTCACGGTGACGTGTGAGATATTTTTTCTAACGAGGCTATTGTGGGCTCTTCCACTTACTATAAAGTTAGTAGGAAAAGTAAGACTCGGGGGAACAGTGATATAGACTGTTCATCTGTCGAACTCTCTGTCTTGAGCAGAGAGAAACTAAGCGGGTTCTAAGGGAATATTTTGGGACGAACCTACGGGCTCGGAGAACCCACGGTAAACTCGGCCTTGTGCCACATACATCCCTGGGGGGGATGTTAAATATTAACAGTGATATAGACTGTTCTACCGAAGCTGTGACTGTTCGCAGCTCCTATCGACTTCTCTGCCTTGGGCAGAGAGGAACCCGGACGAGGCCGTGCCGAAGGGCAGAGTTTCGTCCAGGGAGGTAGAAAGACCCGAACCCGTTTATGCGGGTTCTAAGGGAATATTTTTGGACGAGTCTACGCGCTCGGATGACCCACATTAAACACAGCCTTGTGCCACATGTACCCTCGAGGGGGGATCACTGAATATAACAGTGATACAGACTGAACGCTAGTCAACCGACACACACTCCCAAGTCTTGTAACACGCTTCTGTTGTATTTAATGTTCAATACACAATTTATCTGCAACCTCTTGTTTTGTTATTTCTTAACCAATTACTTGGTCACAGCAATCACACATATCTGTAAGTCTACCATTCGCCCATGATTAGAATATTGCTGCCACATATGGACCGGTGCTCCTGCTGTTTATTTTGAGTTCCTTGATAAAATCCAAGGGAGAATCAGCAATATTATCGGTCCTGATCTGGTGGTTCGGATTTAGTTACATTCCCGTCGCCGCAAGGTTGCTTCTCTCTGCATTTTCTATAAATTATTTCATGGTAATTGTTCATATAAGCTCTTCTTTCTGGTACCTAGACTTTTCGAATTTAAGTGAAGTAGTAGACTGGTGACGAGATCTCATCAATTTACAGTTGTGCTGGCTAAATTCTATGCTGACATTTTCTTTCTCGCACTTCTCCCTTGTGGAAATCCCTTACATCTCCATGCTTTCGAGCCAACTTTAATCTGCAAAAATTTAATTCAAATATAAATCACTATCTACTGCCCTCCTGATTACTTGTTTCTCTTCCCACACATTATTAATGTTTCTGCTCCTAATTCTACCACACCTCTAGCCCCTTGTATCTTAGTGACTTTATTGCCTTGTTATGTCAGTTATATTAGAATCGATAATACTAATAAAAATAGAATTTAGAGTAATTGATTTATCGTGAACCATCAAGGGTTTTTTTTAAATCTCTATTGAACCGAAAGTGATATTAATATGGCTGAATGTCGTTGGAGATTATAAAGTTCTTGTAATTTAGATAATGAAGTACAGGATATCGAATGATGCTTTAGCTGTAGGATGGTGGAGTTTTATGCCGAACCGGTGATATGTGAGCGTGAAATAGATAGATAGATAGATAGATAGATAGATAGATAATCGAGATTTCAAAAAACAGTTCTATGCGAATACATAAAAAAAAAAAATTTTGGATATCAATTTTACTGGCAACAAAGGAATATTTTTTTGCGTACACAGGTTTCAGAATATCAGGTAAAATACGTACACAAAATTACGTTAACATGGAAGATTTTAAGTCAACCATTGTGGAACTTATCAAAATCCAATTTCAACAGTAACAAAAGTACGAACAGAGACATCTTGAATTACAAGAATTATTGCTACGTGTAATGTCAAATAAAGAGCAAATTTCCGAAAATAAAACAGTTCTCTCACAAGACGCTATTTGGAGAACTATCGAAGATTTCACGTACGCACCCGAAGAAGATAAAACTTTTGCAAATTACTTCCGAAGGTACGAAGATCTATTTGAATTTGACTGCAAAGATTGGTCAGACGCTCGTAAAGTACGTCTATTACTAAGAAAATTAGGCACATGCGAATATACCAAATTCGTAGATTATATCCTTCCAAGAAAAACAAGTGACCTAACTTTCAAAGAAGCCATAAAATTGTTAACAGAACTTTTCAGCCATAATACCTCACTATTCCACAAAAGATGGAAATGTCTGAACCTTACAAAAAAGGACAGCGGAAATTACATAACTTCGTCTATTGTTAATAAATATTGTGACGACTTCAAATTATCGGAACTCAGCGCGGACAATTTCGAATGATTAATTTACGTTCAAGGCCTGGTTTCAACCAAAGACGCGGAAATGAGACGCAGAATCCTTACTAAATTGGAGAGTGAACAAGAATTAATACTTCAAAAACTAGCCGAAGACTGCCAGAGATGCATCAGTGTGAAGAAAGACTCAAAAGACATAGAAGAAGCTGGCATCGCGCACATACATAAAGTACGATGCCAAACCAACTTTCCCTCCTCAGAAACAAACCAAACCAATCCCCCGCTCAAGAACAGGTAAAACAAAATTTTCTAACTCTAAAAATCAATATCAGAAAAACTACCACCCAATCCATGCTATCGCTGTGGGACTTGGCATTGGTTTAAAGACTGTCCATATCGTTTTAAAACTTGCCTAACATGCAAAAAAATAGGACACAAAAGTTCTCATTGTTGGTCTAGAAGAGAAAGAAAAAGCAGAATAAGAATCACGAGGACTGACCAAGCTGATGAGACTAACATAAGAAAATACGTACAAGTTGAAATGCAAAACAGAAAAGTCAGGCTACAGCTGTATTCTGGCTCAGACTTAACTATTATAAACCTACAAACATGGAGAAAACTGAACAAACCTGCCATGTTAAAAACGGATAAAATTGCTAGATCAGTAACGGGGAGAAAGATAAAATTTGAGAGTGAAGTAATTACTAATGTGACATTTAATGGAATGACGAAAAAGTTAAAAATGTACGTATTAAGAAATACAGAACACCTATTCGGAACGGACTGGATGCAAAAATTCGAACTGTGGGATATACCAATAAGTACGTACTGCCAAAATTTAAAAAAACTTACCAACCGAGGCAGACAAATTAAAAAAGAAACTAAAAACGAGTTTCCCCGAAGTATTTTCGGCAGGTCTCGGAAGATGTAAGAAAATGGCAGCAAATATCGAAATAAAAGAAAACGTTCAACCTATCTTCAAGAAAAAAAAGGAGCGTACCGTTTGCGTCAGTAGAAAAGATTGATCAAGAATTAGATAGACTCGAAAACACTGGTATATTGACAAAAGTAGAATACAGTAAATGGGCCGCTCCGACGGTCTACGTAAAAAAGAAATCAGGAGAAATTCGAGTTTGCGCTGATTTTTCTACAGGTTTGAACGCGGCAATAAAGGACTACCACTATCCTCTACCCAGTCCAGAAGAAGTATTCACTAAATGAAATGGCGGAAAATTTTTTTCTAAAATAGACTTAAGTGAAGCGTACATGCAAATTCCAGTCGATGAGGAAAGTTCAAAACTACTGTGCATAAACACACACAAAGGATTGTACAAATACCAAAGACTACCATTTGGGATTAAGGTCGCGCCGGCTATATTCCAACAGACAATAGATACGATGCTTGCCGGACTAGAGTACACGATTGCATACCTGGATGACGTATTGATTAATAGCGAAAGCGTTGAACAACACTGGGAACATGTACAAGAGGCGTTTAAGAGAATACAAAGCTATGGATTCAAAGTAAAAGAAAACAAATGCGATTTTTTTATGAAGGAAATTAAATACCTTGGCCATATAATAGATCAAGAAGGAAGATGACCAGACCCTGAAAGGTCAACACCAATAAAAAAAATGCCAGTTCCTAAGAACATAACAGAACTACAAAGTTTTCTAGGTTTAATGAGTTACTACCAGGAATTCATACCTCAAATGCATAAACTTCGCGCACCACTGAACGAGCTGCTAAAGAAAGAAAAAGTTTGGCAGTGGACAGATCAATGCCAGGAAACATTTGAGAAAATAATTAAGACGTTAACTTCAGATTTGTTTTTGGCACACTAAGATCCTAAATTAGAAATTATTGTAGCAAGTGACGCGAGCGCCTATGGAGTCGGCGCGTGTATATTACATAAAATGCCAGATGGGACAATAAAACCTATCGCACATGCTTCTCGAAATCTAATACCAGTGGAGAAAAATTACTCACAAATAGAGAAAGAAGATCTGGGAATTATCTTCGCGGTCACAAGCTTTCATAGGTATATCTATGGCAGATTTTTTACTCTGCAGACGGATCACAAGCCGTTAATAACAATTGTTGGTTCGAAAAAAGGTCTACCGGTTTACACTGCAAATAGGTTACTAAGATGGGGAACAATTCTTCTGAACTACAATTTCAGATTGGAGTATTTACCAACGAAAGAAATCGGGCACGCAGATGGTCTGTTGAGACTTATACCAACAAAAACATAACCATTGGAAGATACGGTAATCGCAGCCCTAAGAAATGAAGAAGATATCAGGACAGTACTATGTTGTACAGTTAGAAACCTCCCCGTCACACTACAAGACATAAAAAATGAAGCTAAAAATGACGAATTTATAAATGAAACAAAAGCAAAAATAGCAGAAAATGATAAGCAAATATCGGACAGCTTTTCTCTATGCGATAATGTGCTACTTTACAACGAAAGGGTTGTAATTCCCAAAACATTACAAAAGCGAATCCTAAAGGATTTGCACAGGGGACATCCTGGAAAAAATAGAATGAAGTCGCTAATGCAAAGCTATGTATATTGGAAAAATATGGACCAGCATATTACTCAGATGGTGGAAATGTGCAAGGGTTGTAACTTAGCAGCCAAAGCACCGCCGATCATCCAGAAGCCGATCATCCAGAGACTGATCGTCCGTGTCAAGAATACACGCACATTACGCAGGACCAATTGATGGTTTTTACTATTTGATCATAGTGGATAGTTATAATAAATGGCCGGAGGTGTTTCTGTGCAAAAATGCTACTGCGGAAACGACCATAAATTGTCTCCACGAACTATTCGCTCGGTTTGGAGTAGTAGATTGCCAAGTCACAGATAATGGAACGCAATTCACATCAGCAGATTTCCAAGAGTTTTGCGAAATTTATCAAGTCAAACATATAAAATCCCCGCCTTATCACCCCAGATCAAATGGGCAAGCGGAGAGATTTGTTGATACACTCAAAAGAGCGTTACGAAAAGCCTATGATGTGCCTACGGAAAAAGCATTACAGCAATTTCTTTAGGTATATCGAATTACGCCAAATAATGCTATGCCATCGACACTATTACCCGCAGAAGTGATGTTCGCCAGAAAAATCAGATCAGCATTTGATAAATTGCTACCAAATCAAACGAAACAAGTAACACAGCCCTACGCACCAAAAAGAAAATTCCTCCCTCCTTTTTAAAGCATATAAAAACAATACATCTTACTGAGAGCAAGGGACAATTGAGAAAAGAATCGGCAATATGGTTTACATAGTACAGGGACAAAAATTCTCACATAGAAGACACGTAAACCAAATAAGGAAGAGACCGTTACAGGATGCTAACGGTCCACCTCAGGAAGAGGTGATGGACACGATTTTCGATACATTTGATATAAAAAGACCGCAAACAATGCCAGAACCAAGAAAATCGCCCAGAAAAAGAAAGTTCACGGAACCTTTGGAAATAGATCCAAAGAAAAAAAGATATTAAAAACCCCTGCTACGCAAAAGCTGATGACACAATCATTTATGACTGCCTTAATAATAAGCCTGTGCGGTTCAATAAACTCAAATTGGCAGTTGATCTAAAATTCTGTTGTTAACCGAGGCAAGGAATGGATTGTTCATTTTAACGCCTCCAAAACGAAACCGTCTCATTTTTTATTGCCTAAGGGAATGTTTTTTTTACATTCTATTAGCATGAAGTGGAAAGATTATATTGCAGCAATTGCTTCGGTCTCCTGCCGGGAAAGTTGGTTCACTGTGTCGTGCTAGACAGTTTTTCTCACCAGAATCTATCTTATATATTTATAAGTCTACCATTCCACTTTGAATATTTTGCCACATATGGTCTGTTGTTCCTGCTATATATTTAGATTCTTGATAAAATCCAAAAAAGAATCTGCAATGTCATTGGTCCTAACCTGGTATTCCGGCTTCAGTCACTTTCTCACCCCCATAATGGCATTTTCCCTCATGGTCTATAACACTCTCTAACCCCCTTGCGTCTTAGTGGCCTTATTGCCTTGCTGGGGGTGTGTGAAATCATTAAAATTAAGAACTAGTTATTGGTACGCGTGTCATTCACTGTAATTGAACGCCCAGCAGCCGACTCACACCTCAACAGACCGCTGGATCCTGGAGATTTAA
The DNA here is from genome assembly GCA_964036315.1 of Acanthosepion esculentum. Classification (NCBI taxonomy): domain Eukaryota; kingdom Metazoa; phylum Mollusca; class Cephalopoda; order Sepiida; family Sepiidae; genus Acanthosepion; species Acanthosepion esculentum. Next base: position 7,897,912 of record OZ038480.1, read on the forward strand.
ATTTACATGCTACGGTTTGAAAGAAAACAGACAATATCATATCAAAAGAGAAAACAATGAAAATCTTTCCGGATTCACTTCGAAAATGATAATAAACATTTCGAAAATGATAATAAACGTCTAGAAAATGATAATATATATTTTGAAAATGATAAACATTTCGAAAATTATAATAAAACGTTTCGAAAATGATAATGAACGTTTCGAAAATGATAATGAACGTTTAGAAAATGATAATAAACGTTTAGAAAATGATAAACATTTTGAAAATAAGCATTTTGAAAATGATAATAAACATTTAGTGGAAAGCAGTGAAACGTTTGCTGAATAATGAAGAAATAATATTAATATCAAATAAAATTGAAAAGATATGTTCATTTTCTTGTAAAAATATTACTTTTATAACAAAATTATCAGCACGCACGCACACACGCACACATATATATATAATTGTTTAAAATTTGCTATATGTATAGTGGAAAAGTTCTCGGTATCGGTAATAGACCGTTTGGGTTAGGGTTAGTAAAGAGAGTGGACTTCGAAATCAACAGTCCGTTTCACGCTTCAAGCTATTATTAAAACTAATGATTACTTAAGCTGTGGAACTTACAATCACCATTACGTATATCTATGCAATGCTCATATATATATATATATATATATATATATATATATATATATATATATATATATATATATATATATCAAGTATGTGGTGCAGTTCAATTTACATGACATGAATCATTCATACAAAAAACAAATATTGAAGTAAGTTAATGATATAAATGACGAGAATACATCTTCGCAAACACATTTAATAATTGACATTAACCCCGAACCTGTAAATGAATGTTATGATCCCTGTTTATAAATTCCAGTTGTATAAGGACTTTTTTTTATTTTTTTACGAGCTTTCATCTGTTCCTACAGATATCCTCAGGTATTAAAATATATTTGTTTTTTACATCCAGGTAATAACAGGACAACGAAAGAATATGTGCAATCCGAAAGATGTTTTTAAGAAATGTGTTATTGTTAATTGTAAGAAATTTTTGAGCGTGCAGTGGCAACGCTGAGGTTGAATTTTTAAATTTTAAGATTGTGCGTTTTTGTACTAATATGGTAATAGGAGAATTCTTTTGTACTGGTAGGTTTTTCAGTCAATTTGGCATGAACTAAATTGTTCAATAAATAGAGGAATGTCACAGTTATTATCCGAAAGTTGCACGTCGGATCAGTTATTTTAATATCAAGTATGTAGTGCAGTTCAATTTACATGACATGAATCATTCATACAAAAAACATTTTTATATGAATGATTCATGTCATGTAGATGGCTCTGCAATGATAAATCTGCGTTTCATATGCACGAATTTATCGTTGCATAGCAATCTTCCATGCAAACAAACAATCATTGATGCAAAAAATTACCATTTTTAATCTCCGATGATGGCTTATGTAAGCCGAAAGCTTAGAAAGGAATAAGAATAAAACATGTATCAACATGGTGATTTTCTTTCGTTGTTCAATGATAATGTTATTAAGCTTATCAGACAATATGAAAAGAATTTGCTTAAAATAAATAGACAGAACTTGTATATATTATTTAATGAAACATGCAACAATATATATATATATTACATACATACATACATATATATATATATATATATATATATATATATATATATATGTATGTATGTATGTATGTATGTATGTATACATATATGAAGAAATATAGTCTTAAGGTGTACTATATTCATGGGAAAAAGTGCCCAATATCGGAGATATAACGTGTGTAAATATAAAAGTGAACATTGAAATCAACACTTAGAAGCGACAGCCTGTTTCATGCTAGACGCAATCATCAGGCCACACACACACACACACACACACACACACACACACACACACATATATATATATATATATATATATATAATGTGTTTGCTATATAAATGCTTAGCAAATAATGAAAAACGGATTGTCAGTTTTCAGGAATTAATCCAAGCGTTACTACACATTAGACATTATATATTTAATATAACTAAATAAATTTAATATAACTAAATTACATGTAAAAGTTACCGGCAGAATAAGGTGATTATATTATTTACGATTAGGCGATTATTTCTTGTTGGTTTGTCTTAATATTTGATTTATAAACTTCATTGTTTTCTTTCTTTAAATTTGATCGTTAATGTTTCCTTTATTCACGGATATTTTCGATTTTTATTCTCTGCTTTTTTCTTTCGTTTGACGATGTTTATTTTGTTCATTGTTGATGGCGTGCATTCATCTCTCGTTCTTTTCTTCTCAATGGTCTTCCTTCTTATATCCATCAATAACATCTTCATGTTTTTTTTTCTCTGTGTGAAAAAATGCAACTCGACACGACAGTAGAAGGCTTAATGAACAGACACAAAACTTTTTCCGCCTTTGCTACGGCAAATCCCGATGGAGCCACGATTCCGCGTCGTTGTTTTTTATTTTGTTTTCATTAAGGCTCATGTTATATATTTTTTTTAAATGCTACCGGGAATAATGTCTTTATTTCGAGTTAAAAAACAAAAAACCTCCTTCAGAGTTGAATTTCAGATAATATCGAATCTGTCCACTTCCTCATAAAATGAGTAAAATTTGACTTAAAGCTCGAGAATTTAGATAAATATAATATTTCGTTGTTTGAGTTCTAGTGAAAGATGTTAAAAAACAATGAAACAGACTGAATGCTTGGGTTGATCTGTTTTGAATAATTTAAAATAGCAAATCAGGATTGATCTTTTTCGCTTTTCCCGGAAGAATTAAATTGATGAAACAGTTTCCAGTATTTTTTATGAAAAAAAAAATGCTTACTCATTATTTAGTACGCAAATTACTTTTCATTGTTTTCTATGACGTTAGAGAACTTCTCAGCGAAATTATCCACTCCGTTACATTTGGTCATTTCAAAAGCTGTAAATATATTTGAAGAAAAATTGTATTCTGAGGAATGCAAAGCACCATTGTAAACTATTTTGCTGGACATGATATAAACTCTGAAATCCTTTCAGCAAAATCGTCTATTTCATCAAAATAGTTTAATGCGAAATTTTGCCGCATATTTTAAGAAATATTTTGCTGAGAGGAATCCAGAGCATAAAGTGTATTTCTTGACCTGAGGCCGTCTCTCAACGAAATAGTATTTTCCCTCATAACAGTTTAATGAAAAAGTTGTAAACATGAAACAAATTATTTTATCCATATCAATTCATGACAATACAATAAAATTTATTTCTTAGTGTATTTTATGATCCCAGATCGCCTCTTAGCTTTACTTAGGTCTTCTGGTCTATTGTAGACTTCATTTATTGGTTTGGTTTGGTTTGTTTTACGGCATATCAACCTCAATGGGTTATTTAATGCCGACAACATTTTTACGATAGATTCGTATGAATAGAATATGTATTCTTTGGTTTAGATTGGTTTGGTTTATTTTATTTTACGGCTTATCAACCTCAATGGGTTATATAATGACAACAATCTTTATTGCAGGCAATATTTTGTTTCGTCAAAAATCTCTTTCTTGTAATATTTTTCCTTCAAAATTGTATTGCTGGTAAATTTTTTTCAAAAAAGTATTATTGGTAATAGTTAACTATTTGCCCATAGCTGGGACGCTAGCAGGTGCTACCACCTTGGTCAGGGTGGACCTGGGAAAAACAGCAATTAAGATGTGGTTGACGCTTCTCAAAACCTCCTGATCAGAAGCCTTCTGGTCTATTGTAGACTTCATTTATTGGTTTGGTTTTGTTTGTTTTACGGCATATCAACCTCAATGGGTTATTTAATGCCGACAACATTTTTGTTTCTGGTAATATTTTTGTTTTGTCAAAAATCGATTTCTGTTAATATTTTTTCCTCAAAAATGTATACCTGGAAATATTATTTAAAAAAATGTATAGCTGGTAATATTGTTTTTTTTCAAAAACGTATAGCTGAAAATTTATTTCTGGAAATAATTTTTACAAAGTATTTCTGGTATTAAAACCTATTTTTACACTTTTATAATGCTTTTTACCTCAGTTTGGGGGTTAACTATTTGCCCATAGCTGGGACCGTAACAGGTGTTACCACCCCGGGTCAGGGTGGGCCTGGGAACACCAGCAATTAAGAGGTGGTTCCACGCTCCTCAAAACCTCCTGATCAGACGCCTTGCTGCTGGACGTAGTTTATCGTAGGACGCAGACGTAGTTTATCGTCTTACCCAGGACGCCTTCATTTATTATTTTTGCAATCTTGTCTATGCGAAAATCATCCAAGGCTCCCAGCATCTCTATTACAATTCCGTCTGGCCCTGCCACTTTGTTTCCGTTCACTTTGGTCAGTACAGATTCCATATCAGATTTTAATATTTCTGGCCCGTCGATATTTATTTGTATTGTGAGTTGTCCTCATATATTGTGGAAGTAGCTCTCCGATATATTCGTTCCATCTCTAAAGTATTTTTACTTTCTCTAATATCAATGTCCCATCTTTGGTTTTGATGCATCGTGTTGATGTGCATCTTTTTGTTCTGTTTGTTCTCTTATTTTTATGCATTTTATCTGTGATAATCATTCTCTCTATGTCAGCCCGTCCTGGTTATGAAGATAAACTACATCCGCGTCCTGGGTAAGACGATAAACTACGTCCAACAGCAAGGCCTCTGATTAGGAGGTTTTGAGGAGCTTGAAACTACCTCTTAATTCCTGGTGTTCCCAGGTCCACCCTGACCCGGGGTGGTAGCACCTGTTAGGGGTCTCATCTATGGGCAAATAGTTAACCCCCAAACTGAGGTAAAAAGCATTATAAAAGTGCAAAAATAGGTTTTAATACCAGAAATAGTTTGTAAAAAACATTATTGCCAGAAATAAATTTTTGAAGAAAAAAAATTATTACCAGCAATATATTTAAAAAAATATTACCAGTAATACGTTTTTGAAAAAAAAAAAAAAAAAAAATTACCAGCAATACATGTTTTAAAATAATATTACCAGCTATACATTTTTGAGGAAAAAAATATTACCAGAAATAGATTTTTGACAAAACAAAATATTACCAGCAATAAAAAATGTTATGGGCAATAAATAATCCATTGAGGTTGAAATGCCGTAAAACAAAATAAACCAAACCAATCTAAATCAAAGAATAAATATTCTATTCATACGAATCTATCCTAAAAATGTTGTCGGCTTTAAATAACCCATTGGGGTTGAAATGCCGTAAAACAAAATAAACCAAACCAATCTAAATCAAAGAATACATATTCTATTCATACGAATCTATCCTAAAAATGTTGCTGGCATTAAATAACCCATTGAGGTTGATATGCCGTAAAACAAAAAAAAAACAAACAAAACAATCTAAACCAAAGAATACATATTCTATTCATACGAATCTATCCTAAGAATGTTGTCGGCATTAAATAACACATTGAGGTTGATATGCCGTAAAACAAAATAAACCAAACCAATCTAAATCAAAGAATACATATTCTATTCATACGAATTTATCCTAAAAATATTGTCGGCATTAAATAACCCATTGAGGTTGAAATGCCGTAAAACAAAATAAACCAAACCAATCTAAATCAAAGAATACATATTCTATTCATACGAATCTATCCTAAAAATGTTGCTGGCATTAAATAACCCATTGAGGTTGATATGCCGTAAAACAAAAAAAAAAAAAACAAACCAATCTAAACCAAAGAATACATATTCTATTCATACGAATCTATCCTAAAAACGTTGTCGGCATTAAATAACCCATTGAGGTTGATATGCCGTAAAACACAACAAACCAAACCATCTATTTCTGCAAATCTTTCGTTTCGCCATTCTTCTTTAGCCCGCCTGCATTTCATCTTATTTCTTTGTGTAGTCTCCTATATTTTGTGCCGTGACTTGGCATTGTTTTTTGTCTTCTTTTCATTATCTCGAGAATTTCATATGTCTAATCTACTAATGTTAAAAAAGCAACCACTGCCTGGTAGATTGTAAATTATTATTTTATGACTTTTATGCACTGATTATTTTGTGTCCAAGTATTTTTCACGGGATTTTGGTCGCTGTGTTCTCATGCTTTCCTCAGGTATCCGTCCCATTTGGTAACTTCTGAGAATGTCGAATGAAACCATTTATTTGATTTAATGGAAAATTGCCTTCTCATTCTTTTACCTGTGATATCTAGTACTCTTTGAGAATTTCAGAACTCTTAATTTTCAATTCTTCTTGATGCTGCTGATCTGAATCTCTATCTCCCAATTTGACACCTGAATATTTCTCTTCTATCTAAACCCAAGGACTGAACTTATATCTTTTCAACTTCCAGGGGATGCAGATTTTAGTTTCACTAGAGCTCTTGTTCAGTATGCGCCCTATGGTGACGTATAATTACAACAACGTTTCGCAGACAGAAGTGTGCATTATTTGTTTGTTTTCTTTGTTGGTAATTAACGAGCCTAAGGAGTTCTTGAGAAAAACACCTAAGAGAATTAAGAAGAACTATAACTATAGCAAAAACAGCGGAAAATGTTTTGACAATTTTGAGGCGGTCAAAATAGTGGCATTAAGGCGTGCCCAGACATAATTGGCTATTTTCAAATTAAGTGAATTGTTAGAAGTGTATTTTTTCTCAACATTTCTCCCTTCTCACTTTTCTCCACGTCTTATAAACAATTTTGTCTTCTTAGTCTCAAAGTAGCGTTTTACATAGCTGGTTAATCAGAATGGCGGGAAAACTGGTCTCAATTGAGGTTAGTTACATTAGAAGTTATCCAACAGATAACAACTTCATATTCAGTTAAAAAAAAACGAACTCAGATTAAATCATTTTAAAATCGAAACATTATTATTAATGATAATTTTAACTGATTTATCGTTTATAAATTTACTACTTATACAAGAAGCATATGAAAATAAATATGGCGGCTTCTTTGACAAACATTTACTTTGTAATCGTTGTGTTTTAGATCGATTTGGTCCTTGTCAAGTTTGACATTGTGTGACACATTTTTCAGCTGGCTACAGACTAGGCGAGTAATGTAACTACGTTACCAGTTTGTGATAATGGAAATATGATATGCCCAAATTCTCTTTTAGGTACTGCCTTTTTCGCGAACAATCATGACAGGCAAGTGAAGGGATCCTTTGTCTTTATATCCGACCATGAAGCACAATACAGGGCTACGGTATGAGATGTATTTTTATACAATGTAAACGTAAACTATCTCGGAAGAGGGGTTTGACCAAATGCCCGCTTCTGCTTACTATTCGTCTTAAATCATTGTGACATTTTTTTTTCTTTCTTTTTTTTTAAGCATTCAACCCCAAGCAAGGCGGGAAGCCACTAGCACGCAAGGGGTTACAGAGTTGGAGCGAGAACAAAGAGGAGTGATAGAGGAAAGGATGAAGAGACGGTCAGGGGATAGATCAGGGCATCTGGAGACGTAGATTAACGTTACATTTGAATAGCTGGAGATTACAGCTATCAGGGAAACAAGAAATGGGGAGGGAGATCCACAGGCGAGAAGTGCGAGACATGAAGCTATTGGAGTAGAAGAGACGGCTACATTTAACAGTTTCAACAGTGAAATGGTGAGCGAGATATCAGCCTAGTTAAGCGCTTAAATTCATGAAGTCTGGGAACCAGCCAAAGCAGCTCATCGAAGCAGTTACCATGAAAGTATTTGTAAAAAAGACAGTACAACTGCACGTCTGTGAGAGAGCGACTGCAGACGAGATGCCAGATCAGATCCAATTACATTGTATGCCATTAACAAAACATTATATCAATTTAGAGAATAATGTAACAGAAACATTTGTAAATATAATTTTAGCATTTTGTGAGCAGATTATTTTAGTGTTTGTTATAAAAGGAAGCTGTTTGTCACGAGATTTTGTGAAAAGGTCCGAAGATTTTCACTCATTGGTGCCGTCTTTTCTTGTTGTTGCTGAAGAATCTGATATAATTTCTCCTTTCTCGAACTAATTCGACTATTTAAAAGCTCCTGATTTCCGAAATCTATACACTACGTTTCATAGGACAATTAACTTCAGTTTCAGTTCACGTATACTCGCGAAGACACTGAAATGTTTTTCTATTGCTTTCGGCTTTTCACCAAAGACCTGGTGTGTGTTAATTACAAATATCTTGTCAAAGTTGCACTTAGTGCTTGTTTGATACCGACATCGTGGATCGTGTGCATCGTAGAGCTATGGTTAACAAGCTAATTTCCTTAACTATATACTGTAGCATCTTCTATCCTCAATGAGTGCTCTACACCTCTCTGCTTGTGCTATATCGAGACCAAATTAATGAGACCATCGTGGAGAGTGGTTAGTAATTTCTCCACACTGATTATAACTACAGACTTTGATTCGATGTGGATGCCCTACACTTGTAATTATGAAACTTAATAGCAAGGACGTTTACATTATTCGGAATGTTTTGTCGTCATATTTATTACAACGTTTCGGCCGTTGTACGCTCCGGACTTCTTCAGGTGGTTGTCAAACTGAACCATTTATTTCGCTCACTGGAGTAGACTGTTCTAGTTCCACGTGCCATGTCTAATGGATGTCAGTTATCAGTTATCTCCTGTTAATTCCCCTCTACAAGTTCTCGACTACCATAACCAGGTATTGACCTAACACTTTTGGGGTTCTGTCACTGGATCTAACCAACGACTTTATGCTCTGTACCATGTGTCCTTGAGGACATCTGTGTATGAATTTCTGGGTATTATAAACCTAATGTCTTCAGCAAACATTTTTACCAGTGCTCATATTGCAATTTTTTCTGTTATCATTACATGTTTTTTACCAGAGCTCATATTGCAATCTTTGTTGTTAATATCGCTTTTTTATGGCACTCCTTATTACTGGTTCCCATATTGTATTCATTTCTATGCTTTGTCGGCTCAGGAGATTTTAAATATGGCGACAAAGATGAGGATAATAGTCCGTATAATGTAAATAGTGTACATAATAACTCATCTCAGAAATATGGACAGATATTGAAGGGCCGAAACGTTGTGACAAATATGGCAACAAAGATGAGGACAATAGTCTGAATAATGTAAATAGTGTACATAATACCTCATCTCAGAAATATAGACAGATACAGCAAGGACGTTTCCCGGTAAAATATGGGTTAGTAAACATACTTAGAATAAGAAAGAGTTCAAATGTTTAGGTTACCTAATGTAGACAGAGAGCTTGGAAAATTTAACACTCGCAAGACATGTTGAAGGTAAGAAGGACAAAGGGAATTGCAAAGAACATATCTAACGAGCTTGTGTAAATGATTGTAAAAAGTAGAGATGAGGAGAAATAGCAAGAACACAAACACTGCTAAGAACAACAAAGGGCAGGAAGTTGTGGAGAATAATGACCGCTCACGCCCTGAAGGACATGGCACAAATTTTCACAGTCTAATATAACTGTAGTGAGTATGATCCTCATCGGGCACTTCTCACTTTTGATCTGGCACTAGGCAAGCTCAGTTTATTTATTGTACAGTGCCGTTCGATAAAAGTGATTCCCCTGATTTTTTTTCCTATATGTAAAATAAAGTGAGTTACTATTTGAATACACTTCATATATATATATATATATATATATATATATATATATATATATATATATATATATATATGATGATGATGAAAAATATGGAAAAGACAAAGCAAAATCCGAGTTTGGATGCAGCTGGGTTCCCTTCCCAAATCGAACCCGTAGACCTCGACCGTGTTGATGGTAAGCGGCCGGATGGCACTAGGCAAGCTCAGTTTATTTATTGTACAGTGCCGTTCGATAAAAGTGATTCCCCTGATTTTTTTTCCTATATGTAAAATAAAGTGAGTTACTATTTGAATACACTTCATATATATATATATATATATATATATATATATATATATATATATATATATATATATATATGATGATGAAAAATATGGAAAAGACAAAGCAAAATCCGAGTTTGGATGCAGCTGGGTTCCCTTCCCAAATCGAACCCGTAGACCTCGACCGTGTTGATGGTAAGCGGCCGGATGGCATTACCATTTTCTCTTTTAAAGTCGTTAATTTGGGATGCGACCTGTGCGGATACATTTTCGGCCGGTAATTTGATCAGATCGGGACGTAGAGATAAAAAAAAACAGTTAAATATTATTCTCTTTCTGATAGATTTTTTTTTACTCCTATGGCAGTGGAGACTTCTTGGGTTATTGGCCCTCGTTCGATGGCGTTCCTTCCGAGGATTGGCACGATTGCGTCTCGATTAAGGAACGAGCCTCGCGAAACGGAGTGGCTCTCGCAGCGTGTCTCACTGGCGATGGTTCGAGGTAATGCTTTCTCCATCATAGCGGCTGGCAGAGAATAGAAAAAATTGTTTATAGTTACTTTCTTCTGGAATTGTCATCATTGGTCAAATGAACTTGCTTTGTTTCAATAAATTCATTTCGATTTTAATTTGAAAACTATATTTGGATTAATACAAACTTTCATGAAAGTGTAAGAATTACAGAACCAAATACAACGTTTTACTAATTTTACAAATTGTGCAAAACTGAAATTTGTGGTTTACATTTGAATTCTGGTTTTATACATCGATTATTAACAAAAGAAAAACGAACATGCGAATCAACATAATCACTTGAAAATAATTCAATTCTCGTCAGGAAACGTTTTAAAATTAACGCTATAGCTAACATTAACCCTCAGACGAATTTACAATTTTCCCACGAGCAGAAATTATGATGTTGTGGAGTTTAAAATTCGTTGAAAAATGTTGCATTTCTAAAAACCCAAGTTAATTCGTTCTCCCAAAATGCCATGTTTGTCTAATTTGCTATGCCATATATTTGTGATATTATTACGGTGTTTGCTAAACAAATTCTTGCTAGTGGGAAAATGTTATTCGTCTTCTACGTATTGAATGTTAAGATCGATCACACAAGAACTTCCTTCTCTCCGTATCAGTTCTGTACTTTATCATTTTAAATATCAGACTAACGCTGATTATATAAGAGGTTCAACTGGAAGTAGGAATAAATACACATCTGCCAGTCAATATTCAGAAAAGAAATTGGAATAATTTACAACATAATTTAAAGAGCCGTGTCAATACATTTAGGCCGGTGATAGTTGGATATTTGTTAAATAAGCATCAATTTCCCTGTCCAATTGCAAGAAATGTCCTTGGTACTGAGGAAGGGCTTACATATATTAAGTCTTTCCAGCCCCATCTTTGTAAGACGAAGAAATGGCTTTTAGCAGTGCATGTCATCGGTCTCTGATGATTTTATATTTAATATATACAACTTGTTTCGCTCAATCAATTGCGACTGAATGAATCTATACTTGCTGCCTTGTGCCACATCTGAGCTAGGATTAGTAAATCTCTATACAACAGCCTATTTCTATAGTTTCTATATTTTTTCAGTCCCCGATAGAGTTCTGACGATAGAAGAATGAACGACGGTTTTTCCCTCTTTTTCTTTACATTTTTACGCCAACTAAAACCATTTGTCATCCTTTCCTTTTGTGTGATTTCAATATCTACTTTTTTACTTCATTATTTATATTATTCGGACTCATCTTTGTCTCCATATTTATTACAACGTTTCGGCCGTTGTACGCTCCGGCTTTCTTCAGGTGGTTGGAATGTCGAACTGAACCCTTTATTTCGCTCACTGGGGTAGAATGTTCTAGTTACACGTGCCATTATTAATGGATGTCAGTTATCAGTTATCTCCTGTTAATTTCCCTCTCCAAGTTCTTCACTGCCTTAACCGGGTATTGAACTCACACGCTTTGGGTCCTCTCACTGGATCTAACTAACGCCTTTATCCACTGTGCCATGTGTCCTTGAGGAAATCTGTGTATGAATTTCTGGGTATTAGAAACCTAATGTCTTCATCAACCATTTTCATTACATATTTTTACCAGAGCTCATATTGGAATTGTTGTTGTTATTATTGCTTTTCTCTGGTACTCCTTATTACTGGTTCCCATATTGTATTCATTTCTATGCTTGGTCAGCTCAGGAGATTTTTGTGGCCTAGCATATGTGCTGATTCCTTAAGTTTACGAATTTTCCAATGGTGTTCTTTGTCTATGATGTCAACCTGATCCCACTGAGGGCGGTGATCTCCCTTCTATCTCCATATGTGGTCAGCCACACCTGATTTTTCCACTTCCCCTCATGTTACAGCTTTCTGGTGATCTTGAAGCCTTACCTTAAGGGGGCGGCCTGTCTCCCCTTTATATTTCTTCCCGCAGCTGCACGGGATAGTGTATACGCAGTCTTTAGTCATGCTTTCATCTGTTACTGCTACTAACATATTTAGCATTTATGTCGATTTTCCCCGTGTTTAATAAAATAAATGCTCTTACCCTGGCTATTAGGATGTCACACTTTAAAAACAGGCAGAACATTCATACGTTTTAAAAATATAACTTAATAGAAACCAAGCAATATTTTAATACAGGTGCTTTTAAAATATGACAGTGGATCAATAGTCAATTTTTATCTATATAATATTTCTATTGTAATAAACAAGCCGGCTACTAATCTACTATATTTGTGATAGTAGGCAATACAATTCTTTGTTCTATGGTTGACAGCCTCCATTTTCTTCAGGGTGTTGGATGTATGTATGAGAGAACGAGAGACCGGACAGAGGATGTTGATTATGTATAGGTAATCGTCTGAACATGCAGCAAATATTACAGGGAAAATAAACTATTGCAAGCACAAACATCTCACCTTTTACCTTTGCATTCGTTGGCGCAATCAAAATAAGATGCTGGCAGAGTCTTTAGTTGATCTTCCTTTAATCTCGCCATGTCACTCAGTATGAGTGGATGGGGTGGGTGTCCTTTGATCGCATCAATTATGACCCCGCTTCTTTTCTTACTGCAATTTCCTGAATATATAAAACATGCGTCAAAATGCATTACATAAAATATATGTACCTTTTCTATATTCATATCCATCACACACACACACACACACACACACACACACACACACACACACACACACACACACACATACATACATATATATGTGGATGGCAATATGTGTGTGTGTATATATATATATATATATATATATATATATATATATATATATATATATATATATATATATATATATATATATATATATATATATATATATATATTTGGAAGTGCGTGTGAATGAGTGCTGATATCTGATAGCATTAAAATCTTTGTTAAATTCAATTCTAGCATTTTTACAAGATTCTGTAATTTAATTTGCCAGGGGAAATTATATGTCAGTTCAAGGAAATAGATTTCCAAGTGCATTTATCAACAGTTCGAATTATGTTATTCATCTAAAGGTTACAAAGGAATAGCACAAACCAGGAAATATACTGATTAGTGTTTCTATCAATTGGTCGACATGAACGTACCTTATTTCAATATTGGCCTGTTTGCTAGAAGAAATCTAAGGACCGATTATTAAAAGCCGATATTAAGTAAAATGATAAAGAAAAAGAAATTGAAACTTAAACACCAATAATTAGCACGAAAGTTCATTGAGGTACGAAGTTGGCGCAACGGTTAACTTGAAGACAAATGGAATCAATAAACTGAGTTCGAATCCCAGCTGTGTTTACTTCGTATAGTTTCTTTTTAGAAAAGGCGTGAATCTGTTTTCGTCAATAGCTCATATCAGGAAATATACTTTCGCTTCTTGGGATACGTAATTCAGTATAACCTGTTACATATTATTTGGGATCGAGTTTGATCTTTGTAAATCCCACTGACCCGAATAACGTTATTAATGACATCATTAGACATTAACTATCAGCTTGCATCAAGGAATCATTTTATTATATAGAAGTATTACATTTTCTTCTCCTGCTGCTATAAATATACACTTTGATATTTTAAAACCGCTCCTCCTTTAGCAAAAAGAATAATTAATAGCTTTCTTCACTTGTAAAAAATGTTGCATTTTCTTATCGCACATCAATAAATAACTTAAAAAGTTATTTTTCTTACATTATGAATTATAATCATCACAGTGATCGACTGCAGAGTCAAACACCGGGTTTGACATCACATAAAATGCACACACGTACATGAAGATTAAGCGTTTGCAAAATTTCACAATCCTTTTCACAACTCGACATTGAATATGCAGTTGAAAACCGGGTTTTAGCTGGAGATATTTTCATACACGTAATAAATTTGCTAAAACATAACCAAAAGAAAATAGTCTTTTTTACTATAGGAAATGATGCAATTTCCCGCCAAAGAAAGTTCGAGAAAAATCGGATCAACTTTGGCGCAATTCTTAATATATAAAAACCGCCAATGCACGTTTTCTAAAAAAATAAAACACTCGACCACATTTTTTGACCAATCGGGTGTACAAGAAAATACGCGGTCGCTTCGTAAGAAATTTGTGGAGCTAACGCGCGTGTGCATGATCCCATCAGAACATTTAAATAAGGAGAATATTTTCAAACCTCTTCAGAACAGTTTACTTGTCCGGCAAGATGAACACATCTGTATCTCACCAGCAGCCTGCTCCATACAACTGTGTCTCACCAGCAGCCCGCTCCATACAACTGTGTCTCAACAGCAGCCCGCTCCATACAACTGTGTCTCACCAGCAGCCCGCTCCATACAACTGTGTCTCAACAGCAGCCCGCTCCATACAACTGTATCTCACGAGCAGCCCGCTCCATACAACTGTGTCTCACCAGCAGCCCGCTCCATACAACTGTGTCTCACCAGCAGCCCGCTCCATACAACTGTGTCTCACCAGCAGTCCGCTCCATACAACTGTGTCTCACCAGCAGTCCGCTCCATACAACTGTGTCTCACCAGCAGCCCACTCCATACAACTGTGTCTCACCAGCAGCCCGCTCCATACAACTGTGTCTCACCAGCAGTCCGCTCCATACAACTGTGTCTCACCAGCAGCCCGCTCCATACAACTGTGTCTCACCAGCAGCCCGCTCCATACAACTGTGTCTCACCAGCAGCCCGCTCCATACAACTGTATCTCACCAGCAGCCCGCTCCTTTGACAACTAAATGAACATTATGAAATTACGATTCTCAACTTGGTGATAATGCTTTTAACGCCACACAGCTGCTGATATTTCTCTATAACTCGCAGAGACTTTGAAGAAAAGCAAAACACGAACGATTAATTTTTGTTCTCAGATATTTCCACAAGTTCTTGTGTTGTAAAAAGAAAAGGGAATAAAAACTTCTTTATTTTGTAGCACTCATGTTAATCATTTTCTATTAACATTAGTACCACTAAACTTACATTCAAACAAGATATTTTAAGAAACTAAATGACTTAGAACTAAATTAAACTTTGATGGACTTACCATTACATTTGAAAGTGTTTAAAATTTCAGTTGTCATATTTATCAGAAATGCTTTCTCCTCTTTTGGACTATTTAACTATATGATATTCAAAACATTAATCAATTCCTCTTTTGTTCTAGGATTTTCTTGATATTTTTATTACTTCATGATTCCAAATTGTCCACATAGGTCCAGTAGGTTCCATACCTCGGATCTGGTTTGGCTGTAAACGTCAGTCTTTTTATGCCTGCCATTCATTAACCCCCTTTTGGATACACAGCCTAGAGCTCCACCTATCGTGAAATGAGCAGTGTTTTTACTCACCAGAAAGAATTTTCCTGAAGAAATTGCCATGTTTAATGGTGGACTACAATTGATCAAATTAAAATTCTAGGGTAGACACGTTTCAGACCGATATTTATTTATTGTTCAAAAGTAAATAAGTAAAAGCCAATCGAAAAGATTATAAATTTCTAAACTATAATAATTTGGCAATCAATATCTACTTACCTAATAAATATTTATCTATTTGTTCTTAATTATAAGACGCATTACAAATCTTTTAAGGACTACCGCCTACAGAAAATTATTCAGCCTCCATAGCTATTTATATCGAGGATTGTTAGACGGACTACCATTTGTAATACATTGGAAGTAATGTAACATTTGCATATTTAAGAATTGAAATGAACGCCATATAAAGCGAGAAATAGGAAATATAATTTCAAAATGCCCTAAATTGAATACGATTTTAAATAGGTATTAAAATAATTTCAGTTATTTTTTTAAAAAAGATGTGCGGATGACGTAACTGTTATCGGCGCGGAAAGTGGAAGTGACGAGCCGGGTTCAAATTCAACGTTAAGTTTGTTGCGTCCACTTCGCACCTTAGTCGAAAGATAAGATTCTTTTTTCTTCTCAGCTCGAAGTTAAATAGCACGGTAGTCTATTCTCTCTAGATTTGGATTGCATACCCCCCACGAAAGACCCATCCCCCACTCCCATCAGCATGGCTGATACTAAACCTCCAAGAGAGTGACTCGTTGTGCCCTCTAGGCATAACATTCTCAGCTGACATGAAGTGGAAATTGTCTCCATTGTCAGGTCAGCTGCTAAGAAAGTTGTACCGTGATAGACATTTTTTCTCGCCAGAATCTAACATTCATTCCATACCTTGAATATTGCTGCCACATAAGGTCTGGTGTTCTTGCTGGATATTTAGAGATTCTTGATAAAAATCCAAAGAGGAATCAGCAAGATTATTGGCGTCTCAGATTCAGTCACTTTCCCACCGCCGTCATGTAGCTTTTCTCTGCCTTTTCTGTAAGTACTTTCATGATAATTCTTCAGATAAACTCTTCGCTATGGTACCTAAACTTTAGGAATTTTAGCGAAGTACTAAATTGGCAACAAGGTCTCATCAATTCACAGTTGAATTGACTAGATGTAACCATAAGTTCTATGCTAAGAGTTTATTTTCTCGTACTTCTCGCTTGTGGAACTCTATTCTGGTCCTAGGCCATTCCAGTCAACTTTAAAAAACAATTAAAAGCAATTTCAATTGTTATCTACTGTCGTCTTGATTATTTCTTCTATTGTTTTCGATTCTTAATGATGTTTCTGTTTTCCTTATTCTTTCACACTCAGGGACCTTAGTGGCTTTACTGCCTTGCGTGGGGTGGGGTGATAGGAAATAAAATCTATGAAAAGAACAACTCTGAAGTCAAAACCGTAAAGCAGTAAAGAGAAATTTCACGGATATGTTTCCTAAGATGATATGACAATAATCATGTAATAAAGGAAAATGGTCTATGGAGGGCCATGATCGTTTACGGCCTGAAAGGACATGGACCCCCCCCCCGACAAAAAAAAACAACTGTAAAGAACAACAGAAAAGACATGACAAATTTACGAATATTTTTAATTAGAATTCTTTATTAATAAAAAAATTTATCGTCAGGGTGCAATGATTAGCGAATTGTCTTTGTAGGTCATTACTACGGACGAGTGAGTTTGCGCATCACTGAGTAATTTTCAGCACTGCCAGATAGAAAGAAAGATATACAGAGCGCTAGAGAGAGAGATACAGAGAGAGAAGAGGGAGAGATGGATAGAAATTATTTATTTACAAACGATTCTCATAACGATTCGAAAAAATGCATAATAAATATATCTGTGTTATAAGGTAATTTCGTATTCGTGATCTGAGTATATAATCTTACATGCGGCCATAACACAATGTAACAAATAGAAAAAAAGCCAGATTCGTGGCTGCAGCTGGGTTTGTGCCAAAGGAAACGTTTTGATATTTCCGCCACGAAGAGAGAGAAAGGATTTTAATAATGGGATGGAACAAACTTGTTAAACCTAACCATTTTTTTCTGGGAGAAGCAAAGAAAAACAATTTGGGTTAAGGATCGTCGTCTGCGATACGGAAGCCGCTAAGAAAGAAAGGCAAATGGTAAGATTTCAATAGCAGCAGCAGCTGCAACAAAAGAGAGACTTTGGTGAGTGTAATCAAACATGACAACAGCAGCACTCATCAGCATTCAGATTGGGTTTAAAGCTACAAATTCTCTACATAAAATTGTCACACATTGGATTAAAACAATGGTTCGTGTAATTAATTGATGACAGTAATTATGAGTTTAATCCCTAATGACATAGTAATTGTGAGTTCAATCCCTAGTGACATCTATGAGTTCAATTAGTTGGATTCAGTGGAAAAAAAGCGAATAATTAAAATGCACTAAACAAGACCTAGATGAGATAAAACTAGACATGGACACGAGAACAATTTACTCTGATAGATTAAATAAAGGTGTTCAGTTCGAAGTTCCCTCTAGTTTAACTGGATCGACATACACCTGATGAAGGCTGGATGGCACAACGGTCGAAACGCTGTGATAACAACAAGAAAAATGAGGCCAATAGTTCGCATGTAAATAATGAGTATTCATTTATTTGATGAGGCTTCAATCAATAGTCGAAAAACCAAAAGGGTTAACAGAATCCACATTGCTTAGCTGTCCTCTGTCCAATCCTCCTCCTCGTCCCTCACACACTAACTTCGAATATGTGCCTTTAATTCTAAGACGGTGACCTCCCTACAACCTTTTGCATTTTGCACCTTTTAGCAATAATTAATCTTTTACAAGCTCTCTTGTTGATGTAGAATGTGTCCCTGCATCCAGTTATTTAAATTTATCAAATAAGTTATCTTTCAACGCAACATGTGAGTGTTACATTCTCGGCGTCTTCTCTCCTCATTATTTCTCTTAAAAATTCAAATTCCTTTTTAAAATTTTTTTTCGGTATCATCAATAAATATATATGCACACGTTACTATTCTTTATAGATGCACCCCCAAAAATTATATTACCAGCTAGCAGCTACTCTATCCTATGACCAAGCTATCACCGTTCAAAGGGGGGTGCAATTATCTATCCTACATATCCCCGATTTCAGATTATGACTAATTCCATTTTCGACTTCTCTTATAAATGTTATTTTCCTTTTTTCACTCTACACCACTTGCTACCCTATCGCTATTTCCATGGCAAATGTTCAAAAGAGCTACATTCCTTAGTTCCACCAGTTCATGCATTTAGAGCTAAGTCTCTTGCTGCTCTATTGTTCTTTCCATGGCAAATATTCAGAAGAGCTACATTCATTAGTTTCAACATTTCAGACCTTTACAGCTAAGCCTATCTCTCGCTACGCTATCGCTATTTCCATGGCAAATATTCAGACGTGATACATTCCTTAGTTCCACTAGTTCAGGCCTTCACATCACTGACCCACCATGCCACGTTCACCGGGTCGACTTATCTACATTCCCTTTGTATTCCATTGGTAAGGAGGATGTTCTACTCAACAGAATCTTCCCTAAACGTGTTAATCGGCTTTCGAAAGAATGTTTTCCCGACTCTTACGGTCTTAACCTCTTCAAGTTTAGAGCAACGTTTATCTATCCTACGCATATTCATTTTATAATTGCAAATGTAAGTTCTTTTCGACTTCTATTAAATTCATAAGATATTTTTCAGCTTCCCTTATAAAGTTTATTTTCAGTTGTACCCTTTTTCTGTGCAAACGCATCGCTTGTTTTGCAGCTTAATGTAAACATTTGACCGATAAGAAACAGTATGAACTAAATCCTCATGTTTACGAATTTCATCCTATAGCGACTTACTACCACTGAAATCCTTTTCACCCCATTCCTTACTTCAGCTCCAGCAAACGTTGCACATCTTCTAATGAATGTTTTTGCTATTCTTACATTAAACGAGATTTTACCGTCAACATTTGGTCCAATAGGATGATCTCACTTATTTCTACGAAAGAAAAAAATTGGCAGTATACACGCGTGGATTTCAAGTTGAATATGCTTTTAAGCTATTTTGACATTGAAACTATTTTTTCGAAATATTGTATAAATGTATATCATCACACACATCACAAACACACCTGAATAAACGAATGACAGAACTAATTTCAAATCGTAACTAATTTCAACTCGGAAATAATTTCAACTCGGAACTAATTTCAACTCGGAAATAATTTCAACTCGGAACTATTTCTACTTGGAATTAATTTCAACTCGGAATTAATTTCAACTCGGAACTAATTTCAACTCGGAACTATTTCACATTGGAACTAATTTCAAATCGGAATTAATTTCAACTCGGAACTAATTTCAACTCGGAACTAATTTCAACTCGGAATTAATTTCTACTCGATTTAAAAACAAAGTTATCAATTTCCGTGAATTCTTAACCAAAATGCAATGAGTTGGTGTCAATTTTTTAATTTAGCATTAAATATCCTTAGTAGATAATTCAGAATTAATCTTTTCTGTAGTTTTCATTAAATAGTTCCGAGTTGAAATTAGTTTCGAGTTGAAATTAATTCTGCACCCCAAATAAACAGATACAGACACATAAATACATGATAGTTGCCATGTCGTTTGGCCATCGCAAGATAACATTGCAAGACTCAATTGTGATTTATGATTTCAAGCAATGTCTGCATATGTCATTTTTGGAGAAAGTGGAGAAAGACCTTCGCACTGGGGTCAAAACGCAAACAAAGAATAACATGTATCTCTCCAAAAAGGACAAATCAACATCATTTGGGTGCTATCAAGCCGTAGGTTTTACATCAGATTTTTTTTCTCTTATATGGACGCCATAACGAAGGCTAATGGCCCAACACGCCTAGCGGGCATACGCGCATATGGAAATCAAGCGAGGTATTTTTACATCCCAAAACCTGGGCTAGATGACCATTGATTCCCCACTCACTCCACCAACGCATCAGTCTAGCGCGTTGCCCTCACTATTAAATATAGCCTTAAACAAAACCGTAAACCCGTGTCAGAAACAATATGCAACTTTTCACAATTCGCACATGTTCATTTTGTGGTAGTAAACGTGTTAAAATTTGTTTACCATACACTCAATTTGCAATTTTTTTTATAACCCTGAAATGTGTTACCATGTGAGTAATATTTTCTTTATAATGTTTACAAGCACTAGATTGACTCCATCTCGTGTATACTTAGAAAAAGAAATTAACTATTGGGACAAGTAGATGTTTATTTAAGACTTGAAATTGAATTTTTCTTTTTGACTGAATAATTGACTGTTTCACACTTCGTGAAATGCGTTTTGATTACATTCCGTTGCATAGGCTAAATTTCCCAGCAAAACATTCGACAAATTTAATCTGCCATTACGTTTTTCCACGGTGCCTTTAAAGTTTCTTGGAGGGGGAACATTACTTGAAATAAATAAATATTATTTAAGATTTTGAAAAGAGAGAGACCAATTCGTGGCAGATTTTCTTCATGGTTATAGCCATCTCCACAGATTTGCGATACCTTACGTTTAAAATGAATTAAAATTTTTTAAAAATCTTTCCCAAAGCTTTTATTTTAGTTTTAATTTCAAGCTAATAGATTAAATTTAATATTTCCAATAAGCAAAATACTTTGCTGTATTTGAAAAACTAATTTAAATCGACTCAAATGACTTTTCTTTTTGAAATTGCTGAAATTTTGGTTTTAGCATTAATTTTAGCCACCTATCTTCAGAATGGTTCAGTGAATAAATGCGTTAGTTAGATCCAGTGACAGGACCCAAAGAGTGTGAGTTCAATACCCGGTTAAGGCAGTGGAGAACTTGGAGAGGGGAATTAACAGGAGATAACTGATAACTGACATCCATTAAACATGGCACGTGGAACTAGAACAGTCTACCCCAGTGAGCGAAATAAAGGGTTCAATTCGACATTCCAACCACCTGAAGAAGACCGGAGCGTGCAACGGCCTAAACGTTGTAATAAATATGGTGACAAAGATGAGGATGATAGTCCGAATAATGTAAATAGTGTAATTCTTTCCATAAAATATATTTTTCTGAAACTTTATTTGAGTAATATTAGCGGATTCAAAATATAATTTATCTGATTTAAATCAAATATTACTTTAAGTTAAAATATAGCAGAAATGCATTTTTAACACGACGGTAGCTGTTTATATAAACTGTTGAGAGTTTGATGACAAATGGTTGATAATCCATTTGTCATCAAGCTGTCAACTCGGAAATAACTCGATTTAACAACAACATACGCGTGTGTAGAAACCAAGCGAGGTATTTCCACATCGCAGCGCCTGGGCTAGTTGACCATTGATTCACCACTAATGAATAACATATTTAAAAAAATGTCCGTAAAGTATCTGGCCATTAGATATTATCGAGAAATAAATTTAAAAAATGTCTGTAAAGTATCTGGCCATTAGATATTATCGAAAAATAGATTTAAAAATTGTCTGTAAAGTATCTGGCCATTAGATATTATCGAAAAATAGATTAAAAAATGTCTGTAAAGTATCTGGCCATTAGATGTTATCGAAAAATAGATTTAAAAAATGTGTGTAGAGTATCTGGCCATTAAATATTATCGAATAATAGTTTAAAAAAATGTCTGTAAAGTATCTGGCCATTAGATATTATCGAATAATAGATTTTAAAAATGTCTGTAGAGTATCTAGCCATTAAATATTATCGAATAATAGATCTTAAAAATATCTGTAACGTATCTGCCTATTAGATATTATCGAATAATAGATTTTTAAAATGCCTGTAAAGTATCTGGCCATTAGATATTATCGAGAAATAAATTTAAAAAATGTCTGTAAAGTATCTGGCCATTAGATATTATCGAAAAATAGATTTAAAAATGTCTGTAAAGTATCTGGCCATTAGATATTATCGAAAAATAGATTAAAAAAATGTCTGTAAAGTATCTGGCCATTAGATATTATCGAAAAATAGATTAAAAAATGTCTGTAAAGTATCTGGCCATTAGATGTTATCGAAAAATAGATTTAAAAAATGTGTGTAGAGTATCTGGCCATTAAATATTATCGAATAATAGTTTAAAAAATGTCTGTAAAGTATCTGGCCATTAGATATTATCGAATAATAGATTTTAAAAATGTCTGTAGAGTATCTCACCATTAAATATTATCGAATAATAGATCTTAAAAATATCTGTAACGTATCTGGTTATTAGATATTATCGAATAATAGATTTTTAAAATGCCTGTAAAGTATCTGGCCATTAGATATTATCGAGAAATAAATTTTAAAAAATGTCTGTAAAGTATCTGGCCATTAGATATTATCGAAAAATAGATTTAAAAATGTCTGTAAAGTATCTGGCCATTAGATATTATCGAAAAATAGATTTAAAAAATGTCTGTAAAGTATCTGGCCATTAGATATTATCGAAAAATAGATTTAAAAATTGTCTGTAAAGTATCTGGCCATTAGATATTATCGAAAAATAGATTTAAAAATGTCTGTAAAGTATCGGGCCATTAGATATTATCGAAAAATAGATTTTAAAAATGTCTGTAGAGTATCTGGCTATTAGATATTATCGAATAATAGATTTTAAAAATGTCTGTAAAGTATCTGGCCATTAAATGTTATCGAAAAATAGATTTTAAAAATGTCTCTTGTGTATCATGCCATTAAATAATATCGAATAATAGATTTAAAAAATGTCTGTAATGTATCTGGCCATTAGATGTTATCGAAATATAGATTTTAAAAATGTCTGTAGAGTATCTAGCCATTAAATATTATCGACAAATAGATTTAAATATGTCTGTAAAGTATGAGGCCATTAGATACTATCGCCAAATAGATTTAAAATATTTTTGAAAAGTATCTGGCCATTGGATATTATCGAAAAATAGATTATGCAGGGCGTTGGTCGGTAAGTTGATTGTGTTTCTTCCTATAGTTTATCAAGCATTTGTCGATCATTTTACGGCTTATCAACCCATCGTGATTTATTTTACGGCTTATCAACCCATCGTGATTTATTTTACAGCTTATCAACACAGTTATTTATTTTAAGTTGAAGCATATTTTGAATTTGAAGAATAATTCTTTTTTTCCGACTGAATATTACCTAAAATCTTTGAGAATAACATTATTTTCCAGGACAAGTTCTACAATTTAACCCATAGTTGGGAGAGCTGATGAATTCATATATAAGAATATTTGCGGTAAGTGAATGTAACAGATCTGAGAGGAATGCGAACTCAGCTCATTGATTTGTACTTTCGGGACAATATTCATGAGACCATCCACACATCCACACCTCGGAAACTGACGCATTTTCAAAGTACCACCCCGCTTCGCAATTCACACATTGTACCCAGCGTTCTTTCCACCTTTGAAAACAGTTTGTGAAAAGTTTCTATTTCTCAGCTCAAGATTCAAACGGTAACTGCGTTTGAGAATATGAACTTGTTGACCCTCGCTAGTATATTCTCTCTTGGATATTTTATGACTTTGTGGTCTTTGGATGTTTTGAAGTCACGGAGATTACGGTTGCTGCATTCTCTGCCAATAGACCTGCTCTTTCGACCGTTTGATCGTCTGTGGAGATGATGACGATGATGATGATGATGATGAGGATGATGATGATGATGATGGTGATGGTGATTGTCGAAAAGAAATTTCTCATTGGAGCCCCCAAAAGTTGGGATCAATCAATTACACTTCGATGGAGATCACATGCACAAGACAGAATACGCAGAAACCTGAATGGAGAAAATCTTTTGAAATTTAATACCTTTTTCAACTTTATTAATTTATAATGGAAAAAAGTTCTATATTATTATCCTGTATTTAGATGATTTGAAGGCTCGCAGTTGAGAGGGAAAAACATAGATAGATAGATAGATAGATAGATAGATAGATGTGAACAGAATGAGATAGATATGAACAGAATAAAATAGATAGATAGATAGATAGATATGAACAGAATGAGATAGATATGAACAGAATAAAATAGATAGATAGATAGATAGATATGAATTGAGTGGGATAGATATAAATAGATATATAGATGTTAACAGATTGAGATAGACAGACAGACAGCTAGATAGATATTAAGAAACTGATTTAGATAGATAGATAGATAGAGAGACAGGTATGAAGAAACAAATAGATAGATAGATAGATAGATAGATAGATATGAACATAATGATATAGATAAGCAGAATGAGATAGATAGATATGAAGAAACTGAGATAGATCGATAAACATGAAGAAACTGATATATATATATATATATATATATATATATATATATATATATGTAGATAGATAGATAGATATGAAGAAACTGATATAGATTGATAGGTAGAAACAGAATGGGATATATATATATATATATATATATATATATATATATATATATATATATATATATATATATATATATATATATATAGATAGATAGATAGATAAAGAGAGAGAGACAGACAGACAGACAATGAATGTTTTTATGCATCCAACTACAACTGATATGACATTTAACTCTAGTAAATACGGTGGCTTGGTTGTACTATTGTCTTCATGGATACCATTGTGGAGCACGATTGCTAAATCTTTTATATTTTAAAAATATATTTTAGAAGTATCAGCTTCATTCATATGCAACATAAAGATAACATTATTATAACAAAAACAAACCAAAGCAACGCCTAAACTAAAATTTAGCTCCAGAACAATTCTGTCTGCAAGCAAACATATGCAGATCTTGATATGAATAGTTATAAAAGCTTCGGAGTCACTCAAATAGGAACATCTTAAGGGAAGTACAAACGACACCGGCAAATGAAGTCATGCCAAGGGAGATAACAAATGTTCTTCATCTGATGGAAAAGAGATAGCAAATGACACTAAGAAATGCCATAGAATGGCGGATGTTATGCTAAAACTTTAGAAATAAATACTAGCAAATATACAGATATAAGAAAATTAATAGAGAAATTCAATCAAATGATATTTTTCTAATATGGTTCTCTGTCTGGTTTTAATATTTCATAGCTTAGTCTAACCTGGTGATTTGCCTCGAGAGGTTAAACATGTAAACTTTGACGTAAAAAAAACAAAATTTTTAAACAAAATTTAAAATTTGCTAGAAAGGATTAAATTTTTTAAAAAATTATCAAAAAATATTTTGGTCTTTTCTCTTAATAATAGCATAAACATTTTTGCAATAAAAGTTTCTTTTTATTAAGTTTGGTGCCTTTTTCATCATGCTATACTGTTTTTGGGACGTAGAATCATATGGTTTTACTTTTTCAAATTTCCATTTGTTGACAGTTGTTCATACTTTATCATATTCTTTAGTACACGTAGCAAACCAGTTTTATCGTATCATTGTTGCTATTACCAAACTGTTTCCGGTATCTATCTGGATTCTTTGTGACAGCTCGATAAATTCTTGCTTCAAGTGTCCTTGTCTTTCAAGACGCTGGTTTTACACACTTTATAAAATTGTCAAGTATTTTACAATGTGATGGTATAGGACGACGATACAAATCATTTTTTAAACAAACTGAAAGGACAATTTGAATTCTGTTTACAACTTGTACTTTAGATTAAGATTTCTTTTGCTGTTATCGATAAAAAAACAGAATGAAAAGTAATGCTGGCAAACTGATGTGGTTCTTTAATTCAGAAATAAAATAACAGCAAAAAATAAGAATGAAAAAAGGAAAGAAGAGAAAAAAGACGATTACGCCAAATCAAAGAAGACATTTTTTATACTTTCAGATCTTTAAAAAGGATATAATCTATATAAATGATATCTACATCTGTTGGATATCAATAAGGCTATGAATAATAATCACACAAAAAAAAAAAAACGACTAAAATTTAAAATAGTCTCTGAAATAAGTAATCAGTTGTGTAGCATGCCCCTTGTTATGCATGGGTTGATTCCATCATCATATATATATATATATATATATATCTATATATATATTAAGACATTTTTATGTTTAACATTCTTTTTATAGATACAAATATTTAAGTAAATGATTTGTTTATAATAAACAGTATTAAAAAACATTTACCGGTCTGCATATCCGATAAATTTTTATAGGAAATAGTCACCCTCCGACAGGATTCGAACCTGTATCCTATACGGAACCGTCATATAGCCTGACGTGCCTTTTAATCGATTCGGCCACAGAAGATCGCTCGGTTAGCAAGGTCGAATTTACTGCTTATAAACTTCAATCTTCCATGAATCTTTCACGTACATTCATAACTGCTCATGGCGTATCAAATGTAAACAAATGACGTCACACATTATGAAATGGACAAAATCTGACAATTATTTTAAGACATTTTTATCTTTAACATTCTTTTTATAGATACAAATGAAATGTAAATGCTCTGTTTATAATAAAGTAAATGCTCTGTTTATAATAAAAAGTATTAAACAACATTTACCGGCCTGAATGTTCGAGAAATTCTCATAGAAAATATTCGTCCTCTGAAATTTCTCGGACATACAAGCCGGTAAATGTTGTTTAATACTGTTTATTATAAACAGAGCATTTACTTAAATATTTGTATCTATAAAAAGAATGTATAAACATAAAAATGTCTTAAAATAATTTTCGGACTTTGTCCATTTCATAATATATATATATGTATAAATGGTGGTACTCGCTTGGAAAGACCTTGGATAGCTCGACTTGCAGTAAAACTCATCAGAACCCGAGGAAAAATGGGAAATAAAAAGAAGAAAGAACCAAGAACATTAAAACAAGGCGGAGACAATCGTGCAGTGTTTAAGCTCCAAGTCCAAAGGAAAAAAAACAAAAAAAAACGAGTAAAGGTTTTAACCTGAAGATTCGTTTAGGTGAAACCACCTAGGTAGGTGTCCAGTAGCGTGGTAGCTTGAATTTTGGTGTCCTGGTATAGCGTGGTAGCTTGAAATTTGGTGTCAGTGCTCAATATCAGAGATAGAGCGTGTGTAAATATAAAAGTGGACATGGAAGTCAGCACTTAGAGGCGACAGTCTGTTTCATGCTAGTGCAATCGTCAAGCGACTCTCTCTCTCTCTCTCTCTCTCTCTCTCTCTCTATATATATATATATATATATATATATATATATATATATATATATATGGTGTTCTAATAACTTGGACCGATTTCAAATGTGAATTAAATTTAAGCGTCTAATGATTTTTTCTTTTTCTTTCAGATTTAACAACTTAAGTTTTTGTCAATTTCAACCATGGAAAAATTAACAATCAAGCAATGTGTTAAAGTTATCGAAGCCTATTAGTTATTGGTACACCCTATATAACGCGATTTATTTATGATTAATATTACATGATTATTGTAATCCATATTACAGGAAAACAAACGCAAATAAGGGAAGATTTTTTCTAAATTTAATCCATAAACACTTTAACTATTCACCAAACACTGAAAAAAGATTTTTAACAAAATCAATGTTAAGATCAGCTATAGATACATCTATCTTTCATCTTAACAACATTATAATAAACAAATATATTTTCAACAAAGACAACGTATATTCTTTTAAAAATAAATGAAACTGTCGAAAAAATACGATCTGCCCCTTAAACGGTCAATGTATGTCCGATAATATTGTATACCGAGCAAACACACGTCTCGATAACGATGTTAAATTTTATTTTGGTTCCACGGAAATTTCGTTTTTACCAATATCGAATTTTAAATGCTAAACCAGCACTGCTCTCTTCAAAAATTTCTGGCAATTAAAGAATGATGGCATCTCACCATCAATCAACTGTGAAATTATATTTAGAGCTAAGTCTTATAACGGTAATGAAAAAAATTCAACTTATGCTTGTTGAAATATTCGTTATGTCAAAACACCTAAATAACCCTAGCTTATTAAAAAAAGGAATGAATTGATTGTTAGACGTAGGTACAAAAATAAATTTCTGCTTAAATATGTTGATCCAGATTAATTTTTAAAACTTTAATTTTTTCATGTAAATTACTGTTTATTTTTTAACATAAATTACTATTTAATTACATTGAATATAAATTTATGTTTTTTGTTTAAATAAGAACAAGTAATCTCCCTATAATTAAAAAATTAAAAATTAAAATATCAATATTTACCACACGAAAATATAATTTTTAATTTTCTCTTTTTACATACATATATAAATCCCGCTTATTTTAATTGCGAAATATAATTTTAAAGTAAAAAAAACACTTATTTCTGCATAATATATAACTGTGCTAACACTGTGGTTACATTATGATTCAAACTGCGTGACGGTCACTCCATACTCAGCACCTGAAGATTGTGTCGTGCATGAAACTGAGAGTCGTGCTAGCGGCGAGGGATATATATATATATATATTGTTATGGGTCCTTACCTATAACTGCAGAATGAACTCTTCCTAACACTATGTATACTATGCCTCTCAAGAGAGAGGGACGAATTGAGTCGAGCTGATAGTAGTTCACTCCAAACCAGACTGACAGTCATACTAACACCTTCCACATATTGTATTATTATTCCGTGTAATATATCTTCGTTATTTCTACTCGTGTGTTCGTGTTGTTCATCCTTGGTCCTAACCTGGACCATAACAGTGGCGACGAGGATATTGAAGAAACGAATTCTACGCGGAGAATCTAAAAAAGCATAACAGAGGCGACGGAGGTATTGAAAAAAACAAGTTCTACGCGAAGAAAAGAAAAAGAAAAAAATTTTTTGGACACCAACCTTAACAGTTGTAACGAAGACACGAATTTTACCTGTCAGCCAGAACTGTCTATCCTCCTGTGAATTTATATATATATATATATATATATATATATATATATATATATATATATATATATATATATATATATTAGAATTAATTAAAGTTATGATGTATTTTTTTAATAAATTTTACCTATATTAAAGGTTAGATAAATATTTTGAAAATAACTGCCTATGTTTTTGGGCGAAACAGTGAAATAGAATTAGTATTTTTTATTAAAAAAAAAGTAAGCACGAGACACATTGCTGATTGTAACACAGTTACTTGGCCGGGATGATTCATGCATATTTCAAAAGCAATTATATCAGTGAATACGTTTTACATTGCCTGACAAGCCAAGTAGACATCCACGACTTTGATGTTTTATAAAGGAGAATATAAATGTGACTTGATCAACCCTGAGGTTTTTAAGAACATTATTCAGAGAATTCAATAAAAAATCTTTGCCGAACCGTTTCCTTTGAAGATTATTAAATCGTATTCCTTTTTTTTTGTTGAAGAAATACCTCAGGCATAAGTATCGAAAATTTATCGAAGTTTTGCATAAATAAATGCCTCGATCATCAACGCAGTGACAGGCAAATACTTCGAGCTCTAAAATTGATATGCTTTACCGATTGACCGAGTTTATCCGAGTCTAGAAGAAAGTTAGAGTAGTGGGATTAAATGAAGATTGATTTCTCGAGTCGAGGGAATAGGTTATGAGCTTGCTAACTATCAAATAACGTAAGATATCAGATATTTATCAAGTTTAGCGCCAGCAAAATGTCACCCCTACAGACAAATGTCACGTTTTGTAAGTAATCTCAATATATCGTTCACATAAAAAAGTCCAGTTTGATCTACTAAGAACTCAGGATCTCAAAACTGTGTTATAAAATATTGTCTCACTTATACTCATGTACAGAGTAACATTTATAGGAGGGTTAGCGTATTTATTTAATTAATTCAATGCCAGTGATAATTATGTAGTTACAGTTCGTTATTCTGACTAACAACAGAAAGTTACTGTTTCTTACTTAAAAGAAATACGCATCTTTCTTTCGTTTATGGCTTACACGTTACTAATTTTTTTTCAGCCTTTTCGTTCTTAGGTAGATTGATATTATTAACGATTTCTTTTTGAGTTATGCAGCTGTGTATGTGTTCTAAATTTGAAGAAGAATTCTAGATAGACACTGGATCTGACCAACGCCGTTATCCATTGTGCATGTGTCCTTGGCACAGGAGATAAAGGCGTTGGTTAGATCCAGTGACAGGATCCAAAGAGTTCAATACCCGGTAAAGGCAGTGGAGAACATTCAGAGGTGAAAATTAACAGGAGATAACTGACAAACATGGCACGTGGAACTAGAACAGTCTACCCCAGTGAGCGAAATAAAGGGTTCAGTTGGACATTCCAACCACCTGAAGAAGGCCGGAGCGTACAACGGCCGAAACGTTGTAATAAATATGGCGACAAAGATGAGGACAATAGTCCAAATAATGTAAATACAGTAGATTTAAATTACATGGTAACTGCACTCAACTCGCATGTAATTAGTTGGTCATGTGTACTGTCACTTTTTAATCATCTATTTACTATTTTTCTCCCTTATCAATTCCGTTTGATAAAACAGGCTTAACCGAAGGAAGGCGGCCTAAATATACTATCCTTATATATATATATATATATATATATATATATATATATATATATATATATATATATATATATATAAAAGCATAGTATATTTATATTTATATATTATAATATAATAATATTATATATTATATTTCTATATATATATATATATATATATATATATATATATATATATATATATATATATATATAGTATATTTAGGAGCGCCTTGCTTCGGTTAAGCCTGTTTTATCAAACATATATAAATATATGTATGTGTGTGTGTGTGTCCTGGTAGGATGAGACCGAATAGACTGAAATTGTGTAGCGATTTTACATGTTTTCAGTATAATATCTTAATATATATATTTATATATATATATATTAATATATTAAATCATCTATCTAATATATATTATATATTTAATCATCTATGTACTATTTTTCTCCTTCATCCATTCCGTTTGATAAAACAGGTTTAAAGGAGGAAGGCGGCCTAAATATACTATGCTTTTATATATATATATATATATATATATATATATATATATATATATATATATATATATATATGTGTGTGTGTGTGTGTGTGTGTGTGTGTGTGTCCAGGTACGATGTGAACGAATAGGCTGAAATTGTGTCTTTTCTTTGCTTTGTTTATAGTCGACTATTTGTTTTTTCAATCATATTCTTTCATCAATTAAACCCTCTTTTTTTCTATATATCTTTGCCCATGTATGTAAAATTTTAATAATTGTGTGTCTGTTTATGTCTTTATTAGTATGTGTGTGTGTGATTGCTTATGTATTCCCTTAATTGTATGTATATGTGTCTGCTATTATTTTCTTTGACATGGATCTCTCTATTTCTTGTGTCGTCCATGTTTTTGCGTGTTTATATATCTAAATATATTTACGTGTTTGCGTATTATGATGAGATTGTGTCTATCTTGTCATTTGTAAAACTTCATCTGCCCGCATCATCTGAATTCAGATACATTCAATTGCATCTAATTTGTTACGATATTTGAATCTCCTTAGATTAGCGTTTGTTCTAAGTGAAAATTTGACTTTTTGATTAAAAAAATAAATAAATAAACAATATATATATATATTTTCCTTCCTTCCTTCTTTGAATAATTTGATAATATTTTAAACTTAATGCAGAGTTGAATTTAAAATTTGTAATTTTTATTTTTTAACTTTATAGTAAGCTTAAAATTAATCAGAATGATTTCTAATTTAATCTAACATTAATATTAAGTCATAAAGAGCTTGTCTCTGAGGTTCGTTGTCAATTTTTTTTTAATTATCATATACTTGGTTTTTGAATGGTCATTGTAGATTACGTAACAATGTTTCCCCTAATGAGGGGAGTTTGGCTAGTTTTGAACTTTTGAACTTTTTTTTCATTCTGCAATCAGAACCATCACTTGAGAAGACACCAGAAGTGTTGAAACAAAATGGCTATTTATTTGTTTATGTTATAATTTTTCAATAAATACTACACACACACACACACACACACACACACACACACGCATATATATATATATATATATATATACATACATACATATATATATATATATACCAAACACATACCCTCCTCTATTGAATGTAGGATCAGTAATAACTCTTCAAACAAAGATGTTTTTAATAAACATCGAGATATTTACAATTCTGCACTCAAAAATAGTGGATACAAAAATACTACTATTCAATATAAAAGCCTTATTAATAGCAACCATAATAAGAGAAAGAGATCTAGAAAAATCATATGGTTTACTCCCCCTTTTAATATTATGGTTAAAACTAAATTGGGGCGCATGTTTCTAAACCTCATTAAAACACATTTCCCCAAATCTGAAACTAACTCACTTAGTAAAATATTTAACCCCAATACTCTTAAGTTAAGCTATAGTTGTGCAGATAACCTAGAGAAAATAATTAAAAAACATAACAACAGAGTCTTCAGCAAGTTTATGGACTCGGAGAACCTGATAACCCACAAGGTTGCAAGCAGCAATACTAAGCGTAAAGACACAGATAATAAATTATGTAATTGTAGGAATCCTAATAATTGTCCACTAAAAAATAATTGTTTAACTAGCTTTGTAGTTTATCTTAGTACAATATCAACACTATAAAATCCAAATATAAAGAAATTTTACATTGGTTGCACCATGAGACCATTCAAGGAACGTTGGCGGGGTCATATGCAATCTTTTAATAACAGTAACTATAAGTATATGACTTCATTATCCAAATACTTTTGGAGTCTGAAAGAAAAAAATAAAACACCTAAGGTTAAATAGAAATTGATTAGAAAAGCCCGGACATGTAACTCCCTATACGCCCCGTGTTACCTATGCCTTAACGAAAAATTTGAAATAATTAGATTTAAAAATAAGACTGATCTTTTAAATCAAAGATATGAACTAATAGTTAACTGTAA
The DNA here is from genome assembly GCA_964036315.1 of Acanthosepion esculentum. Classification (NCBI taxonomy): domain Eukaryota; kingdom Metazoa; phylum Mollusca; class Cephalopoda; order Sepiida; family Sepiidae; genus Acanthosepion; species Acanthosepion esculentum. The sequence continues at coordinate 7,931,563 of OZ038480.1, forward strand.
ACATAGTTTTAAGTTTAACTTAGTATAGATATCATACAATTTCAATGATAATGATAAGTTAAATTCAAGAGACTATTACCTTTATAACATGAGGGTCACCTGGCCGATATGAAGGTGTACTGTGTAATTACAAAGTGATATACATGCCTGTATTTGTATGCATATATTTGTATGTATATGTGTTTGTACGGTTGGATGTGTAGGCATCTATATAGGGATATTTTATATGTCAATAGCTTATTTAGGGAATTCTATGGACATACCTATATATATGTAAGTATGCGAAAAATTTTTTTTAAAAGGATGTATGTTGATACTGATACATGAGATTGCCCGTGCGCGATTTCTTTGAAATATATATATATATATATATATATATATATATGTGTGTGTGTATGTGTATGTATGTATGTATATGTATATGTATATATATATATATATATATATATATATATGTGTGTATATATGTGTGTATATGTGTGTATATGTGTGGGTGTGTGCGTTTGTGCGTATGTATGTGAGTATATATGTATGCGTGGGTGTATATATACACACATATATATATATTTGCATGGGTTTAATTTACGTTGTTTGATTTTTCATGTATATGCGTGTAATTATAAATGTCTGTTTATATGTTTGATTCATATACACATATGTATGCATACGTAGGTATGTGTATGTAAGTATGTATGTGTATGGGTAAAAGGGAAAAAACAACGTCCATTCAAAAGAAAACTAATGACACCTTATCACAATTTCTTTAGCCCTCTCTCTCTATTTGTGTCTTTTTGACCTATCACCCTCCCACTGATTCCGTTGACAGGTCCGGGGTCGGTACCTGGTTTTCCTCAAAAGAATTTGGGGAGGAAGAAGTCGAGGTGTTGCGTCTAGCTCAACCATATCTCTCTACCCCCTTCACACACCCCCAGTGATAACCTTGCTTCGTGGTCAGGCTTTTTGAATCACCATATACTTGCGTTTTGATTGGTCATTCTGACTTATGTTACAGCGTTTACCCCTAGCGAAGGACCGTTAAGGAATTTGTAACTTTTTGAATACCATTTATTCTACATTCAACATCATCACTTAATAAGACACTGGAAGTGTCGAAACGAAATGGCTATTTTTGTAGTGATTTCATAACATATTTATGTTATAATATTTAAATAAATGATTATATATATATATATATATATATATATATATATATTTATGTATATATATATATATATATATATATATATATATATATATATATACGCATACATACATACATACATACATATATATATATATATATATATATATATATATATATATATATATATATATATATATATATATATATATATATATATATCCAGGGAGGCATCTATGTCAAAAGACAGAGCAAAAATGCAGCTCTCAATCTTCAAGACCTACAGAGAAAATCATATTGATTTTGATGTGAGTTTTGACGATTGCGACCTGCCATTTTAGAGCTCTCAAGAAATAAAAAATATTACCTATGGGATTTTAAGTGTCTTATATTCTTTAATTAATTAATTAATAATGATAATAATAATAATTATAATAATAATAATATATAAATATACATCTATATCTCTATATATATGTGTGTGTGTGTGTGTGTGTGTGTGTGTGTGTGTGTCCAGATGAAATGAAAAAAAGTTTGATATTCTTTAATTAATAATATTAATATAAACACATATATATATATATATATATATATATATATATATATATATATATATATATATATATATATATACGCGCAAACACACGTATATATTCTATATTCAACACCATGTATATATATATATATATATATATATATATATATATATATATATATATATATATATATATATATATATATATATATTCAACACCATCAATTGATAAGACACCAGATCTCTTGAAACAAAATGTCTATTTTTGTAGTGACTTTATAACATATTTATGTTATAATTTTCGAATAAATAATTATATATATATATATATATATATATATATATATAGATATATATATATATGTATATATATATATATCTATCTATCTATCTATCTATCTATCTATATATATATATATATATATATATATATATATATATATACATATATATATATATATATATATATGTCCAAATGAAATGAAAACGAATCAAATATAAATTACATCGTTCACAACATTAATTTAAATTAGTACCCAATACAGTAGTAGAGCAATAATTTTTTATTATGGGCCATTGTTTTCGAACATATATGTAAAACCACTACATCAATGCATTCATGTTTCTTATGTTTTGAGGCAAATCATCTCACCAGTGATGAGATGATATGCACCGAAACATGAGAAACATAAATTCTCAATATAAAACTTCTCAAAAATAAAATTCTCTTTCAGGCATGTCTGTACTATTAATTTATACCGATTAAGTCTGCTTATTTTTATCATACATCTTTCATATTCCCGAATATTTTTCCGTATATTACAATTAAATAAGGCAAGGAATGCACTGTAACAGTGTGAATCACATTTATTTCCCAAGCACTTTCCATCTCTTTCTGAGATCATCATCAGAGTTGCAACTGGTAAGGCAAAAACTATGTGTAGCTAACCATTTTTTGAATTTATTTCTCTATATATGTGATAAAAAATATAGTTTTAAGGATCTTTCACCGTTTTCCAATGAAACTTTCATACACGAAAAACCGCCGACTAAATAAACGGAATCTATCTTAATGGCCGGTTACTCCTTTCCAAGCAAGGTCACTTGCTAGGGAAGCTAGCCAATCCCTGTTGCAGATGCCTGCTCAGGTTGATGCATGTTTGCTCAACACCCACAGAGTTCATCTGTGGCTTATACTGAATGAACATTAAAATTTACATTATTCTGGCATGATCAGTTTGAACAAGGCCATTTCACTGCCACCTTCTTTCGCGATGATCTGTGACTTCGTGTAAGCAAAAAATCATCGGCAGCACCCGAGTACTCGAATAGATTCGTCTACCCAATTCGACCCTCAGTGCTTGTGTCAAATCTTGAGGTATGATTTTCAGTCACTTTTTAGCACTGCTGCATGCTGAGATGGCTAACCTGTTCGATAATATCAAGAAACAACGTCTCTGACACACACACAAATATACATACATATATACAGACACACACACACACACACACACACACACACACACACACACACATATATATATATATATATATATATATATGTTGTCTTTTCTTTTATAGTTATTTGTAGGAAGTTGTGTGAAAGAATGAAAGAATAGTCTCTTTTCTCTTCTCTTTTTTACACTCGATTACCATGGCTGCCGGAAACCGGATATTTTGTCAATGAATTTGTCGATGGAACATAATGGAATAGATTCATGGGCTTTCTAAAAGGATTAGAAATAATCGATACGCAAAAGCCCCAGCCAAGAATCGATCTCTGTCGATTGCTTATTCCCGGTTGATAAACATTATGCTACCTCGACTCATACACGGTGACCTCTGATACGTATGCACACCAGATCCTTTGTGTCATTTCTTAATACAAAAAACAACAACATGTTTCCTTTTCCTGATAAAAAGATATAGACATCGTAACTTTTGGTGTATTGACATAAAGACAAACCTGGAGACTAATATAACGATAACACTGACTCGTTTGAGACCAAATATCTACTTTTTTTTAACTATGAAAAATCCTATTTACTGGCCGGTTGGAGTAGAGCGCTTCTGGATCAGGGCAAATTGAACCCTAAAAAAAACGAGTGTTTCTGTTTGAAACCATGGGTTTTAAAGGCACCGGTCAATTGTAACTTCTACAATATATATCCTCCACAGCCAATCGGATCTCTCTCCTGCTGCTACCGTGGAATAACCTTATTACTTTACAGTTCATATTATTATAAATTTGGAGTCATATTATTATTGCGGATTTTTAGATTACTTTTGTATATTATTGTTTTATTTCTAGTTTTACTCAGTCTTATTGTTTTTGTTTTAGATGAAACATTTTCACTTATTTTTTTAAAATAATTTCACCCTAAACAAGACAATGAAACTACCAAGATGTGGGGGTTTCTGAGTGTTAGAGAATATTAGAAAATTGGATAGAGAGTAAGAAGCCGGAAGAGAGTTCCAGAAGCGAGAAGTTGCTAGCATAGAACTTATGGTTGCATTTAGCCAGTTCAACTATAAAATGATGAGACCTATCTGCCAATCTAGTTCTGCGCTTGAATTCATAAAGTCGAGTTATCATATAAATAAACTCATCAGAACAATTACTATAAAAGTATTCATAAAAAAGACACTGGGGAACTAAGCTACGGTGATGGGAAAATGACTGAAGCCGAGATGCCGGATGAGAGCCAATAACACTGTAGATTCTTCTTTGGATTTTATCAAGAATCTATAGATATATGGTAGCAGCACCAAACGAGATGTGGCATCAATATTCGAGGTAAGGACGAATGGTAGACATATGTAAGATAGATTCTGGCGAGAAAATTGTCCGAGCAGCAGACTTAGCAATTGATTTAATATAATCTTTCTATTTCATGTCAGCGGAAAACATCGTGGAGGTTAGCTTCAGCCTTGCTGATGGAAGACAAAAAGTTCTCTCAGGCGTTAAAATTAATAAGCCATTCCTTGCTCCAATTAACAACAGATTATAGGTCATTTCTGAGATCAGCTTTCAATCTGTTATCGAACCGATCAGACTTGCTTATCAGGTTTAATACTAAGATAGGAATAAATAGTTGTGTTATGCCGAGTTTAGAACTGATGTCATCAGGAAGGTCATTTATGAAAATTAAGAACAGCTTAAGTCCAAGGATAGAACCCTGGGGAAGACCTGTGTTAATGAAAAACGATCTAGAAGAATGGCCATTCAAGACAACATCCATTTTGTGATTGTATAAGAAACGCTGAATCAGTTCAAAAATTCGCACAGAAATACTATAACCCTTCAAATTGTGAAGAAAACCAATATTCCAAGCCTGTCAAATGCCTTGGAGATGTCCAAAGCGTCAAACTCAGCTTCACCATTCTTATCGAAAGCTTCATTGCTTTCAGCAATAATCGTTATACATCAGTAGTGGACCTAGAGAAGAGAAAGCCATATTGATTATATGAAAGATGACCATGTGATGTGAGATGCTTAACTGCTAGAGACCCTAGTAGTTTGATAAAAAGAGGTAGACGGCTAATAGGTCAATAGGAGGATCAGACAGTTCACTTGAGCTCTTAAAGATTGCAACTACAGAAGAGGGTTTGGACAAGCAGGGAAGCATGAAACTGCAAGGTATTTATTGTAGAATTTCGAGAGAACAGGAGCCAGTTCACTGCCTTAACCAGGTACTGAACTCACACTCTTTGGAGAATTTGGAGAGGAAAATTAACAGGAGATAACTGATAACTGACACCCATTAAACATGGCACGTGGAACTAGAACAGTCTACGCCAGCCAGCGAAATAAAGGATTCAGTTCGACATTCCAACCACCTGAAGAGAGCCTGAGCGTACAACGTCCGAAACGTTGTGATAAGAATAGCAACAAAGATGAGGACAATAGTCCGAAAAATGTAAATAGTGTACATAATACCTCATCTAGAAGTATAGACAGATACTGAAAGGCCGAAACGTTGTGATAAATATGGCAACAAAGATGAAGACAATAGTCCGAATAATGTAAATAGTGTACATAATACCTCATCTCAGAAATATAGACAGATACTGAAAGGCCGAAACGTTGTGATAAATATAGCGACAAAGATGAGGACAATAGTCCGAATAATGTAAATAGTTTACATAATACCTCATCTCAGAAATATAGACAGATACGGAAAGGTCGAAACCTTGTAATAAATATGGCGACAAAGATGAGGACAATAGCCCGAATAATATAATTAGTGTACATAATACCTCATCTCAGAAATATAGTCAGATACTGAAAAGCCGAAACGTTGTAATAAATATAGCGACAGAGATGAGGACAATAGTCCGAATAGTGTAAATAGTGTACATAATACCTCATCTCAGAAATATAGACAGATACTGAAAGGCCGAAACGTTGTAATAAATATGGCGACAAAGATGAGGACAATATTCCGAATAATGTAAATAGTGTACATAATACCTCATCTGAGAAATATAGACAGATACTGAAAGGCCGAAACGTTGTAATAAATATGGCGACAAAGATGAGGACAATAGTCCGAATAATGTAAATAGTGTACATAATACTTCATCTCAGAAATATAGACAGATACGGAAAGGTCGAAACCTTGTAATAAATATGGCGACAAAGATGAGGACAATAGTCCGAATAATGTATATAGTGTACATAATACCTCATTTTAGAAATATAGACAGATACTGAAAGGCCGAAACGTTGTAATAAATATGGCGACAAAGATGAGGACAATAGTCCGAATAATGTAAATAGTGTACATAATACCTCATCTCAGAAATATAGACAGATACTGAAAGGCCGAAACGTTGTAATAAATATAGCGACAAAGATGAGGACAATAGTCCAAATAATGTAAATAGTGTACATAATACCTCATCTCAGAAATATAGACAGATACGGAAAGGTCGAAACCTTGTAATAAATATGCCGACAAAGATGAGGACAATAGCCCGAATAATATAATTAGTGTACATAATACCTCATCTCAGAAATATAGTCAGATACTGAAAAGCCGAAACGTTGTAATAAATATAGCGACAGAGATGAGGACAATAGTCCGAATAATGTAAATAGTGTACATAATACCTCATCTCAGAAATATAGACAGATACGGAAAGGTCGAAACCTTGTAATAAATATGGCGACAAAGGTGAGGACAATAGTCCGAATAATGTAAATAGTGTACATAATACCTCATTTTAGAAATATAGACAGATACTGAAAGGTCGAAACCTTGTAATAAATATAGCGATAAAGATGAGGACAATAGTCCGAATAATGTAAATAGTGTACATAATACCTCATCTCAGAAATATAGACAGATACTGAAAGGCGGAAACGTTGTAATAAATATAGTGACAAAGATGAGGACAATAGTCCAAATAATGTAAATAGTGTACATAATACCTCATCTCAGAAATATAGACAGATACGGAAAGGTCGAAACCTTGTAATAAATATGGCGACGAAGATGGGGACAATAGTCCGAATAATGTATATAGTGTACATAATACCTCATTTTAGAAATATAGACAGATACTGAAAGGCCGAAACGTTGTAATAAATATGGCGACAAAGATGAGGACAATAGTCCGAATAATGTATATAGTGTACATAATACCTCATTTTAGAAATATAGACAGATACGGAAAGGTCGAAACCTTGTAATAAATATGGCGACAAAGATGAGGACAATAGTCCGAATAATGTAAATAGTGTACATAATACCTCATCTCAGAAATATAGACAGATACTGAAAGGCCGAAACGTTGTAATAAATATGGCGAAAAGATGAGGACAATAGTCCGAATAATGTCAATAGTGTACATAATACCTCATCTGAGAAATATAGACAGATACTGAAAGGCCGAAACGTTGTAATAAATATAGCGATAAAGATGAAGACAATAGTCCGAATAATGTAAATAGTGTACATAATACCTCATCTCAGAAATATAGACAGATACGGAAAGGTCGAAACCTTGTAATAAATATGGCGACAAAGATGAGGACAATAGCCCGAATAATATAATTAGTGTACATAATACCTCATCTCAGAAATATAGACAGATACTGAAAGGCCGAAACCTTGTAATAAATATGGCGACAATAGTCCGAATAATGTATATAGTGTACATAATACCTCATTTTAGAAATATAGACAGATACTGAAAGGCCGAAACCTTGTAATAAATATGGCGACAAAGTTGAGGACAATAGTCCGAATAATGTAAATAGTGTACATAATACCTCATCTGAGAAATATAGACAGATACTGAAAGGCCGAAACGTTGTAATAAATATAGCGATAAAGATGAGGACAATAGTCCGAATAATGTAAATAGTGTACATAATACCTCATCTCAGAAATATAGACAGATACGGAAAGGTCGAAACCTTGTAATAAATATGGCGACAAAGATGAGGACAATAGCCCGAATAATATAATTAGTGTACATAATACCTCATCTCAGAAATATAGACAGATACTGAAAGGCCGAAACCTTGTAATAAATATGGCGACAAAGATGGGGACAATAGTCCGAATAATGTATATAGTGTACATAATACCTCATTTTAGAAATATAGACAGATACTGAAAGGCCGAAACCTTGCAATAAATATGGCGACAAAGTTGAGGACAATAGTCCGAATAATGTAAATAGTGTACATAATACCTCATCTGAGAAATATAGACAGATACTGAAAGGCCGAAACGTTGTAATAAATATAGCGATAAAGATGAGGACAATAGTCCGAATAATGTAAATAGTGTACATAATACCTCATCTCAGAAATATAGACAGATACGGAAAGGTCGAAACCTTGTAATAAATATGGCGACAAAGATGAGGACAATAGCCCGAATAATATAATTAGTGTACATAATACCTCATCTCAGAAATATAGACAGATACTGAAAGGCCGAAACCTTGTAATAAATATGGCGACAAAGATGGGGACAATAGTCCGAATAATGTATATAGTGTACATAATACCTCATTTTAGAAATATAGACAGATACTGAAAGGCCGAAACCTTGCAATAAATATGGCGACAAAGTTGAGGACAATAGTCCGAATAATGTAAATAGTGTACATAATACCTCATCTGAGAAATATAGACAGATACTGAAAGGCCGAAACGTTGTAATAAATATAGCGATAAAGATGAGGACAATAGTCCGAATAATGTAAATAGTGTACATAATACCTCATCTCAGAAATATAGACAGATACGGAAAGGTCGAAACCTTGTAATAAATATGGCGACAAAGATGAGGACAATAGCCCGAATAATATAATTAGTGTACATAATACCTCATCTCAGAAATATAGACAGATACTGAAAGGCCGAAACCTTGTAATAAATATGGCGACAAAGATGGGGACAATAGTCCGAATAATGTATATAGTGTACATAATACCTCATTTTAGAAATATAGACAGATACTGAAAGGCCGAAACGTTGTAATAAATATGGCGACAAAGTTGAGGACAATAGTCCGAATAATGTAAATAGTGTACATAATACCTCATCTCAGAAATATAGACAGATACGGAAAGGTCGAAACCTTGTAATAAATATGGCGACAAAGATGGGGACAATAGTCCGAATAATGTAAATAGTGTACATAATACCTCATCTCAGAAATATAGACAGATACGGAAAGGTCGAAACCTTGTAATAAATATGGCGACAAAGATGAGGGCAATAGTCCGAATAATGTAAATAGTGTACATAATACCTCATCTCAGAAATATAGACAGATACTGAAAGGCCGAAACCTTGTAATAAATATGGCGACAAAGATGGGGACAATAGTCCGAATAATGTATATAGTGTACATAATACCTCATTTTAGAAATATAGACAGATACTGAAAGGCCGAAACGTTGTAATAAATATGGCGACAAAGTTGAGGACAATAGTCCGAATAATGTAAATAGTGTACATAATACCTCATCTGAGAAATATAGACAGATACTGAAAGGCCGAAACGTTGTAATAAATATGGCGACAAAGTTGAGGACAATAGTCCGAATAATGTAAATAGTGTACATAATACTTCATCTGAGAAATATAGACAGATACTGAAAGGCCGAAACGTTGTAATAAATATGGCGACAAAGTTGAGGACAATAGTCCGAATAATGTAAATAGTGTACATAATACTTCATCTGAGAAATATAGACAGATACTGAAAGGCCGAAACGTTGTAATAAATATGGCGACAAAGTTGAGGACAATAGTCCGAATAATGTAAATAGTGTACATAATACCTCATCTCAGAAATATAGACAGATACTGAAAGGCCGAAACGTTGTAATAAATATGGCGAAAAGATGAGGACAATAGTCCGAATACTGTAAATAGTGTACATAATACTTCATCTCAGAAATATAGACAGATACTGAAAGGCCGAAACGTTGTAATAAATATGGCGAAAAGATGAGGACAATAGTCCGAATACTGTAAATAGTGTACATAATACCTCATCTCAGAAATATAGACAGATACTGAAAGGCCGAAACGTTGTAATAAATATGGCGACAAAGATGAGGACAATAGTCCGAATAATGTAAATAGTGTACATAATACCTCATCTCAGAAATATAGACAGATACTGAAAGGCCGAAACGTTGTAATAAATATGGCGACAAAGTTGAGGACAATAGTCCGAATAATGTAAATAGTGTACATAATACTTCATCTGAGAAATATAGACAGATACTGAAAGGCCGAAACGTTGTAATAAATATGGCGACAAAGTTGAGGACAATAGTCCGAATAATGTAAATAGTGTACATAATACTTCATCTGAGAAATATAGAAAGATACTGAAAGGCCGAAACGTTGTAATAAATATGGCGACAAAGTTGAGGACAATAGTCCGAATAATGTAAATAGTGTACATAATACTTCATCTGAGAAATATAGACAGATACTGAAAGGCCGAAACGTTGTAATAAATATGGCGACAAAGTTGAGGACAATAGTCCGAATAATGTAAATAGTGTACATAATACCTCATCTCAGAAATATAGACAGATACTGAAAGGCCGAAACGTTGTAATAAATATGGCGAAAAGATGAGGACAATAGTCCGAATACTGTAAATAGTGTACATAATACTTCATCTCAGAAATATAGACAGATACTGAAAGGCCGAAACGTTGTAATAAATATGGCGAAAAGATGAGGACAATAGTCCGAATACTGTAAATAGTGTACATAATACCTCATCTCAGAAATATAGACAGATACTGAAAGGCCGAAACGTTGTAATAAATATGGCGAAAAGATGAGGACAATAGTCTGAATACTGTAAATAGTGTACATAATACGTCATCTCAGAAATATAGACAGATACTGAAAGGCCGAAACGTTGTAATAAATATGGCGAAAAGATGAGGACAATAGTCCGAATACTGTAAATAGTGTACATAATACCTCATCTCAGAAATATAGACAGATACTGAAAGGCCGAAACGTTGTAATAAATATGGCGAAAAGATGAGGACAATAGTCCGAATACTGTAAATAGTGTACATAATACTTCATCTCAGAAATATAGACAGATACTGAAAGGCCGAAACGTTGTAATAAATATGGCGAAAAGATGAGGACAATAGTCCGAATACTGTAAATAGTGTACATAATACCTCATCTCAGAAATATAGACAGATACTGAAAGGCCGAAACGTTGTAATAAATATGGCGAAAAGATGAGGACAATAGTCCGAATACTGTAAATAGTGTACATAATACTTCATCTCAGAAATATAGACAGATACTGAAAGGCCGAAACGTTGTAATAAATATGGCGACAAAGTTGAGGACAATAGTCCGAATACTGTAAATAGTGTACATAATACCTCATCTCAGAAATATAGACAGATACTGAAAGGCCGAAACGTTGTAATAAATATGGCGAAAAGATGAGGACAATAGTCCGAATACTGTAAATAGTGTACATAATACCTCATCTCAGAAATATAGACAGATACTGAAAGGCCGAAACGTTGTAATAAATATGGCGAAAAGATGAGGACAATAGTCCGAATACTGTAAATAGTGTACATAATACTTCATCTCAGAAATATAGACAGATACTGAAAGGCCGAAACGTTGTAATAAATATGGCGAAAAGATGAGGACAATAGTCCGAATACTGTAAATAGTGTACATAATACCTCATCTCAGAAATATAGACAGATACTGAAAGGCCGAAACGTTGTAATAAATATGGCGAAAAGATGAGGACAATAGTCCGAATACTGTAAATAGTGTACATAATACTTCATCTCAGAAATATAGACAGATACTGAAAGGCCGAAACGTTGTAATAAATATGGCGAAAAGATGAGGACAATAGTCCGAATACTGTAAATAGTGTACATAATACCTCATCTCAGAAATATAGACAGATACTGAAAGGCCGAAACGTTGTAATAAATATGGCGAAAAGATGAGGACAATAGTCCGAATACTGTAAATAGTGTACATAATACTTCATCTCAGAAATATAGACAGATACTGAAAGGCCGAAACGTTGTAATAAATATGGCGAAAAGATGAGGACAATAGTCCGAATACTGTAAATAGTGTACATAATACCTCATCTCAGAAATATAGACAGATACTGAAAGGCCGAAACGTTGTAATAAATATGGCGAAAAGATGAGGACAATAGTCCGAATACTGTAAATAGTGTACATAATACTTCATCTCAGAAATATAGACAGATACTGAAAGGCCGAAACGTTGTAATAAATATGGCGAAAAGATGAGGACAATAGTCCGAATACTGTAAATAGTGTACATAATACTTCATCTCAGAAATATAGACAGATACTGAAAGGCCGAAACGTTGTAATAAATATGGCGACAAAGTTGAGGACAATAGTCCGAATACTGTAAATAGTGTACATAATACCTCATCTCAGAAATATAGACAGATACTGAAAGGCCGAAACGTTGTAATAAATATGGCGAAAAGATGAGGACAATAGTCCGAATACTGTAAATAGTGTACATAATACCTCATCTCAGAAATATAGACAGATACTGAAAGGCCGAAACGTTGTAATAAATATGGCGAAAAGATGAGGACAATAGTCCGAATACTGTAAATAGTGTACATAATACTTCATCTCAGAAATATAGACAGATACTGAAAGGCCGAAACGTTGTAATAAATATGGCGAAAAGATGAGGACAATAGTCCGAATACTGTAAATAGTGTACATAATACCTCATCTCAGAAATATAGACAGATACTGAAAGGCCGAAACGTTGTAATAAATATGGCGAAAAGATGAGGACAATAGTCCGAATACTGTAAATAGTGTACATAATACTTCATCTCAGAAATATAGACAGATACTGAAAGGCCGAAACGTTGTAATAAATATGGCGAAAAGATGAGGACAATAGTCCGAATACTGTAAATAGTGTACATAATACCTCATCTCAGAAATATAGACAGATACTGAAAGGCCGAAACGTTGTAATAAATATGGCGAAAAGATGAGGACAATAGTCCGAATACTGTAAATAGTGTACATAATACCTCATCTCAGAAATATAGACAGATACTGAAAGGCCGAAACGTTGTAATAAATATGGCGAAAAGATGAGGACAATAGTCCGAATACTGTAAATAGTGTACATAATACCTCATCTCAGAAATATAGACAGATACTGAAAGGCCGAAACGTTGTAATAAATATGGCGAAAAGATGAGGACAATAGTCCGAATACTGTAAATAGTGTACATAATACTTCATCTCAGAAATATAGACAGATACTGAAAGGCCGAAACGTTGTAATAAATATGGCGAAAAGATGAGGACAATAGTCCGAATACTGTAAATAATGTACATAATACTTCATCTCAGAAATATAGACAGATACTGAAAGGCCGAAACGTTGTAATAAATATGGCGAAAAGATGAGGACAATAGTCCGAATACTGTAAATAGTGTACATAATACTTCATCTCAGAAATATAGACAGATACTGAAAGGCCGAAACGTTGTAATAAATATGGCGAAAAGATGAGGACAATAGTCCGAATACTGTAAATAGTGTACATAATACCTCATCTCAGAAATATAGACAGATACTGAAAGGCCGAAACGTTGTAATAAATATGGCGAAAAGATGAGGACAATAGTCCGAATACTGTAAATAGTGTACATAATACTTCATCTCAGAAATATAGACAGATACTGAAAGGCCGAAACGTTGTAATAAATATGGCGAAAAGATGAGGACAATAGTCCGAATACTGTAAATAGTGTACATAATACCTCATCTCAGAAATATAGACAGATACTGAAAGGCCGAAACGTTGTAATAAATATGGCGAAAAGATGAGGACAATAGTCCGAATACTGTAAATAGTGTACATAATACTTCATCTCAGAAATATAGACAGATACTGAAAGGCCGAAACGTTGTAATAAATATGGCGAAAAGATGAGGACAATAGTCCGAATACTGTAAATAGTGTACATAATACCTCATCTCAGAAATATAGACAGATACTGAAAGGCCGAAACGTTGTAATACATATGGCGAAAAGATGAGGACAATAGTCCGAATACTGTAAATAGTGTACATAATACTTCATCTCAGAAATATAGACAGATACTGAAAGGCCGAAACGTTGTAATAAATATGGCGAAAAGATGAGGACAATAGTCCGAATACTGTAAATAGTGTACATAATACCTCATCTCAGAAATATAGACAGATACTGAAAGGCCGAAACGTTGTAATAAATATGGCGAAAAGATGAGGACAATAGTCCGAATACTGTAAATAGTGTACATAATACTTCATCTCAGAAATATAGACAGATACTGAAAGGCCGAAACGTTGTAATAAATATGGCGAAAAGATGAGGACAATAGTCCGAATACTGTAAATAGTGTACATAATACCTCATCTCAGAAATATAGACAGATACTGAAAGGCCGAAACGTTGTAATAAATATGGCGAAAAGATGAGGACAATAGTCCGAATACTGTAAATAGTGTACATAATACCTCATCTCAGAAATATAGACAGATACTGAAAGGCCGAAACGTTGTAATAAATATGGCGAAAAGATGAGGACAATAGTCCGAATACTGTAAATAGTGTACATAATACTTCATCTCAGAAATATAGACAGATACTGAAAGGCCGAAACGTTGTAATAAATATGGCGAAAAGATGAGGACAATAGTCCGAATACTGTAAATAGTGTACATAATACTTCATCTCAGAAATATAGACAGATACTGAAAGGCCGAAACGTTGTAATAAATATGGCGAAAAGATGAGGACAATAGTCCGAATACTGTAAATAGTGTACATAATACCTCATCTCAGAAATATAGACAGATACTGAAAGGCCGAAACGTTGTAATAAATATGGCGAAAAGATGAGGACAATAGTCCGAATACTGTAAATAGTGTACATAATACTTCATCTCAGAAATATAGACAGATACTGAAAGGCCGAAACGTTGTAATAAATATGGCGAAAAGATGAGGACAATAGTCCGAATACTGTAAATAGTGTACATAATACTTCATCTCAGAAATATAGACAGATACTGAAAGGCCGAAACGTTGTAATAAATATGGCGAAAAGATGAGGACAATAGTCCGAATACTGTAAATAGTGTACATAATACTTCATCTCAGAAATATAGACAGATACTGAAAGGCCGAAACGTTGTAATAAATATGGCGAAAAGATGAGGACAATAGTCCGAATACTGTAAATAGTGTACATAATACCTCATCTCAGAAATATAGACAGATACTGAAAGGCCGAAACGTTGTAATAAATATGGCGAAAAGATGAGGACAATAGTCCGAATACTGTAAATAGTGTACATAATACTTCATCTCAGAAATATAGACAGATACTGAAAGGCCGAAACGTTGTAATAAATATGGCGAAAAGATGAGGACAATAGTCCGAATACTGTAAATAGTGTACATAATACTTCATCTCAGAAATATAGACAGATACTGAAAGGCCGAAACGTTGTAATAAATATGGCGAAAAGATGAGGACAATAGTCCGAATACTGTAAATAGTGTACATAATACCTCATCTCAGAAATATAGACAGATACTGAAAGGCCGAAACGTTGTAATAAATATGGCGAAAAGATGAGGACAATAGTCCGAATACTGTAAATAGTGTACATAATACTTCATCTCAGAAATATAGACAGATACTGAAAGGCCGAAACGTTGTAATAAATATGGCGAAAAGATGAGGACAATAGTCCGAATACTGTAAATAGTGTACATAATACTTCATCTCAGAAATATAGACAGATACTGACATAGTTGTGATGAACTACAAGAGAGGAGGTAAGGAACAAATCAAATACAGAAGAATGTTGATCAGATTCATTAGGGAAACAGTTATGGAAATCCATTACTGGATTAATTTATCCTCTTTTCCCCTTCATGTTTTTCATCTTCCGATTCTTTGTCCATTTCTATAGCCTCTGGTTCCATTCTGCTTTGAATTGATCCACATGCGACAGTACATTTCACCCATTTTTCACTAGTATTGCTGTGTTGTGTTCTTCCTGTTCTACAAAGTTCGCCTTCTCTAGATTAGAGTCTTCGTCTTTTTTTATACCATACACCTTCACTTGTGGAAAATGAAATTGTTATGGGAACTCTAATCTGTCAACGCATTATGCCAGCTTGTGGAATTGTCCTATAGCGTAACAGTAATCTTGGTAAATAACTATCGATATTCTCATTAGATGAGGAAAATTACTTTTGTACCATTTTCACAGTCTGTACCATTCCTTTTGCGACTGCATTTGATTGTGGGTGGTAAGTTAGTGCTTTAGCCACCAGCACAAACTCTTTCCTCACATCATTCTGGCGCGTTATGGAAGGTACAACATTCCTTGAAAATATTGTTCGTAATATTTTTTTTACAATGGTGGCTTTTTCTGTGTGACTGAAAATGAGTCCACTGAAATTGAAAATAGCTCAATGCCTTTAATATGGACATGATCCATGTGTACCCGAGCAAATGGTTCTTTTTCTTTAGGCCACGCGTGAATTTTGTTTTGCCGAAAGGTCTTTTTTTTAATTCAACACATTTTGGACATCTTTTTACATAATCTGATAGTCTCGAGAATATATTGGCCACCACGTTTGTAATTTTAATCTAATTTTTGTCGCTATTATACCACAAAGTACATGATCATGCACACTTCTTAGTACTTGTCTTAATCTTTGTGGGGTTATTATAATATCCCCATTGCATATTATGCCTTTCTCTACAGTTAAATTACGCATTAATTTTTTTGTAGGGTCTTTTTTCCGTTGAACAATTGCTCCACGTGTTTCTTGTTATTTTGTCTGAAATTCTTCTTAACATTGGGCCTTGTATGGTTTCCATTCTGAGACGGTTTAGGGTTTAAACTCCAATGCAGTATTTTATCTTCTGAATTTGCAAACGTTTCTAATTTTTATTCTCGGAATGTAGTTCGGTTAGCGCATCCACGCGTGGAATAGCGTTTCCCTTTACGTATATGATATCGAAATCAAAGGCCATGAGGTTTATAGCCCATCTTAAAATTCTAGAGATGGGTCTTTTGGTAATTCCTTTCTGGGATTAAATATAAAATCTAAAGGTTTGTGATCCGACTTTTGTCCTAACAAAACATTTCGAACTATTTCTATCTCCATACTATTGCTAACGCTTCTTTCTCAATATCTGAGTCGTCAGCTTCAGATGACGTTAATTTTCTCGACAGATAGATTATTGAATGACCTTCTTGAGATAAAATTGCCGCTACACTATGTTCACTTGCATCCGTAGTCAATGTCATAATTCTTTCTTTAGATATTTGGTATCCCAAATACGATATTTGTTCGCAATTTATTTAATATTTATAAATTCAAAAATTCTGATTTATCGTCATACCAGCATTTTTTAATTTATTTAAAACTTGTTCAGTTTTAAAAAATTTCCTCTTTGCTGCAAGCACCGATGCCTATATCGTGTTGATATATGATCACATTTGTTACCCTTTCTGATAGAACATTTTCAATTGAAAAATATGGCTTGAAGTCATACCTCCGAATGAGAGACGAGTCCATTTGTTTTATAAGCCTATCGGGATATTAATTGCAGTTACTTCTTTAAATCTTTCAATTTATATTTGGTTATATGCCGAATTCAGAGCAATCTTTAGGACATCATGGCTTGAACAGTGCGTTTAAATATGAAAAAAATTGTCACCGCCGGGTGTTCACTTCAATGTCTACTTTTATATACATAGAAGAGAATGAATATCGCGGGGATATAGTAATGGAAATGAAAACTTGTTCACAAAACGTATTGTATTGATTATGCAAACACATCAATAATAATGTCTTCCAATACTGTTTCAAAATCCATTTGTGTCTCTTGTCCGTTAAATTACCAGCCAATGTTAAATTACCTTTTTACCTGTAAAAACATTCTTCTTCTTATTTATAATAAATGTATTATAATAAAAATAATGAAAATAAAAATATTAAAATGATTTTAATGAATTATAGTCTTAAATGAATCCTATAACCACTAATAATTCTATTAATAGTAATACCGGTATTATATTTAATCTATACTTAGTTTGCCGCACACCATATATATATATATATATATATATATATATATATATATATATATATATATATATATATATATATATCTTCATTCTTGTAGTTCACTGCTACTAACAAGGAGGAATTTTTTGTCCTGATGATGGGCATGCTGACTGAAACAAGCCGAAGAAACTAATTGAAATAATAAAACGAAAAGGCATTAATATACAATCCAGTGTGTCTGAAAATTTAAAAAATTATTTTTTAATTTGTCAATATTTTGTATTGTTCAAAACATATATATATATATATATATATATATATATATATATATATATATATATATATATATATATATATAAATGAGAAATAATATCCGATTAGACGTGATACTACAAAATGATAAACAACACTATATCCATTACTAGTTATGACACCTTTAATGTTTATTGGGAAAAGAATCTGCATTGTTGTGTGACAACACCATTTTGGAATGGTTAACAATCCACCAAATTTGATTAAACTTAAAACATTCTGATTTTCTTCTTCTTTTATGTGCCGTGTCCCTTCAAAACGTAGGAGATAAAGGCCCTCCACATCCTCCTGTCCATTGTGGCTCTTGATAAGTTTTGTGTTTTTGTCATTTCCTCAAAACCCGGTTCTACCATCCACTTGCTCAAGCCCATTAAGTATGTGACGCGTTGCTTTCCCTTGTGCTTCTTTCCGTCTATCCGTCCTGCGAGTGTCAGATTTTTCAAGCCCCCCACCTTCTCCTCATTACGTGTCCCAGAAATTACAGCTGCCTCTTCCTGATGTTATTATCAGTTTCATTTCCGTTTGCAATATCTCGAAAACCTCGTCGTTGATCGCATATTCGGCTCATAGCATCCTTGGCATCATTCTGTAGAAAGACATTTTTGTTGCTTAGAGTTTCTTCATCACGTAACAGTTCAATACTCTTTTCTTTGTTTCCAAGAAAATCTTCCGTAATGCTCTCCTTAGCTTTTCCCAATACGTCTTTGGATCTCAGTGTCGTACTTTCCGTCTTCTGTTCGGACACTTCCCAGTATGCTATCAACACTGTGTCGTCTGCATGTCTTCTCTTGTTACAATTGTGGCCACCAATGATGAATCCTGGTAGGATTTCTAGTTCTCTCGGAATTGTGTCGCTGAATAGATTGAGTAGTCCGGTGAGAAGACACATCCTTGTCTTATACTCCTTTCTATTTGTGTATATATGATGAACTCATTTTTATCCTTATGCAGGCGGTTTGATGCCAGTAGTGATGTTTTATTATTTTAATGTCTTTACTAATATGTCAAGGTTGTAGCGTACGTTATTGAACGCCTTTGCGTAGTCTATAAAACACAGGTGCACACCCTTCTGCCTTTGTATTGCTCTTTCTGATAACATTCTGAGTATAAATACCGCGTTCCTTGTTCTGGTGTCTTTGAGGAACACACATTGTTCTTGTCTTATCTCTGGCCTGATTCTGCTGCGCGCTCTATTCATCAGAATTCGGATGATTAGTTTAGTTACGTGGCTCATTAGCCTGATTGTTCGATGGCGTTCCCATTCATTTGCACCTGGTTTCTTAGGCAGTTCTATGAAAATATATCTGCTTATGTCTTTTGGTATATCACCACTGTTTTAGATTCCACTTATTATTTCTGTAATGTTGTATATGCCGAAATCGTCTAAGGCTGCCAGCATCTCTCTTACAGTTTCGTTCGTCTAGTCCTGCTGCTTTGTTTCTGTTCAATTTGTCCACTGCATCTTGGACAGTGTAGCTTCAACTTCGGTTTTTAATATTTCCGGCCCATCGGTGTTTCTGTCTACTGCCGTTTGTTCTCTTTCGTCGTGGAACAGATCTCCGATATATTCGTTCCAGCACTGAAGATTTGTTTTCTTTCTTTAATATGACCATTCCGTCCTTGGATTTTATGCAGCCTGCCAATTAGCATGTCTTCTGTCCTGTCAGTTCTCTTATTTTTATACATCTCTCCTTTATCTGTGATACGCACTCTCTCTATTTCTGCACATTTTCAGTTGAGTCATTCCTCTTTAGCCTGTCTGTATTTGTTGCTTAAATCACTGTGCAGTTTTCTGTATTCCGTTCCATGGCTTGGCATTGTTTTCTGTCTCCTTTGCATCACGTCGAGAATCTCACTTGTGCTCCATTCTTTCTTCCTTTTTTGTCCATTTTTCTTTGGGATGATGCTGTTTGATGATGTCACTAAAGCTTCGCTTAGTGTGTCCCATTTAAAGTTTCCATTTCCATTTTGTCCCTCGTATCTTCTTTTCCCTCTGCACATATATTTTACATTCAGGTTCGGATCGTTCAGGAGTCTGTTGCATTGCAACTTTGGTACTGCGTTAGGCCTTTTCAGTTTCTGTAGTTTGACTCTTAATTTATATATAACAGGTAGGTGGTCGCTTCTGCAGTTGGCACTTGGATAGGTTTTGCAGTGAACAACCCCATTCCTGAATCTCTTGTTGATAGTTATGTAGTCTATTTGTTTTTTAGCTTCTCCTCGTGGGATTCTCCCTGTCTATAATCGTCTTGGACGTTCTCGGAACCAGGTGTTGGCTATTACCTGGTCATTCGCCGTGAACAATTGGACCCATTTTTCTCCGGATTCGTTGCGCGTTCCTTGTACGAATTTGCCAACTATTTCACCTTCCCTGAAGTCTAATGGTTACAAAAACTGAAACGTTCCGATGAAGATAAGAAAGACGTGGATACTGATCCGAAAGAATATATTGCAATAAAAGTAACACCGTATCATAGAAATTCAGACAAAAATGTTCTTTTAGAAATCTCTCAAAATTAAAACTGGAAATGCTATTCGATAAATGTTGTGGGTTCCTCGTCTGAATTTGCCCAATATTTAACCTTCTGTAAAGGCTAATGGCTACAACGATTGAAACGTTCCGATAAAGATAAGAAAGTCGTGGATACTGATCCGAAAGAATATATTGCAATAAAAGTAACACCGTATCTTAGAAATTCAGACAAAAATGTTCTTTTAGAAATCTCTCATAATTAAAACTGTGGAAATGCTATTCGATAAATATTGCGCGTTCCTCGTCCGAATTCGGCAGCTATTTCATCATCAGTCTCCTTGCCTACTTTGGCATTCAGGTCTCCCATGCTAATTATAATATCTAGTGATTTAAACTGAGCCTTACCGTTATCTAGCATTGAAGTAGAAAGATTCGATTTCTTGTTCCGCACTTTGTGCAGTCGGTGCATCCACGATCATAATAGGTATGTTGAAACACCTTCCTTTCAGTTCAACTACAAGAATTCTTTCAGATAAATGACAGTATCCCAGGACGCATTTCTTGATGTCTTGAGCTAGCATCACCCCAGTTCATTTTTCATTCTCCCCGCCTGCATATATAATCTTGTGGTTTTCACTGGCAAATTCTCCGTTGTTTGACCACATAAAAATACAAATTAGCATCTATCTGTATATTAATTAACGATATCTTCTTCTAAAAACCTTTCTTCATATTTCGATCGTTTTTAAAGAGATTTTTAAGTTGTTGCTTTTAAGATTCTTAATACATTACATTTCTCTATATATTTATCGTTAATAGTTTGCTTTCATAGGAGTCGTCAACTTACTTGAAAAACGAGAAAAAAACAGATAAATGAAGCTTTAATATCTTGTGAATAGAATTTTTTTGAAAAAAAAAGTTTCTGTTTCAGCTATTTTCAAATCTCTGTGACATTTATGGGATGCAATCTCGCTGTTTGAAATTTCTTTCAGAATCATTAATAAGATTTTAATGACCTTTATCAGAAATGAATTTAAAAAAAATAATTCCACCTTACCAGAATTTTGCAGACTTTTAAATTCTTTTAAAGCTGGCAAAATTTTATAAAACATCTTCCGATACTTTAGTGCTAAATGTCGCAAAATTTTTCATTTGTATTAAGGATCCACGTCCTTTTTTGGAGTCGATCAAAATATTTTAACGTATCATGTAATTAAACAAATGTTGTATTCGATTCACATCTGATGCCTGCAATTGATGTTGCTCGAATATTTTAAAAATAAGCAAATATCTATACCCCCTTGGTCAGTCTTTTGATTTTAGCTATTTGCTACATAAATAGAATAGCAATAAAATTACGAGAGACATGTGGTTGGATATGTGTTGACTATATTATTATTATTATTATTATTATTATTATTATTATTATTATTATTATTATTATTATTATTATTTATTTTTTTTATTATTTTATTATAATTATTATTATTTTTATTATTATTATTTTTATTATTATTATATTTATTATTATTATTATTTTTATTATTATCATTATTATTATTTTTATTATTATTATTTTTATTGTTATTATTATTATTTTTAATATTATTATTTTTATTATTTTTATTATTATTATTATTTTTATTATTATTATTATTATTTTTATTATTATTTTTACTATTATTATTTTTACTATTATTTTTATTATTATTATTTTTCTTCTTATTTTTATTATTATTATTATTTTTATTATTATTATTTTTATTATTATTATTATTATTTTTATTATTATTTTTATTATTATTATTTTTACTATTATTTTTATTATTATTATTTTTACTATTATTATTATTATTTTATTATTATTATTATTATTATTTTTATTATTATTATTATTATTATTATTAAATTCAATCCATAAAATTGTTGCTTTTCATCAAATACTTTGCGCAATCAGGGTGTCTTTCCTGGCCGATAGTATTAAGGCAAACGTCTATAAGACTTCTTCATTACTGATTTAACGATGGAGAAAAATTCATAATAAAATCATAACATGTAAAAATCAACAATAATTGTAAGAAGAGAAATAGAAATAGTGAAGCTGAACGTAGAAATAAAATAACTATAAAGAAAATATTTCATCTAAAAGGCAACAATAGAAACTGGTGGAATAAAGCAATAGTAGTGAAAAATATTAATCTAATTTATTTTTAAAAATAGTTTTAAAATTAATGAAAATCGTAAAAAATCATTTTAATTAATGGATAAAAATGGAGATAAAGGTTTTTCTAATTATTTCATTGCATATGTAAATAACCACAAATTCTTTTTTTCCTTCATAATTTCGACATTGGAAATACAACTGATATTGCTTCTGTTCAACTGTGACTATTTCCCTTGCGAAAGACACGAAGTTCCTTCTGCCACGCGCTGTCCAAAATAACCAATGACTGAGTGACTGAGAAAATCCTTCTCTTCTAATCCTTCTCACGTGACTAAAAGAAAACAACATCGTCAAACTTGAACCAGGTTCACTCAAATCATTGATTCGGACACGATAATTTAACAAGAAAGAAGAAATTGAACAGCATAGACTGGATTACTGTTGATAGTAATTCCACTAGATGACAAGTATATATAAACAATTTCATAATTGGGTTTAAAAGATGTGAGTACAAAAATATTATCGGTGATTGTGTTTAAACCAAGATGTTTCAATGTTTGCAATATTAAGTAATTGTGCTGCATTTATTCATCCTCAATTATAAAAATTTCCAAAATGCTACCATAGAGGTCAGTCGGTGCGCGTGTAGCGTGACCTTTATCGGCACAGATCGTGGAATCGGCGCGAAGCGTTCATATTCCAAGTCAGTCTGTTTTGCTCCTTTTAGCACATATGCCACAGGGAAAGGCAAGCGTCCGTCTAGTTTTTCCCGACTATGTGTTAAATAAGAGGGTAGACTGTACTGTCTAGTATTTGTTAGAAGTTAGTCTAAGAGAAATCTAAATTCTAAACCACGGTGAAGTAAACTGGAAATCACTCTTTTCCAAGACAACCATAATACATCAATCAAAGCAACTTATTTATAACTATATGCAGGCATCAACAAATAGAACATAGATTTCTAGCCACAGTAATATTTAAAGAAATGTGTTTCGGTTCATTCGAATCAAAGTAGATAATCAACAAGGTATTTCGAGAAACAACTATCGATTGTATGATAGCCGATTCGGGGTTCACCAAATTGTTGTCTCAAATTCCATACACTCGAAATATGTGATATGGACGACCATTTGAACAGGATAAACGCAAAATATTCCAGTTGTAGAAGCCAATCCTCAAGTAAATAATCTATAAACAGTTGTTCCACTGCAATATCGGCAGGACAGACTGGGTTCTATAACCTTGGATGGCAACTGGTCTAGGAGAAGGTCAACTCTGAATTCAAAACCATTCGGCGTCTGTACCGGCATCGGGCGGCCTCTTGGTTACTTCTGCCTCTGCGTCTGTGGAAATTCTGCAGCAAGTAAAAGCATATTCCTCCCTCCACTGGGATAGCACGCGAGGTGTGGAGACCGCGTGTGAAGTTCAAAACTCCCTTGTTACTCCGTTTCAGGAGTTCGCCGCCGGTGGAATCGGGAATGGCTGTCGTTCGTTTCAGCATTGGCGACGTATCGCCGTGCTTGGTCGGCCTTCGTTCCGGACGCGGTGAATTCATTGGAAGGAGCCGGCTTAACCGATCCAGGGTGAATGCCGCAACATACATACATATACATACATACAATATCCCCACTATCCTCACTTAATAGACTGATTTTCATAATCGCCTCAACGGAAACTGGGTGCGGCTTTCGACGTTGAACTGAAATCGAAAATGCCGTTTGGATACCTGTTTGTACATAATTATATAAGGTGAAGAGAACTGGTGCCTTATAAATCAACATGACCTACAAATGAAACTGTGTAGACAAGCGTCCAATTTCCTCGGCCATATTAAATCAGTCGCATAGGGAAATAAAAACTGTATTGGTGGTGGTCAGGGGGGTTGAGATTTGGTTTACTGTTAACCGATCAATCTTCGCAGCTGAAATGTACTGCATTTAGTTATCAAGAGTACTAAGTGTAATCTACAAAAAGTACCTCGAATTTCACAAAACTCACTTGTTACGCAAGATTGACAGAAAGATCTCGTTGAACTTTTGCTCTGGAGTTTATCATTCTTTTTGACAGTCTTACAAAATAATAAAGATATTAAAACAACACAATTTTTAACTGTGTGCTGATGTTGCAACCTTGTGTCTGACCAAAATTTGTGACATTCGTCTTTATATGATTGGGCTTAAACGCTATGGGCTCTTACCTGACCTGGGCACCGACAACTGACGCCATGGTCTAAAGCGCATGAATATTTTCAGGAAAAATATAATTTCTCTTTAGAAACATATAACCCTAGTATGCGTTAAATAGCAGAGTGGACTAGTTCTAAAGTAGTGTAATCAGTCTCGGAGAAAGAAAGTTATGAATTCGCAGCCATCGCAACAGGAAACCACTCCTCTATTTTCCCAAGAAATTATGGTTAAAAGACATTGGAAAGTCATAATCATCTACGTCGTGGAACAAGATAATAATAATAATAATAATAATAATAATAATAATAATAATAATAATAATAATGTGGCTCATGGGAACATCAACAATCCCTGTTGTAGTTGGAGCCCTCGGATTGATTGGAAAAGATTCTAATAGAATTATTTGAGGGAATTCCTGGAAGCCCATGCCTTAAAGAAATACAAAACATTGTTCCCACGAGTACATCCCATACCTGTCAAAGGGCTTTATCTATGTAAAATATGATGTTTTTTTAATTGGTCAATGGAAAATGTCATGATGTCATTTCTAAACTTCGGCCTCTGGGCGGGACCTGGAAAGAAATGTGGACACACCAGAAATCAAAGGAAAATAATAATAAAAATTAATAATAATAATAATAATCTCTCTCCATATATATATATATATATATATATATATATATATATATATATATATATATATATATATATATATATATATATATTCGGCAGAATTGAGTCACTGTCAGTCACTGTGTGTTTATCTAGATCTAAAAATAAACATGCTAAAATTCACCTTCATCCCGTACCGTGCGCTGACGGCTTAGTGGGAGAAGTTCCGACTGACGCAAATTCAGACGTGTTTCGATCCTAGCTAGAGGCAACCGGACGTCTAGCCATACTGATGAGGTGTGAAACAGCGAAACAGTCTGTCTGTGGATGACAATATATATATATATATATATATATATATATATATATATATATATTCTTTCTTTTACCCCTCTTTTATTATTATTTTTCTTTTCTTTTTTTTTGACCCTGAATACTAAAATCTGATATTCCCCCTGGGAGTGGTCACTCCGACTTATACTAAGTTAAAACTTAGTATAGTCTACTCCACTGAATACAATACACTATTATGAACTATTCCACCTTCGATATATTAATAAATCCACATTCTTCCTAGTCTCATTGGTTGGACGTGTTCTTGGGTCTTCTTGGGTCTTCTTCGAGAGTCGTCTTAAAGCTGGTAACTTGGACATAATTACCCCTTGGCGGTCAAGGTTAAAACACAAATCTCTACCAATTTCAATGAATACGAACAGAATTTCATACCGGATCGGTCGTCACCCGGGTCAACAAGGGCCGCGTCCCTCAGAGAGGAACCAGTCTGAGGACGAAAAATCTGTCACTGGAACAAACTCTTCCACAAACGAAGAGACACTAGGTCACCACATCCGGATTATTGCCAACGTTGGACCAAGTGACTCAATACCAAATCGACTTATAAAAAGAAAACAAACGAAATTGTCTCGCGAAGAGTATCGACAAGTATCATGGCATCATTGTTCACTGCATTCAAAAAACAGCAAAGAACACCACCAATCAAACATACCAAATATGGAGAAGTATACTGGGAAATGATATAAGACCTAACCTCAATCCATATATGCTTAGCAATGTCCATAGGGACATTATGCGAAACAACAGACTCTCAAAGACAGAAATAGATAGGATAAAATTAGATATAAGACAAAATACTATGACCCATC
The DNA here is from genome assembly GCA_964036315.1 of Acanthosepion esculentum. Classification (NCBI taxonomy): domain Eukaryota; kingdom Metazoa; phylum Mollusca; class Cephalopoda; order Sepiida; family Sepiidae; genus Acanthosepion; species Acanthosepion esculentum. Next base: position 7,958,822 of record OZ038480.1, read on the forward strand.
ACTCAAACTGTAATGAGATGAATGTAGAAATAAGTAATGTGACAGAGGATGAGGTAAAAACTAAAACAAATGAAATACGAAATAACCTCCCAGGAAATAAAATCAAACAGAACCTGCAGTTCTCCAGACAATGTCACTGAAGATGACTCCAGGTACATTAAGTTAGAATTCCTTGAAAACCACAAATCTGAAATCACCGAAGCAAAAAACCACGTCATCCAAGTACTCAGCAGAGTAACTTTCATACAATTGTCAGAAAGAGACCAGCTACCCAAAATCCATATGACGAATTCCAACAAGCACATTGTGAAAATATACAACGCTGCTTTGGAAACACTGTTAACAGATAAACCACCGGGAAACATCACAGAAGTTACCAACGTCATATACGCAACAGCTTTAGCAGCGACTCGGAAGCTTGGGATCAAGACAATAAATAAAGTTAACAGACATAGAGAGCCAGCTTGGAAAGCAAAACTGTTACGAAAAATAAAACAAATCAGATGTGAGCTTTCTATATTAGATGAGCTCACCAGAAACCCTAATATTTCCACACACAAGTGCAAAAAGATCAAGAGGAAATACAAAATTAAATCCCTAAACGACATTCCATCAACCACGGAAATGCTGAAGCAGAAACTTCAGCTAAAGGCACAGAGAACAAGACGATACGAAAAACGTTGTAGGTTCTATCGCCAAAATAAAATATTCCTAACGGACCTTAAGAAATTTTACAAGGAAATTGGAAAAACACCTATACATGTTGAAAGGCCACCATCGATTGATAATGTACAGATATTTTGGGAAAATATTTAGAGCAGCCCAAAGGAATATAACCCAAAAGCAGAACGAATCCGACGTGAAGAAGAACGAATGCTGGATAAACCTTTGCAAGAATGGGAAAATATATCCACAGATGATGTTAGGCAAGCTCTAACGAAATCGCAAAAATGGAAATCCCCAGGAAATGACATGGTTCCCAATTTCTGGCTTTATCATCTATCGTCTATCCACAAAATACTTGCGAAAACATTATCAAAGCTTGTAAACAATCCCAATGAAATCCCGGAATGGATTACTGAAGGTATTACTTACCTCATGCCAAAAACAAATGAAACAGACGACCCGAAAAATTATCGACCGATAACATGTCTCTCCAAAACGTATAAGTTGATCACGTCTGTCCTGACGAACCGTGCTTACTCCTTTTTCGAAACAAACAGCATTCTTCCGCTGGAACAGAAGGAATGCAGGAGGGGTTTATATGGCTGCAAAGATCAATTACTGATAAATAAAATGATCCTGGAAAATTGCAGGAGAAGACGTAGAAATCTTAGCGCAGCGTGGATTGATTATCGTAAAGCCTTTGATAGTGTTCCACATTCTTGGATCCTTAAGACTTTGGAAATGTACAAAGTCTCCTCTGTGGTATTAAATTTCCTTACGCACAACATGGGAATGTGGAACACCAAACTATACCTTAGTCACACCAGAGGCACTGCCATATCCAACCATCTAAATATCCGACGTGGAATCTTTCAAGGAGACTCTCTGTCACCCCTTCTGTTTTGTTTGTCCGTAGCTATGGTTACAAAATAAATAACAAAATATTCAATCACCTACTTGTTATGGTCCAAGTTCCTTGTACTACGGTGATGGTCCAAGGTAGGCACTCGCGTCACTTGCTACAATAATTTTTAGTTTAGGATCGTATTGTGCCAAAAATAAATCTGAAGTTAACGTTTTAATTATTTTTTCAAATGTTTCCTGGCATTGATCTGTCCACCGCCAAACTTTTTCTTTCTTTAGCAGCTCGTTCAGTGGTGCGCGAAGTTTATGCATTTGAGGAATGAATTCCTGGTAGTAACTCACTAAGCCTAGAAAACTTTGTAATTCTGTTATGTTTTTAGGAACTGGCATTTTTTTATTTATTGCTTTTGCCCTTTCAGGGTCTGGTCGTCTACCTTCTTGATCTATGATATGGCCAAGGTATTTAATTTCCTTCATGAAAAAATCGCACTTGTTTTCTTTTACTTTGAATCCATAGCTTTGTATTCTCTTAAACACCTCTTGTACATGTTGCCAGTGTTGTTCAACGCTTTCCCGATTAATCAATATGTCATCCAGGTATGCAAATTCAAAATGGAGTTTCAAAAGGGCGCAGAAATACAAGTGAAGCACAATACACTGGCTGAAGCTGCAAAATACTTTAAAAAGAAAGCAAAGACAAATGCAACCGACCAGATACAGAAACAATGGCAAGATAAACCGCTTCACTGCCAATACTCTACCCGTACCAAACAAGCTGACGTAGACAAAACCCGAACCCATCAGTGGCTACGTAGCGCAGGGTTGAAAGCTGAAACTGAAGGTTTTATCGTTGCTGCACAGGACCAATGCTTGTTAACTAGAAATTATCAAGCACATATACTAAAATACTGTGTTAGCCCAAAATGCAGATTCTGTGATAAATATCCAGAAACCATTGATCATCTTGTATCAGGTTGCACGATATTGGCACCCACTGAATTTAAAAACCGGCATGACAGAGTGGGCCAATATCTGCACTGGAAAATTTGCAACTTCTACGGGAAGGAAACTGAAAGAAACTGGTATGAACACCACCCAGACCCGGTTACGGAGATAGGACCTTTAACAATTCTATGGCACTACACAATATACACTGACAGGACAATCAAAGCCAATCGCCCAGACATTGTTATTAAAGACCACAAACAAACAAAAATGCCTCCTTATTGATATGACAGTCCCTGCAGTCTGCAATGTATCTTTGAAGATATTCAAAAAGCTATCAAAATACAAGGACCTTGAAATAGAAATCTCAAAAATGTGGCACATGGGAACATCAACAATCCCTGTTGTAGTTGGAGCCCTAGGATTGGTTGGAAAAGATTCCAGTAGACTAATTGAAGGGATTCTTGGAAGTCCATTCCTAAAAGAGATACAAAAACTTTTAAATTTTTCTTTTTTTTTGTCAGTGGAAAATGTCATGATGCCATTTCTGAACTTCGGCCTCTGGGTGGGACCCGGAAAGAAATGTGTAAACGCCAGAAAACAAAGGAAATAATAATAATAATAATAATAATAATAATAATACTGAAAAAAAAAAAATAATAATAACATACAGGCTGGCTGTTCCATACAAACCAATAAATAAGATATAATAATAAAATACATAAATAATAAGAAAACAACAAAAAAGCCAAAAGCTTTATCTCACAGACATGGCCATTCCGTCTGATAAAAAAACGTCACTGCAAAAGAATTTCACAAACTTTCAAAATAGAAAGACTTAGAAATAAAAAAACACAAGAATACAGCTTTAACATTTACACCCAGCTACCATTCCAGTAATAATTGGAGTACTAGGATGATTAAAATAATAAAGATGCATAAGTTAAGAAGTTTCTAGGAAACATTTCACAATCTGAAATACGAAATAACATTCTCATAAAAAGAAACTTACTTTGTCTCAGGTAAGGGACTTGGTTAAGGATTTTATTAAACAGCAAATCAGGAAGAGTGGAAAGGATAAAAATGAATATTCTTGATGAAAATCTCATTCATAATAGATTCTTCTAAAATATTAGAGAAATAATAAATGAAAAACGATAATAGTGTCGAAACACCGCTGGGAATTTGACTGCTAATCTGGTGTCTCGTAAAATCTGTTGACTTATAATTAAATTTAAATTTTTCATGAACTTTGGTGAGTTTATAATACTGATATTTTTTATCAGGCAAAGATGACAGCCGTAATGTGTTAACACGTCTTCATTGTAGAAATCGACGTAGAATATGCAATTCCTTCATACAGATATCAAGGATCGACGCTAAAAAAAGTATGTTTGGTCCAAAAGATTCGAGAGAAATATATAATTGTTGATAAACAGCGGTCATATAGCCGAGCTAAAATTATTGAGTTTTTTTCTTATATGGATATCCATTAAAGTGTACGAAATTACTCTTAACAATGCGGCATTGGTGAACAAGCACTTGATTATTATTATTATTTTTATTTCCGTTGATATCTGGCGTTTACACATTTCTTTCCGGGTCCCGCCCAGGGACCTAAGGTTGGAAATGGCATCCTGACACTTTCCACTGCAAAAAAAAAAATATTACATAGATAAAGCCCTTCGTAAAGTGTGGGTTGTACTTGTCAGAACAATTTTTTGTATCTCTTTGAGGCATGGACTTCCAGGGATTCCTTCAATTAGTCTACTGGAATCTTTTTCAACCAGTCCAAGAGCTCCAACTACAACAGGGATTGTTGATGTTCCCATGTTCCACATTATTATTATTATTATTATTATTATTATTGTACTTCTTTTTGCTTTGTATCACAATTTAAAGATCGTGATTAAATAAAAAAACGAAGTTAATCATTTTTTTTACTCCTGTGGTAATGGAGACTTCAGTGGTTATTGGCCCTCGTTCGATGGCGTTCCTTCGGGGGATTGGCACGATTGCGTCTCGATTAAGGGATGAGCCTCGTGAAACGGAGTGGCTCTTGCAGCGTGTCTCACTGGCGGTGGTTCGAGGTAATGCTTTCTCCATCATTGCGGCTGGCAGAGGATAGAAAAAATTGTTTATAGTTACGTTGTTCTGGAATTGTCATCAATGGTCGACTGAACTTGCTTTGTTTTAATGACTTTTGTTTTGTTATTATTAGTTACTTTGTTCAATAAATGATTATTGTTGGGAAAAAATCATTGTTCTTGATTCTCATAACATTGTAACGCGCACTTTTAATGTATGGCGTCATATTAGATGTTTCTGAAAAAGGGATTAATTTTCTAGATTTTACTAACTTCTGCCGATGGTCTTCGAGGCTAAATCTAAAAGGAAATTTTCCTGGATGAACCGAATCCTCAAGATCGTAATGTCTCATCCATAATATTTCCTACTACTTTTAAAATGAAGATATGTTTCTGCACCGATAAATTAGACAATACAAAGCACTGACCACGACCCAAAAGCTCCAAATACTTTCTTTCGTTATAAATATTGTCTGCAAGGTTTAATCATTGAAAAACAAATAAAAACTCGACTAATCAAAACAAGAGATATTTCGCGTGTATTTCTCTGCCGGTTCAATAATACAATAACGAAGATTAAGAAAAACAGAGCTTGATACGTCGACCACAGAACTACATATAATATAGAAGTATAGTACACTGGCGTATAGAACTTTAGAGTCGCTTTGGTAAATTAATTACATTTGTTAAATTTACCCTAAAATTGAAAGTGATTAATAGTATACTTTTCTCATTGTAGGATCTTTGATGACCAGGAAACAAGTTACTGCGTCTTCGTTAATGGTGCTAGGCGGCTGATAGTGTATCATCCCCCCCTACCAATTTATTATCAATGTTGAATTTTGTACATTTTTGTGCAAAAAGTGGATCAGAGAGCGTACCCAGCTTAGTGAATATTTTCAAGAAAAATCAGCTTCTAATTGGTCAATAAGCACACAAGTGGGCGTTGCAATCCACTCACGTACAAATCTTTTTCCAGCGCGTGACCCAATTTTCTCTGAGCCTGTCACGTGATTACATTAATTATAAATAGCAGACACGAGCTTGTTCATTCTCTCTCTTCTGTTCCCTTTTCCTGCGACGATGTGACCTTAAGGATTCTCGTTTCGACCATGGGCGGTCAGACGTTAAAATCATATTCACGTACGCACGTACGTACGAAATTTTCCAAACTACATTACAAACATACGAAACAATTCCAAACAAGCAACAAGAACTTTTCTCTTTGAAATATTCTTCTAAAGCTAAAGTTTATTCAGCATTTTTCAGATTTATAATTAATTCAACTTTTGTGAGCCCAGATAAAAATATTTCACAGTCTAAGGGACATAACACCAACAGAACTTTAACTTCTACGAATGTACACCATGACACAAAATAAATGCAAATGTTATTGTTTTAAAACCATTTTGTTCTTTCTTGTATTTCATGTTTTGCGGTATTTTACGTTAAATATAAATCGTGTGGTCATGTTATTCACGCAGCCATAAACAGTCATATGCAAATGGCACTTTCTTACTGATATACCACTACAAATGGTGACCCCGAGTTATCTACAATAGAGCATCTTAAACATAGTGATGCTGATGAAAAGTACTGCGCCATCAGCGAAAATTTCATCTTTCAGCTCTTTTCTTAAGTTAAAAGATTCTTAAGTTTTTGTTTTGAAAAAAAAAATGATCTTTATTATTCAAACCACGTACAACACGTCTGCCTACGGAATTAGTAATTAGTGTAGCTTCCTTTGACTCGAACAACTACCACCATTCAATTGAACGCAACAATTCTCATATTTTCTCGTTTAAAATCTAATATGGCTGACAATGTGTGAAACTGAGAGACACGCACCGAAACCTTAACACAATGAAAGGCAAAAAAGTTAAACATCTTCGCACACACTATGAAAAGAGGGTTGTGTAGCAGACCGAGCATAGACATTTGTGGAAAATATTAATTAGGAAGGAATAAAACCTAATGAATTTGGGATTCCATAGGCATTCTACATGTGAGGAACGCCCATGTAAATTTAAACATGAGGTGACACGTTCAAGGCAGAAGGAAATAATGGCGAAAACTCATTGACACAAGCATAAAGTATAACTTATATGTAAGTACCTCCACTTTTTCGGCATAAATTTTCGATACCTAAGGTTTAAAATGACTTTAAAAAAATGAGCAAACATTCTTGAAGATTTCATTTTAGCTTTAATTGAAAGCTAAAGGATTAAATTTATTATTTACAGTAAGTACAATATTCTGGTGTAGTTCAGATAGAAATATTACAATGTCAAATATTTGCTCGATTTCTTAAAATTTTCTTAAAAGCTACCATTTTCTTAATTTTTAAACAAAACAAATTTATCGGTTTTAAAAATCTTCCAAAATTAAATTATAGTGAATAACTCCTGAAAATTTCATTAAAATCGAACAATTATTTGATTTTCACAAGAATTTCCAAATCAATGTGTTTTTAACGGAAAAAAGCACCAAAAAGTCAATGTAATTAAAACAAGATTTTTTAACCAATATTTCAAATGTGTTAAAACGGATTAAAAAAATGAAAAAGATAATAAAAAATACATTGGTCTTTCATCTTAATAATAACATAAACATTTTGACGATAAGACTTTATTTCATTAAGTTTGTGGCCTTTTCCATTACGCTGTTTTGTTTTCCGCGAAAAAGTGGAGGTACCTACTTATGAGAGAGGATGCTTATGTTCCACCAGAACAGGACTTAACAGCATAACATTGTCGAGTTACCTCCTCTTAATTTTCGAAACCGCTATTAGGTGACGTTCTCAGGATTATAAATACTCCGCGATAGTTTTATCATTCCCTTCTGACTTTTTTTTTAGTAAATACTGTATGTTGGTCTGCAGTTGGAGATTCGTCTCCAGCTGTGCTAGTCGAACTCTCTGCCTTCGGGCAGAGAGGAACCCACACGAGGCTATGCCGAAGAGCAGAGTCTCGTCTGGCGTGGTGGACAGCTACCCGACCCCGTTTTTTACGGGGTCTACGGGAAATTTTTGCCCGAGCCTACGGGATCGGTACCCCCACATTAAATTCGGCCTTGTGCCATATCTGACCGCGTGGGTCGGTTGGTAAATATCCTTCGGACTTTTTCTGCTTACCCGTCAACATGTAAGTCTCTCACGGAAAAACGCTTATCTCTTTTGGGAAACGCATGAACAATACATACATTAATATTTATTTGTATATATATATATATATATATATATATATATATATATATATATATATATTGGTTCCTCTCGTTTCTTTTATTTATTTTAATGGACTCACATTCCGGGTCTGCCATGTTGGTATTTTCAGGAGACATACGTGTTCTCTCAGCGCATACCGGCCTCCAGTAACATATAACCGAAGAAAGGTGGTGTGTGCATGGCCGGAATTTTGTGAAAAATTCCTACACACATAAATATACAATAAATATACACTAAATATAAATATACAATAAATATACAATAAATATAAATATAAATATACAATATAAATATACAATAAATATAAATATACAATATAAATATCCAATAAATTTAAATATACAATAAAAATATGCAATAGATATACAATAAATATACAATATAAATGTACAATATAAATATACAATAAATATAAATATACAATATAAATATACAAAATAAATATACAATAAATATACAATAAATATACAATAAATATAAATATACAATATAAATATACAATAAATATACAATATGATCAAAATATTTATTGGCTGGATAATTGTTATATTATTTATTCATTCGGATGTAAGATGAAGAAAGAAGGAAAGAGTGCGAACAAAGGACAGAGTTTATTTAAGTCGTCTGGGTCGAAGAAAAGACAATCCTTCCACATTTCAAAATGGTTGAACGCCCTTCCCCCTCCCCCCAAAAAACTTAGTTGTTCTGGTTCACAATGTGTTAAGCTTTAGAAATGTAACTATAAAGAAATACCACTCGAGTTTAAATGTTTCTACACTTCTTAAATTTGCTTGCGTTATTTACATTATTCGAACTTTTATCCTCATCTTCATTGCCATATTCACCACGTTTCGGCCATTGTACGCACCGGCGTTCTTCAGGTGATTGAAATTTCGACTGAACCCTTTATTTCTTCCACCGGGGTAGACTGTTCTAGTTCCACATGCCACGCCTCTTCCAGATGTCTCAGTTATATCTCTTTAACTCAACTCTCCAAGTTTTGGTTCCCCACTGCTGTGGCCTGGTATTGAACTCACAACTCTTTGGATCTAGTCACAGGATCTAACCAACGTATTCATCCTCTGGACAATGAGTCTTTGGGAATATGGCAATGAAGATGAGGATAACAGTCCGAATAATGAAAATAATGCGAGTAATCATAGTATCTCATCTCAGAGATATAGACAGATATTCTTAAATTTGTTTAACAATTGTAGCTTTCTTGGTGCTTTACACGTTTTACGTTCAAAACCATGTAAACTTGATGAATATTGGTATTATTATGTGCTTTACCTTCATTCGACCATGTATATCGCTGTCTTGTTTGAATAGATCACCCACAATATTTCCAAGTTTTGCTACTGAATCCGAGTAACTTTAAATGGTTTCATAACTTGATGAAATAATATTTTCCATGTTGTTACAAGTTGCAGCGTTTAAAGCCAAATTTTGAATACTGAATTTCATTTAAGTTCTTCCAACTCTGAAGACCGACAAAATAAAATGCTCTATATCATTTTGTTAGGCCTTGTGTCCAACTTAAACTAAACTCAATTAATATCTAGAGCCAAAGTCAGGAGAAAGGATAGAGAAAAACAAATTATAACGTCATAATTTTTGCAAATATGGCTGAACAAAAGGAAAAAATAAACAGGATGGTGTTATGCAACAGATATAAAGAGATAATGCCTCAAAGATATGTCGAGGGGAAATATATACGGATATGGAACTAATACAATTTAAAATGATAAAAAAGATAAAAAAATATTAGTTTGTATATAAATTTCACAAATATTTATCTATTTCATTGACTATTGTATTTTCTTTCAGATATGCATCGATAAGGGATAATAAAAAAGATAGTGAAACAAAAAGCATTTTTGTTAAAATCTCAACAAAGATGTAAAAACACAATATCATATACAATTCTTGTCTTTTCGCCTTCAGTGATTCGATTTTGTTTTAGTCTGATCAACATTTTATCAAAACATTTTTAAACACATTTACAATCAATGTTTCTACAAATCCATACTACAGAGAAAAGTTCAGTCATCCAACAATATTTTAATCCAATCTAAACTTCATCAATTTTTTATTAGTATAATTTTTTATGTTTATCTCAGTCGATAATGAAGTGACGACCCGCTCAGTTCTTTTTATAATACAACCAAAATTTTAGCCACATGTTTTATTTATGCTTCTATCAGTCTTTGTTGCTGGTACAAGTGTCGTAATTTATAATGGTCAGTTTTATCAGCTGTGTTTAGTCTTGTTCGCCCTTAGTTAGTAATACAATATTGAGGTCATAATTCCTGGTTGCTATAAATGTTATATAAAGTTGAGTAAACAGAAAGACCAAGAGAAAAGTTTTTTGCGATGTCAACGAACACTCGTTTGACACTTTCGTAAATGCTCGTTGTATTAGAGACTTTGTAATCGTAGATACAACTATAATGACGCCGTTGAACAATACTGATGTCAGGCGCCTTCGAACAGCACTCGCACTAATATTACTTGCTCGATAATCCTCGCTCGAATAGTAATCAGCGTATTGATTCGAATAGAGAATAGTGTAGAGAAGAGAATAGCGGTCCGTATAGTAATAGAGGATAGAGTAGAAAGTGGCGATCCGTATAGTAATAGAGGATAGACTAGGAATGCGATCAATTAGACACACGCTGCCTCTCATATATGCGTTTCCTCTATGGTCACGTGGTCTACTTAATTCAATAATGGGATCGTTTGTGTTTGCTCACTGGCGATCTATGTTCAAACTCAAGTGTCGGCAGCGACACTTTATTCCTATATAACACACACACACACACACACACACACACACATAGTACAGGTAATAGATCCGATTTTTGCTGTATAATATATATATATATATATATTTCTGATGTCAACGAAGACTTATTGCCACTTTTGTAATGCCAACGAATACTCGTTGTCGCTTTCGTAATGCTCATTGTAGTAGAGACTTTGTAATCGCAGATACAACTTATAGTAACGCCGTTGAACAATACTGGTGTCAGACGCCTTCGAATAGCACTGGCACTAATAGTACTTGCTCGATAATACTCGCTCGAATAGTAATCAACGTATTGATTCGAATAGAGAACAGTGTAGAGAAGAGAATAGGTGTCCGTATAGTAATAGAGGATAGAGTAGAAATCGTGATCCGTATAGTAATAGGGGATAGACTGGGAATAGCGATCAATTAGACGTCACGCGACTTTCTACCTATGCGTTTCTCTATGATCACGTGGTCTACTTTATTCAATAATGTGATCGCCTGTGTTTCCTCACTGGCAATGTATGTTCAAACTCAAGTCTCGTCAACGACACTTTATCCCTATATAACAAAAATGCAAACTAAACTTTTACTTACATTACGCACCAAAGCTTTCTTTTCATATGGGCAGCATGCGAAAGTTACGTTAAATAAAAAAAAAACCTGTTTATTAAAAGTGTTCTAAGAGAATGATATGTTTTTAAGAAATTTTTGTGTGTAATGGATTCAAATAATAATTATATTATTGATAGTGATTGGTATGAAATAGGTTTTGTGTTGAGTAGCTTAGACACATGGGATCTCTAAACATATACTGTTGACCATTTTTCATTTCGCTGGTTAAACTCAGTGTTCAACTAGTAATTTGACTAGCTTAAAAATGTGATCTGCATTTTTTCATTGTTTCACCGATTTGAATTTATTTACTTTTTTTACAATTATTTTAAGGTGGTTTCTTTTTATTTGATATTCATAAACGTCTGTGTTGACTTTTGGTTGTTGCTTGTATATAAACCGTAGAAAATATCTATTTCGTTGATCTATTATTTCGAAATCCAACCTTTAAAAAATAACATCAGATAATCTGATCAACTGGCTTATTCAGTTCCTCGGATTTGGAACAGTAGCAGCATTAATTTTTTGTTTCTTACTGGGTTTGAAGAGGTTTCACTTGTGATAAAAAGAATTTTTCTTTTAGAAATTATAAAAGAAGAATTAAGAATAGAGAACCTAATAAATTGGGATGCAGAAATATTTAATCGTCTTCTGTTCCTGTTGCTTCTCTTCGTTTTTCTGTTGAATTTCTAATTGTTCTTCTTCGAGCCTAGTCTGTCTTTCCTCATTTTTTTGTTGCTGCTCGAATTGCATTTTCATTAGTTCCAATATTGTTGCCTTAAAGTCTTCCATGTTTACAGCGTAATTTTGTGTAACGATTTTTCTTTTTTTCTCAGTGTAGACTTCAGGTCTTTGTCGCCTGTTGTTCTGGAACCTTACTACGAAAAGATTTTCCTGCGTAGAATTCGATTCTGTTCTGGCTGACAGGTAAAATTCGTGTCTTCGTTACCACTGTTAAGGTTGGTGTCCAAAAAAATTTTTTCTTTTTTTTTTTCTTCGCGTAGAACTTGTTTTTTTTTCAATACCTCCGTCGCCTCTGTTATGTTTTTTTTTAGATTCTCCGCGTAGAATTCGTTTCTTCAATATCCTCGTCGCCACTGTTATGGTCCAGGTTAGGACTAAGGAAGAACAACACGAACACAAGAGTAGAAATAACGAAGATATATTACACGGAATAATAATACAAGATGTGGAAGGTGTTAGTATGACTGTCAGTCTGGTTTGGAGTGAACTACTATCGGCTGGACTCGAGTCGTCTCTCTCTCTCTCTCCCTCTTGAGAGGCGTATTATACATAGTGTTAGGAAGAGTTCATTCTGTAGTTATAGGTAAGGACCCATAACAAATCGGATGGATAGAAAAGAAAACAATTCATTCTGAAATGGATGTGCATTGAATAACAAAAGATTTGGCACAGAAAATAACATAAATTCAGTTCGATTCACTGTTGTATTTATTTATAGTTTCTTCTATGTGCCGCGTACCTCCAGGACTTCGTCAATCATGGCTCTCCACAACTTCACGTTCTTTGGAGCTCGTAGCATGTCTTTTTGCTATCTCTCTTTGTGTTCTGTCAACCATTTACACAAACCGTCTAGGTAGGTAATTCGATGCTTTCCCTTCTCTTTTGTCTTCAGTACCTCCTGTAAGTGTCAAATTCTCCAAACCTTCTTTCCTTATTATATGCCTTAGAAATTTCAATTGTCTCTTTCTGATTCGAAGTAGAAGTGACCTTTTTGTTTCCATCCTTAAAATTTTGCCGTTGCTCACATGTTACATCCATGCTATTCTCAGGATCCTTCTGTAGAGCCACATCTATGTTGCCTCAAATTTCTTCTTCATCTATGAGGAGATTATTCAGCATTCACTGCCATATAGGAGAATTAATATTTCATAGAGGTTCAGAAATCTTTTTTTTGTTTGTAATGAAATATTCTCGTTTCCTAATACTTTGCTTAGTTTTTGGAAGGCATCTTTCGCTATTCTTATACGCTTTCAGTGCTGTCTTTTCTGTCGTCTGTTAAAACACTACCTTGATATTTAAATCGCTTGATTTTGTTGCTTTTATTTCCTAGTTTCCATCCTAGCCTCTTTCTTTTACGTTAGAAGTTGCTTCATTCAATAAAAAAAAGTAATTAAACATAATACTGCTGTTTAATGCCCGTTCTCCAAATTAGTTATTGTACTTGAAACTAGAAAAAGCCATAAAAATCATCACAAAGGAAAAAAAAATCTGTTTAAATTGGAATACACTGACATAATCGATGGCCGGTCGTAATGCAACGCAAACCAGATGTGGTTAATTCAATACTTTTTTGATTAGCAGAGAGCAAAAATAAACTTCAATTCTTGCCCGTTTAACGCCTCCGTTTCGCACCATTTTTTTGCCTTTCTACGTGTGTCAACTTCCATCTTACACTCTTTCTCTCGCCATCTTTTTTTTCCCTATTTATCCCTGTCTTTTCTTCTTCTAGATGTTATTGTGGCAAACACACGCGTTGAGATAGACTTTTTCATTTATCTCTGCATCATTCAGACAGATGATGAGTGGATGAAAACAAACAAATACCAAACCAATATCTTAAGATATATCCTTATTTTAATCAGCCAATCGCTAGGAACGATGTTTCTTTTATCCATTCGTGTTAGCGCTTGCACTTGGCGAAATCATTTCACCCTCACATTGATGCCAATAAACTTAACAACATTTACAAAATTAAGTCATAAAATGATACTTTGCTTGATCTTGCATTTCAATGAAAAAATTATCGATTCACATAATTCTACGGCGTCTCTTGAAACGTCACGCTTGTAAATACTGCCTCTGTTTTTTTTATTCATTGAACAATGAACGATGTGTTCAGCAAAGTGTTTCTTTAGCACTTTTGAAAATTACAATTTTTTTTAGAAAAATCTCTTAAAATCCGTCTAATGTTAGTATCTTTGTTGATACTAAACAGGTACAAAATGAATATGCAAACGACACAAACATCTATATCTATATATATATTTTCAACTTCCTATTTAAACATCTTATTTATCAGCTTTTTTATGGAGGGAAAAGTGAATTGAAAGCTGACGAATATCCTTATTATATTTATTTATATTCTTTCTGAAGAAATTGGCACTTACGATATCACTTACCAAGACACGAAAATTAAAATTTAATTGCAATGATTAAATAATGAAAGTTAAAAATTAAAATCAGTTATCAATAGTGAACTACGTTTGTTAAAACAAATAATAAAATGGTAAAATTTGAATGTTAGAAACAGTAACTAAATTTGATATTTGGAACCTAGTCTATGGTTGGTCCTGATCTGGCATCTCGTCTGCAGTCACTCTCTCACAGACGTGCTGAGGCTCCCCTCTATCTTTTCTACAAGTATTTTCATGGAAACTGCCCTGACGAGCTACTTTCACTGATTCCCAAATTGCATGAATTTAAGTATGCTACTAGGTTGGTATTTCAGTCCCACCATTTCACTGTCGAAACGACTAAATGTAACCATCTCTTCTACTTCAACAGCTTCTTATCACGCACCTCCCGTCAGTGGAACTCCCTCCCCATCACTTGCTTCCCTGATAGCTATAATCTTCAAATATTCAAATGTAATGTCAATCGCCATCTTCTGATGCCTTGACCTTGATCCCTGTCCTTCTCTCTATCCTTTTCCAAAAAAGAAAACCTCCTCTTTACTCTTACTCTCTTTAACCCCTTGCGTACTAGTGGCAGTCCTGCCTTGCCTGGGGCGAACTGCTTAAAAAAAATACAAGTGTTATTAAATTAAACCGACCAATCTGTCAGTTTAAGTTTTTATTGTATTTTTCTAATTTTCGAATAAGTTGTAGATTGGGATAAAAAAGTGAAGGTTTTATTGAAAGTGAAGGTTTTATTCTGTGTTGTGCATTTTCGACTATTTCACGCATTATCACGAACAGCATGTCATCAGTGTATGGGACCAGATTTTTTTGACTCAATCATAGCATTTTTAAGAGCGTTGTATTGTAATGTCTAAAGTAACGTCCTGTACAACGGTCGAAGGGAAAATCATGTATCGAATATCGATACGTATTATTGAAATTATGCCAGAGTATTAAATATTTTGTACTTTTATTAAACATTGTATACGCACTTCAAGATACCGTCAGAGAAAGAGATTAATACTGGTTGGTTCTTATACAAAACCATGGCTCCTATAACTTTTAGACTTTCTTTTCAGTGAGTGCCATAATAGTCTACCTTGACAGACGTTGCGTATTGTAGTGAAAACAGAAGGCCCGAATAAAATTAAAGATAAGCTTTATTCCGCTTATATTTATATCTGATAGTACAGAAATTGTGGCACATGGACGGGGGGAGAAAAAGGGAAGGGCTGTCCTAGTCAATCCGACTCGCGACCCATTTATTCATGATAATTTACTCATTCACCATAAGAATTTATCCACTACCTCTCAGTCCGCAGGGGGACCTACAAAACACCCCATGTCATACAAATTTCAATGTTTATGTATATAAATAAAAATCTCATGATTCATGAAATGATGGGGGAGGGGAGATGAACCCAGAAAACAAACTCAAAATGTAAACCAAAGATAAAACAAAATCAAAGCGATGTTAGTAGGAACTGTCCACCCCTCAAAATAATAAGAGTGGCAACTGTATCCTGCCAGTAGACTGAATCAAGCAGCACATTCTCTAATGGAATGGGTAGGGTAAAATAAATAACGGAAACACAAAGGCTGATCCAGCCGAGATAAAAACAGGGGACAACAAAAAACTGGGGATGTTGGGAATCTCGACATGGGTCATAACAAAAAAGAATTGCCGGGAACAACACTTATATTCATTAATTAAGAAAACAAAATAGTGCTAACTTAACCAGGTTCACAGGAAACCGCCCCGTTGAATCAAGGGAACTTAGAAGAGAAAATCAAGGCTATCCCCGTCCACACGAACCAGACTCGCCTCAGTCACCCACCATTCGTTGAAATCTCTCGAAGTCAAACGCTTCCTATTAGATCTGAATTTTACCCTAAGCTGATGCTTAAAGAAAATAACCCGATCCTGATACGAAAACCGTTCATTTCGCAAGATTCACTCATTTTGCGACGTCCACTTTACCAACGTAAAAAACACCACCGCTTTACCCCAGTGCTGAGGGCAACACATTATCACGCGCATACGTGAGATCAATGGACACGAGCTGTGCTCAGGAGCGATACGAGCCGTCAACTCGCCGACATAATCCCAGAAGGGGCGCAGCTGAGGACAAAGGTAGAAAGCGTGCACAACCGTTTCCTCTAAACCAAGATTACACCGATGACAGTCTGGTAAATCTCCCTCGCCCCATTTGAAGAATACGTCATTGAGAGGTAGAACGTTCCAAATTAATCGCCAGCTAAGCGAAAAATCAGAGTTGCTGAGATAATCCGCCGCTGACAACCAAGACCACAAGGAGCGCAACTCTGATGCCGACAAGTCGAGCCGGTCGCATAGAAGATCCTTCGCGACCCCCTCCACTAATTCATGATACAATAATATCCGAGGCCGAGAAAGGACATTGGACCGAGGAATGACCTTCAAGACCGACCGAGACTCGCTGAGGAAAATCGACAAATTTCCTCGACCGCTACGGCGCTTACCCCAAGAAATGGAAAGAGTGAGGTAAGGCTAGGTCTGGCGTCCCTAACACACCGCGCCATAATCGAGCCTTCCGTCAAAACGCGGTGTAGGAAAGCCAGCCTTGAGGCATGGCGATGACTCGCCAAGTGTAGCAATCCCAGCCCCCCCATGGCACGGACGCTGGATCCAATGTTTGCAACCACCGTACAAGAGCGTGATCAA
Organism: Acanthosepion esculentum; assembly: GCA_964036315.1. Classification (NCBI taxonomy): domain Eukaryota; kingdom Metazoa; phylum Mollusca; class Cephalopoda; order Sepiida; family Sepiidae; genus Acanthosepion; species Acanthosepion esculentum. The sequence goes on from OZ038480.1 coordinate 7,975,866, forward strand.
CAAACGCTCGATCGCCTCCATACGTGCAAAGAGGAAGTACAGCCAAGCGGTATGGATAAGGGGCAAGACGTAAGTGGCACACGCCTCAGCCCTACCCTTGAAAACCAACCTTCTTCGGAACCAAGTTTGGACCGAAGCTCCTGTACTTCTAACCAATTCTTCTTCAGTTGGAGTCCGGGCCCGAACCACACTCCAAAAATGCGGAATGGTTCACCAGTCCAACTAAAGAGCCCCGTACTTTAACATTATCTATGTACGCAACAGTACCCTTCAATTTTCCCTTGGAGATGATTTCATCTATAACCGTCAGAAAACTAACCACGCCATTTGTCATTCCAAAAGGAATTCAGCGGAACTGGTATAGCCAACCGCAGGCTTCGAATGCTCGAAAGGACTTATCCTCTGGCTTGAGGAGTACTTGATGGTAGGCACTTCTGAGGTCTAAAGTACTGAAAATGTGGTATTTAGAAATGTTAGAAATCATTTCGTCAATGCAGGACAGCTGGTAGGCATCAAATAATGTGTATCTGTTGATAGTCTGAGACTAGTTAATCCTTTTCTTGTGATATTTGGTGGCTATTAGAAGGACTTGGGATCGCCATAGAAATTCACTTGACTATAATTCCTTCTTTAAGCAGAGTCTTGTTACATCTGCTGCAATGAATTGTTTGTCGTCTTGACTATAGTGTCTTGCTTTTACTGCAACCGGTTTGCAATCAGGGGACAAATTTGTAAAAAGTGACGGGTAGCACACTTTAGCAGCTGGTTGTCCGCATACGTTTAGGGCCGGTTTAGGCCCCCTTATAAGGGATTTCAACACAGGAATGTTGCCTTCGGAAACTGTGACCTGAAATAATCTCGCAGCAGAGGTTTTTCATCACACATAATTTGATCCCTTGATAGGAATTTCCTTTTAGTTTCAGATTAACCATGCAATATCCAGTTACATGGGAAGACAAAGACAAATTTGTTATCGCTACTTGACTGGAAGAAAGAAAAATTTTCCATTTGTTCGCTTTCATGATACTGGCATTGATAAAACTTTCGGAACTACTTTTATCAATAAGGGCATGGACAGGCAATTCGTTTATTTTAACGTTCAAAATAGGCAGTCATGGAATGCAGCTGATATTGTAATTGGAGCACTTTTTGTGAAGAAACTGACCGACAGACTATCGAAAAGTGTCCCAACACTTGTGGCATTTAATGTCTCGAGTCGAACAGGAATGTCTACGAGACAACAATAGTAGCATTTGGATCCAGCTGAGTCGGCAGTAATAAGTTGTTCATGGTTGTCCGAAGAGAGTGTAGGAGTACCTTGAACAATGGAAGAATTTTGAACGTTAAGAGGTGGAGCAGAATCTTGAGAATTTGAGGAGAAAGTCAAAGCAAGAGAATATTGGAAATGGGGAGGGTCAGAAATGGCAGCACCCAAAACCTCAGGTTCTGAATAGAAGACAGCTTGCTTCTGGACCACGTCTAACGTCAGGGCTTGTTCCTGCTGCCAGCAGGAGGTCCCACATGGCATTGGACCTTCGGGTCAAAACCTTGGCCCCGGTGTTCAAAGCCTTTACGGCTTCTTCCAGGGTCTCCCCGCTGAGGGCCATGAATTTTCTGACCATCGACAGGTAGATTGTTGTGGATGCCACTGTCTCCATAACAGAAGATATCGGCAAAAGTTCATTTTTTGCGATGGCGTCCTTGTATTCATCTCGCAATTTCTTATTGTATTCCGGTCTTTTTTTTGGCCTTTATGCCACCCATACTAATGGGGCAGTGGATGTGCTGGCCAATGGGTCTTTTTCCTGGGTCACCTCTGCCATGGTGGGAGGGTATTTTCCACACGAAAATCAATAAAGTCACTGTTACTATAATCAACACTATTAACAAGACTTTCCGGAATAGCATCCATCAGACCTGAATACATGTCCCAACTGTTATTCCACTTTATCAATACATGTGGGAAAAAATCAACTGCTAACATCTACAGTCGACTGTTCCATTCTCAACAGGGGTGAAAGGGAGATCTCAATTAATTCTGAATACTACAATGTGTAAATTTGCAACTGTATTTATAAAGTTTCCATAGAAATATTTAAAAACTTTGCGATGTGAAAATAAATTTAAGGTGGTTTTAATTTGAGGAAAATCCCTTAAGTATCAACCCTTTTACTTTAAGGTGGTTTTAATTTGAGGAAAATCCCTTAAGTATCAACCCGAGTAATTTTAGGGGGTTTTAATTTGAGGAAAATGCCTTAAGTATCAACCCTTTTACTTTAAGGTGGTTTTAATTTGAGGAAGATCCCTTAAGTATCAACCCTTTTACTTTAAGGTGGTTTTAATTTGAGGAAAATCCCTTAAGTATCAACCCTTTTACTTTAAGGTGGTTTTAATTTGAGGAAGATCCCTTAAGTATCAACCCTTTTACTTTAAGGTGGTTTTAATTTGAGGAAAATCCCTTAAGTATCAATCCTTTTACTTTTTCCGGCCAAATTAGAAAGGAAAGTCAAACCAAACATAAAAAAGGCAAACAAATTGATTAATCCAAACATCAACTCTAAAAGCGAAGAAATAAAAAATCTTATTTTTTAAATTCTTACATGAAACATTTTTCTCGTTGTTTCTGTTTTTTATTTTAAAAAATAAAGATATTTAAAAGTAACAATAATGAATTGAAAAATAACTTAAAATTTCAATTTCTCGTTAGAAAAACTGAGATTGCTTATTGAGTCCGAGATGAGAGCCAGTTATAGTATAACTAAAGATTTATGCCGTGTAGATAATTTACTGAGATATATGTCTGGCGAAATTCGCCCATTTCATAAAAATCCTGTATGTTGGCCTGAAGACTAACTCGTTTCCATTAAAAATAGATTATTTTTGAAACATACGAATTACGGAATATTTTATGAAAGGAATGATTTGAAATCTTATTTAGAAGTAGGATTTTTTAAGAACAGAAACTTAATTCCTTTTGTTTGTTTGTTTTTTTTTCTCCGACATTTCCACTGCAACTCCAGAAAAAACTTACATAATTGATGTAACTTTAGAATGTTTTTTTGTAGGTAAAAAGCGTTCAATATCTGCTTAAATGAACGATTATAACTAATTTAATATAATTTTCATTAAAAATGTCATTTTTCCTTCCACTGTTCCAATATAATAGCAGTGTCGCATATCTGTGAAATATCTCCTCAGTACTAACGACATTCTTAAGATAAAACGCAATGATTTTTGTCCAAAGCCACAATGCCAAGCACCAACAAATTACTGGTAACAAAGAAATTAAAAATAAAATTAAAACTCTGCTTGCGTTAGCTCTTAAAAACTAAAATATTAATTAAATGATTTTCTAATTATTAATTCACTATCGATTGTTCAAATACATATAATATGAAAAACACTCAAGCTTCGAAAGAAAATATTTTTAAGAAGCAAGTATATTTGTGTAGTGAAAACAGACAACCCGAATAAACTTAAAGATAAGCTTTATTTCACTTTAACAATACAAGTGGAAAAATCAACTGATTATATCTACAGTCGACTGTTCCATTCTCAACAGGGGTGGAAGGGAGATCTCAATTAATTCTGAATACTACACGTAGAAAAAAATGTTTGGCTCTAACTGATGATGACATTGTGTTATTACAAAATTTACTTGCCGCAAAGAACTGATCTTAGCGTAAACTGAAAAGATTCAGTCTGAATTGAAAACTCCAGTATGTAACAGAAAATGAAAGAACTTCCAAGAGCTTTGGTTTTACTGCCAAGGCGAAAGGAAGAATAATTGCTGATTAAGCGATTTTAAGTTGTATAGTCCGAATAATGTAAATAGTGTACATAATACCTCATCTCAGAAATATAGACAGAGACTGAAGGATCGGGTCGAAACGTTGTAATAAATATGGCGATAAAGATGAGGACAATACTCCGAATAATGTAAATAGTTTACATAATATTTCATCTCAGAAATATAGACAGATACTGAAAGATCGGGCCGAAACGTGGTAATAAATATGGCGATAAAGATGATGACAATGGTCCGAATAATGTAAATAGTGTACATAATACCTCATCTCAGAAATATAGACAGATACTGAGGGATCGGGCCGAAACGTTGTAATAAATATGGCGACAAAGATGAGGACAATAGTCCCAATAATGTAAATAATGTACTAAATCTGACTACAATTTTTAATATTCCGAAAAATATAAATAAATTTATTTTGTGTAATTTTATTTTTCCTTCCACCAATAAATGAAGTTAATTCTACATTTCCTCTAGTGGCATGTAAAAATTATACCTTTACCTGCCTTATTTTCAATATCACGATGCGTTTGGTTTGTATTTCTCGTACTGGCTTCATTGGAGTGCGATAACTTTCTGAATGTTCAAAGATAATACTCTTGAAAGTAGACTGTTGAATATTTAAAATTTCTTAATAATAATAATAAAGCAACTATTTTTGCTAGGCATCTCATTTCTTCTACCCACCGTTTCATTTAGAGATTTTTGTGTCTATGTAATTCGTTTGTTTTTCATGTAGTTTTGGAATTCAAAATCGCCACTGTTTCGAGCGGGATCCACGCGTTGCTGAAGACCTAGGCCAATTGTCTTCGCTGATGAGTTTCTGAGAGTCACTTGTATAATAATAATAATAATAATAATTCTACCTACACTTCTACCTATTCTTTTGTTTCATGCTAAGCTAAATAAAAATAAATATTTCAAAATCTTTTCATTTTTCTCTTCATTTTCGCCATTTTCGCTATGAAGTCAATTCTTTCAAAATATTCATCAGATAATTTTGAAATTTTCCTACGCCTACAGTTAGATTCCTTTGATGGCGTTAAAAGTTTTTAGTCTAATCTAAATAAATCCATTGTAAATGTTTACACTTGTTTTTCATTTTGGTTTTAGAATTTCTCCAAAACTGTGAATTAGATTCGCTATATTTATTATCCAAACTTTGTTTTAATAATGCCATCAAAACAATTCCTTTATTTGCCTTACCGCAATATTTAACCGATAATTTCCAAACAATAGCGAATTCTATATTTGTTTCTTTATTAAATAAATTTCTTCCTCTGCCTATCTACACATCTGTCTAAACACCTTCCTAGTATTATTTCCTTTTTTTCCTTTCTAAGGGTTCACACATCCTTACAGCAAACCTCAGAAAAATAGAAATTTCGTTTTTCATACTATTGTGTTAATGAACTTAATTCGACTTTCACTTCATCTCACGGTTTGGTTGTTTTATGACGTCATAGAAAAATTCGCCGTAAACATATTTAACGTACGAAAACTCACCTGAATAACTTTCGCCGTAGAAAAATTTGCCCTATAGGAGTTTTGCCGTAAGACAATTTCGCCACATTTTTTTAATATATGAAGTATCTTGTTATCAAATATATCTTGTTCACACTATTGTTACTTCGATTTAAACATTTTAATAAGCGAAGTTATAGGATCAAATTCCTAATATCATTCATCCTCGTCATTAAAGAGCGCAAAAATTGACACCAGAACCTACATCACACAATTTCATATTTCAGACTTAACGTTAAACTTTCTGTTAACATAACATCAGTCTGCCAATAATTATCACTCAAGCAATATATATTATTTCAAACAAATTTACAACTTGAATACGCAGATTTAATATGAAATATCTGATCAAAAAAAGATAACCCTTCCAAATTCTCAGTAAGTCTTTTGAAATTTACATAAATTATTTGCAAACATAAACTGTTTTAAATTCATTGTAAATACGTAAATATTGAAATATACTTTCTTATATTTGAAAATATATTATAACAACACACCACCTTTTGATTCAAAGTATAATTGACATTCAATTCATCAAACACAAAAATATTTAAACAATTAAAGATACCGCCTTCTTATATAATTAAAATATACTTGATAACAAGGTATTTCGCATATTAAATTCACATTACTCCAAAAGGGACGTTTAAGAGAAGGGTATCCCCAAACAATTGTTAATGCAATATTCCCTAGCAGAAAAAAAGAGTGAATTTTTATTACACTCAAAATTATATTTCGCCTTTAAATAACTGACAAAGGGTTGATAAGTCATAAAAAAACAATCTATGTTAATAGCATCACTCATCACTGTGTTATGTTCCAGGTGTTAAGCAGAAATAACTCCAAGACTCGTGTATATTAATATACGTGTTTTATTGCTGCCATCTTATCAGGAACTGCCCCACAATTAAAGCCCCTTAAGGCATTACAGATATTGGGCCGCTTATGTATATAAATCAACCAACACCAGGGTCTTAGAAAGATTCGCCGTAAAGATGTTTTGCCATAGGAAAAATCGCCTCAGGAATTTTCGTTGTAGAAAACTTTGTCGTATAGGATTTTTAACGTAAGATAATTTCGCTGCATTTTTTTAAATATGCGAAGTACCTTGTTATGAATTCTCTCTTGCTCACACTATTGTTGCTTTGATTTAAACATTTTAATAAGCGAAGTTATAGGATCAAATTCCTAATATCATTCATCCTCGTCATTAAAGAGCGCAAAAATTGACACCAGAACCTACGTCAAGCAATTTCAGTTTTCAGACTTAACGTTAAACTTTCTGTTAACATAACATCAGTCTGCCAATAATTCGCATTCAAGCAATATATATTATTTCAAACAAACAAACAAATATATTACTTGATCTTTATTTTTGCTCTTTAAATGTTATTGTTCACATTTGAATATGAACACATAACTGTATGCATGCCGAAATATGTTTTTGGACTGAAACAGTGATACGTTTTTTGACATGTATATGTATATTTGTTTATATAGAAAGATAGGAATACATCTGTATAGTTGTGTATTGTGAGAATATATTTGTGTTTGGCCGATATGAATAGTGATATGTATGTATAGATACAGGTAGGTATATAGATAGGATATATATAGGTGTATATATGTATGTATGTGTGTATATATGTGTGTGCACATGTATATATGTATGTATGTGTAGAGATATGTGTATAAATGTGGGCATGTGTGGATACAGATATGTATATATATAAATATATATATATATAGATAGATAGAGAGAGAGAGAGAGAGATAGGTGTGTGTGTGTGTGTGTGTACATGGGGGATGTGTGTGTGTGTGGGGTAAATATGTGCCTATGTGTGTATATATATGTGTGTATATGTGTATGTAAAAATGTTTAAAAGAAAAAAGACTTACAAGTAGGTTATTGAATTTTTACCCCACTTACAATACTTACAATATATTTTTCTTAAATGAATTACGCTTTAATAATCATTATTAATGACAAAATATTTAGATTTTTGATGATTGAATACTAAAGTCATCACCTAATTTCTTTCTTAGAGAAGTTTTTTAGGGAATTCTAGTTGCACCCCTATATATATATATATATGTAAGTATACGGAAACATCTGAGAAGATATATGAAATTACCCATGTGTATCAGTACACGTGTACCTGTATAAATGACTGCAAATGTGAAAGAACGTATGTGTATGAAATTCACATAGATGTGTTTACAATATATGATGGAGCATGATCTCTAATATTGCGTTAAAATGCCACTCCATATTAAATTAAAACTAAATTTTAAGTAATAGAATTTACCAATGTAAAAATAGTCACTAATCAAACTCATAAATAAAATTCAAACTGATAAAGATATCACCTTAATAATCATTTACTACTAGATGTAAACTTATATTTGAGAAAAAGTTTCTAGTGTTTTAATGTAAATTCTATAAATGTTTTTTAATTGACTATTTCACATTAAATCCCCAAAATGTTCGTAATAAGGTTTTTTTAAAAAAAACTTTAACATAATTAAATTGCTTAGACTGTTTAAACAAAAAAATTTACGAAATCTCAAAGTAAAGAAAAAAACAACGCCTATTCCAATGGAAGTCAATGACACTTTATTACAACTTCTTTCTCTTTTTTTCTCTCTTTCTCTTTTTTCTTTCTTTCTTTTTATGCTTTTTGGTATATCCCCCTCCTCTATCAAGATATAACTTCCGTTAACAGATTTAAAGTGTCAATGTCTAGATTTCAGCGAAAATTTAAATTTGAAACAATAGAAATGTTACATCTAACTCAATACTGTCTCTCTACCCCCTAAACTGCTCCCACTTCGTTAATTTCCTTATTATTGCCCGTCATAAATGTGTAAATTTATTTTCATTTTTTCATTTCAACATTTGGAAATAAATCTGATGATCCATTGTCCTTTAAACGGGCTGTGGTGAAATAATTTATTATATGGAATCTTTAAGTAATCTGTTTTTATTTAAATTATTAGCTCTGATTTACATTGAGCTTCCTGGATTTTATCCTCATTTGGTCAACCCATACGGATTACCTAGTTTTTCGTAAACTATATATATATATATATATATATATATATATATATATATATATATATATATATATATATATATATATATAGTTTGGTTTGGTTTATTTTGTTTTACGGTATATCAACCTCAATGGGTTATTTAATGCCGAAAACATTTTAGGATGGATTCGTATGAATAGAATATGTATTCTTTTGTTTAGATTGGTTTGGTTTATTTTATTTTACGGCATATCAACCTCAATAGGTTATTTAATGCCGACAAAAAGTTTATTGCTGCTATTTTGCTTTGTCAAAAATCTCTTTCTGGTAATATAATTCCTTCAAAATTGTATTGCTGGTAATAGTTAACTATTTCCCATAGCTGGGACCCTAACAGGTGCTACCACCCCGGGTCAGGGTGGACCTGGAAACAATTAAGAGGTGGTTCCACGCTCCTCAAAACCTCCTGATTAGAGGCCTTGCTGTTGGACGTAGTTTAACGTCTTACCCAGGACGAATGTATATATATCATGTGAAATTCAGTGTGTAACATCTGCTATTAAATAAGAATATTCATAACGACTTCTTGTATTTCCTGTAAACAAACAGAAGCATAAATCTTTTATTTACAAATAAATTCAAAAGATTTAGGCGACAGAAACATACCCACTTCAGTAGCCTATATGTCTGAATAATACTTATTTCATTATTTTACATATTAATGCTCCTTGATAGGTACTGTTTCTAATTTAAGAATACTTGTAAAAGCTTATATTGCTTTCAAGAGATTCTCACTTACTTGTATATTGTTTCCATTTGCAAATAGACCTTGTTTAATGAATCACAAATTTCCTCTTCAAATAATATCTGGACAGTCTGAGAAGTGCTCCATTAATTTGGTATATACGAAAAACGTTTTGTCAAGGTTGGCAATTCCTTATTCAAACTGCGAATAATCCTGTCCACGTCGTACAAATTCAAATTTAGTAGAAGATGTGTTTTTATTTATTGGTTTTTAACGGGTATTTAACTCATTTTAATTTCAGTTATTAAAATAAAAAAACTAGATCTGAAGAACATATTAAAGATCGGAGAATGCTTGCGATAAAAAGCGGCAGAAATTAAGATGAAAGAAATACTCGTCAAAATGAAAATAAGGAAACATGTTCCAATACAAATAATAGCTAACTTGCTGTCACGGAAACGAGGCTCCCAATGACAAATGATGCGCATTCCAGTCTCATTTAAAGTTCTTAATTTCCGGCTCATGCTCCCTAATGATTATAAAATGGCGATCGAAGGGCTGTGTTAAGAAGAAGTTAAAGATGAATGAAATATTCATCAGAAAATTAATAATGATTTAATGAATATATTAAACGTGTACAAACGTTACCAGCTAGTAATTGCACACACAAATAAAGACAGTTTTTGCGCTGGAAACCTTTGCCTCGCGCGGAATTATTCTAAATACATATTTATAACATCGTCTATAAAATAGATCAAATCTTTGTTTATTTTATTAATGAACATTAACTTCTGTTAATCTTGCGAGACTGAAAAATCCGAGATTCTCCTGTGCTTCTCGCTGGTTCCAAAGCGCGTTACGATTAGACTTGTCTCAATATGCAGTTCAGCCTATTCACTATTTCTTTCAATCAGTGTCTCTTCAGAATCGCTTTTCATGACCATTTCATCAGTAATTGCAATATAGTTTCTTTCTATTGCTGTCCACATCGCTTCGTGCTGATATATCTAAAGAGTGAGAGGTCAATGTACTTTTTTATCATTTATACTGAAAAGGCAATAAATTCTCTTGCACAGACGGCCACGAGTTTACTATGAGAGATTTATTCTGTAAATAGATTCACCGTTTTTGTGGTGGCTTTTTAAAACGCTATTATTGAACAAATATTTTTCTGTTCATAAGAAGAAAAATGAAAAGATACTTTATAACAGTTTTCTCATGATATATATATATATATATATATATATATATATATATATATATATATATATATATATATAAAGTGATTACTACGTCTAAAGTCTATCTGTGACTCCACTGTGTTGTTATTATTATTATTATTATTATTATTATTATTATTATTATTATTATTATTATTATTATGTCCTTTGGTTTCTGGCGTTTAAACATTTCTTTCCAAGTCCCACACAGGGACCTAAGGTTAGAAATGGCATCATGACACTTTCCACTGACAAAAAAAAAAATAGATAAAGCCCTACGTAAAGTGTGGGCTGCACTTGTCAGAATAATGTTTTGTATCTCTTTGAGGCATGGACTTCCACGAATCCCTTGAATTAGTCTACTGGAATCTTTTCCAACCAATCCTAAGGCTCCAGCTACAACAGGGTTTGTTGATGTTCCCATGTGCCACATTTTTGAGATTTCTATTTCAAGGTCCTTGTATTTTGACAGTTTTTTGAATATTTTGTAAGATACATTGCAGTCTGCAGGGACTGGCATATCAATAAGGAGGCACTTTTTTTGTTTGTGATCTCTAATAACGATGTCTGGGCGGTTAAGCTTGATTATTATTATTATTATTATTATTATTATTATTATTATTATTATTATTATTATACGTTATAAGGTTACATTGACTGAAGGATTGAGCCTACTCTCCTTGTTCAAAAGAAATTAATAACGCCAGTTTATGTGCGCTCTCTCAGCAACTGTAACGAAGGCTCACTAAGTATGGTTGCATTATGAACCACAAGTGGGCTATGTGGGTTGAGCAGGAGTCTGTAATGGAGTCTGGCGATGCGCCCTGGCCGACGAATGTGCTTGGAAACTACTAGTAGCCGGCCATTATATGCATCACGACATTACAAATACTATTCAGCAGTGTTCTTTGATTCAGATGTTAGAAGTGCGCAAAAAAGAATTGAGATTCTATCAATATTGGGCAATAGTTTAAAGTTGGTGTCAAATCCCGCGAAGCTGCTTGTAAATTTCAAGAAATGGAAAGAAATGAAAAATAACTTTCCTTACGGCCTGGAAATAAAGTCCCAGTTGTCAGCGACCGTCCGTTGTCAGCTATAAACCTGAACCGTCCGTGGAGGTATGGATTACTGATGAAGAAATCTCTACTTGGTTTATTTCACCTAAAAAGCTCCTCAAAACATCAACGTACAAAGAAAAGAAAACAAATGAACGACTAATCATTTATACTAAAATATTAATTTTTCCAAGTTAAATTATGTGTTTTATTGCGGGATTTGTGTCACATCGCCTCTCAGTGGGGAGACTGGGTAAATATTACGTTGAGATCGCCGGGAGAGTTCATTATATATATGAAAGCTAATATCGTGTCTGATGGTATGATGTCGGAATCGTTTAATGTCACAAATGGCACAATCGAGGTTGTGTCATGGCGCCTGTCTTTTTTGCCCCTTTCTTCTCGGTGATGCTGAAATATGCATTTGCAGACACAGAGCGTGGCGTCAAGTTTCAGTTTCGAACAACTGGTGGTCTCTTCAATCATCAGCGCTTCAAAGCCAAGACCCACCTTCGTACGCAAATTATTCGTGATTTGTTTGCAGATGATGCGGCTCTTGTAACAACATCCTTTGAGGAGGCCCAACATCTACTAAATCGTTTCTCTGCTGCATGTAAAGCCTTTGGTCTGACACTTAGCATAAAGAAAACTGAAGTTGTGCACCAACCTTGTCCTACTCCGAAGCAATTCTGTGGTGAGAAACAAAAACCACCAGTCTACAAATTTCCAGAGAGACCATTGAAAGTAGAAGACAAAGCCCTGAACTATGTAAAGTCTTTTACCTATCTTGGTAGCAAAGTTAACTACAGTGGAACTTTAGATGATGAAATCATGCATCGGATTGCTAAGGCTATCAGTGCTTTCGGCAAACTTCGCCATCGCTTGTGGAATGAGCGGGGTATTAGACTGGATACGAAAATTCAGGTTTACAGAGCTGTTATACTTGCCATCCTTTTGTATGGCTCAGAGTCGTGGACTCCATACAGGTACAATACACGCCAGCTAGATGTTTTCCATAAAATCTGTCTGCGTGCCATCTGTGGAGTTAACCTTCAAGATAGGAATCTAACGTAGACCTGTTTAACAGGTGTAATATTGGAGGAATCGAGACTTTTCTCATACAGTCTCAGTTACGGCAGACTGGTCATATCTTGAGAATGTCTGATGACAGGATACCCAAGATCCTAATGTACAGGCAGTTAGATCAGTACTACAGGAATATAGGACGCCCATGGCTAAGATACAAAGACAAACTGAAAAGCAACTTGTCAGCAGTAAGTATACCACCCTTGAGCGCTTATCCTTAGAGCGGGTAGAATGGAGATCAACGTGTTTAAGTGGACTCAGCAGTTTTCAATATGCTTGTCTGAATCATCTTCAAGAAGCAAGAGCAAGATCTAAAAGGTCAGCCAATCTAACAGTGATCTCATCTCACAATCCTCACACTTGCTCCATATGTAGCCTCCTTTGTAAATCACTAGCGGGTCTTAAATTCCACTTAAGATTATCGCACAAAATTTCATAACTGAATCAACTGAGATGTCAGATCCTCATACGTCGAAACCTACGAGAGAGTCCATTATATATATATATATATATATATATATATATATATATATATATATATATATATATATATATATATATATATATGTACAGGGTGTCCATAAAGTTCGTGTGCACTTTAAAATATTTATAACTTTATTTGTATTTGCAATAGAAATAATCTGTAAAAAATGTTATAAAGTTTAATGTACCTAGTTTTAAGTATAGCTAAAATAACTAATGTGATTTCAGGCATTACGGTAAATCAGTTGGCAAATATTTTCCATGAACTGCAAAATCGTATTACCCTTTGTATTGCTAATGATGGTGGACATGTGGAAATAAAACTTCAATAAAACCTTAACAAAATATAGATTTACTTCTTTCTAATCATTTTTATAAATTATTTCTATCGCAAATACAAATAAAGTTATAAAATTGTTAATGTGCACACGAACTTTATGGACACCCTATATATATATATATATATATATATATATATATAACAGGATTCTTTCGATTAGTGCAGCTAATTCGTACATTGGTTATTATAAAAAAGATCAATTTCCAATTATTATAATTGAACTGAAGAATGTATAAAAATTTTATATTGTTGTAAAAAGAAATCTTAGATTTCGTGTATTTTTATTGCCTTTTAGGCTCAAGATATTAAATCTGGCGTGACAGATCCAAGACAGATTCGTACGACAAATTTAATTCCCAGAACCTACAAGAATTTGCCCACGTCAAATCTCCTTCGAGCTGAGAGATCCTTTACAGATCCGTTACAACTGAGGTTTGTGTCATTTAAAAGATTATGCCTTGTGCCATATTGTAAATCATCTTACTCCAAGTTTTCCCTTATTTTCGTATTTTTGAATGGATATATTTTGTATATGAATCTGTTGGTCTCTATCAACATTTTTGGTGAATTGTATTTTTTCCTCTTTCTCAGTGGAATCTTTTTATTGCTTCCTGAAAGTGTTTACAGTGGTCGTCTTGTTTTTTAAGCTGCGCCTATTTTCGAGAGTTGCTATTTCTACCAAGTAAGTTTTGTGTCTGGCACAAAAACTTGGCATTGGTAGGAAACCATTTTTTTAATACAGAGTTTCCCAATCTTTTCTTTGTGTCCCATTTTTGGTGTCGAACAATCTCAGGCCAAAGTAATCACAAACAGAAATTCCATAAAACAGGAAATACATTTTATTTACAAAAGAAAAATGTAGTATAAAAATATAAATAATGAATAGTGACTGCAATGCTCCTTGTGTTTATCTATAAGCTTGACAATTTGAACTTCGAAGAATTGGTTTAGCTTCAAACATAAGCCTGTTCTATATCAATCTGCTTACATCAAATCAACCTACCAGATGAGAGGTCACTTACAAAACCGTTACAACTGATGTTGGTGTCATTTAAAAGATTGTGCCTTGTGCTATATTGTAAATACCCTTACTCCTAGTTTTCCCTTATTTTTGTATTTTTTGAATGGATATATTTTGTACATGAATCTTTTAGTCTTATCTATATTTTTGGTGAATTGTATTTTTTCCTGTTTCTGAGTGGAATCTTTTTATTTCTTTCTGAAAGTGTTATTCTGCCCAAAGAGGTGCATAAATGGAAATTATGGTGCAACTCTAGTTTTGTACTTTTCAAATTTGTAATTGGAAATAAATGTGTTGTTCGTTTTAAAATTTTGCGCAGTGGTCGTCTTGTTTTTTTTCAGTTGCGCCTATTTTCGAGAGTTGCTGTTTCTGCAAAGTTTTGTGTCCGGCACAAGAATTTGGAGTTGGTAGGAAAGCAAAATTTTGACATCTTACACAGAAAATGTTTTCTGTTACATTAGTGTAAACATAATTTTTATATTTGTACAAAAATAATAATATTGTCAATTCCTGAATGAAAAGAACAAAATTTGTGTTCGTCTTTACAAGTCTCTGCAGCGTTCATTTTTAAGGAATTTTTTAAAACTGTCTGGCCGGGTAAATTTTCTCGCGCCTGATAGAACTAGAAATAGATTATCAGATTAAATTCAGAAAAAAAGTCCAGTGAACTCGGATTTGAAAATTCTTTTTCGAATTTATCGGTGAATTTTAAAGATAAAATTCTGCCGTTGACACTTCAAAAAAATCATTTAGTATTGTGAGTGAACTGAACCAAATGGGTTAATCGTGCGTTAACTTTTCAAAGTTAAACAGAATTTATGCGTAGATTCTGTCTCATTTTTCTTGAAGATTTATTTTAAATGAAACTTCTGTGTATCCATTATTCCCGACTGGAATTCCTGTGTTAAGCGAGTGTTAACGTTAAAATAAAGTGAAAAAAACTATGCTTAAATTTTACATTATTCTATTAAAAAAAGGTTGTTAATATCCAATGTTCCTGACTGGAGTTTTGTGTTACCGTTAAAATAGCTTGGAAATATTCTGCATAAAAAGGTGCTATTCATTCAATAAGAAAAAAAAATATTGTATTTACTGAAGTAACAAAAGTTCTATTTTTATGAACAAATTACTTACTTTTGCTTAAGTTTAAATATCTTTGGAAGTCTCTCTAGAAATGGAGGAGGTTTCTAGTCTGTTGAAAAAGATACGTAGATTCAAAGAAAGAATTGAGAGATCTATAAACTCGTTGAAGGCCAAAAAAAATATTCTACAAATTCATCACTCTATTTAGGAGCAAGAGATTAATTAGATGGTTGGATACTATGCAAAATATTAATGACCAAATTGATTATATTTACAGAGTAAGATGATTATACTTATGAAGAATTCTGAAGTGGATCTTTGGAAGAATTAGCCAAAATATGGGAACAAACAGATGAATTATCTAGTGTCTTTCTGGTAACGCTAATTCTGAAGTTTTCTGATAATGTGGAAAATTCTGACAATGTTGTTTGATATGTTCTTTGAAATTGTTGATTCGGAATTTTCTGACGCAGATGAAATTTCCAGTTTCTTTAATAACGCTAGTTCTGAAGATTTTGATAATGTGGAAAACTCTGTTAATGTTAAGTTGTTTGGTATGTTCTTTGAAATTGATGATTTGGAAATTTCTGACGCTGCGGAAATTTCGAAGTTCTTTGATAACGTTAATTCTGAAGATTTTTGATAATGTGGGAAATTCTGACAATGTTAATTTGTTTGATATATTCGTTGTAATTGATGATTCTGAATTTTCTGAGGCGGATGAAATTTCCAGTTTCTTTGATAACGCTAATTCTGAAGATTTTGATAATGAGGAAAATTCTGACAACGTTAAGTTGTTTGGTACATTCTTGAAATTGATAATTCAGAAATTTCTGACGCTGAGGAAATATCATGTTTCTTTGATAACGCTAATTCTGAAGTTTTTTGAGAATGCGGAAAATTCTGTTAATGTTATGTTGTTTGGTATATTCTTTGAAATTGATGATACAGAAATTTCTGACGGTGATTAAAATTCAAGGTTCTTTGATAATGCTAATTTTAAAGCTTATTGATAATGTGAAAAATTCTGACAATGTTAAGTTTTTTGGGATATTCATTGAAATTGATGATTCGGAAATTTCTGACGCTGAGGAAATTTCCAGTTTCTTTGATAACGCTAATTCTGAAGTTTTTTGATAATCTGGAAAATTCTCACAATGTTACATTGTTAATTTCTTTGCTATCGTCATTTTCATTTGAGGATTCGGAAATTCCTGATACTGATGAATTGTCTTTGTTAATAACGATATTTATCAAGTTTCTCATATTGTTGAAATTGAAAATTCGGAAATTTCTGACTAATGAAAATAGAGATATTTCCGACGTTAATAAAGATTCTAATTTTTCTGACACTGATAATATATCCATAAATGTCATTCAAAATGAAAAGTCTAGGAAATATGAAGAGAATTTGTATGTAAAATTGACTTGAAAGTTGAAACAATTAAATATTTCCCTTCCAACCATGCTGTATCCATTAATGTACAGAATGATATTTCTCCTGATAAATTTGACCATATTTGTATACCTTATAGGTCTATGTTAAAATCTGAGGACCTAACAACATCCGAAATAATTTTTAATTATTCACCTAAGACAAATGAGGTCTCTTCACTAAACGAAACCGCCCACACCGGCATAAAGCTAACCGAAAACATGTTGGAACTATTGTTATTCCATATGAAAAAATATACATTTCTATCAGGTTTTTCTAAGCATAACACTTAAGGCTGAATAATATAAGGACAAATTCTGTTTGATTTGTCACTTGGGCTCTACTGTAATTTGTGGATTTCCTGCCAATCCGTTTACATTGAATTATGTGATTAAACATATTGTCAATAATTTTCCCAAAAATGAATTTACTCAAATGTTGAAAAGGAATTTTTATGCTGATAATTTAGTGAAAAATAGTTATTCTCCTGAAAACTTTACCAATAATCAATAGACAAAATGTGTGACGGAAACTTTAATTTGAAATCTCGTAACGCAAATAATGAAAGATGGACAATTTGTTAAACATGGTTGTTAGCTAGAGAAGGTATTAGGTTACAGATATAATCCTTCTCAAGACACCATACAATTTGCTAGTGATTCTGTTAATGAAATACCCAGATAGTATTAGCTTCGTTACCTTCTGAAAGTATTAAAACTAAAAATCAATCTGTTAAAACAAGAATTAAGGATATTAGTAAAGCTATGATGGAATCAGTGGTTAAATATTCCTAAAATTAATTCATCAACTAAAGATTAGTCGAATGTATGCGAGAAAGGTGTAAATCCCGTATCCAATACATTTTAATCTGAAGGGCCTAAAAGACAAGCTACAATAAAAGTCAGGAAAAATTATCCTAATTCTCCTTATATTTGGCATTGAAACTGAAAACTAATGTACTCTTTTTTGTGTATAAAATTTTATATAAAAAGGTTAGAAAAATATGAATGTAACCTTTTATTTTTGTGTATAAAATTTGTTGAAATGCATGCTTTTGTGTAAAGAAAATTAAATGAATAAAATCTAGCAATAAACTAAATTTGTTTATTGCACGTTCTCTTGAGGGGAGAATATAAAAATTTTATCATGTTGTAACAAAGAAATGTTAAATTTCGTGCATTTTTTATAGCCTTTTAGGCTCAAGAACCGAGATCTTGTGAATCTACTTTTTTTGAATACACCGAAGGGGATTTTACATTTGGAATTCCAATGGGAATCAAGTTTTTCTAGCACCGAAATATTTTGGCTGGAGCTGCATTTTATGACCCCATTGAGAATAAAAAGGACTGCTATCAGGCAATATGCAAGGGGGAAAGAGAGTTAAAGAGAAAACGGCAGAGTGTCAAATTCGACCGGAGCAATTTTCACAAGACGTCACATAAAAGGACAGTCCAATGAGAGGTTCGAAATCTGACTTGAGAGACCCAAGGCAGATTCGTACGACACATTTCACACTCCAGAACCTAGAAGAATTTGCCCACGTCAAATCCCCTTCGAGGTGAAAGATCCTTTACAGATCTGTTACAACCAAGGTTGGTGCCATTTAAATGATTGTACCTTGTGCCATATTGTAAATTCTCTTACTCCGAGTTTTCCAATATTTTTTGTCTTTTTGAATGCATATATTTTGTATATGAATCTGTTGGTCTTATCAATATTTTTGGTGAATTGTATTTTTTCTTCTTTCTGAGTGGAATCTTTTTATTGCTTCCTGAAATTGTTATTCTGCCCAAAGAGGCGCCCAAAAGAAAAATTTAGTGCAGCCTCGTTTTGTACTTTTCAAATTTGTAATTGGAAATAAATGTGTCGTTCGTTTTAAAATTTTACGCTGTGGCCGTCTTGTTTTTTTAAGTTGCGCCTATTTTCAAGAGTTGCTGTTTCTGCAAAGTTTTGTTGTTGTTGTTGTTATTATTATTATTATTATTATTATTATTATTATTATTATTATTATTATGCGTATAAGGTTACATTGACTGAGGGCTTGAGCTTACTCGCCTTGTTCAAAAGAAATTAATAATGCCAGTTTTTGTGCGCTCTCTCAGTAACTGTAACGAAGGCTGAGTAAGTATGGTTGCATTATGAACCATATGTGGGCTATATGGGCTATATATACTGAAAAGGCAATAAATTATCTTGCACAGACGGCCACGAGTTTACTATGAGAGATTTATTCTGTAAATAGATTCACCGTTTTTGTGGGTGATTTTTAAAACGCTATTATTGAACAAATATTTTTCTGTTCATAAGAAGAAAAATGAAAAGATAATTTACAACAGTTTTCTCATTATATATATATATATATATATATATATATATATATATATATATATATATATATATATATATATATATATAAAGTGATTACTAAGTCTAAAGTCTATCTGTGACTCCACTGTGTTATTATTATTATTATTATTATTATTATTATTATTATTATTATTATTTCCTTTGATATCTGGCGTTTACACATTTCTTTTCCAGGGACTTAAGGCTAGAAATGGCATCATGACACTTTCCACTGCAAAAAAATAAAAATAAAAAAATTCAAAAAAATAAAATAAATTAAAAAATAATTACATAGATAAAGCCCTTCGTAAAGTGTGGGCTGTACTTGTCAGAAAATTTTTTTGTATCTCTTTGAGGCATGGACTTCCAGGGATACCTTCAATCAGCCTACTGGAATCTTTTCCAACCAGTCCAAGGGCTCCAACCACAACAAGGATTGTTGATGTTCCCATGTGCCACATTTTTGAGATTTCTATTTCAATGTCCTTGTATTTTGACAGTTTTTCGAATATCTTCAAAGATACATTGCAGACTGCAGGGACTGCCATATCAATAAGGAGGCACTTGTTTGTGGTCTTTAATAACAATGTCTGGGCGGTTGGCTTTTATTGTTCTGTCAGTGTGTATTGTGTAGTCCCATAGAATTGTAACAGGTCCTCTCTCCGTAACCGGGTCAGGGTGGTGTTCGTATCATTTTCTTTCAGTTTCCTTCCCATAGAAGTTGCAAATTTTCCAGTGCAGATATTGGCCCACTCTGTCATGCCGGGTTTTATATTCACTGGGTGCCAATATTGTGCAACCTGATACAAGATGATCAATGGCTTCTGGATATTTATCACAAAATATTCATCTTGGGCTAACACAGTATTTTAGTATATGTGCTTGATAATTCCTAGTTAACAAGCATCGGTCTTGTGCAGCAATGATGAAACCTTCAGTTTTAGCTTTCAACCCTGCACTACGTAGCCACTGATGGGTGCGGTTATTGTCTACGTCAGCTTGTTTGGTACGGGCAGTGTATTGGCAGTGTAGCGGTTTATCTTGCCATTGTTTCTTTATCTGGTCGGTCGCATTTGTCTTTGCATTCTTTTTTTTAAGTATTTTGCAGCTTCAGCCGGTGTACAGTGATGTATTTGCATTTCTGTGCCTATTTGAAATTCCATTTGAATTTGTCGGCTTCATGTTCCTTGACACATACCATCATCCAGTCTTCTGTATTTTCCAAGTATCTTTGGAGGCCAATTGTTGTACTTTTGTAGGATAGTTCTAGTTGAACTAGTCCTCTGCCTCCTTCGGATCTGGGCACATACAGGCGATCAATATCAGCTTTGGGATGATGCATGCGGTAGCAAGTGAGGAGCTTTTTCGTTTTGGCGTCCATTCGCTTAATTTCAGCTATGGTCCAATTAAGGACATTAAAGCTGTATTGCACCACAGGAACAGCCAAGGTGTTTATGGCTGATATTCGGTTTTTTGAGTTTAGCTAGGTATTTAGTACCAGGCGTACACGCCTGTAGTACCCATTTCTTACCGTCTCCTTCATTTGGGGGTGTTGTATGCCATCTCCCTCACTAATTCCTAGGTATTTATAATCTTCATCATGCTCCAATTCTCTAATCTTCGTGGCAAAATCTAAATCTATTAAGGGTGCTTCTAAAATTCTACCTTTCTTGAATGTTACTTTAGCACATTTATCAAATCCGAAGCTCATACCTATGTCGTCACTAAAGTATTTTACAATATTAAGGAGGCCCTTCAACTCATTGACGTCTTTGGCAAAGAGTTTGAGATCTTCCATGTAGAGTAGGTGATTGTATATTTTCTTATTTATTTTGTAACCATAGCTACTATTGTTCAGTTCATGCGTAAGGGGGATTAAGGACAAACAAAACAGAAGGGGAGATAGAGAGTCTCCTTGAAAGATTCCACGTCGGATATTTAGTTGGTTGGATATGGCAGTGTCCCTGGTGTGACTAAGGTATAATTTGGTGTTCCACATTCTCATGTTGTGCTTAGGGAAATTTAATACCACAGGGGAGACTTTGTACATTTCCAAAGTCTTAAGGATCCAAGAATGTGGAACACTGTCAAAGGCTTTACGATAATCATTCGACGCTGCACTGAGATTTCTACGTCTGCTCCTGCAATTTTCCAGAATCATTTTATTTATTAGCAATTGATCTTTGCAGCCATATGAACCCCTCCTGCATCCCTTCTGTTCCAGCGGAAGAATGCTGTTTGTTTCGAAAAAGGAGTAAGCACGGTTTGTCAGGACAGACGTGATCAACTTATACGTTGTGGAGAGACATGTTATCGGTCGATAATTTTTCGGGTCGTCTGTTTCATTTGTTTTTGGTATGAGGTATGTAATACTTTCAGTAATCCATTCCGGGATTCTATTGGGATTATTTACAAGCGTTGATAATGTTTCCGCAAGTATTTTGTGGATAGACGAGAGATGATAAAGCCAGAAATTGGGAACCTTGTCATTTCCTGGAGATTTCCATTTTTGCGATTTCGTTAGAGCTTGCCAAACATCATCTGTGGATATATTTTCCCATTCTTGCAGAGGTGTATCCAACATTCGTCCTTCTTCACGTCGGATCCATTCAGCATTTGGGTTATATTCCTTCGGGCTGTTCAAAATATTTTCCCAAAATATCTGTACATTATCAATCGATGGTGGCCTTTCGACATGTATAGGTTTTTTTCTAATTTCTCTGTAAAATTTCTTACGGTCCGTTTGGAATATTTTATTTTGGCGATAGAACCTACAACGTTTTTCGTATCGTCTTGTTCACTGTGCCTTTAGCTGAAGTTTCTGCTTCAGCATTTCCGTGGTTGGTGGAATGTCAAGTAGTGATTTAATTTTGTGTTTCCTCTTGATCTTTTTGCACTTGCGCGTGGAAATATTAGGGTTTCTGGTGAGCTCATCTAATATAGAAAGCTCACATCTGATTTGTTTTATTTCTCGTAACATTTTTGCTTTCCAAGCTGGCTCTCTATGTCTGTTAACTTTATTTATTGTCTTGACCCCAAGCTTCCGAGTCGTGGCTAAAGCTGTTGCGTATATGACGTTGTTAACTTCTGTGATGTTTCCCGGTGGTTTATCTGTTAACAGTGTTTCCAGAGCAGCGTTGTATATTTTCACAATGTGCGTGTTGGAATTCGTCATATGGATTTTGGGTAGCTGATCTCTCTCTGACAACTGTATGAAAGTTACTTTGCTGAGTACTTGGATGACGTGGTTTTTCGCTTCGGTGATTTCCGCTTTGTGGTTTTCAAGGAATTCTAACATAATGTACCTGGAGTCATCTTCAGAGAGATTGTCTGGAGAACTGCAGGTTGTGTTTAAGATAGAGTCTTTGATTTTATTTCCTGGGAAGTTATTTCGTATTTCATTTGTTTTAGTTTTTACCTCATCCTCTGTCACACTACTTATTTCTACATTCATCTCATTACAGTTTTTGAGTGATTGATTATAGTATTTTGTCTTATATCTAATTTTATCCTATCTATTTCTGTCTTTGAGAGTTTGTTGTTTCGCGTAATGTCCCTGCGGACATTAGAAAGCGTGTTTGGATTGAGGTTAGGTTTTATATAATTTCCTACCATACTTCTCCATAATTGGTATGTTTGATTGGTGGTGTTCTTTGCTGGGTTTTCGAGTGCAGTGAAGAAAGATGTCATCACTTGTCGATACTTTTTGCGGGTCCATTTCGTTTGTTTTCTTTTTATTAGTCGATTTGGTATTGAGTCACTTGGTCCAATGTTAGCAATAATCCGGTTTTGGTGACCTAGTGTCTCTTCGTTCGTGGGGGAGTTTGTTCCAGTAACAGATTTTTCGTCCTCAGACTGGTTCCTCTCTGAGGGACGCGGTCCTTGTTGACCCGGGTGACGACCGATCCGGTATGAAATTTCATTCGTATTCGTTGAAATTGTTAGAGATTTGCGTTTTAACCTTGACCGACAAGGGGTAATTTTTTTTTTGCTGGATGTCGGAGTAAACAGTTCGAAATTAAATGTGTCGATATAATGCTATATATACCTTTTAAATACTATTAATAAAATAAAATAAAGAAATATACGATTATTAGAATAATTATTGTTATAAATGTTCTTATATATGTGCATGTGTGTGTGTATATATATATATAAATTATCACAAGTATAAAATAAAATTTTATTATTATTATTATTATTGTTGCTGTCTGTTATTATTCTTGTTGTCGCTTAAAAAAATTTAACGATAAAAACAGAAAAATTGACTAGAGGTAAAAACGAAACAAAATAACGTTATAACAGGAATGCATTTACAATAAAATTGAAATTACGTTACTTAGCAAATAAAAAATATTTGACGTTTTTGACGTGTGTTTATAGTTGGCAATATATATCTATTAGTAATCCCTTGAAGTACATTTGACATAAAGAATTACGTTCTTTTTAATTAGGGTGGCAATTGTAAAATCAAAGTCATGGCCAGTTTTGTTTCTGTGTTTTACGAGCGAGTTTAAATGGTTGTCTAAACGTAATTCCAGTTTATGTTCGTAGATACGGGATTTTAGATTTCGAGATGTCTCGACGATATAAGTGCTTTTATATTGTAAATCATTTTCTTATATAAGTCCTTGGATCTAATTGGTGCTGGGTTGATTTTTCTTCCTAATTAGATCTCCGATTGTTTTTACGTGGTGGTAAAGATGTTAGTATTAGGGGTAAATTTATTTACAAATGAGTGTCAGAGGTTACGATTATGAATTTTGTACTGTTGATGTTAGAACTATCGTTAGTGTTTAGTTTTGGGGATTTGCGCACTTCGACATACCCATACACACTTACGAATATACATTTTCATCTGAACCCCACATAGACAAACTAGAATTATTTTACACTTACATACATAAAAGCAATATTTATGGTTTTTCAGTTGGGATTGGAAAACCATTCATTTATTCGGAACGTCATAAATTATACTAACGTTTGTTAAACAAGTCGAGTGCAAGTGAAAGTTGATTAACCGATGAAATTAAATAACACAAAAATAAAAATACCAGAATTTCTTTCCTTTTTCCTCCATATCTCATTCACTGATGAAGCTTTTATGAAAGTGAAACATATTAGATTGTCAAATGCTCCCTATATGTTCTTTAACTTGTCCTATATATATATATATATATATATATATATATATATATATATATATTATAAATTAACTGTTTTAAAATATGTTTTTTCGATACACAGTAATAACCATGTTTCAAAAATGGAAGCTAAAAGCTTCGAATTTAATTAAATTAAAAACATTATGTCAGTTTGTGACCCTAGCTTTCTGAGTTAGTCTGACGATCACAAATGGAGTGAAACCCAGGGTCACAAACTCACATCAACGAAACCAAATATGTTAGCTCTGTTGGATTATTTTGTGTATGTATGTACTAGTGAGCAAACCCAAATGACTTGACTCACTTTATAGTTCCCCAATTGAAGGTTAACCAATCAGGAGACGTTAAATATTCAATCCGTCGTGTATAAAGGCGGCCATTTTGATTACTCTCTCCAAAGATGACCAGAAACCAAAGAACAGAAGGAAGAACTACGCTCTGCTACTTTATCGAGATATCCACTGCAAACCTGAACTACGCTTCCCTACCGTCTTCGACATATTCACTGCCAACCTCTAGATTCTATACTAAAAGACTACCGTCATCATGAACAACAAGCTCTATCGCTGATATTGTGCGATTTCCAGTAAGTAACGCGCATGTATAATAAATAAATAATATATATAAAAATTGCACATATATATATATATATATATATATATATATATATATATGGTTTGTTTTGTTTTACGGGATATCAACCACAATGGCGACAATTTTTTTTTCTGGTAATATTTTTGTTTTGTCAAAAATCTATTTCGTTTAATATTTTTTTTTAAAAAAGTATAGCTGGTAATATTATTTTTCAAAAACATATTGCTGGTAATATTTTTTTATTTTTTTCTTCAAAAATTTATTTCTGGTAATAATTTTTTACAAAGTATTTCTGGTATTAAAACCTATTTTTACACTTTTATAATGCCTTTCACCTCAGTTTCTGAGTTAACTATTTGCCCATAGCTAGGACCCTAACAGGTGCTACCACTCCTTGTCAGGGCGGACCTGGGAACATCAGCAATTAAGAGGTGGTTCCACGCACCTCAAAGCCTCCTGATCAGAGGACTTGCTGTTGGACGTAGTTTATCGTCTTACCCTGGACACGGATCTAATTTATCATCATACCCATGATATAGACGCTATATATATATATATATATATATATATATATATATATATATATATATATATATATTATATAAAGGTTTAAAAATCGTCGCAAATTTTATGCCTGATTAATATATCAAAATGCAAAGAACAGAGATGGTTTCTATGCTGCTAATCGTAATGAGAGGTGAAAACCATAAAATAGAAAAACATTTTAATAATACGCTCCACGTATGAACTTATCTTATGAGTTATGCATCAGGAATCAAATGAAGATATAAAATCATTGTCCGTGAGCGACATTGCAGTAGGGCGAGACATGACACATGGCTATTCTTCAAAATTTACCATTTTCTCTATAGTTAGACGAGCCTAGAATTAGCGGTAAGAATGTCTTGATAGCATCTTGATGAAAATGTTACATTGCGACAATACGAATTTGCCCTAAATCCTTTTACTGAGAGAAAAGAATGAGCAAATATTTATCGGTGTTAAATCGCAATTTCTAAAAGAAATTCACCCACGAACAATATTCTGTTGAAAGAGCTGCATCCATCCAGGTGGCTAACGTGTTGCGTTTTTTTTTTTGTTTATTTAAAGAAGGAAAAGACAAGCATTTGTGTTTTCGTTGCGTGGACAAACATCTTTAGAGATACATGTGAATATAAGATCATTCATCATTAACATATTCAGGGCAATGAGATAGAAACAATAGAATCGATAGAACACTTTTAAATATGTTTTCGGACAATAACGAATAATTTAATATCACAAACATTAATGGATCCCACAAGGTTCATGCCTAACACATTTTGTTAACTTATAAAGGGTGTTTCATTAGGACGGATTATATATAAGGTTGTTTCATTAAGACGGATTATATATAAGGGTGTTTCATTAAGACGGATTATATATAAGGGTGTTTCATTAAGACGGATTATATATAAGTTTTAAGGGTGTTTCATTAAGACGGATTAAATCAGTAGTAAATAAATCAGTGTTATTGGTGAAAGTTTATTTATTTCTCTATTGGATCATGTTATTTAAGTCATGGCAATTATGTGTGAAAAATAATATCGCCCAAATGTCCGCCAAATCTGAAAGAAAAAGAAAAAAATCATTAGACGCTTAGGCTTTCTTCACATTTAAAATCCGTCCAAATTATTGGAATATCCTTTATGAGTGTGCCGTGCATTTTTAATCAACAGTGTAAACAATAATTTGATTTTATATGGGAGGTATTTTATTGAATTTTCCAGTGCTAAGAGGTCATTTAACACGTAAAATGTTAAGTTAATGTAATCTACTTATTTGTTGGAGAATTTCATCTTATCCGCTATAATTTTTAAAAAGATTATCCATAAGCAGGAATAACAATAAAAATAATGTTGTTGTCATTTAACTGCCACAGTGAAGCTTCTATCTTACTTTAACTTCCTGTAACCAACTGCGTGTATTAGTGACATTGCCGTCTTTTTGGTGTGAAATGATTAAAAAAGATTTAATTGCCAAAGAGATTGAAGGAATTAGTAATTATGTAAATCAATGTAGAACAAAAGAAAAGAATTTACTTATATTTTAAGCAGTGTGGTGGGTTATGAGATTACAAATGAGACCGAGGCTGACGTAACATTTCAAGAAATTCGAATATCTTATGGCTAAGCTATTATGAAAGAAGCGAAATTTCGCTAGTGGAGGCTAAGAAGTATTTTGTGACATTTGAACTTAACGGTGTGCTTTTAATGGAAATGCTATAGAGGCTTAATATTTTAGCCAAGAAGACTATTAGAAGTAAGTGTCTTGTTGCGCAAACAAATTACAGGATTAACTTGGGCGGACAGAGCGGAGTTAAAGGTCAAAACGGAATCCTTGATGCTTATTTAAAAATTTTCTTGTGACATCTTAAAAATGATAGGACAGGCGAATAAGAGAGAGAGGGCAAGCTGATGACTATCGTGTACGCTAGAGTTTGTTGTACAGTTCCTCTTTCTAGATACGATGTGCCAGAGGGGAAATAATAAGGTGACTCGCTGGTCTTTTTGGCAACGACATTCTGCGACCTGTAAGGAGGATGAACGATTCACCGTGCGTCCGTATCTCAAATAGATATCGGTTCGTGAACCTTCTGTCGTCGCCGATGCGACCAGGAAAAAGGGGAAATAACTCTCATGTTGTATCCCTAACATTCTTTCAACTGTTTTTTTTCCAAACAAGCTGTTTCTCGACCCTCTTGGATCATTTTATCGTTTATATTTCGTGGATCTCACTGAACATCAACTCAGAACATGCCATCTAGTAACTTGGACTCCCTAACTAAGTTAGTAATTTTCCTTCCAAAGACACCTATCAAAGCAAATCGGTTATCGCACGTTCACCTTTAAAGACCTTAGAATATTAATTTGTATCTTTCATTTGTCGCTAAATTAAGTTGTCAACCACATCTCATATTCGGGAATGTACACTTGACATTTGACGATAGATGACATCATTTTGAATAATACGCTTGTGTATCACTCCTCCACTCAACATAATACAAAATTATAATGAAGAAATCAAATCGAATATCAGTAGCGGTGGCCTTCAAAGCACTTTCTTGATGTTGACTTTACAAGGCTCGATGATAAAAACTTTAACCGCAAATGTGGCTAAAGCTGAAATAACGATTCAAGAACGATTGCTAAAAGGAAAACAAATCGAATTTCGTTACCAAAATCGATTTAATGATCGATTAACATAAATAATTGCGAAACATTTAATTTGCTGATGCTAATATAATAATTTGTCGGAGTTAGCTCCTCCTTAATTCCCCAATTGTTCACTAGGGGTCGCTCTCCCAACACTATAAATACTGGAGAACTTCTTGCCTCGTTCTCTTTTCTACTTTGCATTTCAGCGAACACATTTAAAAATGTAATCTCTCCCGGAGATCAGCGTTTTCGCCCACTTATGGGAAAACGCCATGAAACACACATACACGTACGTACGAACATTCACCAATATACAAACTCTTTACGTTTACACACAAACACAAATGTTGATGTCTTTGTCATTTGTAGATTTGTTGTTTAATACATATATTTGTTGACATATATATATCGGTCTTGTTTGTTTTCTTTACATCTTCGCTTGGACTCAACTTGAGTCCGGCATTTTCTTGTAGTTGGACCTTCTTCTAACAGGAATAAACATCAAGTGTTCCTTAGCCTTACAACACTCAAACCTACTCGGTCCTCTACAAATTTATAGACGATTACTATTCATTTTTTACACTATTTATATTCGGACTGTTCTCCCCATCTTTGTTGTTTTTATCACAACGTTTCGACCGTTGTTTCGTCCGGCCTTCCTCAAGTATATATCGATCTGGGTAACCTACATCGAATTCCGAACTGAACCCTTATTTAATCTACTGGGGCAGACTGTTCTCATTTTACTTGCTTATGTCTAGGGATATCATCTAATTATTATTTTATTTAGCACTGTTCATTTATTGCTGGCCCGTTTTCACTGAGTGCAAGCGCATATTACCCGACCCAGGGATTGAACTCACAACCACTATGCCACCAAATTCACAAACCAGCGATTTTACCTAATAGGCCATTGTCCGTAGCAAAGGGGGACAGGACCAAGAATTGCGTGTACTCGATTCTTTGCAGTTGGTTTACCGATTTTGAAAATCACTGTTTTAGTAGTTTTTGAAAATCAATGCTTCGGCGGTTCAAAATGATAAAGCGGTCATATCTATCTATCTATCTATCTATCTATCTATCTATCTATCTATCTATCTATCTATCTACGTCGGTCTGTTCTTATCTATCTATCTATCTATCTATCTATCTATCTATCTATGTCGGTCTGTTCTTATCTATCTATCTATCTATCTATCTATCTATCTATCTATCTATCTATCTACGTCGGTCTGTTCTTATCTATCTATCTATCTATATATCTATGTCGGTCTGTTCTTATCTATCTATCTATCTATCTATCTATCTATCTATCTATCTATCTATCTATCTATCTATCTATCTATGTCAGTTCCTATCTATCTATCTATCTATCTATCTATCTATCTATCTACGTCGGTCTGTTCTTATCTATCTATCTATCTATCTATCTATCTATCTATCTATCTATCTATCTACGTCGCTCTGTTCTCATCTATCTATCTATCTATCTATCTATCTATCTATGTCAGTTCCTATCTATCTATCTATCTATCTATCTATCTATCTATCTATGTCGGTCTGTTCTTATCTATATATGTCTGTCTGTCTGTCTGTTTGTATCTATCTATCTATCTATCTATCTATCTATCTATCTATCTATCTATCTATCTATGTCGGCCTGTTCTTATCTATCTATGTCTGTCTGTCTGTCTCTATCTATCTATCTATCTATCTATCTATCTATCTATCTATCTATCTATCTACGTCGGTCTGTTCTTATCTATCTATCTATCTATCTATCTATCTATCTATCTATCTATCTATCTATCTACGTCGGTCTGTTCTTATCTATCTATCTATCTATCTATCTATCTATCTATCTATCTATCTATCTATGTCAGTTCCTATCTATCTATCTATCTATCTATCTATCTATCTATCTATCTATCTATCTATCTATGTCGGCCTGTTCTTATCTATCTATGTCGGTCGGTCTGTCTGTCTGTCTGTCTGTCTGTCTGTCTGTATCTATCTATCTATCTATCTATCTATCTATCTATCTATCTATCTATCTATCTATCTATGTCTGTCTGTCTCTCTGTATCTATCTATCTACAAAAATTTTTACATTTGAAACACATTTTAAAAACATATTCGCCAGCTTTGTATAGTTAATTTAATGAATTTTAAATTTTAAACAACTAGCTTTGCTGACTAATTCCCTAAAGAGTTTCAATTATATAAACAAAATAATGCCACCGGAAGCACAATCTATGTTCAATTCCATTGAGTGGGCGTATCCCTTCAAACAGTACCATTGTCAAAGCCACAATAGTGGAGTCTGGATCAATCTCAGATACAAGCCGACGGAGACTGAACATTTCATTGCTATGAATGCTCAGCTTAGTGCCATATTCAGTTTCAGTTGCTGGTTGATCAATCCTCTTTTCAATCCCAGATTCTGCAGATATGCTATGGTGTAAGTTTTTGTAAAACTGTCACACACTCAACATTGCATAGTCAAATAAATATAGAAAAAGTCAATTTTAGTTACTAATCTTTCTACACAAAAACTATTAATATTATTACGAATTGGTAAATCTTTCTTTTGTTTAAAAAATATTTAGAATATTATCTTTTATATCATATAATAATTCTGCTTATCTCTCACTTTATTCCTTAGTTAGTTCGCACGGCCATTACGCCCTGCCAGTGCCTCATAAATAACAGACTATTCTGTTTTAACTGCATGGAAACACGGAAATGACATATCAGAGATGTTACGTAGCTTCAGTGAGAAAATGAATGAAAGAAAGCAAGCAAGGAAGAAAGAAAGAAAGAACTTTTTTTGCGGAGGAGGGGTTGTACAATGAGAAATATATTTATTGAAAAAAAAGTTTGAACAAAGTAACTATAAACAATTTTTTTTCTATCCTCTTCCAGCTGCAATGATGGAGAGAGCATTACATCTCACCATTGACAGTGAGACACACTGCAAGAGAAAGAACTAATTCTTTAACGTCTTCTGCCAATACCACCTAAATAATGAACTATTCCATTTTGATTGCGTGGAAAGGCATATCAAAGACGCTTCTTGGCTTCAGTAAGAAAGAAAGAAAGGAAGAAAGAAAGAAAGAAAGAAAGAAAGAAAGATCGAAGTGTTTAAAGTTTGTTTTAATGAAATGGAAACAAGTTGTCAATTTCATGGTTGGTATTGCAATATTTTCTTAAAGTTGTCAAGCTCAAATAATAATTAATTTCTACCGATATTCTATTGTCGTAAAACTCCCCATTATTATTAATCTACAAATTAAGAATCATCAAAAAATTAAAATATGAAAACCGTATCCTCACTTTGTTAGTTCCTTAATTAGTTCGCACAGCCGTTACCCCCTGTCAATACCTCATAAATAACAGACCATTCTGTTTTGACTTCATAGAAACACGGAAATGACATATCAGAGATGTTACTTAGCATCAGTGAGAAAATGAATGAAAGAAAACAAGCAAGGAAGGAAGAAAGAAAGAAAGAAAGAAAGTAAAAAAGAAAGAAAGAACTAATTGTTTAACGTCTTCTGCCAATACCACCTAAATAATGAACTATTCCATTTTGATTGCGTGGAAAGACATATCAAAGATGCTTCTTGGCTTCAGTAAGAAAGAAGGAAATAAATAAATAAATAAATAAATAAAGAAAGAAAGAAAGAAAGAAAGAAAAATCGAAGTGTTTAAAGTCTGTTTTAATGAAATGGAATCATGCTGTCAATTTCATGGTTGGTATTGCAATATTTTCTTAAAGTTGTCAAGCTCAAATATTTAACGAGATGATACGTGAATTTCTACCGATATTTTATTGTCGTAAAAAACTCCATTATTATTAACTTAAGAATTAAGATTCATCAAAAATGTTAAATATGAAAACCGTACCCTCACTTTGTTAGTTAATTCCTTGATTAGTTCGCATGATCGTTACGTAAATGTATTTTGGAAACGGATCTCTATATACTTCCAATCGAGCAAGGACATTACTTTTAACTTTTCCAGATGTTCCTGTTTAAGCATCAACACCTTTTAGAGCTAAGAAGAAACGACATATAACGATCTCTTCTCGAAGGTATCTACAGATGTTCACATTTAGATTCATTTTAAAACTAAAAGAAGTAACTTTCGACATAACCGACTAATGTGGTATTTCTTTGCAACATTATTGAGGATATATTGTTAGTCGGTGTTATATATATAGCATAATAAGTATTAAGTGTGTGTATATATATATATATATATATATATATATATATATATATATATATATATATATATATATATATATATTATATATATATATATATATATATATAATTTTCATAGTAATATGTATACATTGCTTAAAGGAGGGTTACATTTTTTTGAACTGATTGTATATATTATTTGCATATTGCACCTGCATTAGCTCCAGATGTTTGGTTTGGTTTGGTTTATTTTGTTTTACGGCATATCAATCTAAATGGGTTATTTAATGCCGACAACATTTTTAGGATAGATTCATATGAATAGAATATGTATTCTTTGGTTTACATTGGTTTGGTTTATTTTGTTTTATGGCATATCGACCTCAATGGGTTATTTAATGCCGACAATATTTGTTATTGCTGGTAATATTTTGTTTGTCAAAAATCTGTTTTTGGTAATATATTTCCTTCAAAATTGTATTGCTGGCAATAATTTTTCCCAAAAAAGCATTGTTGGTCATAGTTAATCTATTTGCCCATAGCTGGGCCCTTAAAAGGTGCTACCACCCCGGGTTAGGTGGACCTGGGAACACCAGCAATTAAGAGGTGTTTCATCGCTCCTCAAAAACTCCTGATCAGAGGCCTTGATGCTGGACGTAGTTTAACGTCTTACCCAGGACACAGATGTAG
The DNA here is from genome assembly GCA_964036315.1 of Acanthosepion esculentum. NCBI lineage: Eukaryota > Metazoa > Mollusca > Cephalopoda > Sepiida > Sepiidae > Acanthosepion > Acanthosepion esculentum. The sequence continues at coordinate 8,008,905 of OZ038480.1, forward strand.
TTTAATGTCTTACCCAGGACGCGGATGTAGTTTAACGTCTTACCCAGGACGAGCTCCAGGTGTACCAAATACTTGAAACTTAAGTTAAAAATGTTATTTAAATATTACTGTACATTTGTAAAGAAATGGGATGGATTTTTTTATTTAATTAATCACAGATTTTTATTGGTTAAAGGCTATTTTTAGTGGATACTCATTTTGAGTAGACGTTCCGTTTATTCACTAAACAATAGATTTATTATTTATTTTCGTTTACCGGCCGATAATTCTTATTACAGAAAAATATGCCCTCTCCGGTAAGATTCGAAACTGCTTTACACTAGGGGAAATCGTCATTAGATCTGACGAACGTTGACCTCTCGGCTACAGAGTGCGTCGATGACCAAGCTTTCAATAATCTCGTCTTTCAATAATCATACAAAAAGGCTTATGAATGAAGATGAAAGGATCCTATCAAGAATAAGTAGACGGGACATATCTAAATTATTCAACGAAACATATCTCAATATATATATATATATATATATATATATATATATATATTGTGTATGTATTTAGGCAGCATTTTTTCATTGATGCATGTTTCATTAAATAATATAGACAAATGTTGTCTATTTATTTTAAGTAAATTCCTTTTAAATTGTCTGATAAGCTTAATAACATTATCATGGAAAGATGAAAGAATGATATTGATACATGTTAGATATAATTGAAAACATGTATCAATATGATGATTTTGTTTCATTTTTCAATGATAATGTTATTAAGCTTATCAGACAATATGAAAGGAATTTACTTATAATAAATAGACAAAACTTGTGTATATTATTTAATTAAACATGCATCAATACATACATACATACATACATAAAGAAATATAGTCTTAGGTTGTGCTATATTTATGGGATAAATTGCTTAATATCAGAGATAGAGCGTGTGTAAATATAAAAGTGAACATTGAAGTCAGCACTTAGAGGCGACAGTCTGTTTCATGCTAGACGCAATCGTCAGGCCTCGAGTGCTGCTATTTTTCTCGACTATTTATATATACGGGTCGGTGGTGCATTGTGGGTAGTCTTTTTGGCGGTTATTTTACCGGAAGTCGTTTATTTGTTTATTTATTTATGTGAATACCCACAATGATATAAATTAGCCTGTGATGAAAAACTTACAAAATAGGGCTCATCTAATTTTCTCGTGCTGGAAAATATTTTTCAGCGAACTCAAACATAGTAAACAAACATTGATTAACAATAATTTTCCCAATTAAATCATCGATAATCAAATGAGGTCATCCCTACAGAAATGAAACGACGCCAATACTAAAAATACAGCACAACACATCATTACTTTTACTGCACTCGGATGCAGACAAATTACAAATAAGAAGTAAAAAAACAACGTTATTTGTATCAGGAGGTAACTTGTTTAAAATAATTCCGTTCATGGCGTCAAACAGATGTTTTAGATACAATTTTTAATTTTCTCAGTTATAATTAAATCATCTATTATATGAAATTTCCATCTTAATGACAGCGATTTTTTTCTTTGAAGTAATTCAAGTAAAGCGAAATATAGTAGCCAAAAGAATTTTTCAAAACGTGACGCTGTGAAAATAGAATATCAAATGAATTCTTACATTTATCAGTATTTATTTTATATTTCCTGATGATTTACGTTACATATATTCCTAGTTAATATGATCGCTTAAAATCAGTTTATTCGATTTAAGCCCAATTACACTCTATATATATTAATTTATATGTTGTACGTCGGTCACTATTTAAATGAAAAACACTTGTTTATTTGTTTAGTCATATTTTATCTATTTTTTTTAAATAGTTTATTTATTTTAATAAGGTTTTATAGAATAAAGTCGTTATGCAAAGGTTTCATACATTTTGTTTAGCAATTTTCCAAAATATTAATTTGTAATTTTCTTCTACAGTTTTTATTATTAACGTTGCATGGTCTGTTTCATTTTATTATTTGCCATTTAATGTTGGTTTAGGTATTTTTGTTCCATCTATATTTTCTGAGATGAGGTATTACATTATTATTCGGACTATTACCCTCATCTTTGTTGCCATATTTATTACAACGTTTCGGCCTTTCAATATCTGTCTATATTTCTGAGATGAGATATTATGTACACTATTTACATTATTCGGACTATTGTCCTCATCTTTGTTGCCATATTTATTACAACATTTCAGCCCTTCAGTATCTGTCTATATTTCTGAGATGAGGTATTATGTACACTATTTACATTATTCGGACTATTGTCCTCATCTTTGTTGCCATATTTATTACAACGTTTCAGCTCTTCAGTATCTGTCTATATTTCTGAGATGAGGTATTATGTACACTATTTACACTATTCGGTCTATTGTCCTCACCCTTGTCGCCATATTTATTACAACATTTCGGTTGATGGTTGGAATGTCAAACTGAACCCTTTATTTCCCTCACTGGGGTAGAAATTTCTAATGGATGTCAGTTGTCAGTTATCTCCTGTAAATTCACGCTCCTCAAAAACTAATTAATAGTAAATTCCCCTCTCCAAGTTCTCCACTGTCTTAACCGGGTATTGAACTCACAATCTTTGGGTCCTGTCACTGGATCTAACCAATGCCTTTATCCACTGTGCCATGTGTCCTTGAGGACATCTGTGTATTAATTTCTGGGTATTATAAACCTAATATCAGCAGCAACAATTTCAGAGCACATATTGCAATTTTTGCTGTTACCATCATATTTTTACCAGAGCTCATATTGCAATTTTTGTTGTTGTTATCACTTTTCTCTAATACTCCTTATTACTGGTTTCCATATTGTATTCATTTCTATGCTTGGTCGGCTCAGGAGATTTTTGTGGCCTAGCATATGTGCTGATTCCTTAAGTTTATGAATTTTCCAATGGAGTTCTTTGTCTATGATCTCAATCTGAAATAAAGGGTTCAGTTCGACATTCCAACCACCTGAAGAAGGCCGGAGCGTACAACGGCCGAAATGTTGTAATAAATATGGCGGCAAAGCTGAGGACAATAGTCCGAATAATGTAAATAGTGTGTTTTTGTTCCCATATGTAGTTTGATAGATTTGTGTAATGAACTTATTTTTCTTTTGAAAACATGATTATAATATTTTTAGAGTTTCTGTTGCTCCTATGTCATTTTTCTCTTCTGCATTAATATTATTTTTCACAATAGCTTTATATATTATATTTCTGCTTAAGCTTTTGTTTTCATGTGGATATTCTTTTTATTTCTATGCAAAAAATATTATTATTGATACTAGTACTGTTATTTGTATTGTTCATGTTGTTAATATTAATGGTTTTTGTTATATATATTTATTATATTCTCCACGTTTTCCAACAAAAATACAAATTACAAATAATACAATTATCACAAATTATCGTATTATTTCTATTAATATGACTTATAATGTTTAGGGAAATATTTATCAATTATCTAAAGAATATTTTTTCTTATTTTGTTTTATTTAATTTAGATATGTTGGTTTACATTATATAATTATATTTCGTCTTCTACAAATTTTGCTTGTATTATTTTACATTATTCATTCTAATTTATTATTATACCTGCTGTTTTCTCTCAGGGAATTAATATTCTTTTTTTTAACTTTATTTTCACAAAATATTCTGACGCTGCTCGAATTTGTCAAAAGTATCTTGCTGACACATATAAATGTATTTGTGTGAAAACAGTGAGGGTTGGAATATTTAATAATATAGATTGCTGAGATGTTGTTTGGATTTCGGTATGACGTGCAGAATGTGCCATAATTTGAATGAAAAATTATATCTAAAAAGCATCTTTGATTTTGGTTGTTTTTTTAATCAATTGAAAATATTTGTTTTTTTTTAAAAATTGTTTTTATATTTTTTCCACTGGTTTATATTTAATGGACTTCTAAGATGGAAACATATTTTCTGATATAAGTTTGTCTAAATTTTCGACGTTATTTCTGTGGAATATATTGTTCATCATGTAGGTTTAAATCTACAATCAACGTCATGGTATTTTAGTCTGTTTTTGTGAAGTGTTTACTTCTGTTATCTAATTTCTGTTTAAACCATTAACTGCCAAATTTTTTTAATGCGCATTTTTGGCCCAGACAGGTGCCTTACGAGATAAGAACAACATGCAATATTAAAATTTTCTTCGAATAACTGGTACTTTAGAGAAACTAGAACATCAAATATATATGTGTATAAAACATCAAATAAAACATCAAAAAATAATATTGATTAGAAATAATAAAAAAATACTTTTCAAAATAGTCATTATTTTTCTACTCGTGAAATGTAAAATTACGACATAAAGTGTCTTCTATAATTCGTTACGGCTAATAATAAAAACTTTAAAGGCTAAGTGTTGTAAAATATACCTCTGCAAATACAATGTATGTAAGCAATTCATGACATGCAGTGAGTTTATTTTAAGAGATCCCCAAATGGAGCTCATGGCATGTAATGGGTTGCTATGTTTTTCGCTTTCATGTCAGTGATTTTTAAAATAAAATTTTAGGACTTCATTGTTAAATACATTTTATGCCTATTAGGCTCCTTTTTGTTTATAAATTTGTCTGTAAGTATAAGTATTTTTTATTAGAATTATTTATTATTTTAGTCCTTTTTGCGCGTTTCTTTTCAATGTGATTGTTTAGTTTTCTATAATATTTATTAATATCATTAATTCATTTTCAAATACTACAACGTTCCCCTTATTGTGTTGGACCTTTTATGGATTTGAAACGGAAATAATATATATATATGATCGACTCTCCCGTCGAATTCGACGTATGAGGGTCAGACAGATCAGTTCCTAAAAACTGAAAGCCCGACACTGACGCATGAGATTTGATTATAGTGGTGAAGGCTTTGTGCAGGGCCATCAACACTTTTGGGAGGGACGAATACAGGGACCTGGTGCAGCGAATGCCACAAGGTCCCCAAACAACGCTCCGCAGGTTTTGAATTCAGAGTTGTCCTTCTCCTAGACCAGTTGCCATCCAAGGCTATAGAAGCCAGTCTGTCCTGCTATTTACCCATATATATATATATATATATATATATATATATATATATTATGCATGCATGCATGTATGTGTGTGTGTGTGTATATGTGTGCGGGCGCACGCGTGTGTAAGTGCCTCCTTTAGGATTTCATCAGGCGAAAGTGAATTTTACAATAATGTGACTACACATGCGCATGGAGGAGTGGGGACGCTGAAAATCTTTAAATTTTCAATTTTTTTTTTTTAATACATGTTTATCAGTTTTGTTATTAAGTATCCGGCATATGATAATCGAAAATCTGCCAAGGATGGTGGAATGTAGGGCGGAAATTTACTGGTTGCATGTGTAGTCACATCACTTTTGTACAATAAAAAAAAATTCCATTTTGTCATTGATGGAACCTATACTCGGATGCTGATAGCTATACTTAACATCTGCAGACAACATCCAACTGAATCACATCTATATGGACCCATCCCTGATAATGTTACAATCTTACGCGAACGCAGAATACTGGGGAGCAAAACAAGAACTCGCGAGTAATCGACTGTTCTCGGCACCTAGCCATGGAAGAAGACGAATTGGTCGCCCAGCAACCACCTACATTGACCAGCTATGTGTTGACACGGAATGCCACCTAGTGACCTTCCGACTTTGATGCAGGACCGTGATGGTTGGCGTAATAAACTCGTGTATGTCCGAGCTATTTCTCGAATGAATGAAATATAAAGTCAGTTTATTTTCTTGCTCTTATCTTCGTAAATTATTGTTTCTTATTATTTGATCACTGTTCAGCATGTTCAGATTTTCCAGCTTTGTCGGCATCACTCAATAACTTCATAATATTGCGTTCCTTTTTTAATTTATATTGTGTTTCTTTTTTGAAGTTATATCGTTTCTTTTTTGAGTTTGTACCGTGTTTCTTTTTGAGGTTATATCGTGTTTCATTTTGAGGTTATATCGTGTTTCTTCTTTGAGGTTATATATCGTGTTTCATTTTGAGGTCATATCGTGTTTCTTTTTGGGGTTATATCGTGTTTCTTTTTTGAGGTTATATATCGTGTTTCTTTTTGAGGTTATATATCGTGTTTCGTTTGGAGGTCATATCGTGTTTCTTGTTAGGGTTATATCGTGTTTCTTTTTCGACGTTATATATCGTGTTTCTTTTTTAGGTTATATATCGTCTTTCAATTTGATGTTATATCGTGTTTCTTTTTGGGGCTATATCGTGTTTTTTGAGTTTATATATCGTGTTTCTTTTTGAGGTTATATATCGTGTTTCATTTTGAAGTTATATCATTCTTACAACCCATCATAATCTTGATATATCTGAAATTAAAAAAAAAATGAATACCAGAGTTACCACCACGTAAAAAATCCGAAAATAACTTAAATGGTTTCTTCGAACTTAAATTTCACTTCTCTTTGGAAGACAATGGCCTAAGCTAATCCGAATTAAAACAAAAATTAATTTCTGCATATAAATAAACATTTTCATTACTCATCGACACCTTGGTCCGCCATTTTATATGAAAAATGTAAGCAAAATATTTAAAATTGCTTTTAAGATAAAATATTTTCCTAGAGATGTGTTTCGAAGTCGATTAAGAAATTTAATCTTAATTAACTGGGTTTTCTGAAAGTAATGCTTACCTTTTGCTTAGAACGGAATGAAAATAAAGTTTTAATAACGCATAAGAGCCTTTGAGGTCAAAGGCCAAAATAGAAACATCCTAACTTAATCCTCGCCGAAAAAGCGCGCGAAAAAGTAAAAAATAAAACCTGAAGAGATACGGGAGATCATCAGCATAATAATCAAGAATATTTTATTTATGTTTAAAATTAAATTTTCTTTAATACGCTTTTATTAAACTCAGTATAATAAATATATTTGAAGTCCTTAAGGCGCTACCAAATAAAACAAAATAGTGTAAATATAATTTGTGTTGATTAATTCATATGAAAAGAAAAACATTTATTTTAAGAGTAAATTTTAGAAAGATTCTTTTATGTGAATGAAATAAGTTTTGTTATAATTCTAAAAATGTTCCTGGCGACGAAGGAAACAATTTATTCAGAAAAAATAAGACAATGATTTGCTTTCAAAATAAAAAATAAAATAACATCTTATGTTTAATTATCGAAATAAGTATTGGTAATTTTTGTCTACAAGAATCTGTAAATAAATATAGGAAAAGAGAGAGACGTGAAAGGAAAACAAACATCTGTACAGATGAATCGGAAAACAGTGCTTTCAAGACAAAAACTGACTGAATTGGAGATATTAATTTAGATTAATATCATAATACTCTTCCGATATTGAATAATAGTCAGCCAAACGAGATATAAGAATTATGTCCTTTTGTACATCCATGTCAAAAATAATCTAACACTTACCAATGGAAAAAAATAAAATAAAATTCTTTTAAAAGTTTTCACACTCAAAAATGTCATGAAACATTTCATTTTTTTATTCTTCAAACATGACTTTATTTAATAAAAGAAAATCTTGAGTTTAATAGCAACTGGATTAATTTCAAAATCGCTTTGCAAAATTACAAGTTAATTTTTAAAAAAATAAATAAGTGAAGATTTTTTTTTCTTATCAATCTCAAAGAGAATGGTGTGCTTTATTAAATTATGCAAGCTCCAATTCTCAAAGAAAATTATTATTTTTGTTTTATTGACTTATTTTTGCTAAGATGCGAGCCGAAATTTTCGCATGTTGACATATGATATTGAATAAATATGATATTGAATGAATAGGATATTAAATAAATATGATATTGAATAAATATGATATTAAATAAATATGATATTGAATAAATATGATATTAAATAAATATGATATTGAATAAATATGATATTGAATAAATATGATATTGAATAAATATGATATTGAATGAATAGGATATTGAATAAATATGATATTGAATAAATATGATACTGAATAGATGCTTTACTGAATTAATATGTTCAATGATTTTTCTTTATAACACTAAAAAAGGAACAAAAACCCAACAAATTAAAAAGTACACAGGAGATATAGAAAAGGCGGCGTGAATGATATCTCCCAAAAGATGTTTCCTTAAACATATTTAATAAAATATGACAGTAAAAAAACTTCATTCATTACTGAATAAGTACTAAAGATTTTGTTTGAATCGGATAATTCTTTGATTTTTGGCAAATATTTTAAAACAGGGAGTATCAATTTTTTGCTTTCATTTAGGAAAAAAAGCATCGATTTTGGTAGTACCTAGAATATCATGAAGTATATTATAACGTATATTTATTTACAGTATGACGAAGATCCCTCGTGTTGCTTAAAAACGGTTCTATTTGCAACAGAGAGAACACGTCAGTTGAGCGGAGAATTTTATTGCCAATCAGCATAATGTCTGTCTAACAGCAGCAAATATTTAAACGCAATAATTGGCAATGCGTGGACAGCATTAATTAACTCACGAACAGCACTAATTAATTCACTGCTAGTTAGCAATTAAGATAGCAACAGAATAAGACAAGTTCTATTTAAGATCAACTAAATTATCAATTTCAAAGAGAAAGAAATTCAGTTTTAAACGGGCTGTCTTAATCATTTGTGTGTTTGTTTTCGAGTTTGCCATCAGTTATTCAGTAGAGCATCAGAATAGAATGTTGGGGCTTTTATGGCACGGGCGGCCAAACTATAGCTTGTCAGGCGCAGTGTTTAACGTTTGGTTTACAGAAATATGTTTACGGTGTCCCTTTTCTCGTCATAGTTAATATAAAAGTTAATTAAGAAAAAATGAAACATTATTATTATTTTTCCTTTGATTTCTCTTGTATACTTATTTTCATCCGGGTCCCAACCAGAGACCTAAGGTTAGAAATGACATTATGACATTTTCCACTGAATATTTTTTGTAAAAAAATAAAAATAAAATAGCCGACGAGCAGACACATTTTACATAGATGAAGCCGTTCGTAAGGTGTGTGCTGTACTTGTGAGAAAAACCTTTTTGCTTTTCTTTAAGGCATGGGCTACCAGGTATCCCTTCAGTATTGGTAAAATAGCGGTGTAGACTGGGTTCTATAGTCTTGGGTGGCAACCGGTCATGGAGAAAGTAACTTTGAATTCAAAACTGTTTGTAGCCCTAGCGTAGCACATACTATACAGCTAAGGAAAGGATCGTTCGCATTGATTTGATGATCCTGACTACGGTCGAATAATGATGAATGATGATGATCCCTTCAGTGCTCCAACAACAACTGGAATTACTGATGTCTTCATGTACCACATTTTTGAGATTTCCACTTCATGATCACTATATCTTGATAGTTTTTTTTAAAGATCTTCAACGACGCATTATCATCTATAGGAACTTTCATGTTAATAAGAAAGTATATAATGTTTTTGTGGTCTTTGATCGCTATATTTGGGCGATTAGCTTTTATTATTCTGTCTGTGTGTATTGTAAAAATCCCATAAAATTGATACAGGTCTTATGTCTTTAACCGGGTCTGGGCGATGTTCATATCAATTTCCCGTAATTTCCTTTCTGTAAAACCTACAGATTTTCCAATAAAGATATTGACCTACTCTTCATATCGAATTTTATATTCAGTGGAGTCTCTAATACAGTGCAACAGGTGACAAGATAGTAAATTATTTCCGTATATTCATTAGAGAATCTACTCTTGGGGTCAGCACAATTTTTCATTATGCTTCCTTTGTAGCATAATTTTTCACTGTTTGCTTTTTAGCTAGTTCTAAATTCTAGTTAGCAATTATTAGTTCTGTATAGCAATAATATCACCTTCAGTTTCAGATTTTAACCCTGCACTACAAAAACACTGATAGGTATGTGTTTGTGTACATCAGACTGTTTGGCACGAGAAAAGTATTGACCATGAAGAGGTTTATCTTGCCATCGCTTCTGCATTTTCCCCATTGCATTTGCCCTCTTCCTTTAGGTTCAGGTTCTTTGCCCCTGCAGTAGGTGAATTATGGCGCTTATTTGCCCTTGGACTTGAGCTTCCCTTTTGAAGTTGTTGGCTTCCTTTATTACTGAATAGTTTTTTAATTCTTTCATGTTTTTGACATAGATTATCACCCATTCTTCTGTAGTTTCCAGATATCTTTGAAAATAAATCATTGTAGTAGTGCAAGACAGTTCTAGTTGAACTAATCCTCTTCCCCCTTCGGATCTGGACACATACAGACGATCAACATCGGTCTGAGTACGATGCGTGTTGGGGCAAGTGAGAAGCGGTCTGTTTTCGCTTAATGGCTGCTATGGTCAAGTTAAGGATATTACAACTCTATTGCACTACAGAGAATTCTGTTTTGCGAATTAAACTCGGTATTTAACACAAGATGCACACGATTGTAGTTAGTATTTCTTATTCACTCCTTCATTTCAGTCTACTGTATTCCATTTTCTTTGCTGACTCCCAACTATTTATACACTTCTTGCTCCAGTCTCCGAATCCTTGTAACAAAATCAAGATCTATGGTTTCAGTAATTCACGTTTACATAAATGTTACTTTTTACATTTATCTAATCCGAAGTCCATACCGATATCACCATTGAAATATTTTACATTACTGTGGAAACCTTTCAACTCATTGTCGTCTTTGGCAAAACGTTTGAGGTCATCATATGGAATAAGTGATTAAAAACTTTGTTATTTATTTTGCATCCATAGCTATTACTATTTAGTCCATGAGAAAGGGGGACTAGAGACAGACAAAACAGAAAGGGTGACAGGGATTCTCTTTAAAAAGAAATCTCGTCGAATATCCAAAACATTGGGAGTTGCAATGCCTTTGATGTAATTTACGTCTATCGTGGGATTCGACAGCCCCATGCTAACATAGCGTGGGGCTGTCAAATAGTAAAGGACATTTACTATCACCGGGGAGACTTTGTATATTTCTGAAGCTTTAAGAATCCACGAGTGTGGTACACTATCCAAGGGTTTAAGATAATCTATCCAAGCTGTGCTGAGATTTCTACCATTGTTCCTGCAATTTTCCTGAATCATTTCGTTATCGATAGCTAGTCTTTGCAACTTATAAACCTCTTTGGCATCCATTCTGTTTCATTGAGAAAAAAAGGAAGTAAAATCAATGACTACAGACGTGATTAATCTATATATGGTAGACTAGATATTAGTTATTAGTTTATACTTTTTTGATCATCTGTTTCACCCATTTTTTGGTAGGGGATATAAAATACCTTCAGTGATCCATTGTCAAATTTCATTAGAATTATTCATTAGCATTGATAAGGTTTTTAAAAGGGTTTTATGAATTGATGACATGATAGAGCCAAAAGGTGGATACCTTGTCATTTCCTAGGGATTTCCATTTTCAAGATTTTTTTAGAACCTGTCATACATTATTCTTCATTATAATTTTCAATTCTTGTGCACGTTTATCCCTAATTCTTGTTCTTTTTGATCCACACTGCATTGAGATTATATTCCTTGGAACTATTCTAAATATCCTCTTAAAATCTTCCATAGATAATGGCTTTTTGAATTCTATAACTTCTTTTCTAATTTCCCTGTAAAATATCCTACGTCTGTTTGAAATATCTTATTTTCTCCATGGAAATAAACAACGCTTTTTTATACTGTCCTGTTCTCTGTGCCTTTAATTGCGGTTTTGGTTTAAGAATTTCTTTGATTAGTGGAACTTCATTTTAATTTTGTAATTCCGCTTGATCTTTCTTCTTTTCCGTATCGAAACATTTGGATTTCTTGAAATCTCATCCCGTATCGATAATTCACATTTGATTTCCTCAATATCTCGTTTTAATTTTACCTTCCAAGGTGGCGCTTTTTGTCTATTGTTTGATCTTTTCCTTTTTTGATACTGTTTACCCGTAGCTCGCTCTCAAAGTTGTTGAAAATATTATCATTATTATTTTATTTCCTTTGATTTCTGGTGTGTATACATTTCTTTCCGGGCCTCGTCCAGAGATCTAAGGTCAGAAATGGCATCATGACATTTTCCACTGAGCAATTAAAACACAAACACACACATTTTACATAGATAAAGACCTTCGTAATGTGTGGGAACTTGTGAGAATTTTTTGTGTATTTCTTTAAGGCATGGGCTTCTAGGAATCCCTTCAATGAGTTTACTGGAATATTTTTTAGCCAATCCGAGGGCTCTAACTTCAACAGGGATTGTTGATGTTCCCATGTGCCACATTTTTGAGATTTCGATTTCAAGGTGCTTGTATTTTGATAGCTTTTTGAAGATATTCAAATATACATTGCAGTCTGCAGGGACTAACATATCAATAAGGAGGCATTTTTTGCGGTTTCTAATAACAGTGTCTGGGTGGTTAGCTTTGTTTTGTCTGTGTGTATTGTGAAGTCCCATGAAATTGTTACAGATCTCCGAAACCGGGTCTGGGTGGTGTTCATACCAATTATTATTATTATTATTATTATGTTAGTGTCGCACATTGACGGAGACAATGGAACACTATTATTCGGACTATTGTTCTCATCTTTTTCGCCATATGTATTACAACGTTTCGGCCGTTGTACGCTCCGGCCTTCTTCAGGTAGTTGGAATGTCGAACAGAAACCTTTATTTCGCTCACTGCGGTAGACTGTTCTAGTTCCACGTGCCATGTCTAATGGATATAATATCTCTTGTTAATTTCTCTATGAAAGTTATCCACTGCCTTAACCGGGTATTGAACTCACACACTTTGGGTCCTGTCACTGGATCTAACTAACGCCTTTATCCACTGCGCTATGTGTGAGAGTGATCACGAAAAAACTGATCACGAAGCTTCTTTTCTTTCAGCTTGTCATGCGGTCTTTCTTTATGCTTTTCCTTTGCTACAGTCACTGGGGCAATATTTCGCGCATCCAGATCCCCAGCCACGTTCAGGTGTCAGGAGAAATTCAGAAGAACTTATTCTTCTCAAGTCCCAGAACGGCCAAGATCATAGCTTATTCAACACGTATTAACTCACTCACTCCTTTTTTTAATATACAGTGTATTGATATCACAGTTAGAATTCAGAGCCGTATATATATATTCATTACATATTCTTTATATATATTCATTATATATATTCATTACATATTTATTATATATATTCATATATTCATTATATATATTCATTACATATACATTATATATATTCATTATATATATTCATTACATATACATTATATATATTCATTATATATATTCATTACATATACATTATATATATTCATTACACATTCATTATATATTCAATAGATATGCTTATACCTATTCATTATATATTCATTATGTATATTCATTATATATTCATTATATATATTCATTACATATTCATTATATATATCCATTTTATATATTCATTATATTTTCATTATATATATTAATTATATATTCATTATATATATTCATTATATATTCATTATATATATTCATTATATATATTCATTACACATTCATTATATATATTCATTATATATGCATTATATATATTCATTATATTTATTCATTACATATTAATTGTACATATTCATTGTATATTCATTATAAATATTCATCATATATGCATTATATATATTCATTATATATCCATTATATACATATTCATTATATATTCATTATATCTATTCAGTACATATTCATTATATATATATTTATTATATATATTCATTATATATTCATTATATATATTGATTACATATTCCTTATATATATTCAATATATATTCATTACATACATATTCATTATATATATTCATTATATATATTCATTATATATATTCATTACATATTCATTATATATATTCATTATATACTAAATATATGTATATTCATTATATATTCATTATATATATTGAGTATATGTATTCATTATATATTCATTATATATATTAATTATATATATTCATTATATATTCATTATTTATATTCATTATATATTAATTATATATTCATTACACATTCATTATATATATTCATTACATATTCATTATATATATTCCTTATATATATTCATTATATATACATTATACATGCATTATATATATTCATTATATATTCATTATATATATTCATTATATATATTCATTACACATTCATTATATATATTCATTGCATATGGATTACATATATTCCTTATATATTCATTATATATATTCATGACATATCCATTATATATATTCATTATATATATTCATTATATATTCATTATATATATTCATTACGTATTCATTGTATATATTCATTATATATATATATATATTCATTATATATATTCTTATATATTCATTATATATATTCATTACATATTCATTATATATATATTCAGTATATATTCATTATATATATTCGTTACATATTCATTAGATATATTCGTTATATATTCATCATATATATATTCATTATATATATTCTTATATATTCATTATATATATATTCATTTATATATATTCATTATATATATATATATTCATTTATATATATTCATTATATATATTTTTATATATTCATTATATATATTCATTACATATTCATTATATATATATATTCATTATATATTCATTATATATATATATTCATTATATATATATTCATTACATATATTCTTATATATTCATTATACATATTCATTACATATTCAATATATATATTCATTATATATTCATTATCTATATTCATTACATATTCATTATATATATTCATTCATTTCTTGTTCTTCTATCTATCTCTTCTACTTCCGTTAAATTATTATACAGGCTGTCCATAAAGTTCGTGTGCACTTTCAAAAATTATAACTTTATTTGTAATCTGTAAAACATGTTTTAAAGTTTATCGTACCTAGTTTTAAGTATAGCTAAAATAACTAATGTGATTTCAGGCATTACTGTAAATCAGTTGGCAAATATTTTCCGTGAACTGCAAAATGATATTACCCTTTGTACGACTAATGATGGAAGACATGTGGAAACTTAAATAAAATTTCAATAAAACCTTAAAAAATATAGATTTACTTCTTTCTAATCCTTTTTTACAAATTATTTCTATCGCAAATACAAATAAAGTTATAAATTTTTTAAGGTGCACACGGACTTTATGGACACCCTGTATATATGTATATATATATATATATGCACTTTTTATATATATTATTTATTTATTATATATGCGCAGTACTTACTGGAAATCGCACAGTATCAGCGATAGAGCTAACATGGTTTCGTTGATGTGAGTTTGTGACCCTGGGTTTCACTCCATTTGTGATCGTCAAACAAACTCAGAAACCTAGTGTCACAAACTCACATCAACGCAGCTAAATATATATATATATATATATATATATATATATATATATATATATATATATATATATATATATATATATATATGTATGTATATGTATATATATATATATATATATATATTCATAATATATATATATATATATGTATAACACTAAGTCAACACTTAGAGGCGACAGTCTGTTTCATGCTAGATGCAATCGTCAGGCAACCTTATATTTACACAAGCTCTATCTCTGATATTGAGCACTTTATCCCATAAATATAGCACACTTTAAGACTATATTTCTTCATATATATATATATATATATATATATATATATATATATATATATATATTAGAGTATATATATGTATATATATATATATATATATATATATATATATATATATATATATATATTTATATATATAGATACATGTAGGACAAGATAAAGGACAAATATGGAGCATTTAACAATCTAATATGTTTTATCTCTTGTACTTCTGCAAAATTCCAATCCAAGAAACCTGTAGAATAGCGCTGTAGATAGATTGTCCAAATACTAATTCCTTTTACGTTATTTCCATTAATTTAGTTTTGTTTCAAGAATTTTCCCCACATATGTGAAATACACTCCTTTTTTATTTCAGTATGCTTCAGCAGGTTCGCCTATAAAAGATCTGATGACCTTTTCATCTGATAATTGTATTCAAGTATTTTCACTCTCTTGATAATTACGGTGGCAAGTTCCATCGCAATATTGTCGCTGAACGCAAGAATCGGGTAAATCAAAGACTACAGTATTTTCACTCCAGGCAGACGCTTTCAAGTCGTCCGTGCATTAATAGGAAATTCACAGCCACTTTCTGCATTCCGTAGATGTGTCAATGGAATCAAACATCTAACAGAAATAAGAGGCGAAACTAATACCATTTGGAAACTAATTCCATTTGGAAAATACCCCTTTCCATGTCTACTTGCCCAAGTGGGTACATCCCTACCTGTCAGTTTCACTTTCCATGATCGCGTATACTCTTTCAATAACGACTTAATTTGATCTGAAATACCCTGAATGTCAAAGTGCTCGAGAATCCAGAACCGTGTTACCATGTCATCTGGATTCTCGTACTGCATCCATGTCATGGATAAATGTTTCCTTTGTATATTCACCCCCCCCACCCCGGCAATTTAATCTTGTCGATCAATAAGAGATTATTGATATTTCTTCTGTTCATTATCCTGCTGCAGTCTCTTTATTCTTCAAGAAGTAATGACTGAATCTCATGCCAACATAAATCTCGACTGATATGATATCCGTCATTAACTTCAAAACTAATGGTATGTATGTCATTAGTAGATAGTCACTCTTTTTTCATTGGTTTCGTTCTACATCATTAGTACCGCCCGTTCAAGTATTTATAGTGAAATCTAGGTAGGTGGTTCTTGGCTCACGAGGGTTTTTATACTCTGCTCTACTCAGCGCAATGAGGACTTTAGATGTTTTCGTATTTACTCGTTTGGGCTTTTTCCTCTGGACTAGAAATTACGTCACTGGACGATTTTTTTTCAGGCTACAAGTGTTTTTAGTCCTTCCTTTTTTTTTCAAATTTTTTTTCCTGGACACATATTTGTTTTAATATATTTTTTATTTGCAAATTGTGTTATCCGGTTTTATTTTACCAACCGAGTATAGTTATTAGCATTATATATATATATATATATATATATATATATATATATATATATATATAGTGTAACCCGGATATAAGATACCCGGATATAAGAGAAACCCGGATATAAGAGATATTTTCTCTGGTCCCAAATTAGAGCCTGTGTTAATGTATATAAAATAGACAAAACCCGGATATAAGAGAAACCCGGATATAAGAGATTCCTTCTCCGGTCCGAAGTAAAAAAAGAAAGAACCAAGAACATCAGAGCTAGGTTTGCCTGGCTCCTTAGTATATATATATATATGTATATATATATATATATATATATATATATATATATATATATATATATATATATATATATATATGTGTGTGTGTGTGTGTGTGTGTGTGTGTGCGCACATGTGTGTGTCTGTGTGTCCCTCCTCGATAGCACGACTAGATATGTATATTTGGGCCTTAATCTTTCTTTTTTAAGATCTTTCCTTAAATACGCTAGATATGGAAGATTTAATTAATTTTTTGTTATCTCATTTTTTCAGCATCCTTACATTTTTCCGTTTTGTCGCAGTAAGGGAGTACAGAAGTTTTCAATAATTTTTATTGTCCGAAGCGCTTTCAGTCACTTTTTTACCCAATTCTCCTTTCATCCTGTTTATAATTTTCCTTCATCTGATTTTTATAAAAAATATTAATATTATTGTTTATGTTTCTATTCTCGCCGTTGCTATTAATTAATGTAAAACAAACGCTGATTAATAACGAATTTCCTAATCAATTGTTGGATTTCCACATTAGCTCAATTAGATCCCATTTAAATATTCATGGAGACCTATCGGACACTATTCGGAACATACTTGTTGACAACACTAATATAATAGCATCATCTACATGAAAAAAAAAAGGCTAAAAATAATGGAAGCCTTATTTATAAAAACAAAAAACCAAAACTTAATAATATTAACTTTGAACATGGATACAATGTCTTGACCGTGTTTTGTAAAATGAAAACATTTTATAAAACATACATACAACAAACTATTTCTTATTTTAACAGTTAAAATATAATCCTTGAAAATGGCTAAATGCATAGCCGAAAGCGCTCGGATAAAAAGAACACTCGGACAGTTTTTATATAGTTTATCATCCGAAAAGAAAAACAAAAATTATTAGTCGCATGAGAAATTGTATAAAAACTAAATAAAAGCACCTAGTCTGTCTTATTCAATGAAATATGCATGAAAGGATTGCTGCCTAAATACACAAATAGGTGTATATATATATATATATATATATATATATATATATATATATATATATAGTTTACGAAAAACTAGGTAATCCATATGGGTAGACCCAAGGATGATAAAATCCAGAGAGCTCAATGTAAATCAGGGGCTAATAATTTAAATAAAAAGAGACCACTTTAAGGTTCCATGTAATAAATTATTTCACCACAGCCCTTTTAAAGAACCGCGGATCATCAGACTTTACTTCCAAATGTTGAAACGAAAAATGAAAAGAAATTTACACATTTTGACGGGCAGTACTAAACATATGTAAATTAACGAAGTGAGAAAGTGAGGGGGGAGAGAGACATGATTGAGTGAGATGTAATTTAAAATTTCTATTCTTTCAAATTTAATATTGTTTGAGGAGGTCCAGACATTGACACATTTAATCGGTTAACTTAACGGAAGTTATATATTGATATAGAAGGGAGAGAGGAGAAAAAAACCTAAACAGAAAAAGAGAGAAGGAAGTCATGAGAGAAAGTGTCACTAACTTTGTTTGGAATGAAAGGCTCGAAATAGACGCTGTTGTTTTGCTTTACTTTGAGAGTTCATAAATATTATAATGTTTGAATTAAATTTGAATGTTTAAACAGTCTATAAGGAATTTAATTTGATGTTTGTTAGCGATTTAAGTTTTTTAAAAAACTTTATTACAAAAACTTTGGGGATTTAATATGAAATAGTCGATTAGAAAAATATTCATAGAATTTACATTAAAACTAAAATTTTATTTTAAAATATAAGTTTACTTCTAGTTGTAATTGATTATTAAGGTGATATCTCTATCAGTTTGAATTTTATTCATGAATTTAATTCGCGACTATTTTTAGATTGGTAATTTCTCTTACTTAAAGTTTAGTTTTTAAGTTAATATGGAATGATATTTAAAGGTAATATATATATTGGATCACATCTTTTGGCTGTTGATATGGTTAGTGGTGGTTCAGTTTGTTTTCCCTAAGATGCCCTTACAGTATACATTTTTGTAAAGAATCCTCTTTTCATTTTCGATTATCGTTTGTTTCGAAAACGGAACATGTTTATAACGATAATGTGTCGCGCGGGAAAATACAGCCCAGTAAGATTTCTTTCGCTTCACCTATGTTCAAATCATACATCAAAGAAGAATCTTTGAATAACGCGTACTTGGTGAGTGCAGAGCACAGTGCAACAAGGTGAAAGTTATTTAAAGAGCCATGAATTAATGTAAATTACCGTCAGGACATCAACACTTCAAATTTAGCATATTACTTTTTTTCTTTTTTGACTCAAAGTTTATTTCGTAGCCTTTTCTTAAATTCCTGGTCACATGCAGTCTCCTTTGCTTGGTTTTATATGTACAGCATACAAACTGAGTGCACTAAATGACCGAAATATTATGTCCAGATTTATAATATTTCTGCAGTAGTGAAGCGACGATAAAATGGCGGAGCTAGTAAACAACAGTAAAAACAGACACACTGTTGACGTATATATGTACGTATGTTGCGGCATTCACCCTGGATCGGTTAAGCCGGCTCCTTCCAAAGAATTCACCGCGTCCGGAACGAAGGCCGTCCAAGCACGGCGATCCGTCGCCAATGCTGAAACGAGCGACAGCCATTCCCGATTCCAACGGCGGTGAAATCTTAAAACGGAGTCACAAGGGAGTTTGAACTTCACACGCGGTCCCCAACACCGCGTGCTATTCCAGTGGAGGGAGGAATATGCTCTTACTTGCCGCAGAATTTCCACAGACACAGAGGCAGGAGTAACCAAGAGGCCACCGTATGCCGGTACAGACGGCGAATGGTTTTGAATTCAGAGTTGACCTTCTCCTAGACCAGTTGCCATCCAAGGCTATAGAATCTAGTCTGTCCTGCTATTTACCCATAGTTGTAAAGAAGGGAGAAGAAGAGAATTCACACCTTTCCCAAGGGTGTTAGCACGTAAGTGAATGTAACGGATTCAACTGGAATTCGAACTCGGCTCTACGATTCCTCAGTCCGTTATCTATTACTCCACCGTGCCACATATAGCGAGTTCAAATACATCTGGTGCTAAAACAGAATACAAGGTTACCTTACTGTCTTTTTTTATTATTATTATCATTATTATGTATGTCATTATAATAGGGCAGGTATCTCTACTTTTTTCGCTAAGACTTTCGATACCTAAGATTTAAAATGAATTAAAAAAACTGAAAACGCATTTTTGAAGATTTCTTTTAACATTAATTGAAAGATAAATGATTAAATTGACTATTTCCAGTTGCTAAAATACTCTGGAGTATATCAAATAAAAATTATATAAACTGGAAAGACAGATATTTGCTCGATTTAAAAAAAATCTGGCTGCCATTTCTTACATTTTAAATCAGTTTTAAAAATCTCACACAAATAAAATATATACTTGTGACACGTTTTTTGAGGAAAAGTAGCAAATTCAAAGTTAAATCTGATTTGTAACAAATATTACTTACTTATAGCTTAAAAATAGTAGACAACCATTACTTAACGGCGTTTCCTGTTTTTCTTATTGACGTCATCGATCAGTTCCAACATGCAGACAGCTAGTACGGATGACCAGAATTAACATAAATTTACGAAACCTAACTGAACGCATTTTTTTTGTTTTAATCTAAACAAATATTACTTACTTATAACTTAAAAATAGTAGACAATCATTTCTTAACGAAGCTTTCTGTTTTTCTTATGCTTTAATGACGTCATCCGAGGTGCTGACAGCTATTCAGGTATTCGTGTGCAAATTTCTATATTAAATAACTCATAAAAAAGAAAATGGTAAGTTAAAAAAATTATTAGATGTACGCAATTATTCAGGGACGCATTTGTCTATGGACACAAATGTCCAGGGATGCAATTGTCCGGGACGCAAATGTGCGTCTACCTGTTTTGTGGGGATATATTAATATGGCACCATCAATGTATCCAAAATATGTTGACGTAAAGTCAAATATTTTAGAACGAACCTCATTCAAGAGAGAAGAACTGAGAAGCTAAAACTGCACTTAAAGGAGATCCCATTGCTATCCCGAAATTTTGCTTAAAAAATCATTGTTATAAATGAAATAAAATTAATTTGTGATGAGTCGGCAAATTTTTATGAGTTTATCTATTAGAAAGGAGAGGTTTATTTATTTGTTGTACTAGATTAAAAAAAACTCAAGCATTTGTTGACAAGAACGCTGGTATAAATAGATGTAACATTTAAACTAGCCATGAGTTTATCTCTCATTTAGCTTTTCAATCAGGTTGCCTGAAACTTTAATATGTTATGGGCTGATTGTTCGGGGAGTGATGTTAATTTGTTTACTATGTTTTCACTAATCTAGCAGACACGGAAAGGAAACTACAAAATGTCCTATAGATGTTAGTGAAGGAAAGCGAGAAGAAAGGACTAAGTATAAACTACAAGAAGAAAGAATGCATGGTCATCAGCAAAAGGATGAGTGCAAATTAAAAATTGGGGATAATAATATCAAACAAGTACAAAAATTGAAATATCTGGGAAGTGTACTAACAAAGGACAGAAAGTGAGACACTGAAATTCGAAGACGTACTGGGATAGTGAAAGATGTTTTCCAAAAGCTAAGCAAAGTATTAACAGACAGAAAAAATTCGTTAGAAAAAAAACGTATTGAACTGTTACGTGATAACTATCGTCCTGTATGGCAGCGAATCCTGGACAATCTCCTGAAAGATGAAGAAGAGACTTGAGGAAACAGAAATGGGATTCTATCGAAGGATGATGAGGATACCATCGACCGAACATGTGAGCAACGACAAAGTTTTAGAGAAAAATGGAAACTTACACTTAACATCAGGAAGAGACTGTTGAAATTTCGGGGGGATGTAATAAGGAAGGAGGGCTGGGAAAATCTGATACTCACAGGGCTGACAGAAAGAAAGAAGGACAGAGGAAATTAGCGCGTAACATACATGCTGGACTTGAGTAAATGGATGGCAGAACAGGGTTTGGAAAAAAATAACAAAAAGACAAAACTTTTTAAGAGCTAAAAGAACAGGAAGATGTGAAGGACCATGATCGCATACGCCCTGAAGGAACACAGTACATAAAAGAAGATAGGGAGCACTTCCAATTCCAGATGATAGATCGCATGGGAATAACTGCTTTGTACGTTTTAAGTAGACTATAATGTTTGGGTATTAATTTAGACGATGACGTGTCTTCATTACTAACACCATTTATCAAGAGGTTTGTTAAGTCTTTTGTATTTCTAATTATTTTGGGTTCATCGATTTTCTCATAAATGCTAGTATCAAATAGTAGGAATTTTCTCATTGTGTGTATTCCTATTCAGGATAACAATTGAAGTTCCTTTTATCCGAGGAAGTGATTGCAATTTTCTTATTTTTGGCTATTTTTCCAATTTTGTTATTCAATTACCTAATATTGTTCTGATATATAAAAAAATTATATATCACATACTTCCATAAAAGCTATTGAAAATACGGTTACAGAAAGGCAATAAGTAAACATTTGTCTTATATCATATCTCCCATAAAAGCTATTTTATAATTCGTCATCACAAAGACACAAACAAAATTGAAGAATGGAACGAGACAAAGGGAAGCTATTTCACCTAAACTATTTGTAGTGTACACCTTGAATACTTATTGTAAAAAAAAGGACTTTGAAGGAATGGAATTACATGTAGACGGAGAATATCCGAATCATTTCTGATTTGCCAACGGCATTTAACTGCAATCAGAATCTTAAATTACAAGAAACACAAAATGGAATATCTTAATCTAGGTTTTAAAATAAATAGGAATAAAACAAAAACTAATATTCAGCTATAAAATACCGAAAACGACCATAAGAATAAAGGATAAAAACCTGGAGAAGTTCCAGGAATACAACTGCTTGGTATAAGGGATAACATTAAAGTAAAACTACAAACATGAAATAAGACAGCGTGTAAGGATAGATTAGAAATTGTTTAATAAAAATGTCGATATAATTTGAATTTTGTTATTTATTAGTAGAATTATGAGTAGAATTATGAGTAGAATGCCTAAAAATGAAGTAAGTTATTATTTTCCGTTTCAATAGTAAGTTTAATAGATGGTTCAGCCAGGTTCAATCTGATAAAATTTTATATCAATTTTTTTCGGTAAATTGTTGAGACATCATCGATGTATCTGAGCTTTTGGAATGATGTATTCAAACGGGTCTGATTCTAAAAATTCTCGAAACAAGCAAGAAAACATCCACTAAATCGACTCTACCCATACGGAATCCAAATTTCCGTTTATAATAACAGTTCCTGAATTTGAATTAATATAGACTAGTGCATCGTCTGCATAT
The DNA here is from genome assembly GCA_964036315.1 of Acanthosepion esculentum. Classification (NCBI taxonomy): domain Eukaryota; kingdom Metazoa; phylum Mollusca; class Cephalopoda; order Sepiida; family Sepiidae; genus Acanthosepion; species Acanthosepion esculentum. The sequence continues at coordinate 8,032,542 of OZ038480.1, forward strand.
ACAGATAATGGGATCAATGGTTATTTAAATTCTTTTAAATGATTTAAAAAAAAATAAAGTAAGGTATTTATTAATGGGGATATTAGTATCTAGAGAATTACTATCTAAACTAGTTATTAATTTGTTTGTCATGTCAGTATCTGTGGTTTTATTTAGTTAGTACCCAGAATTCTTTAGATGTGCTGAACTGACAGAGTACACCGTCCTGGGTATGACGATAAACTACATCACCGTCCCGGCTAAGACGATAAGCTACGTCCAACAGTAAGGCCTCTGATCAGGAGGTTTTGAGGAACGTTTATCAGCCTCTTAATTGCTGGTGTTCCCAGTTTTATCCTTACCCGGGGTGGTAGCACCTGTTAGGGTCCCAGCTATGGGCAAATAGTTAACACACAAACTTGTGTAAAAATAGGTTTTAATACCAGAAATACTTTGTAAAAATTATTACCAGCAAACATTTTGAAAAAAATTATTACCAGCAATACATTATTATCAGCAATACATTTCTGAAAAAATACTAGCAATAAAAATGTTGTCGGCATTAAATAACTCACGGAGGTTGATATTGTTATATATGTTCACCGTAGTCTGAATGTAGAAACCAACGTAAGTAATTTGTTCAATGAAACAACACCAATATCGAGTAGCAGCTGTTCAATAATTCTTAAGGTCTTCCATATCAGAGGTTGGCAGTGAATATTCGGAGAGAGTAGGCAAGCGTAGTTCTTCAGGTCTTTCATCTGACTGGTTAGCAGTGGATATTCCGCCAAAACAAAATGGCCGCTTTTATACACATCGGATTGAATATTCCAAGTCTTCTGATTGGTTAACCTTCTATTGATGGACTATAAAATGAGTCAGCTCATTTTGGTTTGCTCACTAGTATACACCATGTACACATAAAACTGTAACAGATATGCCTACAACAAGCTAAACCAAACCAAACTGGCAGAGTACCAAATAGCGGAATTAGTGGAATTTTGTGCTAGCTTGAGCTATTTTATAAGTAGTAGCGCCACTCCCAAAATAGCAGAGAATTTGGTCGCATTTGAAATTAAATTAACCAAAATTTAACCAAGCAAAGTTACCATGGCAACAATTTTCCTTATATTTGTCAGTTGCTCTGATGCTGCCCTTACTTAAAGAAACATTAGCAACAGAATAAAACGTTTAAACGTCGAATTGGTTTTCCTGTATTCCATGTTACATAGTTTGGCAAATTGGAACTAATTTTTCTTGGTGTACATAAATTCTTTGAATGAATATAAACGGCATCGATACAATGCAACGGAGAGGTCACCAGTCATCGACATGTTTAGGGAACACATCCCGCCTCATCACAGAACAGGTAGAATTCTACACAGCCCTTTGTTGATAAGTGGCATTTCTGGCCTTATGAGATTAGTGCCACAGCCGAACAGTACCATTATTCGGAACCGGGTCTCATAGCAGTACGCCACACATTACCAGTCCACTATGTTCCAATTAGCAACGTTACGAACCTAAGCTGAGGCACTGTTTCTGGTGCCATGGTGTCAAAAGGACCAGTCTTCTCACATGGAAGCTAAAGAAGACATAATCTACCTATGAAACATGGTGATCTTCTTCAGAAAGATTCGTTGAAACAACTATAATCAAAATGGCGAAACTGAAAAAAGTAGATACGGTGGGGTAGGAGTAAATAAGGAGTTACGACTTGTTTGTTTTTTTTAGTAAAAAAATTATCTTTATTTTTAAAAGAATGTGTTGCGTCATTTTAAAAGCTATACTGAAATTCTGTTGTACAATTTTTTTGATTAAATATATGTATCTCTATCTATAAAAGGCAGGGTGTGTGTGTGTGTGTGTGTAACGAATGCACGGGCGCAATTTTCGACGGATTTGCACCAAAATTTACATGCACATGCTCCAAGTTAGAGTGAAGGCCAAGACTGACTTTGCATTTCCCAACTCCCATCGATAGTGGAAATAATCGATTTTTTCATGCTTCTACGACAGTTTTCATGTAGTTTGCGGCCATTTTCTACTGGCCAGAGTGAGAGCCTATAGCCGGCTGCCACGAATAGGCAGGAAGATTCTATTGGCCAACGTGATAGCCAACAGCTGACTGACACGAATGTTAACTAGCATGCTAGCATGCAAAAAAAAAAAAATTGATATCGTCACAAGTGGGAAAAATTTAAATCTGCATGGCACTTTACTCCAATTGGCTCATTCGCTTGCTTAAACTCAACGTTGATTCTGATTCCGCAGAACTGGGTTGATTCTGATTCCGCAGAACCGGGTTGGGTGTAAAAAAGTATTTGTTGTTAACATTCTTTTTTCATTCGGTTTTTCCAGTTACGAGTCCTTTTTTAAAGCTGATCGTTTTGTGTTCATTTTGTTTAGTTCTTTTTTCGTAACAGATTTAATGTTTAGTATAGAGCTTAGAAAAAATTCGCAGTGTGAGATAGGCAAGAAGTAAGGCATGTAGCAACATCAGCACGGCAAAGAGCACTCCTTTAAAGGCAAGGAAGGGCAAAAATATTTTATGTCAAGTGATAGCGATTTCTGTATGAGTCGTACGATTTTTGAATCAAGCACGGGCAACGCCGGGCCATGCTGCTAGTATATATATATATATATATATATATATATATATATATATATATATATATCCTTATAGATGATGCCGCTCTATTAGCACACAGTCTAGAAGACACTCAAACAATCCTTGATAAATTCTCTGAAACAGCGAAAACATTTGGACTCAATATCAACATAAAGAAGACTGAGCTAATGTAGCAGCCAGTACCAGGCAATCCATCTCTCACAAATCCTTCCGTTTTCATTGATGGTTTGGCATTAAAAACTGTTGAGGCATTCACATATCTTGGATCAACAATCTCTTCTGATGGAAAAATGGACAGAGAAATCCAATCCAGAATAGCCAAAGCCAGAACACTATTCGGTAATGTTAAACATAGGTTATGGAACACTAAAGACGTGTCCCTGAGAGCAAAGATCGACATATACAAATCAGTCGTTCTCTAGGCCCTTATCAATGGTGCTGAAACTTGGATTTTATATTGCAAGCACATAATGATGCCTTTCACATGCGCTGTCTTCGTGCCATATGTTATATTAAATAGGATGGCAGAGTCAAGAATAGTGTAATACTGAAGAAATGTAACAACATCACAGGCACTGAAACCATTCTAGCAAACATACAACTTAGGTGTGCTGGTCATGTTGTGACAATAGATGAGCATAGGCTTCCAAAAAAGGTGCCGTATGGACAACTGCCAAACTCCAGGCGTTCAGTTGGAAGTCCAATCTTACGTTACACAGACAAATTGAAAGACAACTTGAAACATTTCAAATTTGATCTGAAAACCTAGGAAGCCCAAGCATCAAACTGAAAGGAGTGGCGTAAGGCATCATTAAGTTAAAGGATTTTGAAGACCGTAGACTGAAGCACTGTGATCGGCTTCGTCAAGCTCTGAAGCAGAGACACCATCAAAATCCTGCTTCAAGAAATTTCATCGGTCAGCGTGGTTTTGTCGACAGCAGCAAGAAAGGGCTAGTATCGCACAAATGTCTTTCCCTTACCTGATTTTCTCCACAACATCCCTTGATAACATTCATAAGTGTAAAACGAAAGGCACCATCAAATGCAGACCCTCATTTAACGTTCACGATAGGAGAGTCAACTATACATACATACATACATACATACATATATATATATATATATATATATATTGTGAAAGAGAGAGAGAGAGAGAGAGAGAGAGAGAGAGAGAGAAATAGAGAGGAGGAAGGGGAAGCGACAAAGTGAGAGAGAGGGTGAGGAAGGAAGACGTTTGGATTAGTTGAGCTACTCTTACGTAATTACTTTAGTGGCCAGACAGTAAACAAGAAAATGTCTTGTCACTAAAGTAATTAGATAAGAGTAACTCAACTACATTAAACTCCACAAAATTCTTTTTTTGGCAAACAGTTTTATCAGAACAATGACATGATTATCAAGATAACTCGTGATTGAACAGAGCACAGGGAAATGAGAATTCATGCCTATAAATGATGCGTCAATGTTAACTGGACACAAGCAAATTCAACTGAATTTCCATTACACGTCGTCGATTTCTCTTTCTATGCCGAAAACCGTTACGGTACCAGGCATACACATTCCATCCTTTCGTTCGGCGTCCTTTTCTTCACGCCTGTTGCTAGTAGAGGTGTGTGTTTTACTGTGTATGTATGTCGCAGTGTGTATATATTTAAATAAACTTCCCTACTTGTACGAACAGACCGTTATTGATGTGTTACCGCATACACCAGATTTAACACCGTTTCCTGTCATGGAGACACTTGAAAGATAAATCTGATGCGATGAAACCCAGTTCACTTGTACAATTAAGAACAACAATCAAAGAGAATTGGCAGAGAATTACAAGAGAGAACTTAATTATTATTATATCTTGTCGATGGGGGAAGGAGAATTATTTGAACAGTTAAAAATAGTGTCGTTTTAAACATAAATATTTAATGATTTTGTACTTTGGTGAGTTGGGACTAATTTCTTTATCTTTAGTATTTTTTTTATTGCAACCTATCCTCCACAATAGTCACAGATGTTCCTCGGGTCAACATGATAATATGATGAACATATTTTGAATATTCGTCTGAATGTACCGAACCTCGTCTAAAATGTTCCAGTAAAATCTCAAATATTTTTTCCAATGTTTATAAAATATTTTCATTATTAGGAATGTGTTTATACACCTGGCAGGTGATCTCTATTTTGACCTTATTCCAACCGGAGAAAAACTGTCTTGCAACATTCCCATAACAAAGCTAGTAATGTTCACCTATCAGATGAACTGTCAAGAACCGTATCAAACGCAAAATAGATTAGTGTTGTAATATCAGGGCTGGGGTTGTCCAGTCCTCAATTTACAGATTAAGTGATTTCAAAAGCATCTACGTGGCCTTGTGGGTGATGAATCATTTCCCACTTTTCAACCCCTTCCCTTTAGACGAAACGTCTCCTGCTACTTTATCGCTATTTCCATGGCGGATGTTTTGATGAGCTCTACGCACCTTCATTTGTTCCACTAGTGCACTCGTCTGCCACACATTGTATCCGTAATCCTCTGTTAGACGCCATATAAATTCTTCATTGCTTCTATGTTCTTTCCGGTTGACATGAACTCTGCTCTGAAATGTTAATGAAATATCTACAATGAACTAAAATCAATGAATTGTTAAATAAAATTTGGCAACCAACGAAAAAAGAAAGAAGGAATATTCAGTTTTTAAAAGGATTAAAATAGAATTAGATTTCCATGCAAAAAAAAAAACACACACACACACACATTAAATGACATTAATTCGATACCACAACCTCATTATGAGAAAAGCATTCGAATTATTCATTTTTCAACTTAATCTGCTTCCTTCCAAAACATGTGGCCCAATATTTCTCCATAGAACACATAGTGTTGGATTGGTCACACCTAATTCAACTGAACCGAATTTTAACGCCTCCAAAACTAAACTTGTCTCTAGTAATCATCTGAGAGTCCCCACCCTTTCTGTCTTCCATCAGCATGACTGATGCTAGCCCCCAGAAGAGTGACTCGTTGTGTCTTTGTAGGGTTAACATTCTCAGCTGACAAGAAGTGGAAAGGCTATATTAAATACATTGCAAGGTCTACTGCTTAATTATAAGTTTACCATTCGTCCATGCTTAGAATATTGCTACTACATATGGGCAAGCGCTCCTGCCATTTATCTAGAGCTCTTTTATAAAAACCCAAAGAAGAATCAGCAATACTACTAGTCCTGATCTGGTCTCTCGGCTTCAGACAATTTCGCTATGGTAGCTAGACTTTATGAATTTAAGCGCAGTACTAGACTCTGCGACGAGGTCTCATCAATTTACATTTGAGTTTTTTTTATAAGCATATCATCCCAAGCAAGGCGTGAGTGTCACTAGCGCGCAAGGGGTTACAGAAAGTGAAATTAAAGGAGTAAAGAGGGGGTGTTTGAGGACAGGATATAGAGAAGGGCGGGGATCAGGATCAAGACATCAGAAGATCTCGATTGACATTACATTTGAATATTTGAAGATTATAGCTATCAGGGAAGCAAGTAGGAGGAAGGGAGTTACACTGTCAGGAAGTGCGAGATAAGAAGCTGTTGGAGAAGAAGAGACAGCTACATTTAACCGTTTCGACAGTGAAAGGGTGGGACGGAAATGCCAACCTAGTAGCACGTTTAAATTCATGCAGTTGGGGCACCAGTGAATGTAGCTCGTCAGAGCAGTTGCCATGAAAATACTTGTAGAAAAGATAGAGGGAAGTCTCAGTACTGAGAGAGTGACTGTAGACGAGATGCCAGATCAGGACCTATCACAATTTGGCTATATATTTTAATACTAGTGAAAAAGGCATTCAAATTTAGCAGTAGACAAAATTAAAATTTACCCAATTCTACTGGTAGCACGTAACTCAGGAGAATCTGTAGGCTATTTTTTGACGAAGAGTTAGTCACTTCTATATACACATCACTTTTGTAGATGCGTCATTTTTGTATATACGTCATTTTTGCAGATGCGTCATTTTTATGTACACATAATTTTTGTAGATGCGTCATTTTTGTAGATGCGTCAATTTTGTAGATGCGTCATTTTGGTAGATGCGTAATTTTATGTACACATCATTTTTGTAGATGCGTCATATTTGTATATACATCATTTTTGTAGATGCGTATTTTTTATATACACATTATTTTTGTAGATGCGTCATTTTTGTACATGCATCATAAAATTCTTCTTTCCTTTATGAATGCCTTTAGCTTTCCTCCTTTTCCTGGCGATCTTTACAGGTCAGTTTTTAACAACAGCAGATCAAATGTGCAGAGCACTATATGATCCCCCACTTAACATCTGATTATATCGCAAAACTTGAGCACTGACAGCTGCCACTGCACACAAAATCCATTATGAATACTAGAGAAACTTTACTCCCATTCCAAATTTCTATTTTCAATGTTTTTAGGTTAGAAGAAAAATGGCAGAAAATGTTTTGTTACCTCAGCAGCGTTTATTTTGTTTTTCTCCTGCGAAAGAGCAAATGTCCGGGAATTCATTCCAAATATCAACATTTGCAGGATTCAACAGAAAGAAATCTTATCAGAAAAAAAGCAGTGTAATTCATTCCAGATTTCTTTGTCAAAAAACAAAAGAAAGGAATTCAAATCGCAAAAAATAAAAAAAGGAAAAAAAGCAAGAAAAATATAAAACAGAAAATATCTTTCTTGTTAATATTATACATTAGTGTGATAAAACACCTGTTACTTGATCAGTTTGTTTGAGTGTACATAAAATGTTAGCGCGGCTTAAATCAATCTTGAGGACAATTATATATTTTGAATACGAGATAAAGATCTTTAGAATCAATCGCAAAAAGACTCCTTTCTAGTTAATGAAATACTCGATTCTAATCTTGAGCTGTTTCTAAAATTTGTCAACATTTTTAACCGATTAATTCTCAGCCAGTAAATTAAGATGCTGTAATTTAAAGGAAAATAGCTTCGAGTGGAATTAAAACTTAACAGCAAAATTAAATATATAGTTATTGTTGTGAATATGGATTATCTCCCCTTTGATAATCCAAGCTAAAGATAATAAAAGATTACTAGACAGAATCTCTTGTCCTGTTTTCATGACAATTTATTCAATTAAGAATCTTACTACTCGTCTACTTGACAAGCGGAAATGTACAGCTTTTATAGCGTGGATTATCAAAGGGGAGATAATCCATATTCACAACAGTTATAATAAAAGTTGCCTTAGTTCTATTTCTAAAACTATTTGCCGATATAATAAACGTGTGTGATGCTTTTGAGGTATTCATATAAACTGAAGACAATCTAATTCTGATCCAAGACAGCGATTCATTAATATTTGTCCAAATAGTGTCTCTTTAATATTTGTCCAAAGTTTAAAACCTTCAAGCTCTGTCGAATACATCACTTTTAAATGAAGATGAATTTCGTAAAGGTTGCTCAAAATTTGACATTTCCTCAATATATGAGTTAAGATGAAACGAATCCGATTTTTAAAACAATTTGGTTTTGGAATTTCGATTTGAATAAATCTAATGCAACATTTTCTTGTGATTATTTAAAAAACATGATATGGTGTGATTATCCGTGACTGAAATAATCACCTTTGCTAATTTCCAAAAAATCTCTTCCCACCTGGATGACTGGCGTAACAAAATTACTAACTTAATTTTCGTTCGTTTGGTTTTACATCAAATAAAGAGTCTTAGCAGATATTTAATCTGACTGGTGAATTTGATAGAATAATGGCGTCAATGATTGTGATTTGAGGCAAAATAAAGCCCTAAATATTGGAATACTGATTTTAGAATTATGTAAACTCGATCCACGTGAACGTTTAGTGCAATGCAATTTTCTACAATTTTACCCATATTAGATTCTCGGCCGTACATAGCGAAATGGTTAGTAGATTCGTCTTGCAGATCTGGTCCGTCGTTTGCGGATTGTAGGGTCCTCATTACAGCGTTACTAAATATTGTCTTGGTAATTGTTCTGATAAGCTTTCCTCGTTGGTACGACGACTGCACGAATTTAAGAACAATGCTAGACTGAAGATAGGTTTTATTATTTTATTGTTGAAATTGTTAGTTTTAAGCTTATGTTCTATGCTAATTATTGCTGTGTCATTACTGATTTCTATCACTCTCTTTCGACTTCCTGTTTTCGTCTAAACTACGATCTTACGTCCAATACCAATCGTCATCTTTTGAGATCCTCTTTTTTATTGTCCTCACTCTTTCTTTAACTCTTAGTAACCACTTTGCACATTAGTGGCATCATTGCCTTGTCTGATTTGGTTTCGTTTGCTTTGTTTTACGGTATATCAACCTCAATCGGTCATTTAATGTCAACAACTTTTTTTTCCTGGTAATATTATTTAAAAAAATGTATTGCCGGTAATATTTTTTTTTCAAAAACGTATTGTTGGTAATAGTTTTTTTTCTTCAAAAATCTTTTTCTGGTAATAATTTTTTTACAAAGCATTTCTAGTATTAAAACCTATTTTTACACTTTTATAATGCTTTTTACCTCAGTTTCGGGATTAACTATTTGCCCATAGTAAGTACCCTAACAGGTGCTACCACCCCGGGTCAGGGTGGACCTGGGAACACCAGCAATTAAGAGGTGGTTCCACGCTCCTCGAAACCTCCTGATCAGAAGCCTTGCTGTTGGATGTAGTTTATCTTCATACCCAGGACAGGGTACTCTGTCAGTTCAGCACATCTAAAGAATTCTGGCGACTAATATCAAAGATACGGATATGACAAACAAATTAATGGCTAGTTTGGATAGTAGTTTATCGTCTTATCCAGGATGCGGATGCAGTTTATCGTCATACCCAGGACAGGCCTCGTCTGAGATGAAATTATTAATAAATAAATAATTATCTAAAGAATTATTAAAACAAAATAAATAAAGAATCGGATGTGATGTTTGCACAGTAGTTGTTGTTCTGAAGGGTACGGTCGATGTTGATCATTTCTATTTCTTATTTTCCATCTAAGATCCTCTGCTTTGGTCTCACGGGATCTTCAAATCAACCTCCTCAAATGAAGCTATCATATCTAATTATGGACCACACCTGATAGTTTTGACAAAGCTCAAACCCTTGTTTTGTATTGATACCTTTAAGTAATTCAATATTTATCCATTGCGAACTTGTGTCCTCATCCGTGAGATGCTGTTTGCCGACGACGTCCCACACAGAAGACGGTCTGCAAGAATTAGTCAGCCGCCTGGCCCACGCCTGCAAGTAGTTCGGCTTGACCCTCAGACCAACATCCTAGCACGAGACACTGCCCCTTCCCCGGACGTTGCCATCAACGGCACACACCTCGAAGTGGTGGACTCCTTAACCTACCTCGGGTCGATTATCTCCAGCTCCTTCTCTTTGGACACCGAGATCAGCTCCAGGATAGGGAAAGCCGCCGCAGTCATGGTCAAACTAAAGCGCGTCTTTTTAAATGCAGGGAAGAGACAAAATAAATATGAAGTAGAGAAATATCAAAGGCTGATCCAGTCAAGAAAAAAATTAGGCAAAGGCAAATTGGGGAGATTGGTAATCTTGACGTGGATCATAACAAAACGGGAATGCCGGGAGCAGGCCGGGAACAACACTTATACAAATTCACTAGGAGAAGATTCTAGCTTAACCAAGGGGAGAAGTCTGACAGGAAAACGCTCCAGTGGGGAAAAATGAAATTAAAAGAGAAAATCAAAGCTGGCGCCGTTCACAGGAACAAGGCTCGCAACTTTCACCCACCTTTCGCTGAAATCTGCTGAAAACAAAAGCATTCTGTCAGTTCTGATTTTCATCGTCTGCTGATGCCCAAAGATTCCAACCAGATCCTGATGGGAATAACATTCTATCCACCCGCGTCGTCCACATCACCAACCACGTCATTGAGCGTTTTTCGAATCAATCGCCAGGTAAATGAAAGTTCAGGTTTTCTGAGGTAATTCGCCGCTGGTGCCCAGGACCAGAAGCAGCGCATCTCAGTCGCCGACAAACCGAGCCATCCACAGAATGCGTTAGACGCGAAAGTGTGGCTGTGAAAGTTCACTGGATTGAGGAGTCGAACGCCAGGCCTTTCGACACTCGGTGGAGAATCCGGACTGATTCCGAAATTTACAACGGTCCTCAACCCTAGAAATAGGAGGAGTGACGGTAAGGTCAGAGAAGGAGTGGCCCTAATACAGATCTTCTGTCAACGCGCGGCATAGGAAAGACAGCCTCGAGTCGTATCAATTTCACACCACCTCTGGCACTCCCCGACCCTCGCCCCATGACACAGACGCTGGATAAGGATGGTTCTATGGACCTGTGACTTATTTCAGCCCCACAAGAGGGAGGAGAGATATACTCCATCTTCGGTCCTGACAACTGGTAAAGGGTGTGGAGAAAAGTGTACACGGAGCATACTTCATCTATATCCATTATGGACAACCGTCTTTGGGGCCAGGACCGGATCGCTGCTTCTAGCTTTCTCAGTACTTTGCCAGTAACTTCTACCAATTCTTCTTCAGTTGGAGATCGAGCTCGAACCACACACCAACGATACGGACGGGGTCGTCAGTACAACTGAAGGTCTCTTCCCGGCACCTAACCGCAAGCCTGAAGACTTGTTGTGGTTAATCTTGGCTCTGTGACTTCCCGTAGCGTTCAAGCGCTTTCTGTACAACCTCAATGTAACTGCGACACGATACGAACATAGATACGTCATCAGCGTACGCCGAAATCTTGACTCGAGCTCCATCAGGGACACTGATTCCACGTAGGGCCGGACTGCACACCGTGTCCCTTAGGCAGCGAATGAGAGGCTCCAACAGTAAAGTATAAAGTAGGGGTGACAGCGGCCAACCTGGTAGGGGTTTACAGTAGGCTGATTCACTTGTAGAAGTCGGGTTTGAATCCAGCTGCCTGAAGGGGAGCAGTCAGGTACTGATTCTCGACCCTGCCGAACGCCCTGGACTGATCTAAATTGATCATCGCGGCTTCATCGTTGTCTTTTACATCCACTAGGATCGTGCGGATCAGATGCAGGTTGCACTGAAGTGTTCTGCTCCGATCCCAGCAAAAAGTCAGCAACTGACTGCAAACGCTCCATTAGCATCTTGGCCCAAATCTTTAACTTCTTTTTTTCTCGATATAAAATCATATTTGGCCAACAAGAGCAATGGTAGATTGGACTTATCGTACTCTCATACTCATGACATTGCGAATAAAATCTAACGAAGAAGCTAAGCGTATTAAATATCAAGCCATTACTACAAATCTTCTTTTCTGACTGGCGAAGAAAGGACAGACTGAGACTTGTAGTCATCCATGGCTCTTTTCGACCTTCTTCGCCCGGTGTTCTTTTTCCTTCTTGCTATTCTTCTTCTGCTCCTCCTCCTCCCTCTCCCTTTCTAAAGAAGAAGATCGAGTTGGAGGCGTATCCTCCATCCCCATACAATTTGCCGCTGGCACTTTTAGAACTAAGATGACGTGTTATTCTTGTAAATCAAGACAATGAAGTATTAATGGAGATTTGGGACTCATTATCGATTAACGCTGACAATGACAAAAGGTCTACGATATTTTTGTATTATGGGTTTTGTCATTACTACACGTGTCGTCTTCAGATTTAGCTTAATATATATAAATATATGACTTTGATATTTTCCCCCCTCAGAATCAGAATCTGATATGTCAACTAAAAATCAAATCCATTTTTCTGAAAATTAATTGGCACAACATTTTAAATGATTCGTTCAATACTGATTTTTTTGTTTCTTCAAACGTTATTATATAATCTCCGGTCTATGTGAATAATATTCACCACTGCATTAACTACATTTACAGAGGAGAATATAGCGATTTACTAAACGTAGATTAGATGTGACACAAGGCCGAAAGAATAGAGCACTCTGTGGGGATCGAAGTTACTACTAGGAAGATAAACTTGCTAACCATTACATCGCGTCGAATTGCCCAGAGTTCAGAATATTATATTGAAAAATATCCTTTGTTAAAATATATGTGTCTTTCCCTCGTAATTTAATTTGATATGTAAATGAATGCATAGCAGTAAACCAAGAACAAGACTCAACACCTGTCATCTACCGAACGACCAAATTGGGAAATTAAATGCCCAAATCATGTTCGTCTCTTATTCAACCAATCAACAATATTTCCACTGGGAAAACTTTATGTAAAGAAGCTTGAACACGTTTTATAAATTTCAAAATACGTGAATGCGTCGAACAAGAAATGGAACTGTCACACAAATTAAAACTATTTATTGTTAGCGCATCTATGATAATATATGGAAATTTAATTACTCTTTGTAAGATAGATTCTTGCTATCTATTTTCTGATAATCTTTTGATATTATTTAAAGAATGAAAATAATGATTTCAATAAAAGATTGTTTGCAGCAAACTAACATATTTAATATCTGCATTTGCAATGCAACATGTATATATATATTCTGTGTATTTTTCAGCAATTGTTATTTTAGGCAAATACGATTAAAAACGAGAGACATTTTGTGTCTATCAATTTTAATAATCGAATTTTCCAAATTACAAGGTGCAAATGCTATCATAAATTGTCCGGATTTCATTTTGGAAGAAAAGCACAAGAAATATGGCCCAATGTTTCGAATTTCATAAGTCATAATCGGGGAAGTTAGAGACAATCGTTAGTTTCGTAGATCTAGTGACTGTTTTGACGTAGGCAAAGAGTGTAGCGATGTAAGGGAGGAGTGACGCGTTTTTTCTTATATTCATTTGAGGATAAAAAAAAACTACTGTCATTAATAATCTAATCCAAAGAGCTAAACTCATTTCCTTATCCAAAATAATTTTTCTGATAGAATTAGATAATATAGAACAAACTCTTATCGATAATGGGTCTCCTAATTGCATAATTGACAAGAAGATCAAATATTATTTAAACAACAACAACAATTTTTATTATAAAAACCACTGTCAGAAACATAATGTTGACAATAACACTATTTACAAAACAGATTAAACAGCATTAAGAAAACATTATACATACATATATAAAACCAGTCGATAAAAACAAATACATTAACTGTATTATTTATTACAAAACAATTACCAACTTGCATCTTAGTTATTAAAAATAATATATCCCAAACTTCCAACGTATATATAAGACCAATGCTGTGCATTAATATAATTGCCGACACAGAAAGTTTATCTCTGTAAAAAAAAATTCAAAACGTCTTACATAGGATATACCACAACCAACCTATCATGGAGACTCGTCTGCCACTGATCGGACTAGAGTGCTATCAGATAACACATTAATAAGTAGAATAAGGATCTAGTAACGTATGCCAGTTACAAAAAATACCAAAATTGCAGAGTGAGTGGCCATGGTTAAACGTAAATAAATGGCAGAACTGAACAACAAAAACAATTGGCAAATTTTGCAAGAAACAATAGCAGGAAAAAGAAAAAAAAGAACAGAGAAACAGTAATATATGCAAGTCAAATCCACAGTAATAACACAAAGTAACAGTGATATGGCAACAAGTTCGCAAACTAAGAATTACGGTTGACACACAAGAGCAAATTCGAATAAGCGAATATAGCGTTCTGATTTCAAGACAAGACAGATCAGGACTGAGTCATATGAAACCGAGAACTAGACTATTTCATTTGTGCATTTGTGCGCTTTTGCCTATAAATTAGGAAAGTGTTTCGCAGTTATTCCTACTATGCATTTTTCATGAGAACGGCTTTGTTTTTCTTGGACTCAGTGGAATTTTTTGGAAGGCCTAAGTGTGAAGATTCTGTTTTACGTATCGTTCTGTTATTTAGTTATATTTGTAACACCCGTATTTTGAATTATGTTTGATTTTGTGCTCTGTGGTGGCACCGATCGCTGTGGCAGCGTATCCCCAGTGTCTGGAACAGCCAACTATCGTAAGCACATTGGCGTGGGCAGCGGAGAGCCTCAAGAAGAAAGGCCCAGATTACGATGATGCCCTGAAGGAACAGTACAAGGAGTACATTTTCTGAAATGAACTTTTGCCATCCTTTCTACCTTGGAGGGAGTAACTATAAAGACGATCTCCACTGATGTGAAATCAAGAAAGTTGCTTGGCGTCAGAGGGGAAATAATGGAGGAGGCCATGAAGAGTCTCTACTAATGCATATGTGAGACAGCGTGTGCTCGCGCAGTTGAAGTTGAAGCAAGGATACTGACGGGAAGCATCCCCACCACCAAATCGATGAGGATGCAGACCGAGTACATGGGGACCCGTAAGACAGAAATTACGCTACATTGGTTGCCCATATATATATATATATATATATATATATATATATATATATATATATATATATATATATATATATATTAGTACCATTTAGTGTTCTTTGGAATTTGGAGATGTCATATTGGTGACAAGTTAAGCAAGCTTTGCCACCAAGGAGTTTCATCCTGCAGGTGACAATGTCTCACAAAGGCTTCATGGACATACCAGACATTTTAAATTGCCGATGCCGGACGATCTTCGTTATCGTTGAAGGGCGTCTACCCCACTGCTGGTCCTGTGACACCACGGGGCACATATCAAAAGACCTGGAGCCACCGCCTCAACCAACAACATCCAAGAAGGCTGTGGGGAAAGATAAGTCCGACGAGGCACCCAATAAAATCATTGAATGGTAGGCGACAGTGAGGAGGGAACAGAAGTCTGCCACTCCGCCTCCCTACCACGGGAGATATAGCTGCAGCTGCAACAACAGCGACAGAAGCAAGAGAAGCATCACCAGAAGCAGCAGCAACCGCAGCAGCAACCGCAGCAGCAACAACAGCAGCAGCCACAGCAGGGTCAGTATATGGTGTCAACGGATGCCGGTATGGAGGTGGAGGATCTTCTTCTTTAAAAAGGGAGAGGGAGGAGGAAGAAGAAGGGGAAGGGGAAAAGAATAGCAAGACGGAAAAGTAATCTCGGAGAAGCAGGGAGAAAAGAGCCATGGAACATTCCAAGTTGCAATCCGCCCCTGCTTCGTGAGGTAGAAAAGAAGACATATATGCCGCCAAGGCTAAGAGCCTCCTTACTTCTACCACGAGCGGTCCGTCATCTCCCTCACCCAATCGAACCCCACAAAAAGAAACCCTTTTGTTATATCGACAGACAGGCTATCGAGAAGGACCTTTCCTCTTTGAGAAGGCCCTCTTGAGGCTATTGTTTAAGTTTACCTCTGTTGATCTTCTAGGATCTTTCCAGGAGTGCCTGGTATGATTAAGCTCATTAGGAGGTGTGGTGGCAAGCTGTAGATGTGGGATTTACTATCTGCCAAAAATAAATCTTTCCCTCAGCTCAGGATTGCCCCAGGTTGAGTCACCTGAGCTGAAGAAACATTCTAAGCTATGTTATGGTGGGGTTTCGGTGTTGCTCCCTCTTTACTGTATTGAGGGTTGCTTTATGACCTCTTGTCCTTAGGTGTACATATGGTCGCGATCCAGGAGTCATATTTTGCGAAGTTGATGCCCGTGTGCTGTTTAGAGACTTAGTTGTATATTCACCATACAGGGACGAGCTGGTCAGAGGTATTTCATTGATGTTTAAGCGAAGCCTGGGTGCGAGGGTAGACCTTGTTCATGTAGATGTGGGGTTGGTTGATCGTGGTAAATATTGCAGTGAAGGGTAGTTCGTTTCGGATCGTTGCGGTTTATGCGCCCAACAACCAGACAGACCGTGTCTCGTTTTCTCGGCAGTTGGGGCCGTTCCTGATGAATCCGTCGCGTTTAATTCGTCTTAATGGGAGGGGGGTGCAATACAATCCTGGACCCCAGCATAGACAGGAAGGAGGAGATAGCGGCAGCTCGAGTGTTCGTTTGCTGGTAGTTACCCGGATAGAATGTTAATGAAAAGGGTCGATCAAGATTTGCTATATTGTCCCACGTTCCACTGGATAGGCTATTTGGATGGCATTAGACTCTAGACCTAAAATAGTTAGACACCAGAAGTTCGTGTCCTTACTGAACAGCAGGGATTTCCGACAACAGCTGACTAGGTTAGTGCAGAAGGAGTTAGTGGGGTAGCTTGTTATTGGGAATATGTGGTGCGAAAGGCTTAAGGATAGGATTAGGTCTTTCACCAGCGAATTTAGTCAAAATTCGCCCTAGATAAGGCTAAGGTGAAGGCACTTAAGGATAGTCTTGCCCGGAAGGAGACTGAGGGTGTGGGGGGATGAATCCCTAGCGACAGGCCGAGGTATGCATGCGTCTCAGCGAGCGGCTAGCGAGGGACACTAGGGTCAGATATTTAGATATAGATTAAACAAGATGTCTAAAGAAGCCGTGAACATGGGCGCAAAATTTCGCAACGAGTTCCGACCGTTAAATTCGGCAGGTCGACATCCAGGTCGGCGCATACCCTTCGGTCGACCAACGACATGTGTGAGACTTTTCGCTGGCATTTCCGGTTTAGCAAGGAACCTGGTTTCTGTGGCGAAGAGTTTCGCAGCAATTTGACTGACTTTCATCGACTGAAGCGGCTGTCTGTGAGGGTGACATCACAGAGGGCGACGTCTTGCTCGTTCAGTTGCTTCGAGTATAATAAAACAAATCCCCAAAGGAACAGAGTCCAGCTTATCTAGAAATTCCTTCAGTAAAATAATTTTCGAAGATAAAAAGAAAGAATATGAAAGGACTTTAAAAGAAGAGGGACATAAAACCAAACTGGAATTTAAACCTCAGATAAAACAACAAATGAAGAACAATTCAAGTAAAAAAAATATTTGGTTTAGCCCGCCATTTTTAATTTAGAGGTCAAGTTTAAAATAGGGAAAATATTTTTTAAATTACTTAATAAAAACTTCCCCCAAAATTCCGAATTACATAAAATATTTAATACAAACACAGTTAAATTAAGCTACAGCATGACTAGTAGAATAGAAACAGCAATAAAAAGACAAAACGCCAGACATTTCAAAAGTACCGTGCAGCAAAACATTGTTAACAGTAATATATGCAATTGTAGAATTAAAAGCAAATGTCCATTAAATGGAGTTTGAAAAACTGAAGCAGTAATTTACAAAGCAGAAGGAAATCTAAATGTAAATGTGAATTATTGTTAATCTTTTTAATATTATTCGTTTTTAAGTGTAATTTGTTATTTTTTTTAAGTAGGAACCTAATATATATATATATATGTAATTGGCCCTAATCTGGCTTCTCGTCTACATTCTCTCTCTCACAGACGCGCCGTCGCCTCTCTCTGTCTCTTTTACAAATACTTCCATGGTAGTTGCTCCGATGAGCTGCTATCGCTGGTTCCCAGGCTCCATGAATTCAAGCGTCAAACGAGGCTGGCATCCCGTTCCCACCCTTTCACTGTTGAAACTGTTAAATGTAGACGTCTCTTCTACTCCAATAGCTTCATATCTCGCACCTCACGCCTGTGGAACGCCCTTCCCTATTCCTGTTTCCCTGACAACTATAATCTCCAACTATTCAAATGTAACGTCAATCGACATCTCCAGTTACATTGATCTATCCACTATCCTTCTCCACATCCTTTCCTCTATCACTCCTATCTGCTCTTGCTCCAAATCCTCTGTAACCCCTTGCGTGTTAGTGGCTTCCAGCCTTGACTGGGGTGAAAAGCTTAATATATATATATATATATATATATATATATATATATATATATATATATATTCTAAGAACTCTCTTTTCTTTTATCACTTACACACCTCTTTATATATTTTTAATGTTTTTCTTTTTAAATATAACTTGGTATGGTTTGTTTTTTTATATAACTGGATTTAACTTTAAAGTTAAAATGGATAATTTATTTCATTTTAAAATTTTTTATTCTTTAATAAAAAAAATTAATTATATTCTTACTTAAATTTATTATAATTTATTTAAATGTGAATTATTGGTAATCTTTTTAATATTTCTCGTTTTTAAGTATAAATTGTTATTTTTTAAGTAAGAACCTAATCTTTTTTATATATATAATTAATTTAAAAAAAATAAAACTCCCATTTCGGCCTTCTTTTAGTTTCATTTAACACTTCTTTCTTCATATAACTCCAATTTAATGTCATAACGTCAATATCCGAGTTAATTTTTATAAAACCTTTTCCCTTTAAGGCTTATACCTTCAACCCTTATCTTTTATCACTGCTTCAGGCATTTCGTCTGACTGAAACATCGAAATAGATAAAGTCTGTATCAATTTTTTGACTGCTGTCAAGGTTAAATTTAAAATTTCTAGTTTCGGTACGAACAGTCTGTACACCGGGGTTGAATAAGACTAACACCACGCCAACAGGTAATTTTGGATTTTATTGTGTAATTTATATGTTCTGTTATAATAAATACATTGAGCTCTTTTTGTAGTTCGGTTTTAATATTTGATATTACTAGGATCCACTTGGATTATATACCAACGGATTTATTACTTATATATATATATATATATATATATATATATATATATATATATATATATATATATATATATATATGCAGTATTACATTAGAACATGCACATATCCACTACAAAATTGTACATTTTTGTTTCGACTTCAGAAAAGGGGAAAACCTTTTGTAGACGTCTCATCAGGTCGAGACCAGAGTTTTAAATTTAATATTGTGAACGCTGTAATCCTACTTTTCGTTCTCCTACACTTTGATATATATATATATATATATATATATATATATATATATAGGTAACTATACTCGTGCCGAAAAACCTTCGAATTCTTAATTTAACAATAGCTAACTCAATCTCGAAGGGAAAAAAAGGTTTTAAAAAAAGAAAGAGCCAGGAACATGAAAGTCTGTCGAAAATAATCGCACAGATACAGGTTCAAGGCCCAAAGAAAAAAAACCGATACGAGTAAACAACTAACTAAAGAGCTCGATACAAACGTAGAGCAAACCTAGTCGAACATAATGAGCCAGACAAACCTACCAAGGTTTCACTTAGGCAGATCGTCAGGTCCAGCTGACCCTGACGATCTGCCTAATTGAAACCATGGTAGGTTTGTCTGGCTCATTAGGTTTGACTATATATATATATATATATATATATATATATATATATATATATATATATATATATATATATAATTTAAATAAAAACAGACCACTTTAAGGTTCCATATAATAAATTATTTCACCACAGCCCTTCCAAAGGACAGTGGATCATCAGATTTATTTCCAAATGTTGAAATGAAAAAATGAAAATATATTTACACATTTATGACGGGCAACAATAAGGAAACTCACGAAGTGGGGGCAGTGTAGGGAGGTAGAGAGACAGCGTTGAGTTAGATGTAACATTTCTATTGTTTCAAATTTAAATATTCGCTGAAATCTAGACATTGACACTTTAAATCTGTTAACGGAAGTTATATCTTGATTAGGAAGTGGGATGGAGAGAAATCTATATTGAAAAAAGAGAAAAAGAAAAAGAGAAAAAAAGAGAAAGAAGTTGTAAACAAGTGTCATTAACTTCTATTGGAATAGGCGTTGTTTTTTTTTTCTTTACTTTGAGATTTCGTAAATTTTTCAGTTTAAACAGTCTAAGCCATTTAATTATATGTTAAAGTTTTTTTAAAAACCTTATTACGGACATTTTGGTGATTTAATGTGAAATAGTCGATTAGGTATGTAGAGTTTACATTAAAACACTAGAAATCTTTTCTCAAATATAAGTTTACATCTAGTAGTAAGTGATTATTAAAATGATATCTTTATCAGTTTATCATAAATAAAATTCAAACTGATAAAGATATCATTTTAATAATCACTTACTACTAGATGTAAACTTATATTTGAGAAAAGATTTCTAGTGTTTTAATGTAAACTCTACATACCTAATCGACTATTTCACATTAAATCACCAAAATGTCCGTAATAAGGTTTTTAAAAAAACTTTAACATATAATTAAATGGCTTAGACTGTTTAAACTGAAAAATTTACGAAATCTCAAAGAAAAAAAAAAAAGAAGCATATTCCAATAGAAGTTAATGACACTTGTTTACAACTTCTTTCTCTTTTTTTCTCTTTTTCTTTTTCTCTTTTTTCAATATAGATTTCTCTCTATCCCCTTTCCTAATCAAGATATAACTTCCGTTAACAGATTTAAAGTGTCAATGTCTAGATTTCAGCGAATATTTAAATTTGAAACAATAGAAATGTTACATCTAACTCAACGCTGTCTCTCTACCTCCCTACACTGCCCCACTTCGTGAGTTTCCTTATTGTTGCCCGTCATAAATGTGTAAATATATTTTCATTTTTTCATTTCAACATTTGGAAATAAATCTGATGATCCACTGTCCTTTGGAAGGGCTGTGGTGAAATAATTTATTATATGGAACCTTAAAGTGGTCTGTTTTTATTTAAATTATTAGCTCTGATTTACATTGAGCTCTCTGGATTCTATCCTCATTGGGTCTACCCATACGGATTACCTAGTTTTTCCTAAACTATATATATATATATATATATATATATATATATATATATATATATATATATATATATATATATATTCAGTAAAAAAGAGAGAGAAATGAAGAACGAAAGTAGTTATGTCTAAAATGTTTAACAATTGTTCTAGGTGGCTGATTGGCTACTGATGAGCTGTTAAGGACATCTCAAATTATTGCATCTATAGGGTGCGATTCATAAATTGTCGTCTAAATGACGCCAGAATGAAAATAATACAGACATCACATTTTGACAGATATATTTACGAAAATTACACAAAAATATCTCTTGACCCAGAGCAGCACTGCCTCCTCAAAGGCACTTGATGTAGGCCTCCCAGTTGAGCCTCAGGCCCGCAGCAACAAATTCGGGAGTTCTTCGTAATCAACATTAGACGTATCCAAATCTTTCCGAATCTTCTCCACTGTCCTCAGATTGAGACCCAAACACTCTGAAATGTTCGCATTGAAGCTTCCGATGCGAATGCCAAGCAGTATACCATGCCGTTTCCAAATTTCTAACGGAGTGAATTGTGTCATAGTGATCTTTTTCTTACGGACGGTGCCCAACATAAATAGACAAAACTTGTCTATATTATTTAATGAAACATGCATTAATGAAAAATTGCTGCCGAAATATACACAGTATATATATATATATATATATATATATATATATATAACGTAAATCATTCAAACGAAAAACAAATATTGAAGCTAATTATACGGCGAGAATCACTCTCACAAACAATATTTACTAATAAAATATAATCAACTTCGAATCTGTTAATGAATGGTGTGATCCTTGTTCATAAATTCCGGGTTTATCAGGTGTTATTTTTTCTACGAGCCGGGCTTTCAGCCGTACCAAACGGCCATCCTCAGGTAGACAATTTAGTGTGTTTTTACTAAGTTCCAAATAGTAATGCGACATCGAAAGGTAGTACGGTCCGAAAGAGTGTTTTTTTTTAGCAATGAGATAATGTTAAATGTTAGAATAATTTTGGAGCGTGCGGGCGCAACGCTGTGGTTGAATTTTTTTTTTTTTTTTTTTTTTAAATTTGAAAAATGTGCGTTCTTGTACTGGAGAAAAGTGGCATGAACTAAATTGTTCAATAATAAGAGTAAATGTCACAGTTATTATCGGGAATTTCGCACTTAGGATCAAGTTATTTTAATGTCAATTTTGTAGTGCGTAATCACTAATGATTACGCACTACAAAATTGACATATATATATATATATATATATATATATATATATATATATATATATATATATATATATATATAATGCTGAAATTTCTCATGAAGTATTTCTCATATAGATACAAGTATATCCAGTTTAGTAACATCGGTTTGTTAATGCCAAATATGTTGTGAAAACATTGATTTGCAACATACAGTTTGGCATAGTATACACTTTTACATTGGCATATTGTGACAGAAATACACGCCCAATTCTTTTCTGATGTCTTCTCTTACACAGACGCAATGGAGAGCAAGATTATATCAATCAGTTCCCATTAGTATGATTTCTAGTTCGCAAATTCTATACAAAATTCGTTAAAACCCTTAAGGTTACAATACGTATTTTGTACAGGAAGTTTTTCTGCTTTTTGACTATTGAATTCTAGAAGATCAAAGCGATAGTTTCTTGGTTGAATTTGAAGAAAGCAATCAGACGATAAAAATAAAGTAAAAGTTGATTGATAAGCAAAGTATAATTTATAGAAGATACAGAAACATTGTTGAACATATATTGGTAGTATATGATGTCATGTTCAAGTGTACTTCGTTTAAGTGTGACGATGGTGGGTAATAATTTCGCTCAGAAAACTACGTCCTATAAGTGATAGAGATGTCAGTCTAAAATTGACAAACTTATCAAATCATTTTATGGCAATGGTTTTACCGGTAAGCGCCAATGGATTCGGCGTGCCAAAAGCTGCAATAAAAGTAGAATAAATGCGTGTGATGATTGAAAGTCGGTGCAAAACAATAAGAACCTGGAAACTCATGGTTATTACACATCTTTTATTCAGCTCTGATTTGACATCACCGGACTTCTGGTTGTCCCTAAAACTGAAATACATATTGAAAGGTCAATATTCTTCATCAGGTGACGGTGTTTTCAGGATTTGTTCATCAACTCTCGTACTGTTAAATTCTTTATTGTAAAATCACAACAGTAACTAAAGAAATACTATGTCAATAAGCAAATTTAATTTTGTTAAGGATTGATAAATTTGAGATGTAACTAAATATGACTGATGAAGAGGATATAATATGGGGTCTGGTTGCTTAGAAAATCAGTATGCCTCATTTTAGCTTTGGTCTTTATTATGTTAAGCTTTGTACGGATAAAATCAGAGTGAAAACTAACAGTGATAGGATTGTGTTAGGTTATTCTTTTGTGATGTGGATAGAGTCGTTTTTTGTGATGGGGATAAAGTCGATTTTTGTGATGGGGATAGAGTCGATTTTAAAAAGTGATTATTCGAAGTGTTGCCTGTTTATCTCGGTTCAAATACTTGCCAATAAGTAATGTACAAATAGATTAGTCATTTATATTTCGTTTTATAAGCATTTACATTTTGAATTTATGTTAGAAATGTTCATTAATAAACATTAATATATTATATCTCACCCCCTCATCATATATGTTTTAGTGTCGACGTTTCGACCGTCGTAGGCTTCGTCAAATGTTTTTTGGATTCGTTAAGCTTCTGTAAATTTTCGAAGCGAAACAACGTATTCAATTCATGTGGAAATATTTTTATCCTTCTACATCTCGAGGATGTATCAGTTTGTAGCGAACATCTTATTCTTTTAAAAACAAGATATCAGTTTAGAATTGTTGATTATATAAAGATTCCGGGTTGAAATAGCATGTTTAATGATATTTAATAGAATAACACCATACACATTTTTGTCAAATTAAAAACAATCCTTAGCATTATTTACTTTATGAAGCCAACCTGAGCCCCTTTAAGTATAAAGCTTCATTGGGACTCGTGAATTGTGATAACAGCCCAGTAATGAAGCCACAAGTATTGACAATGGAAACTTCGATCCGTTAGTGAACATGCATCCGTGTATAGGCATTCAATTCTTAAACGCAAGACATCCGACTCAGAGATTCCCAACTTCCCAAGTAGAGCAGATTGGTTAGTTGGTTGTTTTGTTTTATGGCATATCAACCTCAGTGGGTCATTTAATGCCAACACAATTTTTGAAATAGATTCATAGCGATAGTTTGGTTTTGGTTTGGTTTGGTTTGTTTTGTTTTGCGGCATATCAACCTCAATGCGTTATTTAATGCCGAAAAAGATTTTTATTGCTGATAATATTTTGTTTTGTCAAAAATCTATTTCTGATAATAATTTTTTCTTTCAAAAATCTATTTCAGGTAATATTTTTTTCTTTCAAAAATCTATTTCTGGTAATAATTTTTGAAAAAAATTATTGCTGGTAATATTTTTTTCTACACAAAAGTATAGCTGTTAATATCTTTTTCAAAAATGTATTGCTGATAATAATTTTTTACAAAGTATTTCTGGTATTAAAACCTATTTTTACACTTTCATAGTGTTTTTACCCCAGTTTAGGGGTTAACTATTTGCCCATAACTGGGACCCTAACAGGTGCTACAAACCGAAGTCAGGGTGGACCTGGGAACAACAGCAATTAAGAGGTGGTTCTACGCTCCTCAGAACCTCCTGATCAGAGGCCTTGCTGCTGGACGTAGTTTATCGTCATCCCCATGACGCGGATGTAGTTTATCGTCATACCCAGGACGCGGATGTAGTTTATCGTCTTACCCTGGACGCGGATGTAGTTTATCGTCATACCCAGGACGCGGATGTAGTTTATCGTCATACCCAGGACGCGGATGTAGTTTATCGTCTTACCCAGGACGCGGATGTAGTTTATCGTCATACCCAGGACGCGGATGTAGTTTATCGTCATACCCAGGACGCGGATGTAGTTTATCGTCTTACCCTGGACGCGGATGTAGTTTATCATCTTACCCATGACGTGGATATAGTTTATCGTCATGCCCAGGACGCGGATGTAGTTTATCGTCTTACCCTGGACGCGGATGTAGTTTATCATCTTACCCATGACGTGGATGTAGTTTATCGTCATACCTAGGATGGAGCAATAATAACTAGCAATCAATATAAACACAAAAAAACAAGTGATCGAATCTTTAAATTAACCAACTGCCATCATCAAGATAGCTACAAATTATTCTTTAATGAGATTTCACCAAAACAAATATGCACTTTCTTTGCTATTATTTTTATTTCAACGCACTGTACAAGTGATAATAAATATTTAGTTATTTTTTTATTGTTATTTATTGTTTTGCATTCTCATTTCTTTTCCTTTTTCTTCTTAATCTCCGTGTCACCAGCTCTGAGTCGTCCATTTACATAACTAATATTACCAAAGATGGTAACCACAGCCTCTGTAACCTATCACCCAACATCGGTCTTAAGACCTGATAACAAAGCTTAGCCTGATAACCTGACTGCATAACCCAATGATCTCAGTGCGGTAAGAATCTAGTTTTCTCTTTGGTACCAGTCATAACTCTTTTCATACATTTACTTGTAATAATGAAACTCAGATAAAGAATTAAATTCAAAGATTTCGCACAAAATTATAATTTTAACATTTTTGAATTCATTATTTTTTTAATTGGTTCTTTTGATTTCATTTGTCTTCCATGTCAACAGAGCACATATACTTTATACTGTTGTGGATTAAATAAGTCTCTATTTCTACGACGTCACTTGTACAAATCAAGATACCGCTGGTTCAATCAGCGTTCTTCGCTTTTATTCCCAGTTACCCAGGCAAATAGCCTCCTCCAGTTCTACCAATCAGCACACGACTTGCTATTGGTGGAAGCATGCCAAACTGTACAAAAACCCTCGTTACCGCATATACTGCTAGACGGGAGAGTAATGCCATTTTCACGGGGCAAACTTGCCGATGTCACGTGCCGCCCGCAAAGGTAAGACCCTTATTTTCCTATGCACTAGATGCAAGCCCCTCTGGCTCGCTTGCTTCTACGGGGCTGTTCACCACAACTGCTGAGGCTAGAATTTTCTGGAATTTCTCTAACTCAATATCCAAAAGATGTTTAGTGCGATTTCTCAATAATACTATTGAAAAATGAGGATGAGTTTTAGAAAAATTCAGCAAGTGTACTTTTTTCTGCAGGGAAATAAAAACTCCTGTTCACCTCCGAATGTCAACATGCCCTCATAGCATATGCCTGCATCTACCTACATTGAGGACTTGGTAACCAAGCGTTGGGAATATGTTATTTTATTCATTTTTAATAAAAATCTCTTGTCCGAAACAGGTTTATATGTTCATATCAAATTATTTATTATTTATTTTTATTATTTTCATATCAAATTACTTATTTTTATTATGTACATATCAATTAATTATTTTTATTATGTTAATATGAGTTTATTTATTATTTAATTTTATTATGTTCATATCAAATAACTTATTTTATTATGTTCATATGAAAATGTTTATTGTGTTCATATCATATTATTCATTTATTTTTATTACGTTCAGATCAAAGTACTCATTTTTATTATGTTCATATCAAATTATGTCTTATTTATTTTTATTATGTTCATATCAAGTTATGTCTTATTTATTTTTATTATGTTCATATCAAATTACTTATTTTTATTATGTTCATATCAAATTATTTATTTTTATTATGTTCATATCAAATTATGTCTTATTTATTTTTTATTATGTTCATATCGAATTATTTCTTATTTATTTTTATTATGTTCACATCAAATTTTGTCTTATTTATTTTTATTATGTTCATATCAAATATGAACATAACCACAGGTTCCTCCGCTCTATTAAATAGTTGACTAATTATTAAATTTCTAGTAATGATGATTATAAGTTATGATTTTTTTGGTTAGAGAACTTTGTCATACTGCTTAAGGAATGAAAGACTTAGAAATGTGCTAGCCAATAAATGTAAACGATTTCATAAAAACAAATATAGAGAAGCAGTAATATTCGCTGATGCATTTTCTTGTTTGTTTTGTGTGCTAAGGGTTTCCAGGATATAGGCTTACTATCTACAATTTAGCTGTTGTGGATATTTAATTTACATGGGGTGTGTAGCAACAGAAAAGGAAAAGAGTGAGACAAAAATCCGAGAAAAATGTAATGAAAATGTTGTTCTTCAAAATCTCAGCAAATTATTAAGGGAAAGGAAATGTTATTAGAAAAAAATGAATGAAAAAGTTGCTGCACTGTTATATAATGTCTACGTTCTTAAATATGGCAGTGAATTTTGTACAATGTTCTAACAAATGAAGAAGAAACTTGCAGTGACAAAGATATGATTCTACCGAAGCGTGTTGAGAAGACAAGGCGCTGAAAGTTTCATAAACGAGCAGGTTTTAAGGAAAATAAGAACGACAAAGACGGAAACCAACGAAAAGAGGTGAACATTTTATGGAAAATAGAAAAGGAAATAGAGAAAGACATGGAAGGTAAGAAAAGCAGGGACAACCAGCGAGTAGGCGAGGTGACAAGTTTGAATAAATAGAATTACAAAGCAATTTCCACAGAGAGAGAGAATGTAAAGTAACAAGAATAAAATATTGTAACAAATACATGATAATGTAGAGCGCCATGATTGCTCAAGTAGGTGTCAAAATGATAGAGAGAGAGAGACAGACAGACAGAGGGGGAGAGAGAGGGGAGAGAGGGGAGAGAGGGATATATAAAGAAAGAAAGATGGCGAATGATAAAGACATTAGTAGTGCTTTTACTTGACTTCAAACTATTCACAATACTAGTTTATTTGTTTGTTAATATCACATACTATCCTGGATTTGGTATGATTTAGAATTAGTGAGTCAAACTAAGTGACAATGTTGCAGATTAGATAACAAATTTATCCCTCATATCCGCTGAGAGTTTCCACCATCGCCAACAAGATGAACCCAGTCGGTATACTATGAGTGTTGGCTCCTTTTCTGACAGGCGTTTCTTTGATAAACATCAAGAGGACTTCGTTGAAATATGAGTGTGGTGTCCTATATGTGTACCTTTCTTTTAATGGCAGACAGGAAGAATCCTGTAGCAATGAAAGTCTTGGTTTGACGAGGTAAATATCACTAAAAGCTTCTTCTCCATTGCTGTCTTAAGAGTAACCCATTAAAAACTGGTACAGGAAGATAATGCTAGATATATGGAACAACATTCCAACATTTCGTGTAAGAAATCAGATAGAGACAACCTAATTAAACATGAAGTTGTTTTTAGAGAGAGAATTCAAAGATGTTTTTTTAAAAAATCATTTCACTCCAAGCAAGGCGGGAATGTCACTAGTAGTAGGGTTTTTACAAGGAGTGAAGGTGAGATAAAAGACTGGGTAAAGAGGGGATTGAGGAGAGGACAAAAGATAAACGGGATTCAAGATAGAAGATGGCGATTGACGTTACATTTAAATTTTTGAATATTGTACTTATCAGGGAAGCAAGTAAAAGGGGGGAAGTTCCGCAGGCGGAAAGTGCGGGAAAACAAACTGTCGGAGTAGAAGTGTCGGTTGCATTTAGCTATTTCAACAGTAAACATGTGGAGCCTAGATGTCTGTCTAGTAGCACACTTAAATTCATGTAGTCGGGGCAACAGTGGAAAAAGCTTGTCAGAGTAGATGCTATGGGAATATTTGTAGAAAAGACCGAAGTTAGAAAGCGACGGAAGTCGAGATGCCAATTCAGGTTAGATTACATTGCAGATCCTTTGGATTTTGTAAAGAACCTAGAGATGAGTAGCAGAAGCACGAGACGAGATGTGGCACGAGGATTCAATGCACTGGCGAATGGTAGATCTGTAAATGTGAAAAATGGAGTCTGACAAGAAAACTTTTCTGGCACGACACGGTGACCCAATTTTCTTGGTAAATTTACTCTTTAACCCCCGCTCTAAATATCTCTTAAAATTTTCCCAAATCGTTATAATTCCGTGTAAATATACATGCTGATCTCGTATTAACAATTAAATTATGAAGAAAACTACCGTTTTGGAGGTATCGACAAGAAAAAATCGGACTTCTTGTTGGTCATTCGTCCCCTATTACTGCCGTCGGGATCACTGATTCACTGCGTAGTACTTCAGCTGGTGGAAACAAAATTTTGGCCTATTTGCTTCTTTTACAGACTTTCCTTTCTGTGTAGAAAAGGAGACACATTTTTAAAAAATTAAATAATACAATAAACCGGGTTAACTTTAGGGTTAGGTGTTAGGGTTAGGGGTGGGGTTTTCTTTCTGTGTAGAAAAGGGAACAAATTAATTTTTTTTAAATAATACAATAAACCGGGTTAACTTTAGGGTTACGTGTTAGGTTTAGGGTTGTGTTTGGCTTCTTTCTGTGTAGAAAAGGGAACAAATTAAAATGATAATAATACAATAAACCGGGTTAACTTTAGGGTTAGGTGTTAAGGTTAGGGGTGGGGTTTTCTTTCTGTGTAGGAAAGGGGACAAATAAAAAAAGTTAAATAATACAATCAACTCTTCTATTTTACCAAGTTTGTGCATTAATTTTTGTTTTATTTTCAATTTTAAAATATAAAAAATGCTTAAGTTCTTTTAATTTGTCATTGCTATTCTACACAGAAAAAAAGGTTTTATTGCATTATTTAATTTGTTTTTGTTTAAAGTTTCCTGTTATAAATAAGACTACAATTATCAAAAGGAAAAATATTACGATAATGCGTAGTGATTTAAAAAAAAGAGATATAGCTATAAAAGAAGTAAATAGGCCAAATTTTATGATTGCGCCACCGGAAATCTTGAATAGTAGTCAGGGCAGAATGTATTAAAACAATGCCTGTAATGGAGGACGATGACCAACAAGAAGTCCAATTTTTTATTGCCGATAACTCCAAAACGGTAGGTTTCTTCATAATTTAATTGTTAATTCGAATTCAGCATGTACATCTACACTGAATTATGACGATTTGGGAACATTTTCAGAGATATTTAGCGCGGGCGTTAAAATGCAAATTTACCACTTTCCTTGCAGTAGATGCAGATGTTAATCTACATAATGAGGCAATACTAAATTCAATTGATAATTTAGATAAAGAAGTAGAAATGAAATATGATGAAACGGATAAAAGCAAAACAACAGCCACTACAGAAATGTAGAGAAAGGGACGAAATGAAGAAATGGAGGCTAATAATGGCAGAAGTTAATTCTCCTAGCCCCGAGTAAGATGGCCAGGGAAGAAAAATCAAAACTGAAAATGAGAAAGTAAATAAATTAATGTCATAGTCTAATGAAGCGAAAAATCTAACTAAGTGACTTAATAATTAATTAATATATTTGCAAAGCCAGCGAAAAGTCTTGATGTCTGCAAATCAGTAAACAAAGAAAGCGAAAGCGAAATAGAGTGGTGGAAAGAGAGGGTGGGGGGAGAGGGTATAGAGAGAGTGGTAGATAGAGGCTGTAGAGAGAGGGTGGACAGAGAGAAGCAGAAGAGGGGTGGAGAAATAGGGTGGAGAGAGATAGGGAGAGTGATAAGGCGAGAGATGGTGGAGAGAAAGAAGGACAGAGAGAGGGTGGAGAGAGATGGTGGAGAGAGAGAGAGGGTGGAGAGAGATGTGAAGAGAGAGGGAGAGAGAGTGCTGGAGAGAGAAGGTGGAGAGAGAGGGGAGAGAGGGTGGAGAAAGAGGGTGGAGAGATAGAGAGAGAGGGTGGAGAGAGGGTAGCAAGAGATGGCGGAGAGAGATGGTGGAGAGTGAGAGAGGGTGGAGAGAGGGTGGAGAGAGGGCGTTGAGCGACAGGTAGCGAGAGAGGGTGGAGAGAGGCTGTAGAGAGAGGGTGGACAGAGAGAAGCAGAAGAGAGAGGGTGGAGAAAGAGGGTTGGGAGATAGAGGGAGAGAGAGGGTGTAGAGGGAGAGAGAGAGAGGGTGGCGAAAGAGATGGTGGAGAGAGAGGCAGAGAGAGGTGGAGAGAGAGGTGGAGAAAGAGGGAGAGAGAGTATAAAATAATAAAAATAGGAAATAAGATTAGAAAGCCAGTTTAAGATTGACAAAGTGAAGAAAATTTGCTAAAAATGAGAAAAAATGCAACCTATTTGATTTTATCATTTTAATATATCCGCATACGGACAGCTTCGTACTGTCCCTTCTACCATTAAAATATAATACTGTATCCCGTTACATTATTATCGATAAAGAAAAGGAAATAAGAAAACGCTGTAAACTACTGTAGCGAATATTATTAAAATAAATGTGCCAAACACGAAGTCTTCAATCAGAATTATACAATCTTGAATCTGTCTTGCAACTGAACATTTTGCCGAGTGATAGACACCTTACTTTCACATTGTCTCATTTATTATTTCATCATAAAGCAGAAACCTCACAATGCCTATATTTAAAAAAATTGAAATATAATTTTTTTTCACTCCAAGCAATGCGGGAATGCCACTAGCACGCAAGGGGTTACAGACAGTGAAATTAAGAGTAAAGATGGGTGTTTGAGGAAGGGATAAAGAGAAGGACGGGGAAAAAGAAATCAAGGCATCAGAAGATGTCGATTGACATTACATTTAGTAAGAGGAAGGGAGTTCCTCTGTCTGGAAGTGCGAGAGAAGAAGCTGTTGGAGTAGAAGACGCGGTTACATTTAATTGTTTCGACAGTAAAAGGGTGGGACCGAGATACTAACCGAGTAGCATGCTTAAATTCATGCAGTTAGGCAAAAAGTGAAAATAGCTCATCAGAAAAAAAAACAAAAAAAAAAAACAGAGGGAAGCCACATCATGTCTGTGAGAAAGTGACTGGATTCGAGATGCCAGGTCAGGACCTATCACATTGCATATCAGTCTTTGAATTTTGTCGAGAACCTCGAGATGAACAGCGGGGACACCATACCATATATAGCAACAGTATTCAAGGCAAGGACGAATGGTAGATTTGAAAATTTGAAGGATGGATTCAGACGTGAAAAACCTTCTGGCGAGACATAGAGAACCAACTTTCCTTGCGGTAGATGAAGCTATTGATTCAATGTAGTTGTTCCACCTCAGGTTAGTGGAGAACGTGAGACCAAGACGGCACAGTCAGGCGCTCTCGTGGAGTTGAGCATCAACCACAGATTTGAAGGATGGATTGAGACAAGAAAAACCTTTCTCACAGAGAACCAACTTTCCTTGCGATAGATGCAGCTATTGATTCCATAAAAGATATAATTATAGTTTTTAGATAATAATAATAATAATAATAATAATAATAATAATAATAATAATAATATTAGAGACCGCAAACAAAAAGAAAGTGCCTTCTTATTGATATGGCAGTCCCTGCAGACTGCAATGTATCTTTGAAGATATTCAAAAAGCTGTCAAAATACAAGCACCTTGAAATAGAAATCTCATGCGAATATCAACAATCCCTGTTGTAGTTTGAGCCCTAGGATTGGTTGGAAAAGATTCCAGTAGACTAATTGAAGGGATTTCTGGGATTCCATGCCCCAAAGAAATACAAAAAATTGTTCTCACAAGTACAGCCACACTTTACGAAGGGCTTTATATTTGTATTTTTTTTTTGTCGGTGGAAAGTGTCATGATACCATTTCTAACCTTAGGTCTCTGGGTGGGACCCGGAAAGAAATGTGTAAACGCCAGATATCAAAGGAAATAATAATAATAATAATAATAATAATAATAATAATAATAATAATAATAATAATTAAACAAAGACATTAAACAAAAAACAAAAACTAAATGAAAATGTTCCGTGTCGGTAGTATGTCACATACGATGTGTATGCGTGCGTGTGTCCATGCGTGTGTGTGCGCGCGTGTGTGTATCTATGTGTGTATATGTTTTAACATATATAATGATGGGGCTAAATGAATATATTCAAATCGATTTCACGTATACTTATCTCTAACTGTAGCTTTACTTTTAGAGAAACATTACATGACGCCCTGTTTTGATTAATACACATGCGTTTTGTTTACTACCGTTTAATATTCCAATACAGCTCACCAAAAAATAAAAGAAAGCTTATCTTAGAAAATGCCATGTACTGTATGAAAATATAACATATTGTTTCTGAAGCATATGTAAGTTAGAAGAACTCCAATTACAATATTACCAAATATTTCTTGAAAAGAAATCTTCAGTAATATTCTCTCGGAAGTGAGTTTCGATGTTCTGCTTCGATGAAGTCAAGAGAATGGCTTCTTTCGTAACGATGTTATTTTTGTTACTTTTTAAAACTTTAAAATCCAAAATATCTGCTAATTATCTGATCTTATTTTTATTTTATGTTTTCTTTTCAATAATCCTGAATCATTAAATTTAATTGGGAAATATTTTGGTAAAACATTTCAAGAATTTTGAAAGTCTTATTTGGTATATTTTGCTACACGGTTTCTAAAAACATTTTACTATATAAATTCAAAAATCATTTATTCTATACAGGTCCCAAAAGCACTTTTACGACATATGTTAAAACATTTTTTACTATACAGGTTAAAAAACATCCTATGCTATAATTGAAATAAAAGTTTTAATTATCTGTTTTCTTTTCTATCTCTACTATGTTCTTTAGGATACATCTGAACATGATTCTTCACAGCTTCCTTTCTTTTGTTCGCTGTGAAAAGACAGGAATTTTAGGAGTTATTTACTGTTTACGTTCACTTTATTTAAAGCAAGAAAGTAAAAATTGTTCACTATGTGCTGAAATCAGCAAAATAAAATCAGTCTGACCTAACAATTTAAAAAAAAATATAAAATAGTGAAATGAAATACAAAATATTTTATTGGAAATTTTATTTGAAACTAATGATAAAAAAATAAATAAAGCAGAATAAAATTCATAAATGTAAACATTTATTATTCAAAAAATGAAATGAATTGCAGTGAGTTAGCATAAAAAGGAGAATATTATAAAGCATTTTTCTTGCGATCGATCTCTAAGAAAATCCGTTAACTTATTAAATGGATCGAATTAAAACTGCGATGATGAAAATGTTCATTGATATGATTTATTATGACTTTGAGTCGACGAATTTTCAAGAAAAAACTGGCGTATTATTCTGCTGAGGCCTCATGAATTGTCAGCTAAGATTTTAATTTAACCGCTTCATCAAAACTCCTTTATGAATAATTTTACATGATCAAATGAAGATTCACATGTGAAAATATCTTGAAAATTCCATCCTACCATTTTGTGAAATATTTATAAACATATTTTCTTTCAAACGCAATTGTATTTTCTATGAATATTCGTGTTGATGTCAGTTTAAACTTATATTCAATGATTCATATAAAAGTTGTTTTTAAAAGAAAAAAAAACATGTTTATTTCGAACAGACAACAATTTTCATTTTAATTAAAGTAAGTCAATAATTTGGTTATTTACACTATCGATTTTCTTTAAAAGAAAAACTAAACTCTCATCTATGATACAGTGTAATTTATTTTGAATATAATATTAGATTACTATTCATACACAAATCAAAACGAACTTTTCGAGCCTAACAGATCTTTAACTTTTCATTGTACACTCTTCCCGCAATATATATATATATATATATATATATATATATATATATATATATATATATATATATATGAAGAAATATAGTCTTAAGGTGTGCAATATTTATGGGATAAAGTGCTCAATATCAGAGATAGAGCGTGTGTAAATATAAAAGTGAACATAGAAGTCAACACTTAGAGGCGACAGTTTGTTTCATGCTAGATGCAATCGTCAGGCCACGAGTGCTGTTATTTTTCTCGGTTATTTATATATATGGGTCAGTGGTGCATTCTGGGTAGTCTATTTTGGCGGTTATTTTACCGGAAGTCGTTTATTTATTTATTTGGGTTAAATTATTTTGCTTGTTTTTATTTTATTTTATTTTAAATTTTTATTTTTATTTCTTATCTTATCTTACTTATTTATTTATTTTTTAAGATAATTAAAGCTATTTATTCAATTTCGGGGTTGATTGTTGTAGTTTGTTCTAACTATTATTTTGGCGGCAACAGTTTTTAATTTGTTGATTACTTCATGTATTTATTTGGATTGATTATCTGGATCGGTTTGTTAGTTTATTTATTTATTTGGATGAATTTAGATCAATTTATTTTACTTGTTATTATTTATTTGTTATACTATATATTTTCTCTTTTCGTTTTTCGATTTTTAAGTAACGTAGTATTTTTTTTATCGTTACATAACAGTTATAGCTATTTTTTTGCCCGATTTTTGGTTTGATTTTTATAGTCTAACTAATATTTTGATCATAATGGCCTGCTAATTTGTTTATTATTTACTTTATTTATTTGGGTTCATTGATTTTCTTTCTTATTTTTTATTCTATTTCGTCTATTCTAACAGGTGGGATTTGGTAATTTCTTTGGGTTAATTTATTTTGCTTATTTTATTGTCATTTTGTTTATTTTTTTTTCCGTTTTCGATTTTTAAGTAACGCAGTAAAAATTTGTTTTCATATCTGCATTTTGAAATGAGCTCGGATCTTTATTTAATAATCTATTTTGGTCCGGGAAGGTAATGATAGCTATTTTTTCCTCCAAGCAAAGTTTGCAAGTTTTTGATTGATTGTTGTAGGCTGATGATCTTTTACCGCCAAAAAAGACTACCCAGAATGCACCACTGACCCGTATATATAAATAGCCGAGGCAAATAACAGCACTCGTGGCCTGACGATTGCATCTAGCATGAAACAGACTGTCGCCTCTAAGTGTTGACTTCTATGTTCATTTACATACATATATATATATATATATG
Source organism: Acanthosepion esculentum (assembly GCA_964036315.1). Lineage (NCBI taxonomy): Eukaryota > Metazoa > Mollusca > Cephalopoda > Sepiida > Sepiidae > Acanthosepion > Acanthosepion esculentum. The sequence continues at coordinate 8,068,504 of OZ038480.1, forward strand.
TGTGTGTGTGTGTGTGTGTGTGTGTGTGTGTGTGTGTGTGTGTGTGCGTGCGTGCGTGCGTGCGCGTGTGTGTGTGTGTGTGTGTGACATGGTATTGTTGGAAATACCCTTCTGTAGTTCTTGCTTTTAAGAACTCTGGTGAACCGTCTGGTCATTTGAATTATCAACCTATGAGTCTTGTCCTCTTTTTAGCCAAGTACTAGACGCTCTAATCAACGCCAAATCAGGTAAGCATCTTACCACGCAGTCTTCTTTCAGACAAACAATATGGCTTTCACTTCTCTAGGTTAACCGTTGATGTGTTGAATCGGTCAAGTTTTACATAAAATGGGTATCTAGGCCTTAGGTATTTCGAGGTGTTTTGGTATGTTGGTTTTCTTCACAAGCTTAAGTGTTATTGCGTTTCTGGTCTTTTTTCCATGGTTTGATTCAATCTTTATCAAGTCACGCAATGAATGTTTTTTGAATGATCATTTCTCTAGATCAATTAATGCTGGGATTCCTAATTTTAATCAACGATCTGTTGTCATCAGTTCCTGACTCGATATTTATACTGATAACACATCTATTTACTTCTGCCTTATTAGCCTGTGTCTGATCGGTTCACTAAAGTCAAATTGGCAGCTGATCTCGAAGATGACCTGTAATCTGTTGTAAACTAGATCAAGAAGTGGCTTGTTAATTTTAACGCCTCTGAAACGAAAGTGCTATTTAGTAATTCATGTTAAAGGACCTTTTCAGCATGGCTGACCCTCACCTCCACGAGAACCGCCCACTGCGTCTTCTTGATTTCACGTTTTCCACTAAAACGAGGGGGAAGGGTTATATTAAATCAACTGCTAAATATTCTGCTAGGAAAGTCAAGATACACGTTTACTGCAGATTTTCAAAATCATTTTTATACTACAGGAAAATCGTTTCACCATGTTGCGCCAAACAATGTTTCTCACCAGAATCTATCTTGCACATATATAAATCCGTGCATCAATTCCGTCCGTTCATCGATTATTGCTGCCATATCTGGCCTGGCGTCTTCTCCCATGTATCCTGGCATTCTTGACAACATCTAAGGAATCGGTAATATTACTGACATCTCGGCTTCAATTCCTTTGTAACTATAATTTCATTTACATTTCTCTATAAATAAGTTAACGGTAATTGTGATAAAATATAGTTTTAAGGTATGCTATATTTATGGATTAAAGTGCTCAATATCAGGGATAGAGCATATGAAAATATACAAGTGGATATTGAAGCAAACAGCCATCGTCGGCAGTCTGTTTCATGCTTATATGCAATCGTCAGGCCATATGTGTTGTGTTTTTGCTCGACTATTTATATATACAGGTCGATGGTGCATTGTGTGCAGTCTATTGTATTGTTATAACGGTTGTTTTGGTGGGCGGTAACGGATATGTTTCAAAATATTCTAAGTGCTCTTGGGTGGAAATTATTGTGGATCCGGATGCAGTTTTTGGATTATTTATAGTGTTGTTTGTTAACTTACTTATTTATTTATTATTGATTACTTTATTGTTGGTTATTGTAATTTCGTTTACTTGGGTTTATGTGTACGTTCGTAGTTTGTTAATTTTTTTTATTATTTACTTAATTCATTTACTTATTTATTGGTTTAGGTTAATTTATTTTACTCATTTTTGTTTATTTATTTTATTTTTTTATTTTATTTTTGTTTATTCTTGTTCTTTTTTAATTTTCGATTTTAAAGTAACGTAGTAAAAATTTATTTTTCATTTCTTAATTTTTGAGTTCTGATCGTTTATTTAGTAGTTCGTGTTGGTCTTGGAAGGTAATTATATTTTATTTTCCAGACAGAATTTACAGTTTTTACATTTATTGTTGTATATAATATATATTATTTTGTTGTTACAATTTAAAAAATGTACAATCTCAGTCGTCTCAGATTCGATAATCGCGAACGGCAGCTGAGGTTCACGTTTTCTGCACAGCCTCTTTGACATTGTCATTTCGTCAAATTGTGATCGCCGCAGTGAAGGCTTCTGAATAACTGAGCATACTGGTTGGAATGTCGAATTGAACCCTTTATTTCGCTCACTGGGGTAGACTGTTCTAGTTCCACGTGCCATGTTTAATGGATGTCAGTTATCAGTTATCTCCTGTTAATTCCCCTCTGAAAGTTCTCCACTGCCTTAACCGTGGTTAAAGGCGTTGGTTAGATCCAGTGATAGGACCCAAAAGAGTGTGAGTTCAATACCTGGTTAAGGCAGTGAAGAACTTCGAGAGAGGAATTAACAGGAGATAACTGATAACTGGCATCCATTAAACATGGCACGTGGAACTAGAACAGTCTACCCCAGTGAGCGAAATAATGGGTTCAGTTCGACATTCCAACGACCTGAAGAAGGCCGGAGTGTACAACGGCCGAAACGTAATAAATATGGCGACAAATATGAGGACAATAGCCCGAATAATGTAAATATTGTACATAATACCTCATTTCAGAAATATAGACAGAGACTGAAAGGCCGAAACGCTGTAATAGATATGGCAACAAAGATGAGGACAATAGTCCGAATAATGTAAATAATGTATATAATACCTCATCTCAGAAATATAGACAGATATCGAGTTACTGTTAACGCAGAGAGTAACAAGAGGGGGAAATGTCTTGTGTCTTTCATTAATTGCAGGTTGGGAGAGAGAGAATGCAAAGATGAAACCAGCAGACTCATGAATGGAAAAAACATCGAAAAACAACAGTTAGGTGTAAGGGGATCAGATCAGAAATCACTGATATTCTATGGAGGACTAATACTACTAAACAATTCCGGCAGAATGAACAGAGAAGAAAACTAGGGAATCAATTGTACATTATACCTAATCTCAGAAATATAGCCAGATACTGAATGATGCATCCTATATTACTCGCTGTGGCTAGAATGATCGCATGTAACACAAATTTGAAGTGAATCCACGAGAAGGAATCTTTTTCTCATGATAATATGATTAATCATTTTAAAGAGAAAATGACACATGAACGAAGATTGAATGTTGTACGTGAAGGTCACGAAATGATTTATCTTGGCACTTCCTTATTAGATCTTGTGACATATTTTGTGAATTTTCAAAAAGTAAATACAGATCAATTAATTTAGATCTTACAACAAAATGACGTCTCAATGCGTCTTTATGATTTAACGTTTTAACGTCATATTTCTGGGTTCAGAAATATTGACTTGAAACATTCGCGAATAAATATATGATGCAGTTTCCTCACGATTTCTTCTTTTCCTGTGTGCTGCATTCATTCATGACGTTTGCTGATCGTAGATCGTCCTAATATTCTCTCCTTGGTCGCTCTTAGTAAAATTTGTCTTTTTTTCATTTCTCCGAAACTCTTTTCTGCCATTCATTTACACAAGATCATTAGGTAGCTTATGCGTTGTTAAACGACAAAGAAAAGTTCAACAATACGCTATATTATAAAGTACTACATGGGTACGGAACAAGGTTTCTCATGATAAATTCATATCTCTCGTTACCAAAACGAATATTAAAATTAAAATCAATTTTCAAAGATATTGCGTGGCTACTGATAAAACTGAAAAAAAAGGCATAACTTGTCAATTTTCAATCTTTTTTCTTTTCCTTTTTTCATGTTATAGAGCATCGCTTGAGGATTAAAATTGCTACGTATGATGTCCAGAAGCGAGTAAAATTCATTGAGTTTTTCTATTTCAAAGAAAGATTAATTATTCAAACTCAAAGAAAAAAAAGGTAACATTTTAATATCAGAGTATCTCCTAGCGATAACATTATTCGGAACCTAATCGCTCGGTTTGAAAGACCTGGATCAGTCGGCGATCTTCTGGGAAACGGTCCTAAGCGCGCTGACGCAGCTCTGGAAGCTGTACGGTAGAGTGTCCTTGAGGATACATCAGCTTTTACCCGTCGTCACTCTGCTTAATTATTGCTTCAGAAGACTGTGAAATTAGATTTAAAAAATGTTTCCATACAAGATTCAAATGGTCCGAGCTTTACTACCCCAAGATAATCAGCAGCGTCTGCAGTACGCCATTCGATTTCATCACCTAGGTAGAGTTAACAAAAACTTTTTGAACAAATTGATAAATGTACACTATTTACATTATTCGGACTATTGTCCTCATCATTGTCGCCGTATTTATTACAAAGTTTCGGCCGTTGTACGCTCCGGCCTTCTTCAGGAGGTTGGAATGTCGAACTGAACCCTTTATTTCGCTCATTGGGTTAGACTGTTCTAGTTACGTGCCGTCCCGTGCCCCCAATATTCACATTGAGGTTCTCGACAAAATCCATAGACGGATATGCAATGTGATCGGTCATGACTTGTGGTCTCGACACCACTCACTTTCTCAGCGATGTAATGTGGCTTCCCTCTGTCTTTCCTATAAATATATTCATGACATCTGATCTGACGAGTTATTTTCACCGGTGCCCCGACTGCATGAATGCAAGCGTACTACTGGGTTGGCATTTCGGCCCCACCCTTTCACTGTCGAAACAGTTAAATGTAACCGCCTCTTCTACTCCAACGGCTTCTTCTCTCGCACTTCCAGACAGTGGAACTCCCTTCCTCTTACTTTCTTCCCTGATAACTATAATCTTCAAAAAATTAAATGTAATGTCAATCGACATCTTCTGTTGCCTTGATCCCCGTTCTTCTTTGTATCCTTTCCTCATCACCCCCTCTACACTGTTATTTGTCTGACACTCTTTGTAGCCCCTTACATACTAGTAGCACTCCCGCCTCTCTTGGGGTGAATTACTTTTTTAAAAAGTTCAAGTACTTAAGGAAAGCATTAAAGCCGAAATCCAATGTTTAGGACCTGAAACCTTGATTACGGCCATGGAAAATGCTTTGGAAAGACCCTGTATTTGTGAGTAGGAAAATGGTTGTTATTTGAGGTCATTGTTTTTCACACATAATATTGAAAAAAATCCAACAATTTCCAAATAAAATAATAGATTGTAAAAATGTAAATGTGTCAGTGACTAAAGTTTTGTTATAACTTGGGGTTAAATATAAAACTGTGAACTCATCTCTTTGATAACACGCTGCAGAAAGCTATTTCCAGATTCTTAGTCTGTCGATGTTTGATTTCATTAGTAGAGGTTTTATTACAAAAATACTATTAGTTCTTTTTAGTAGTTTTAGCTACAGCATTCTTCTTTCATCTTTTATATAACGTGCAGTTTTTGCTCATAAATTGCCCTTTAAATCTCTTATCATGATGCTTCTGATGTACGAGATAAAAGTACCGTGTGCACCTTGTACAATCGTTTCGTAAAAAGTGAAGTCTTTTGTAGTCTACATTAATACTTAACACTTCATAAGAATGCAGCGATATACACAGATACATGCGTATGTAAAGCTTAAAACACGATTTCAGATGAAGTATATAAAATACACTCCTTGATTTTATTTGATTTGTTGCTTGTGACTTTCCAGTGTTTCATATTAAACGCTTTTCCTATTCAATATTGACATATACAGAATGGTTTCCAAACGAATCCTATTGTTGAGTACTGACTGACTAATATACGCAGGTCCCGCCCTAACTTTATCAATATTCCGATCTGCAAACCTATGTTTCTTAAAGGAAACCCACCCAATAAATGAAGGCAGTACCTTCTTTACAGCAGTAGACTATATCAAGTGTCAAGCATTTTCCATAGTCATAGCATTAATAATTAATATAAGACAGAGGCACTCATAAATATTCATGATCTTAATTGAAAAGTTTATGTAAATTATGGAAGATGCTAAGTGACATTATTTAATATAACTGGATTACATTTCGTTATATAATTATGTTGTGTCAGTGAAAAAATGAAAGCAAATTCGATTGATTTAAAAAGATTTATTCTTGTAGAATAAAGGTTGTTTCATTAAGACGGATTATATATAAGGGTGTTTCATTAAGACGGATTATATATAATGGTGTTGCATTAAGACGGATTATATATAACGGTGTTTCATTAAGACGGATTATATATAAGGGTGTTTCATTAAGAAGAATTATATATAAGGGTGTTTCATTAAGACGGATTATATATAAGGGTGTTTCATTAAGACGAATTATATATAACGGTGTTTCATTAAGACGGATTATATATAAGGGTGTTTCATTAAGAAGAATTATATATAAGGGTGTTTCATTAAGACGGATTATATATAAGGGTGTTTCATTAAGACGGATTATATATAAGGGTGTTTCATTAAGACGGATCAAATTCAGCAGTAAATAAATCAGTGTTATTGGTGAAAATGTATTAATTTCTCTATTGGATCATGTTATTTAAATCGTGTCAATTATGTGTGAAAAATAATATCGCCCAAATGCCCGCCAAATCTGAAAGAAAAAGAGAAAAATTCATTAGACGCTTAAACTTAATTCACATTAAAATCAGCCCAAGTTATTGGAACACCCTTTCCAAACGAGTGTATCACCAGAAGGTAATGCTATTGCAGGATTTGAACATGCAGCTTTTTTCGAGAATGCCTTTTATCGAAACTTATATTTCCTAAGCATTGCAAAGAAGAACTTGTAATCTTTCTCCGTAATTGTGCCATGCAGTAAATATAGACATAAACCTTTCAAGGGATAATTGAAATACCTGATGAATAAATATACGAGTGGAAACAATAAAATATCAACATCTGCTTTTTCAGGTTAAATTATTTTATATATATGTTTTAATCAGTGGATGAGATATTACATAAAGTAATGATTTCCTGGCATGTTTTCTTTCTAATAAATTTCAATTTCGAACACCATATGATTGTATCTGTTATATTTCGGTCTAAAATGGTAAGTCAGTCACCAAGTAGAGCCGTTGGAATAATAGTAAGCATTTTAACATTACTAGGTCGATTGTATTGTTGCACTCTTTCAAAGTTAGCGGTTTTTATATGCGTGGGTCTGTTCGATACCATATCTTTCTCTGCCTAGTCATCCACGCCTGTATGTTTACAATGAGACACTGACATAATGCAATTTCAAATACCCCATAGCAAATCACAAAATATTCCAGAAAAAAAAATCCATTCCACTCGAGACGAAACACAATTTGGAAGACTACTGATTGAATTCAGCATGTATTTTTGAAAAGCCTGATTATTTGATTTTGGTCTCAGATTTTATGGTAACAAATAGCATGGTGCGAGAGAGCGGAAAATGGTTTGAGGCAATCATCCGTGTTCCTTAAAAAAAAAAAAAAATGGAAACCCCAATACAAATCAATCTGAAACTTGAAACTGAACGAAAATGTTCTTGATTAATGCTCGTCACACAAGTCAATTTGTAAAAAAAGTTCATTCCTTTTTGTATAAACAAATTTAATCACGAGAGAAATGTTATTCTTGCTTTAATATTATTACTAATATAAATAAGTCCAGGTCTTTTTATACAGAAGTTTGATTCAAGTCATAAATTTAAACAGTAAGAAAATATTTGCACGTCATGAAGCCAAAGAAATAAGACTGTTTCATAATGAAACTCGACTATAAAACAAATTTTTATCATTATTATTCCTTATTTACAGTCAGGACAACTTTATTCTGACGATCACAAGATTTTGGCCGTTGTACTCTCAGGACTTCTTCACTTATTGATCACGGTAATCTTTAGGGAATTTCGAAATGAAGGCACTTTTTGATCTACGGTGATAGATCGTTTTCATTCCACTATCTTCAAGGATATCTCGTCTTATTTAGTTGTTCAGTTATTGTTAATCCTGTTTCCCCTGAGTGATTATTTCTTTGGGACCCTACCCGTGGCCTTGAACTCTCATATATAAAGACATCAAATTCCCTGACCAACGCATTAAACATCTAGGCCATTGTCCCTTGGCACAAGCCTGAATCTAGAACTTGCACCCTTAAAATAAATGTTTCTCTTGTCACCTCTACTGCTGTCTTGCAATCCAAATTGGTTCCCCTGGCCACTGCTTCTCTTTCTTCTATCTTGGTTTCCTTTTTGCCAACGTCGTCTTTATTTGTAATGTCCCAGTGTTATTTGTCACTCGTATTTCCGACACATGATGTTCTTTCTTAATTAACATCTCCTACATTGTATTTCTGCATATGTGATGTGGACCCGAAGTAGGGGCCACGGAAGGAAAACACGGAACACGGGTTAGAGGTAAGAAAGATATATTAAACAGAAAGGTTACAAAGAATAGTGTAAGTTTCTGTTCTGTTTGTTGGTCCGACTGTAATTTGAGGGATCTTTCTTCCAATTTCTGCTGTCTTTCATCTGATTTTTGTTGGTGGTCCATCTGGACCTTTAACATTTGGACAATTATTTTTTGGAATTCTTCCATATTTAGATAATATGTAGAAAAGTAATGAAAGAACACACAAAACAGGAATAAATAAATAAACAACAGCAATTACTGTTGCTTTGAAAACCCGTGTACCAAATCTCGTAGTCAATTAATACAATTAATAAGAATACTTTCTGGTTTAGATCTTTCGAGATACCGTTGTTCCGTTAATTTCAATGTGACCATTTAAATTTTCTCCACACTTATTATATTTTTTTTAGAAGTGTGGGGAGAAAAATATCACTTAGACAGCAAAAAAAAAATAAATACACTGGATTTTTTTTCTCCTTCTTTTGGGAGAATTTGCTTTGCTTTTTTTTTTTTTTTTAGAAAAAACTCACCTCAATCAATTTGAGGGGAGGGTAATTTTTATGCACGATATTTGTAGGAATTCAAATCAATTTAAAAAAAAGTTTTGAACACTTTGCTAAATGCGCGACTTGGTGAATAGTTTTTTCGAACTTGAGTCAACCGTAGAACTTCGAGCTCTTGAGTTTGTCAGTTTGTTATGTGCATAAGCTGTTTTTTTTTGTAAGCAGTCGTTATCGATACTTGGTTGCTCGTTTATTGCGTTTCGTTCGCTGATGTAGTAATGCCAGCTCAAATTCTAGTTCAATACTGATGTGGGAACCAGTGGGGTTAAACGAGTCCTCTGTCGCAACTGATGTGAGACTGGGGCTTTGGGGTTTCGGTGTGGGTGCGTGTCTCGAATCCTCTGTCGCCACTGATGTGGACCCGAAGTAGGGGCCACGGAAGGAAAACACGGAACACGGGTTAGAGGTAAGAAAGATATATTAAACAGAAAAGTTACAACGAATAGTGTAAGCAGAGCTTACTATCCAGTGGTGTCCGATATTGGTATCGTACGCGCCTGCGCATTACTGGTGCTACTCCTCCCATGATACTACCATTCACATAATAATATAGTACTGGGAGAGTCCATGATGTAGGGAAGTATTGGTCTCACAACAATATGCTAGACCAACTGGGGAGGCTGTCTTAGCCTACTATAGATACTGATTCTTCCAGACAATTGATTCCCTAGTTTTCTTCTCTGTTCATTCTGCCGGAATTGGTTAGTAGTATTAGTCCTCCATAGAATATCAGTGATTTCTGATCTGATCCCCTTACACCTAACTGTTGTTTTTCGATGTTTTTCCATCCCATGAGTCTGTTGGTTTCATCTTTGCATTCTCTCTCTCCCAACCTGCAATTAATGGAAGACACAACATATTTCCCGCTCTTGTTACTCTCTGCGTTAACAGTAACTCGATATCTGCCTATATTGCTGAGATGAGGTATTATGTACATTATTTACATTATTCGGATTATTGTCCTTTATCTTTGTCGCCATATTTATTACAACGTTTCGGCCGTTGTACGCTCCGGTCTTTTTCAGATGATTGGAATGTTGAACTGAACCCTTTATTTCGCTCACTGGGGTAGACTGTTTTAGTTCCACGTGTCATGTTTCAATGGAAGTCAATTGTCAGTTATGTCCTGGTAATTCCCCGCTCTAAGTTCTCCATTGCCTAAACCGGGTATTGAACTAACACTCTTTAGGTCCTGGATCTAACTAACGCCTTTATCCACTGTGCTCATGGCACAGTGGATAAAGGCGTTAGTTAGATCCAGTGACAGGACCCAAAGAACTTGTAGAGGCGCCACATGATTTTTGCTCTCTGTTTGGACGATAGAAATTTTTTTACGTTGTACAGATGATGGAAACTGAAGTGAACGAATTGCCTGGTGAAGGTTGCATTGTGATAAAGTATTGTCTTTAATCCATTCGCTGAGCGAGTTATAGATACACACAGGAAATGGATATGTTTTCTTTTTCTATTGTTACCGAAGCAATTCATGTGCAGAAGATCTTAGGAATTCATCTACACAAAGAGAACATTTATGTGAAATTTTGAGTAGATTATATGAGCATTGAGGAATAAATTTTGCATTTTTAAGGAAGTTTGTTTTTGTTTCTATAGAAATGTTCGGATATTAATAATTGTTTATATCTTCAAATTAAATGTATGTATATGTTTATATTTTTGTTTTCCATGTTGTCACTTTGCTTAGAAATGTGATCTGAGGAACCGGGAAAAAATCCCATTTCTGGGGAAATAAAATATAATCTATGGCCTCTTAATGTTGTCTTTTTAAATATAACTATATATATATATATATATAAAAGTGGACATGGAAGTCAGCACTTAGAGGCGACAGTCTGTTTCATGCTAGTGCAATCGATTGCACTAGCATGAAACAGACTGTCGCCTCTAAGTGCTGACTTCCATGTCCACTTTTATATTTACACACGCTCTATCTCTGATATTGAGCACTTTACCCCATAAATATAGCACACTTTAAGACTATATTTCTGTATATATATATATATATATATATATATATATATATATATATATATATATATATATGTATATATATATATATATATATGTATATATATATATATATATATATATATATATATATAATGTTGGGAGTTTTCTTTTTTATATATTCGATGGTGTTATTTTTATGCGTATATATCTATTCTTCTGTCCATGTCTGTATGTTTTAGGGTCCTTTTTCCCTAATGTTTGTTTTTCTTTTCTGCCCATGTTGAATTTTATCTATTCAACCATTTTTATCTACGTATCTTTGTCTGTATAAGTTACATTTTAATAAGATGTTAGAATTCGTTTAATAACACTTTCAAACTTGAATATTTCTTTGTGGGTGTATCGGCATATCTTTGTCAATGTATGAGTGTGAATGTGCGTGTCTTTGTCGGTGTCTGTGTGTATGATCATTTGTGTGTACCTTTCATTGTGTATGTATGTTGTCGTTTTTTTTTAGGGTCGTGGAGATATTTCCTCTCTCATCGCTTTTTTGTGTGTTTATATATCTAAATATGTCTGTGTGTTTGTGTATTATAATCTGGTTGTGTATGTATTGTCTTTTGCAAGATTTCATCCTACCCTGCCCATGTCTTCACTCCAAATGTACCTAAGTTGTAACGAAGTTCAGAGCAGCATTCGATCTTAACGTTTATTCCAACTTAATTTCAATAAAAACAAAATGAATAGAAAAACATAGAATTTTTTTCCTCCGTTTCTTCTTTAAATAATTTTATAATTTTAAACTTAATAGAGATTAAATTTAAAACTTAAAATTGCTTATTTTTTATTTTATAGTATAATTTAATATTTATTAGTTAGAATGAATTCTATTTTAGTCTAACCGTAACATTAAAGCGTTAAATAATTATTATAACCCAAGTTCGTTGTCAAGTTTTTTGAATTCTCATATACTTGTATTTTGATTGGTCAATCAAGTTTTTTGAATTCTTGTATACTTGTATTTTGATTGGTCATTCCAGCTTATGTAACAGCGTTTCCCCTAGAGAGGGGTGTTTGATTGATTTGAATCTTTTAAAACCCTTTATTCTATATTCAACTTGATAAGACGCCAGAGGTGTTGAAACAAAATAGCTATTTTTGTAGTGATTTTATAACATATTTATGTTATAATTTTCGAATAAATAATTATATATATATATATATATATATATATATATATATATATATATATATATATATATATATATATATATTTTAAATAAAAACAGACCATTTTTCGTTTTCCGCGGTCCTTTAAAAGGGCTGTGGTGAAATAATTTATTACATGGAACCATAAAGTGGTCTGTCTTTATTTAAATTATTAGCTCTGATTTACATTGAGCCCTCTTTATTTTATCCTCCTTGGGTCTAGCCATACGGATTACCTAGTTTTTCGTAAACTATATATATATATATATATATATATATATATATATATATATATATATATATATATATATATATCATATGATAATATGCATAAATACAAAAGGAAAAGTTATCTCAGCCGATACGTTTCGTTCTCTATTTGACTTTATCAAAATATAAATCTACGCCCCGGAGTTTTCAAATATCTCCTTTCCTGAAAGAATCACTTCATTCCCATGTAAATTAACATGACAATTAAAATGTTAAAAAGATTAAAATAAAACGGTTTAAATAATAACCTCCTGTTATTTAAAATATATAATGCATAAATTAACTAAAATAATTTAAATATTAATTGTACAAAAAATTCAACAACATCATTTCCTCACTTTTGTTCATGAGACATTAAATGACGTCACTTAACATTTTCCCTAATTTACATAAACCTTTCAATTAAGATCATGAATATTTATGAGCGCCTCTTAAATTTAAAACTTAAAAAATTAAGAACATTTTTACCTTTGTTTATACAGGGTGAAATATATAAATTGTCATCTAAATGACGTAAAAATGAAAATAACACTGACATCTCATTTTAACAGATATAGAGTGTGCGATAGATAATTTGTCGTCTAAATGACGTAAAAATGAAAATAACATTGACGTCTCATTTTAATCGATATATTTACCAAAAGTACCCAAAAATATCTTGAAATGCTAAAGAGTCATTTTATTCAATAAAATCCCCAATGGCTTCAACTACGGCCTCGAGGCGACTTCGAAATCTCCTGAAACTCTTCTGGACGGTCTCCTTTTTTAAGGTGGTGAATGCCGCCATAATCCTTGCCTTTAGTTTTGTTGGTCTCTTGCTCAACTGTGACTCACATATAATAATCAAGGGTATTGCTGTTTGGGGAGTTAGGTGGCCAGATGTAAGCAGAAATTGTCTCACAGCCTTGATTGGGTTCCCCTGCCTGTGTGGCTTAGTGCAGAGTCCTCTTGGCAGTTGTACGATTTTTCAGTAGCCACCCTCTTGATCCAGGGCAGCCCTACCACCCCCAAAGCAATTGACATAGCCCTCTGTCATGAGTCTGAGGTTCAGTAAGAAGTTGAATGGAGGCATAACGTCGCCACCACAAGTGATCACTCCAAACACCTTCGTAATCACCATTAGACTCAACTAAATATTTCCGAATCCTCTCCCCTGTATTCAGACTGACACCCAAATACTGTGAAATATTCGTATTGGAGCTTCCGGTGCGAATGCCAAGCAGCACAGCATGCCTTTTCCAAATTTCTGGCGGGGTGAATTGCGTCATGATGCTCTTTTTCTCACAGACGGCGCCCAATTGACCCCTACTATACTGTACAGTCGACAGAATCAAAAACAAACAATGCACATGCGCGAAATTAAAAGTATAAAATGGCGACATTTTACCCATCGCACCCTGTAAATACTTGCTGCAAAACAATATCCTTACATTTGCCTTGGTAAAGTCCATCAGAGGACGAAACGTGTCCTTTTTATTTTAGTGATATCTAAAAAGTTACAAACACACACACACACACACAAACACACACACACAAACACACACATGATGGAAAAAATGCCTCCAAAACAATAAAAATAAAGTTTTTTTTAGGATTTTTTTATTATTATATTATATGTTTTTATCCTCTTTTAGAGCGTTCTCAATTTTGGTTAAAAATATAGTTTTTTTCTTGTTTTTTGGTGACCAAAGGTTAATATAGGAAATTTTTACGTCTTTTTTGTGATAAAAATACACTGATATGGAAGTACTTGCAAAAATCAAATAATTGTTTAATTTTAATGAAACTCTCAAGACTAATTCACAGATGAATTGAAATTATTTTACAAATGTTTCATTTTTAGAAAATCTTGTTAAAAACATTTTTTACATCTGTTACCCTCAATTTATTTAAATTTATGAAATTTCGAGAAATTAATTTTTGTACCGCTTAATGTTGTATTAACTATAGGCAGAGCCCTTTGAGGAATTTAAATTATCAGTTTTCTTTTGTAAAACACGATCCCCAGTTACTGAAAATTTGTTCTTAAAGTTTGCTATAAACACAGACATTAATTAATTAGCTTTAGTTAGTAGTATTAAGCTTTTTATTGCTTTTATGAATGGACATCATTGTCTTAAGAAAAACATTTTTCCATGAATAATGAATTTTTACAAGAGTTCTTTTTATTTATTAAAATTTTAATAATTTATAAAGTTATAAATCTTTTAAATTCTGTATTAATTTGTACTGGTTAGGTGATATTGTTATTAAGTAAAAACTATATTTACTAGTCATAACTGGAAAAGCTTAATACCATTCAGTGACCACCAGTATTTTAAAAAGAATTTTGATTTTGTGTGTGTGTTTTATAAGTGTCCATTTTTGTAAATGCGGACGTCTATACATGATATTATTACAGCGGTAACTACAAGAAATTTCGAGCCAAAGTATCTAAAATTCAATCAAACATTAGATTAAAAAATATTTGCCTAAATTTTTAACATTACTAGGTAGCTAAAATTATATAAAAAGCGCTTAGATTATTCAAGTAATGTTTCGGATATGTTTCGGATATGTTCCTAGTAGAAAAAAAAACTTCCGGCTATGAATCAAGCAAAAATAAATTTTTGTGATATTTAAAGTAAAAGTAATATTTGTTTCAAATCAGATAAATCAAACTTTAAATCAGCTAATATTGCCTAAATAAAGTATCAGAAAAATTATTTTTGATAAGAATTACATTGGTGCTGACAGATGGGTAAAAATAGCTAAAATCAGAAAATCTTTTTAGTGATTTAAAAAATGAAAGAATCTCCTTCCAATCAAGTTAATTTACTATTGAAGCACAGCAAAGTATTTTGCTTTTGGGAAATATTAAACTTAATAGATTAGCTTGAAATTAAAACTAAAATTAAAACTTCAAGAAAGATTTTTCATTTGTAAAAAATCATTTTAAACCTTAGGTATCGTGTTTTTTGGAAGTACCTACACACATTCACACACACACACACACGTATATATATATATATATATATATATATATATATATATATATATATATATATATATATATATATATGAATCAAGAATAATAGGGTTAAAAGTATGAAAACGCGGAGAAAATTTTCGTGTGACGCATTTAGACATTTAGGGCATCATCGGACTAAATTGATATTTACGTTGATGCGACTACGCATGCGCACGAAGGAAAGGGTACGTTGAGAATTGTATATATATATATATATATATATATATATATATATATATATATATATGTATATATATATAAGTGTTGGGGGGTAGTGCTTAAAGGTTTACTACTCGAACCCATTCTGGCCTAATGACGAAGGATCAGAATTTATGGGCAATCCTTTTTGCGCACCTTCTTGAAAATTCAGTCGATGTCCTTCACGTAGAAGGATTTGCAGGTTGTAGCCCGCAGATCTTTTTCAATGCTTGCGTATATTAGAAAATATTTACATGGAGATGCAATTAGGCGGCCCGTGGCTATGATAGAAAAAAACGAGGATACTATGAAAATGCCGATAATATTACAGCGGCATCAAATTATTTTTTGTAAAAAGATAGGGATTGATACAAAATGAAAATGAAAAGGGGTGGTATTGATGCAAAATGAAAATGAAAAGGGGTGGTATTGATGCAAAATGAAAATGAAAAGGGGTGGTATTGATGCAAAATGAAAATGAAAAGGGGTGGTATTGATACAAAATGAAAAGGGGTGGTAGTGATGCAAAATGAAAATGAAAAGGGGTGGTATTGATACAAAATGAAAATGAAAAGGGGTGGTATTTCGCGTTTATTTTTTATTAATACCGTTTTATTTATTAAATTGTTTCTGTTCTAACTGTACGTTTTACGTGTTTTTCGTTTTAATTTTTCGTTACTAAATTCGTTTGTAACCCTTCTACGTTTGTAATTTATTTGTTTTATTTTCTTTTGTTTATTGGTTCGACTCGCTTGTTTTAGGGTCGGCCATATTTAATTTTTGTAACTAGCTTTACCTATTTTCCAAAGTTTCGTATTTTTCCTTAGTTATTGGTGTCGACTAGTGTCGGCCATTTTGATTTTTTTACTTGCTCGTGTTTTTGAAAAAGTTTAGTGTTTTATTTATTTGTTTACCTTTTTTGAACGTTTTATTTTATTATTTAGTGTTTTCTTTTTAATTGTATCGACTTTAAGTGATATTTGTCTTTAAGTTTTACGTGTATTCGAATTGTAATTGTTGTATTGGTAAATTTAACTGTTTATTTTTTTTACTTTGTGGTTTGACTAGCTACTTAGTCAAGCCATCTTATAATTTTTTTAATAGAGATTTTAATTTTATTTTATTAATTACCTTTTATTTGAACGTTTTATTGTATAATTTTCCCCTTTTGATTTTTTTCGCTTCTTGGCGTTATTTTTCTTTTTTTTGTTTCGCCTTTTAGGCGGAACATTTTAAATATCCCTCCCACTATTTATCCACTCCCGTCCCTCCCATTTACATCATGGAGAAGAAGGAAAAAAAACACCTTCCTTCTTAATCACCAAGAAAAAGTCAACGCTTGCTTCCTTCAGAAAGTCTGTTAGGAAACATTTATTTAATCCGAAAAAGGACCCTCCGGATAAAGATAATCCGGAGGAATATCCTGCCCTCCCAAGGACCCCTACCAATGAGGAAATGGTGGACGCCCTTAAAAAGGCCGCCAAAGCCAGGTTAGCCGAAGAAAACCTGGAAAAGGAAAAAAAAACCGACAACCCAAATGTTAATATCGAGGTCGGGGATTCGCCCTCTTGTTGGAAGTCCCCGCCGAAATGTATCATCGATATCGCGGAGTTCCTGGAACGTGCCAAGGGTTACGCTCACCTCGTGGTGAAAGACGGGCTTTTGGAGGATCCAGTCGAACTAAAGAGAATCGAGAAAAGAATTGTGTCAGTATTTGTCGTCAACAAGCGTTCGCGCAAAATTTGTCGTTCGACTAAAGACACAGTGTTGAAAGCACTGGAGTCCCTGGGGTTCAAGCCCCTAAGAATTGTAAAAGGCAAAGGGTTTTTCATGTGGGACGTACTGCTGACCACAGCTGAAGACTGCATCAGAGCCACCCGGAGGGATCTGATAACGAAGGAACTCATCCTCCGCACCGAGTATGAGGGTCGGCGAAGGACCATTGTAGCATTATACGAGGTCCCTCGGATTTCCTGGCCCAATACGGAGAGATATTGGCCGCTTCCTGCGATAGCCTGACTGGGGGATGGAGCTTTGACATGATGCTCGATCGAAAGGCCTTCAGCTCCGTCCCCAACTGGATTGACGTTAGTGACCTGAAGCTGCCGGTCATTGTGACCGGTCGTAAACCAGCCTGCTGGAAGTGTGGAGTGACTGGTCATCTCTCCTCTTCCTGCCCAGAGAAGAAGGCCTCTGGGACTCAGGTCACTAATGACCAAACTCCCCCTCTGACCGAGTCTGCAAAAACCGCCGCGCCTGTAATGGGCATGCCAGCTGCCGGGACCTGAGAGGTTTTTCCCCCGGTTGGGTCACCATCTAAGCCCCCATCCCCCGAAGAGCCCTCTTCCACCGCTTCTGCGGCTAAGAAGGGGGAAGAAGGGGAATGGCAGGTAGTTGGCAGGGTCAGGGGGAAGCGTCAGGCAGCGGGTCCTCAGTCCCCTGAAGCCTCGGGGACTAAAGACACACACAGTCCCACTCCCTCTATCAACAGCATGGGCGACGCCCCGACCTCTTTAACGTGTGAGGATCAAAAGAAAAAATATGAACCGTCATATGAAAAAGCGGAAAAACTGAAACAGTTGAAAAAACAAATAGACGACCAGCGAAAACAGAAAAATCCCCCCTCTCTGCAGTCACCTCAACCCTCTTCTCCAGTCAAGTCTCCCCCTAAAAAGATGGCCACTCGTTCCTCATCCTCCAACCCTATTCCTCCTACTTCATGTCCCTCAACCCCTCGCTCCAGAGTGAAGCCTTCTCCGGCCACCCCTTCCACTTCTCGTGCCCAGTCCCAAATCCCTCTCAGTAGAGACCCCAGCCCTTTTAGACATCCCAGTACTCCTCGCCACACTCCCAGTCCTTCACTCTCTAAATATTCCAAATTACCCCCTCCAGTTACCAAAAGACCCAGAAGCCCTACTCAAGATGCTGCTGATAAAAAGAAGAAACCAAAGCACATTTTTAATCCAGGCACTGGCATATGCAAAATATCTCCCTTACAAGCAGAAAAGGCGAGAGACTATGGAAACAGAATCAAAAGCCTTAAATACCTCTTATCCATTAAGCAATTTGGGGAGAAAGACATAGAAGATCCCGGAAACTTCCCTAATGCCCAAAGGGTATTAACTGTGATTAGATCGGAAGCGGGTGCTAAATCAATTTGGTCTATGGTGCACGAAGCTATTTATCGTTCAACATGACCCCGCCAATAGCCATAGTGCAAAATGAGAAGCTGAAGAAGATGAAGCAATTTTGTGCAGGGAGGGTCCCGGTTTTTGTTCACCCCTCCCTTTATAGAGCTCTAAAACTGACTTTCCCGTGGGATATCGGCGGAATCTCCGAAGACGGTTCCATCAAGAATGAGATGGGCCATGGGTCTATGGGAGAGGCTGTCGGTATCCTAACCCCAGCCATGTTCAAAGCAGATAAACAACTCTAATCAGTATTCAATATGGCTCTATGGTTAGCTAGTTTAAATGTCCGGGGCCTGAGGTTGGAGTCTCGCAGGGCGAGGCTCTCTCGTGACCTTCAGCGCCTCGGGGTGAATATCTGTTGCGTGCAGGAGACCCGGTTTTCTTCTCATGATCGTGAGGACGTGCTGTCTACTGGGTTCGCCCTTTATTCAGCATGTTTTGATGGTCGTTCGAGGGGTGTCTCTTGGCTAGTGAGCAGGTCTTTAGACGCTGTATGTACTCTTGTCTTCGCAGATCCGGCGGGCAGGCTTTATGTGCTGGACGTTACCATAAAAGGTAAGGCTTTGCGTTTCATCGGCGTTTATGCGCCCAATATCCATGCTGAGCGACCTGGTCTGTTTCGGCAGATCGAGCCGTTTTTGACGACATCTCGTCGGGTAGTTTTAGCGGGCGATTGGAATGCCGTCCTTGACCCCGATATAGATCGTATGGGGCAAAAACTGGGTACTAACAATCCTGATGTGAAACCATTTCGGGACTTTATCGACGGGTTTGATCTCGTCGATAAGTACCGGAATGAGCATCCTCGGGATGTAGCTTGGACTTGGACTAATAGTGGCAACTCGGATCCTGGGACGCTTGCGAGCTACCTCGACCGAGTCTTAGTTAAGAGAGTCTATGTAGGGCTCTTAGGGTGTCCAAGTTTCCATTATAGAGTTTATTCGGATCATAGGCTTGTCCGGGTCCGTGTAAACTTAGATAAGCCTAAGGTTAGGTTGGCTGGTTACTGGAAATTCAACTGTTCACTTTTTGGTGAGCAGGGATTTCGGGACCAACTGCTACTAATGATACAACGGGAATTGTCGGGGGCGGTTTTTGGGAACGCCTGGTGGGGTAAACTAAAATCCAAAATTAGAACGTTTGCTGCCGATTTTAGTCGTCGACTCAATCGAGATAGATTAGCGGCGCAAACTGCTTTAGAAGAAAAAGTTGATCGGGCAGTGAAATCCCGTGTTAGTGGGGATATAGCCTTAGCTAAGGCAGAGTTGGCCTCCTTGCTTATCAAGAAGGATCAAGCTCTGGTAGTTAGGGCTAGGTTAAAAAGAATGTCCTCTGAGGCGACGAATATGGCCGCTGAACTGCGTGCAGAGGAGAGTAGGAGTGCGTCTCAGCGACATATCGCGTGCGTCACATTACCGGATAATCGGACCGTGACTACAAACGCGGGCATATGTGAGGTCTTTCGAGATTATTTTCAGGATCTTTTCACCAGGGAGCCCAGTCTGAGCTCTGCTTGGTTCGACTCCTATTTAGCTGACTTTCCCTGCCTCGAGGCAGCTGAAGCGGCTGGGTGCGAGGGTCCCATAACAGAGTTTGAGATCTCGGAAGCGCTGAAGCAGGTTGGCCTGGATAAGTCTCCGGGACTCGATGGTTTGCCCTACGAAGTGTACTTGAGGCTGTCGCCCGTTTTTGTGCCTTTGCTGGAGCTGATTTTCAACCACTGGATGAAGCAGGGGTCTATACCTCAACGGTTCACCAGGGGTGTGATCAAGTTGCTGCGTAAGGACAAGAACGGTGGGGATGGGTTAGGGAACTTTCGCCCTTTAACCATGTTAAACACTGAGTTAAAGATTTTGGCGAAGATCTTAGCCAACCGTTTGCAGCTTGTCCTGTCTAGTCTGATTGGCCCCGAGCAGACCTGTGCTGTGAAGGGCAGGACTATTCAGGATAACCTGCATATGGTAAGCTTGATCGTAGAACAAGTCGACGGTGAAGCCGCGCTGATCAATTTAGATCAGTCCAAGGCCTTCGATAGGGTTGACCATCGTTTTCTGGAGGCTGTCCTTTCGGCGGCCGGTTTCGGAGCCGACTTTCGCTCCTGGATCCGACTCTTGTATGCGACCCCCGGTGCGCTGGTGGAAGTGAATGGAGTAAGATCGAAGCCTTTCTATTCGTCAGGGTTGTCCGCTCTCGCCTTTGCTTTACGTTCTTGCGTTGGAACCTTTCCTTCGCAAGTTAAAGGCGAATCCGGTCCTGCGTGGAATATCTCTGCCTGGGGCCACCACCTCAGCAAAGTATTCTGCCTATGCTGACGACGTTTCGGTTCTTGTGTCGAGCAGAGCCGAGATTGACGAAGTCAGCAAAGAGGTCAGTGGTTATGAGATGGTGACATGGGCCAAGATCAACCGTGATAAGTCTGTTGGCTTGCGGTTGGGTGCGTGGAAGGGATTTTCTCTTCCCGGACCTTTCCTCTGGACGGATGGGCCGATCAAGATACTCGGCGTCTGGTTCGGTCCGGATCTCCAGTTGGAAATGAATTGGTCGGAGGTACGAGGGAAGGCCGAGATCGCGGTTAATCTGTGGTCTCGGAGGAGGATTTCCCTGAAGGGAAGGGCGGAAGTATGTGTTTCACACATATATCCAATTCTCGTGTACCGACTCTCTGTACTTCCACTTCCGTTTACCGCACTAATTTTATTAGTAAGGCTCTTGTTCTCTTTCTTGTGGAGAGGCAAGGCCGCTATGGTATCTCGGGAGATCTGTTGCCTTCATATCGCTGAGGGCGGCCTGGGTATGCCAAGCATTGAGACTCGTCAACATATGCTTCGCATTGCTTTCCTAGACCGATTGTGTCGCGAACCGGACGAGGTGGGAGCCTTCTGGAAGGAAGACACCCGGAAAAATTTCCCGTCTCTGAGAAGTGTGCACTCGTGCGAGGGGGAGGCCCGCCGTAGACCCCGAGCCGAAAGCTCCTTCTATCACGAATGTCGTCGCGCTCTGAAATGCCTCTTACGGGCGTCGGATGGCCTCTCCAACGTCCAGGCGTTGTCTCGTAGGGCATTGTATCAAGTGTTAGTTCGGGGGTCCGTTCAAGATGCTCTGATTAGCGAGCTCGGTCTTACGAAGCAGCAGGCTCGCTCAATATGGCCTTGGGCGCCAGGGTTGAAATGCCTCAATAACGATGAGGCATCACTCATCTGGCGAGTGATTCGTAGAGCCCTCTGGGTCGGCAAAAGACTTTGTGCAGCGGGCTTGGAGAATTCTCCAAACTGCCGCCGCTGTGTTGGGGAGGTCGAGACCATTGGTCACGCCTTCTTTCAGTGCACGGTGGTAGTGCCGTTGTGCAGGTTTGTTGAAGGCCTCATGGTTCGCGTACTGCGGAGAAAGTCCTTTGTCCTGGATGCCGTTTCTGTTTGTAGCAATGTGGTGCCACAGATGTCGAAGGCTGAGCACTATGTGTTCTGTTGCTTACTAGGCGTTATGAGAGTCGTGATTTGGACGACGCGTCAGAAGGAATTCCATGGTGGCGAGAAGTTTGTTTCTTCCGAACTGATCTTGTTCTTTAGGCATCAGCTTAAAGTCAAGATTAGGACGGAAAGACGGCGGCTCACATCATCAGAATTTGGCAAAAGGTGGGTGAGTCTTGCGCGTTTGTGCCGTGTGAAAGGGGCTGACCTTGAGTGGCATTTTGATGCCGGTTAGGCATAGGATATTGTTTACCTGGGTTGAACTTGGGCAACCCATCCATGCTTAGGGTAGAGTATGTTTTTGGTGTGATTTTTTAGTTTCTTTGCATTTATGTAAACTTAGCTAAGGTGTGTTTGCTCATTGCCCCCCTTTTTTTTCTATCCCCTTTTCTTTTCCTTTAGTTTAACTCCCCATCCCTCCCCTCTTTAGGTGCTCAGTAATTTCAGTTCTCTGGAGGATGCGGGACGCCTTTCGTTTCGTGTGTGTGATCTTTTTCGTATGTTTGAGTGTGAATCAGTGCGTGTTTGTGTGAGTGGTTAGGATGGATAAATGTGTATTTTTTATTGTCAAAGTCCCGTGTCGATTTCGCCCAGTTAATTGATTTTACTGGCACATTTAGGATGTGTGTGTGTGTGTGTGTGGGGGGGGGGTTAATTACTAACATGATTTTGTTTAGTTTCTTGTACATATTTGTATTCATATTGTATATATTCATTGGGGATTATTTTATTGTTAAATTTTTACGCCCTCCCCCCCCCAGACTTTATTGTACATATGGGATTATTTAGGATTTTCATAGAGACAATGAGGTATTTTGGTGGTTGTAGCAAGAAAGGTATGTATGAATGTGGTGTTTTGGTGAAAGGAATATTGTTTTGTATGCTTGGGTCAGTGCTTGCGACTAACTAAGTTTAAATTTAAGACAATTGATGACCTTCCTTTCCCAACCCCCATTTTTGGCCTTGTGCCACATTTACTGTGTATTTTTTACAGTAATAAATATTGTTGCCTGACGATTGCACTAGCATGAAACAGGCTGTCGCCTCTAAGTGCTGACTTCCATGTCCACTTTTATATTTACACACGCCCTATCTCTGATATTGAGCACTTTATGCCATAAATATAGCAGACTTTAAGACTATTTCTTTATATATATATATATATATATATATATATATATATATATATATATATATATATATATATATATATGTGTGTGTGTGTGTGTATGTATACGAGGGCCATTCAATAAATAAGGTGAATTTTTCGGTATAAGGACTTCTAATACAGATAGAAGCTCACTCTTTTTATTTTTATTTTGTTTTACTTCTTTTTCACATGGATTTAATTTCTTTTGCAGATTAAAAAAAACATTGAGAGTTTTGACGATTAACAGAAGATGACCGACCAAGAAGCATGCTCCAGGATTGAACAGCGGTCAGTTATCAAGGTTTTGGTTGCTGAAGGGTGCAAACCAGTTGAAATTCATAGGAAAATGTTAACTGTGTATGGTGTCACATGTTTCAGCCAAAAAATGTCTACAAAGGGCTAAATTGTTTAAAGAAGGACGGAGCAGTGTTGAGGATGAAGACAGGCCTGGGAGGCCTACAGAAGTGAGGTCTCCTGAGGTGATCGAATCAGTCAATGACCTCATTCAGTCTGACAGAAAGGTAACAGTGGATGACATTGCAAGGACTTTGAAAGACATAAAGAACAAACGCAGGGGTCAGAAGGAAGCATCTTGCATCATGACAACGCAAGGCCTCACATAGCAGCCCAAACGGTGCAGACCATCAACGAGCTAGGCTGGGAACTGCTCCCTCACCCCCTTACAGCCCAGACCTTGCCCCTTCAGACTTTCACCTGTTTTGTCCCTTGAAAGCGTTCACGAGAGGCACGAGGTTTAAAAGTGACGATGAAGTCAAAAGTGTTGTGAGCGACTGGCTGAGTCATCAGTCCAAAGATTTTTACGCTCAGGGAATTCGGAAGCTTGTGGACAGATGGGAAAAGTGTGTGACAGTGCTGGGAGATTAGGTTGAAAAATAAAAAAAATGTAAGCTTCTATCTGTATTAGAAGTCCTTATACCGAAAAATTCACCTTATTGAATGACCCTCGTATATATATAGTAAAAGTAACAAATCCGTTGGTATATAATCCAAGTTGATCCTAGTAATATAAAATATTAAAATTGATACACAAAAAGAGTTCAGTGTATTTATTATTACAGAGCAATATAATTAATAAAATAATAAAATCCCAAATTGCCTCATATAGAAATAGCCTATTTTTGCAGACGAAGATATCGATTTTATCAACCGAAGGGATTAATGGAAAGACAGTTGGGGAGATATTAAAATAGGGGAAAGTTTATAAATTATAATTAATATAGTGTAAAGAGGTTATTGAAATTAGAACTGTCGACATTTGAAGAGTTAGAGGGGTGTCAATATTATGGAAATATGGTAGATAATTAAGTTAAACCTATATTATGGAAATTTGAATTTATTTTTATGTCTGCATTTTTGAACTAATTCATTCCTCTGATTTAATAGTTGGCTTTGATTATTGTATTTTACGTAGTTCTAATAGTCTTAGAGATAGGTGACTTATGTTTAGAAGAAAAAATTAGAATAATATAATACAATGATCAAAGACAAATATTAATAAATTATATCCTTTTATCTATATATTTTAAATTTAAGACCCCCTTTTATTCCTCTTTTAATTTTAAATTAAGATTTCATTCTTCATATAAGGTTAATATTCGGGTTTAATTTTATAAAACTTCTTCCCTTTAAGACAAATACCTTCCACCCTGACCCCGGTTTCGTGCTTTTCGTCTGACTGAAATATTGAAATGGATAAATTCTGTATTAGATTTTCGACAGGTTGTTTTGTTTTAGCTTTCTCAGTCTACACCGGTGTTGATAAGACAGACGACCGATATCTTCGTCTGCCGAAATATGAGACAATTTTGAATTATATATATATATATATATATATATATATATATATATATATATATATATATATATATATATATATAATTATTTAAAAAAAAAGAAGATTCCTTCGTTACATAAGAGTTCTCATGTTTCAAAAACAAGAGCCAAAAACCTCAATATAATTATTGAAATTAATTTAAACTAAAGTATCAAGCCCTGTTTCATCCTCAAGCGAAAATTTAGGAATCTAATTTAGGAATATAAATCCTAAATTTTCGCTTGAGGATGAAACAGAGTTTGATACTTTAATTCAATTTAATTATATTGAGGTTTTTGGCTCTTTTTTGGAAACATGAGAACTCTTATGTAGCGAAGGAATCATATTTTTTTTTAAATAATTATAATTTAAGCTCTTCTTCTGTGTGGAGCACTCTTTTTAAAAAATAAAAGCAAAAATACTAAAGAACCCCAGATTATTTACCTAACATGTTCTTTCCTATTTTTCTACACACACACACACACACACACACACACACACACACACACACACACACACACACACACACACATATATATATATATATGGGGGAGGTGTGTTGAAAATCTCTCGCCTTTACCAAGAAGCCTTCGATCAGATTTGATTTTGGGAAGTGAGTGAGGATGAAAACATTTCAGTGTTCAATTATATTGCACAATAAGTCGCAAGTTTCTAATTCGCAAAGTTGGATAAATGTTAAATGGAATTTAATTTTTGTCTATTTTATTCATGATGAATTCCTAAGCAGAGACTTTAAAATATCACCTCACTTCTTAATCCTCATTGCAGAAATCTTGAAATAATTTGACCGTTTGATAATTGATTTGAGAGAGAGAATTGGATAAGAAAAACAAGCCAATGATTCCACTTTTGTCTGGAAAGTCATGAAAAACTATGAACTATTCATAGCGTTGTCTACGTTGAACTTTCAGCAAATGAAGACACGGAAAAAACTTCATAAATAATTCTATCATCTGCGTTGAAGGTTTATTACTATCATAGGAACATTGATGAAAGGTGAGAAAGTTGAAAAACCTGTCTATATACTTTTCATTTTGTTTCTTCCAAACTATTCTTTCGACTTGAGATTATGATTAATTGCGTAAGGGTCAAATGCTCTACACCTGAATTGTGGCTGAAGTAACAGTAAAAGAATAGTCGTGGTTAAAGTTCAGGTAACATTCCTTAAAATATTTCTCCAAGACAGTCGTTCTCGCTATCTATTTCATTTCAATTAGTCTTTTGTCAAACTGGGTAAATGATATGAATAATTTTGCAAAAAAGGATTTATTCATTATATCAAATATTTTCCTCCAGTGTCAGTGGGCGATATACGAGTCAAAGTAAAAAAGCTTGAAATTTGATTGACTGGCGAGTCAATATTTCTATCTTCCAGTTAGCTTTAACCCTTTGAGGTCTGCGTTCCTGAACAATTTTAATTCTTCCGCTTGAAATCCTTAGTCAAAATACGCAAATAATTTGTATATATTATTTCACGGTAGATATAAAAATAGTTACAAAAGATATAAGCATTATACTTAGCACGGAGAGAGTATGATTGCATAATATTACGGCTTTTCTGATTGGATCTTCAAAATAAGGCAACCAATAGCAATAGACGACGCTAGTGTTAACCCACTGTTCAACCAGTGGCTGGCCATTAAGCCATTTTTCTCTACCACCTGTAAAGCTGTTGTTACCGTTCAAAGGGTTAATATTTGACGTTAGGCAATATTTATTGGTCTCGTTCAGTTTTCATAACCGTTGAGCTTCGGTAGGCAAGTATTCTCCGCCATTTACTTGCTAATTTCAGTAGGGTTGTTTTTTGTTTGTATAGTTCTTATATTTCTTCAATATCACTTTCCTATTATATAATATGTGAATTAGAGGAACTCTAACATTAGTATATAAAAGTAGTGGTCGGCTATCTGAAGTTGTTTAAAGAACGTTGGCGGCCTATATTCAGAATCTTCTTCTCACAACATGTTATATTTTGAAACTCATTTGGCGTCGATATTGTATGATTTCGTGTTAGTCTAAACTAAAATTACTAATCAACTCCGGGCAAAGAATTTCATGGGCCAACTAGTTTGATTAAAATCCGTAGGAAACTGTTGACATATAAAAAGAAACGTGAAGAAGGATAAAGAAAAACTCAACAAGCGATTTTGTTCTTAAACGTCTGTTTATTCTTTATCCTCGTGTATCATTGATACTTTTATTCTGAATCGAGTATGGCAAATTCTTTCTTCTATAATAAGCTAAATTGTCAATCATTTTGATTTTTTTTTTCCACAGAAATTGGTATCCTCTTCTTTTTGTTGATAGACGATCATTGATTCCTGATCTTAAAATGACTTCAAATTTAAGATTTCTACTGGTTTCATCTTTCTTAGGATGGGGATTGGTATGTGTGGATTTCAGTATTACAGTTTGTTCTTAAAAATAATAAAATAAATTTCCCATTGTTGTGCTGAGAATAAATTTCCAGAAAGAGTTGTGTTGAGAATAAATTTCCTGAAAGAGTTGTGCCAAGAATAAATATCCAGAAAGAGTTGTACTGAGAATAAATTTCCAGAAAGAGTTGTGCTGACAATAAATTTCCAGAAAGAGTTGTGCTGACAATAAATCTCCAGAAAGAGTTGTGCTGAGAATACTCATGGGCCAACGTTAAATATTCAGTGTGTAAATGAAAGAAAGAAATTATTCCAGAACTCCACGTTATAAACACCAAAAGGGGAGGGGAACACATGCCTCCCCAGACAAAATAGAAAGACACGGGAAAATACCGTTATAAACATAGAAATAAGCGCTAGATTTTTATGTCGTATGAATCTTCTATGGCAGTGACTATTGGCCAATATCCTTACAAGTGAAGAGCAGAATGGAGGCAAACAGAAATGAGGTTCTGCAGAAGGATGCTGGGAATACCATAAAAGGAGCATGTAAACAAGTCTTAAAGAAAGTCTGAAAAGAAAAAACAATCTCTTATACTAAGAATCAGGAAGATACATTTGAAAATTCTGGGACACATAATGAGGAAGGAAGTTTTGTAGAATTTGACAGTCACAGGGCTTATCGAAGCAGAGGGGCAGGGGAAGACATCGAGTCAGCTACCTGACAAGTACTGCATATAGCTACAAGGGATACTTCTGATGAAGAATCGCTAAACTTAAAAAGGAAAATAAACATACAATGATTTCACACTCTCTGCTGTTTCAGAAACACAAGAATCGTCGGATTTTGTAGTAATGAGTGACTGAATGAATCTAAATATGGAATGAGCTGGCATAAAATAGGAAATACTGCTTTGTGATGTGCATTGAAGGTTGGGTAGTTTTTACACAATGGAAAGAAAACCAAAGCGCCGCGTTTTCGTCAACTCAGGCTATGAGAAAATTATCTCCGTGTGATATGAGAGATAGAAAAAGCTCACCTGTCTAAGGCTATAGATCGGAAAGTGCGTGACAGAATCAAACTAACACCGACATTGCCGTCGTCGTCATCATCATTGAATGTTTCTCACTTCTGAAAGAAATCTACGCACATTATATTGTCTGGTGTTCTTATTTTTAAAAACACCCCAAGCAAGACAGTACCGCCATTAGCACTTAAGGCATTACAGTATGTGGAGGAATAAAGAACAAAAACCTTAACAATGAACAGAAAGAGAAAAGAGCAATCAGGGGAAGAGTAAATAGTGATTGAAATTGCATTTAAGCTTTTGCAGATTAAAGTTTGCTGGAAAGTATGGATCCGGAAGGGAGTTCCACAAGCGAGAAGTACAAGAAAAGAAACTGTCGGCACAGAAATTACGGCTACATCTAGCCAGCTCAACTGAAATTTGGTGATATCTCGCCGTCAGTCTAGTATTGCGTATAAGTTCATACTGTCTTCGTACCATAGCGAAGAGCTCACCCGAACAATTACCATGAAAGTATTTATAAAAAAAGGGCACGTAGAGACAACTTTACGGTGGTGGGCAGGTGACTGAAGCTGTGCTGCTAGATCAGGACCAATGATATTGCTGATTCTTCTTTTAATCTTATTAATGAACTCCATGTAAATAGCAGGGGGACTGGACCATATATGACAGTAATATTTTAAGCATGGACGAATGGTAGACTTATAGATATGCAAGATAGATTCCGAAGAGTAAAATTGTCTCGCCTGACACAGTGAACCAACTTTCTTAGCAGCTGATCTAGCGATGGATTCAATATAGTCATTCCCCTTCATGTCAGCTGAGAACGTTAGCCTGAGAAGGCATAGTTTGTTACTTTCTTAGAGGATAGCATCAGCCATGCTGATGGAAACAGAGAGGGGTCTCTCAGATGAATTTTGGAGTTCTTAAAATTGACAAGCCATCTTCTGCCCTATTTAATGACGGTCTTGAGGTCGTTTTGTACATCGGCTGCCATTTTGACCTTGATTGACTGATCAGCCTTAGTATCGAGGCAGGAGTAAATGGTAGTAGCGTCAGCGTGGATGGCAAGTTGAGAGCTGATGTCTTCGAGGAAGTCGTTAATGAAGATCAAAAACAGCATAGGACCAAGAACGGAGCCCTGGGAAAGACGAAAGGATGCAGACGAGTGGCTGTTCATTTCACGATTTGATAGGAACAATTGGATAAGCTCCAAAATGTACCCGGAGATACAGTAGCTTTTTACATTATTTACATTATACGGACTATTGTCCTCATATTTGTCGCCATATTTATTACAACGTTTCGGCCGTTGTACGCTCCGGCCTTCTTCAGGTGGTTGGAATGTCGAACTGAATCCTTTATTTTCGCTCCCTGGGGTAAATTGTTCTAGTTCCACGTGCCATGTTTAATGGATGCCACTTATCAGTTATCTCCTGTTAATTTTTCCCTCTGAAAGTTCTCCACTGCCTTAACCGAGTATTGAACTCACACTCTTTGGGTCCTGTCACTGGATCTAACCAACGCCTTTATCCACTGTGCCATGTGTCCTTGTGATAAATATGGCAACAAAGATGGGGACAATAGTCCGAATAATGTAAATAATGTACATAATACTTCATCTCAGAAATATAGATAGATACTGAAAGGCCGAAACTTTGTAATACATATGGCGACAAAGATGAGGACAATAGTCCGAATAATGTAAATAATGTACATAATACCTCATCTCAGAAATATAGACAAAGTAGCTTTTTAGCTTGTAGAGAAGACCTGAATACCAGACTCTGTCAAAAGCTTTCGAGATATCCAGCAGCTGACCTAGAGAAAAGAAAGCCTTATTGCTTGTCTGAGAAAAGGCCCTATGATGAGAGATGATGAATCAATTCAGCACTGAGTTGTGCCTCTAGGAGTTTCCCAAACAGAGGCAGATGGCTAATAGGCTGATAGTTTGATGTGTTAGGCGGTTCACCAGGGACTTAAAAAATTGGAGGAACAGACGATGACTTCCAGTGAGCAGGAAAGCAAGAGGCAGCAAGGCATTTATTATACAAGAGAACAGGATCCATTTAGGGAGCACACTCCTTAATGACTATTACAGGGACGCCATCGGGTCCACATGCTTAATGGGGATCAAGGTTAGAGATGATAGCGGAAATCATGGAAGGAGTTATATGCATCTCACTCAAAAGAGAATCAGTTCTAAGTGGGAAGTTAGGTAGAACGACGCCCTGAAAGGAAACGGCACATAAAAAAATATTCTTAAAATCAGCATTTGGTATCCAGGTTTTAGCTGGAATCGAACCCCGATATCTTATATTAGTGAACAATGTTTAACTACTGTATTGTTATATTAAGCAAAACTTAGTAAATAATCACAGGTTGTTCACTATTGGGAAAATTATTAGTAAGCGAATATAACCATTAAGATTACAGTGATCTCGATTCTTTTAAAGTAACCTAACTTCATCAGGGTGGAGTGCTTTATCTAAGTTTCATAAATAATGTATAACCAGCTAGGCCCCCAGATCAATAAGACATTGTTGATTTAGTAGCCTTCTTCAAGAGTAAACTAAAACCGAGAAGAATCGAGGGGGAGGTAAAATGACAAATGGAAACTGGCTAACATATTTATGCTTCATTATATTGATTACTTATCATCACGTCTACGATAATCATCAAAATATCGATTGGCTGGAGAGCTATTCCCTCACTTTTTCATAGCAGATAATCGACAATAATGTTTCGATTTTTACCTTCCTAACTGTTGACGCTAACGTGCAGTAGAATTCCATGTGTTTCTTGCGATTCAAACAGGTGCTAACACGAAGCACCTTCATACGTTTCTCTCTTGTTTCGAGAATCGCATCAAGATCATTTTCCTCGCACTTATTGTTCATTCATTGCTGACATATAGCACTTCTGTTATGTTTTAAGTGAATGAAATTTTAAGATAATTTATTATCTTTATTTCTCACATTGATAGAAATAATATCTTTATCCTTCTTGATTTTCACTCGATATTTTCTTCGATGTTATTCAGGTGTCATATGCCTTCGACATCGTTCGAACTCACCTGGCATTTTCTTCTGTTTGCTGCTTTATTAGGTGCTCAATAATGACACTCCGATTAAACCGGAGCATGAGATCAGGTGCCAAAACCTTGTGTGAATGGATTTATCAGATGAGAATAGTAAAAAAATGTCGCCTTTTCTTGCCAGGGGATTTAGCATGTTTTAAATTAATACCTTTCACAATATGACTTCTATAAAACCACATATGGTGAGAGAAGGGAGATCACCGCCGTTTGTGGGATCAGGTTGAGATCATAGACAAAGAACACCATTGGAAAATTCGTAAACGTAAGGAATAAGCACATATGCTAGGCCACAAAAATCTCCTGAGCCGACCAAGCATAGAAATGAATACCATATGGGAACCAGTAATAAGGAGTGCCAGAGAAAAGCGATGATAACAGCAAAAATTGCAATATGAGCACTGGTAAAAATGGTTGCTGAAGACATTAGGCATAATACCCAGAAATTCATACACAGATGTCCTCAAGGACACATGGCACAGTGGATAAAGGCGTTGGTTAGATCCAGTGACAGGACCCAAAGAGTGTGAGTTCAATACCCCATAAAGCCAGTGGAGAACTTGGAGAGGGGAATTAACAGGAGATAACTAATTAGACATGGCACGTGGAACTAGAACAGTCTACCCCAGTGAGCGAAATAAAGGGTTCAGTTCGACATTCCATCCACACAGTATTATGTACACTATTTACATTATTCGGACTATTGTCCTCATCTTTGTCGCCATATTTATTACAACGTTTCGGCCTTTCAGTATCTGTCTATATTTCTGAGATGAGGTATTATGTACACTATTTACATTATTCGGACTATTGTCCTCATCTTTGTCGCCATATTTATTACAACGTTTCGGCCTTTCAGTATCTGTCTATATTTCTGAGATGAGGTATTATGTACACTATTTACATTATTCGGACTATTGTCCTCATCTTTGTCGCCATATTTATTACAACGTTTTAGCACATATGCTAGACCACAAATATCTTCTGAGCCGACCAAGCATAGAAATGAATACAATACGGGAACCAGTAATAAAGAGTGCCAGAGAAAAGCGATAGTAACAGCAAAAATTGCACTATGAGCTCTGGTAAAAAACATAAAATGATAACAGCAAAAATTGCAATATGAGCACTGGTAAAATACGGTGCCGAAGACATTAGGTTTATAATACCCAGAAATTCATACACAGATGTCCTCAAGGACACATGGCACAGTGGATAAAGGCGTTAGTTAATGACAGGACCCAAAGAGTTTGAGTTCAATACCTGGTTAAGGCGGTGGAGAACTTGGAGAGGGAATTAAGCAGAAGGTAACTGATAATTGACATCCATTACACATGGCATGTGGAACTAGAAAAGTCTACCCCAGTGAGCGAAATAAAGGGTTCAGTTCAACATTCCAACCAAGTGAAACGTTGTAAGAAATATGGTGACAAAGTTGAGGACAATAGTCCACTTATTTTCTGTTTATTGCGAGTCCAAAGAGCAATCTGAAAATATATTAGCAATAATAAAGATGAAAATCAGTAGAAACATCAATAGAAACCATATAAATTTTCATTCAGTCCATTATTTGTATAAAGATTTTAATTTTTTCTTGAAAAATATGTTTTTTTTATGTAATTCGTAGTAGCAGGATTCTGTCAATAATATATTTTCCTGAATTTCTATTACCTCACATTAACTAAATTAAAATTATTAAATTATTTCCTCCATTCTAAAAGAGCAATTCTGTTTTTGATTCTATTAATGCATCCAAAGTGATTTCAGCATTTATGGAATCGCTTACTAGGAAAGTTTCTCATGATAAAATATAATATACAGGCGAAAGGTCATTAAGTTACGTATTATGTGGAAAAATGATTAATCCAACACTCGGAACTAGAAATGATTGGTCGATAATCACTCAATCTCGAAAGGTATTCTCTCTTGAACTACATTATTCAAACTATCCAATTGTTTATCGCAGTGTTGCGTAAAAAAAAAATCATCCAAGTTTTGACA
Organism: Acanthosepion esculentum; assembly: GCA_964036315.1. Lineage (NCBI taxonomy): Eukaryota > Metazoa > Mollusca > Cephalopoda > Sepiida > Sepiidae > Acanthosepion > Acanthosepion esculentum. Next base: position 8,102,049 of record OZ038480.1, read on the forward strand.
ATTCAGGATGAAGTATTTCTTTGGAATTCCGCCAAAGACGTTTCTCTGAAGCTTATATTTACTTTGAGATGTTGACGTCTGTTCAAGAATTCGCTTGCTTTGATTAAGAACTGTTCCATCACCAATTTCTATCTAAACTTGTATCGAGCACAAAAACTGGCACATATTTAAACGCTAACCGACATTCGTATCTGTAGGAAAGTATTTTCCGAGTTTTTGCAGTCTGTTATTAAGGGCAGAAAAAAGGGTGTTTTTAAACATTTATTTTCATCTATGATCTAATATTTTTCCAATTAGTATACATTTCTATATATACAGGGTGACCCCGCAAAACGGAAACTTTTTAACAATCCAATAAAACCAAGAGTGATGGAAGAAAAATATTTAATTCATAGTAACCTTAAAACATGCCATTTAAGAAACAATGATGGATTTTTTTAAAATTACGTCCTGTAGATAGCGTCCTCCTATACGAATGCATTCTTGAAATCTGATGTTGAGATTTCTCATTGCCTGCTGCAACATCTCAGCTGGGATACTGTGAATTTCATTCTCGTTACTAAAATGGCGAAATGCTTACTTGCTCAAGGTCACTGTCTCGCAGAGTTGCCACTTGCTCATGCCTGGCAATAGGCAATACGCACTTAAAAAATTCCCATCTTTTTTGGTCACCCTGTATATGTATATATATATATATATATATATATATATATATATATATATATATATATATATATATCTATATCTATCTCTCTCTCTCTCTCTCTATATATATATATATATAAATATATATATATATATATATAAATATATATATATATATATATAATCCTAGTGAGTCAGCTTACCCTGAAGATGCATTTAGGTGAAACTTAGGCATACTCGGATGTTTTTAGTCTTTTATTTTACAATTTTTTTCCCAGATACCAATTTGTTTTAATATATCTTTATTTGGAAATTGTACTATCGGTTTTTTTACACCAGTCTAGTATAGACATTAACATCATTCATATATATATATATATATATATATGTATATATATATATATATGGGTTAGACAAAATAATTGAAACACTTGTTAAAATCGAAGAAAATTTATTTAATATGGAGTTGGTCCTCCTTTAGCCTCACATACAGCTTTAATACATCTAGGAATGGAATCATACAGCTTCCTGACTTCATCCAGAGGAATTTTCAGCCATCCTTCCATTATCACCTGCTCTAGCTCTTTTAGACACGACGGAGAATGATAGCGGCTCCTAACTTGTTGCTCCAAAATGCACCACAAATGTTCAATAATATTGATATCTGGAGATTTGGGAGGCCACTCCATGTGTTCTAGCCGACTTTCATGCTCTTCATACCAATTCTTAACCACTCAAGCTATATGTATTGGAGCATTATCGTCTTGGAAGATGCGGTCACCATCAGGGGATAAAGTCTGGGCCATGTTCAGACAATCTTTGCTGATGATTCTATCACGCAGTGCAACTATTAGAATCAGACATTTCCATGATATGGCGGCCGAAACTATCACTGATCCACCACCATCCTTCACTGTTGGAAGAAGGCAGTCAGAGTTGTAAGCTTCTTTGGGCTGCCTCCACACAAACTCGCTCTGATGTTGGGAAAAGAGAAAAACTGGACTTGTCTGAGAATATGACTTGTTTCCATTGGTCTGCAGATCAGGAATTGTGATCTCTGCACCACTTCAATCACTTCTAAATGTTGCGAGTGGAGAGAAGAGGTTTCCTTACGGCGGCTCTTCCATGATATCCAGCCTTATGGAGCTCACGACGAACAGTTTTAGTAGAAACTGGACTATTCCGATGATTATTCAACTCAGCAGTCACTTCAGTCGCAGTAGTCCAATGATTTTTCACCACATTGCGTTTCAATGCACGTCGGTTTCTGTCAGTAAGTTTGCAAGTCCGGCCCGAATTGCTATGCTTGCTAGAGGTTTTACCCGGCTTCTCGAATTGCGTCATAGTTCTTGATATGGTAGCTCTTGAAAAACTAAACAGTTTAGCAACCTTAGTGATCAAGGCTCCTGCCATGCGAGCTTCAACAATTTTCCCATTTTTGAACTCGGAGAGGTCATGCATTTAGCTTAAATTTTGCTAAATTCTAAAAATAAATAAGCCAAAGACAGTAAATTAGATAAATAAACGTATTTACAATAGATATAACCTGCAATTACGAAGTTTTAGTTAAAGTTCTTAATACAATAGGTTTTTGAAATATAGGAGTGCAATTTGCACCTGTTCCAATTATTTTGTCCAACTCCTTTATATATATATATATATATATATATATATATATATATATATATATATATATATATATACAGAAATATAGTCTTAAAGTGTGCTATATTTATGGGGTAAAGTGCTCAATATCAGAGATAGAGCGTGTGTAAATATAAAAGTGGACATGGAAGTCAGCACTTAGAGGCGACAGTCTGTTTCATGCTAGTGCAATCGTCAGGCGACTATATATATATATATATATATATATATATATACAAGTATAGGATTGGTATATACGGAATAAATTCCAATAACCAACAATTATTATTCTTAAAAGTGTGCTCAATACAGAGTAGAGCAGATATAATTATTTATTTAAATATTATAACATAAATATGTTATAAAATCACTACAAAAATAGCTATTTTGTTTCAAAACTTCTGGTGTCTTATCAAGTGATGATGTTGAATGTAGAATAAATGCTTTTAAAAGTTTCAAATTAATTAACGATCCTTTGCTAGGGGTAAACGCTGTTACATAAGCTAGAATGACCAATCTAAATACAAGTACATGAGAATTCAAAAAATTTGACAACGAAGCAAGGTTATCATAGATATTAAAAGATTTATAAAATTTGAAATTAAAATTAAAAGTAAAAAATTACGTATTTAGAAATCTAAATCTAATCTCTTAAGTTTAAAATTATAGAATTACTGAGGAGAAAATAAAAATACATATGTTATTCAATTTATTTTTTCATTGAAATTACGTTAAAAAGGATGTTGATAGCTTCAGACAAAAATGTATACATTTTACTTAAACTATGATGACCGACTCTCACGTAAAACAATCCAAACGCACTCAGCTTATAATACATAAGCGCCCAGATATATTTAGATATATATACACACACAAAAAAACGGTGACGAGACACGACCGTTGATAAAAAAAACGAACACACACACACACACACAACCAAACGTGCATGCACTTTCCTTACACATAGACATCGATAAACACATGCACATACATCCACATGCACATTGACCTAGACAATCAGACGCAATAGCCAAATCATATTCGGGGCTTAATATGTTATTAAACGAATTCTAACTACTTACTGGAATATAACTAATCTGTGCAAATATATATAGATAAAATTAGTAAAAAAAGTAAAAAAAATAAAAAATAAAAACCATTTATTCTACATTCAACATCATCACTTGATAACACACCAGAAGTGTCGAAACAAAATGGCTATTTTTGTAGTGATTTTATAACATATTTATGTTATAATATTTAATATATATATATATATATATATATATATATATATATATATATATATATATATATATATATATATATGGGAAGAGGCTATAGTAGTTCCAACGAGAGAAAGTGTGTATATTAAAAATAAGAGAGAAACCGCAAACGTTTCTGGTTGTAATGTGGATTTAAAAAAGAAATATTATGCTTTATTTTCCATAATTTTGCTAAACGCGTTTCCGGTTTCGCGACCTTCATCTGGCAAAGCGTGGAGATTTCCACATATTATTAAAAATAATTAATTTTTTTTCTTATGTTTTTCGATGTTAAATATTCTCGATATGAGACATTCTCTTTTTTGTGTTAGTGACCCAAATGTCTTCCTGAATTGGCAATGAAAAAGTTCTGCGTGAAGGGTTATAAAACAATTAAGATTGGTCCGAGAAAGGGTGAAGGAATTATCGGCATTCTTATCTTTTAATGACCCCTGTGTGTTCTTAGATCTATTTCCATTTTTTGTGTGTTTTTTCAGCATGCGTATGTATACGTATATTCCCTCTCCATACATACACACCGTCTTATTACGAGGAATTAATAAACACATTGGTAGAAATACACATATATACACATACATGAACACACACACACATATACACACACTTACTATGTTGTGTAGTGTTCGCGTGTGTGCCCGTGAGCAGTTTTGTTTTTGCTAATATGCGTATATATATATATCAGCATGCGTATGTATACGCACACCTCCTCTCTACATACACATACTGTCCCATTACAAGGAATAACTATACACACACACATACATACATATATAGCTACATACATATACATATTCTTCCCAAGTTACAAGGAATCAGTATACACACATACATACACACACATACATACATACTGTCCTATTACAAGGAACCAGTATACGCACACATACATACATATATACCTACATACATATACATATACTTCCTCCTCTCTACATACACATACTGTCCCATTACAAGGAATCACTATACACACACATACATACATACATATATAGCTACATACATATACATATGCTTCCCAAATTACAAGAAATCAGTATACACACACACACACATACATACTGTCCTATTACAAGGAACCAGCATACACACACACACACATACATACATATATACCTACATACATATACATATACTTCCCAAGTTACAAGGAATCAGTATACTCACATACACACACACATACATACATACATATATACGTACATACACATACATATACTTCCTAAGTTGTGTGGGGTTTGCGCGTGTGCCCGTGAGTAGTCCATTGCTTTTGTCAATATGTGTATATATATTCGTGATCCAAAGACACCTGCATGTGAGTACGTGTGCATGCATGTGAGAGGTTTGATCGTTGCATTTGGCCATTATGTGCGCATGTCGTGTGTTCTTTTGCATGTGGGGTTATGATCTATTTAGTTCTGGTTTAAATTTGTTTCTGAAGTTTTTTTCTTGTATTTGTAGGTGAGAATAATTGTCTGTTTGATATATTGGCATAATTTTAAATTTACCCTGGTTACATTTAAAGATGTGTTGTGATACAAATAAGTTTTCTGTTGTCTGGTAATTTTATGTTGCTTTTGTGTAGGGAGACCCCGTTGTTTAGTTGTTGACTGATACCTATATATGACTTCTTGCATTTTGTGCATTTGAGTACATAAATCACATTAATGGAGTTGCAGTTTAAGATTTTATTTATTATGAATGTCGTTTGGGGGTTTTCAAAAGTGTAGGAGTCTCCTTCTATAATGATGTCACAAACCCCACATCTTTTTTTGTTGCATTCTGTGACTCCCTGTAATGTATGTTGGGTAGATTTGAATGAGGTTAATATGTGTTTTAGTTTTTTAGATTGGCGTTTGCTATTAATTATTTTGGTTGTATTTAGTATATTTTTCATTTTTTCATTCTTGCTAAGTAGGTCTAGATATTTTTGTAATTTCTGTGAATAGTTCTGGATAATATATATATATATATATATATATATATATATATATATATAAATATGTAATATGATCTAATATTATATATATATATCTAATATATGATCTAATATTATATATATATATATATATATACACTTCATTTAGAAATAGTAAGATCACATGGGCGCTTTTCGCTCACAGATTATAGTGTATGAATAAATAAACTGAACATATACTTCTAAAACAGAAATTAATTCCATTATTGATAGTAGTATAAAGGAATCTGGCGCCTGCGGATTGCGAAAATCGGATGACGATATGCAGTGTCCCGGACTATGGATGAAGTGGGGGAAGAATTAAACCTTTCGGCCAACTTAACGAAAGGTCATCATCATCATGACAACACGTCTTGGCGAAGACAATTGTAAAGATCAGAGATAACGGAGATTTGAACCACGTGTTTGCTTGGATTATGCAATAACACTCCGAGGGACACGAGTTGGAAATACGGACGAAGAAAAATCAAGGAGACAGACAGACAGAGAAACTGATCTCAATATGAGAAGAGAATCTAAAAATATGAATAAAAACAATATTGAAAAGAATGGGAGAGATATAAAAAAAAGGGAGAGATTCCAATTTGTTATGAAAACACTCCCATGAGTGCTAAGGATCGCCTCGTCAGTGATGTTATGACTTGGGGTCATGGTAAGTTTCGGGTCTTCCAACATCATACTTGCTCGCCCAAGAGACCCTACCGAAACAGTACTATTCCGGCGGGCGATCCTGAAACAAAAAAAAAAAAATACGTAAAGCACGCAACAAATGGACTCCTCAAATAAATGCCACTACTGACCAATCACCACCGACTTACGTAAACTGTTGCCATTCGTTGTAACACGTCGCTGGAGACCATTTGATCTGCTTACGGATTACAATGCTTGGGGTTGTTTGGTCGGTTGCTTGGAGGGACTGGGCACTGTGGTGTGAGTCCCGGCCCTGCACCTCCTTCGTCTCACCAGGGGCTAAACAATAATAGTAATATAAAGAATCAAGGTAAGTTTCGTTTGATTCACCTTTGCCCTCATTGATAAACACTTCATAACCCTACCAAAGTTTGTATACACCATTCCACAAAGGAAAGAGAAGAACAAAGTTGATTGGCCCCCATTCATTTTTATGGCCTCGAAATCTATCGATTCCTGATAAATGTATATATTTTCATAGTCATTCTTTTGTCCTTTTCTTGTTTTTACAGTTAATTCATTTCTTGTTGCATAACATTTTATATAAACTTCCCCAATATTTGTCTTGTTGCTTGCGTCGTTATTTAATGAGTTTTCACTCATCAGACAGACCCAATGTCTTATGTTTCCTTTAATCCTTATATATAATATTGTTAACGTGTGCTGAAATTCAGGGCTTTCTCAATGGCCTCAATACTTGATGAGAAAATCTTTCTCCCTCGGCTGGAAAGCGTCGTGACCACATGACAACATAAGATGAATATTTGTGGATAATACCAAAATGCATCACCAAATGCAATGGAATACTGAAAACACAGTCATACAAAATACAAGCCGAATAACAGTATGTGATTTTTGAACGAAAGGGGCAGAAACACAAACTTTAGAGATCCACAACTGAAATCCTGATATACAACACCTTTTTTGAACATTGAAAAAATACAATAATAAATAAAATAGACCTTTTCCGTTGAAACTAATAAAACTTGTTTGGATGAATACTTGCTGTTTAAATATACCTTATGAATCCACACAAACATAGACCATCCGATTTCTGACTACGAGACCCAGGTTCGAATCTCACCAATGGTCGATTTGTGAGGAAGGAGACTTCCAGATTTTATCGATCTGAAGTGGGGACGATCCCAGCGTGCGGCACCCTTGGAACCACGGATTCACCGAAAGCCTTCTGAGTGAAATTGGGTAGACGGAACACTTGGGGCCGTCGATAGCTCTGCTAGCACGATGTCACAAGTCATCGTGACCGGGGGTTTGAGCGTGCTGGTGTTGTTCAGATTGTTGATCATTCTAGATAACGCTCTCTCCCAGAAAATGTACCTAAGGTCTGCTCAGCATAGTTGCAGTATAAACCACTGGTTGAACAAACACAGATGTGCCTGAGCGAGAGTCTGCAATAGGGATTAGCTATCCCCCCGAGTAGACGGGTATTGTCGAATACGAGTAGCCATCTTAGCCAAAAGGTGCTCGCTCTGTCTCTTTCTGTCTGTCTGTCTGTCTGTCTCTCTCTCTGTATTTGCCAACCTATCTAGTTAGTGATTTTTTCCTCCCTCTGTCTGTTTGACTAATCTAACGTATTTATTTGTGTTCTAATTATTCTAACCTAATTTTTAATCTTGTATGTTCGTTTAGTTGGAAATCCCTCTTCCAAAAAAAATGGCTTGGACAGCAGGCGAACGTACGTCATCAGTATTCTTATGTTCTAGTTGGCCGAATATCTTGCTAGATAAAATAGTCCAGCGTGGAATTGTTTAGCTGTATCTTTCTTCCCGTTGTTCTTAATTTTATTGAATGCAAGTACCCCAAGCCCATTGTTGGTGGTGGGGAGGAAATTTAAATACATCCAAATATATAAATAAACTAACAACCGATACCGATAAACTAGCCGTCTAGAAAAAACAAATAAAGACAATCAATCCAAATAAATAAATTAAAAACTGTTCCCACCAAAATAATAGTCAGAACAAACCACAACATTCAAACCCAAAATTCAACGAATAGCTTTATCTTTCCAAACAACAACAAAACTATTAAATAAGCTATATAAACAAATTTTTATTACGTTAATAAAAACACCGATCAAAATAAAAATAATAAATAAATAAATATATAAGATAAAAAATAAAAATAAATAAAAACAAGCGAAATAATTTGACCCAAATAAATAAACAAATAAACGACTTCCGGTAAAATAACCGCCATAAAAAGACTACCCACAATAAGCTATATAAATAAATTTTTACTACGTTAATAAAAACACCGATCAATGCACCACTGACCCGTATATATAAATAGCCGAGAAAAATAACAGCACTCGTGGCCTGACGATTGCATCTAGCATAAAACAGACTGTCGTCTCTAAGTGTTAACTTCTATTTTCACTTTTATATTTACACACGCTCTATCTCTGATATTGAGCACTTTATCCTATAAATATAGCACACTTTAAGACTATATTTCTTCATATATATATATATATATATATATATATATATATATATATATATATATATATATTAATAATATTTAAAAAAAATATTTTAATCGCGACACGGAAATTTCTATTTTTCGGAACTTTAAATTTGTTCCATTATCAAGCGATATTAGGTACCTTTTGATGAAAATGATTTACTTTTGAAACGAGAATGGTAGAATTAAGGAGGAGTGAGGAATAAGATTTCAAAGTTTTATGGGTATGTTCTGATTGACCAAACAATAGACATGTCTAAGCTAAAGCAGAAAAGTGAAAAATATAGGTTGGGGGTTGGGGGTGTCTGTGTTATTCAAACATGTCAAAATGAATTGCCATTGTTAGACGTGTTACCATTATTTACGGTTAATAAATATAATTTTATGATACAAAGAAATAATCATATATATATATATATATATATATATATATATATATATATATATATATATATATATATATATACATATATATATATATATATAACAATAGGTTAATTTTAGGATTAAAAAAAAAATTGTATATAAAATTAAAAGTCAAGGAATTAAATAAATGTTAAGGTCCGAGTTCCTTGTACCACGGTGATGGTCCAAGGTAGAACGAATGAAGAATAACTCGAACAGAGGTATGGAATAACACAGATATATTACAAACAGAAATATGTACAAAGAAGTAGAAGTATTAGTAATGACTATCAGATTTGGTTAGAGTGAACTATGTTGTCTCGATAAGTATCACTATTCCAATGTCTTACAGTAATCGTCTGACGCTTGACTCTGTCTCTGACTGACTCTGAAGTATTTAGTGTCCTCCCCACGAGGGACAGATGTGGCACAAGGCCGGGTTTAAAGTGGGGTACCCGAGCCCGTAGGCTCGGCCAAAAAATAGCCCGTAGATCCCGTATAAACGGGATCGGGCCGGTCAACCTCCCCGAACGAGGCTCTGCCCTTCGGCGGAGCCTCGTCCGAGTTCCTCTCTGCCCAAAGGCAGAGAGTTCCCCTCTGCCTCAGAGGCAGAGAGTTCAACCGCCTAGCCGAGTCGTCCAAAAAGGACTGACTCGGAAGTATTTAGTGTCCTCCCCGCGAGGGACAGATGTGGCACAAGGCCGGGTTTAAAGTGGGGTACCCGAGCCCGTAGGCTCGGCCAAAAAATAGCCCGTAGATCCCGTATAAACGGGATCGGGCCGGTCAACCTCCTCGAACGAGGCTCTGCCCTTCGGCGGAGCCTCGTCCGAGTTCCTCTCTGCCCAAAGACAGAGAGCTCCCCTCTGCCTCAGAGGCAGAGAGTTCAACCGTCTAGCCGAGTCGTCCAAAAAGGACTGGGTATTTAGTGTCCTCCCCACGAGGGACAGATGTGGCACAAGGCCGGGTTTAAAGTGGGGTACCCGAGCCCGTAGGCTCGGCCAAAAATAGCCCGTAGATCCCGTATAAACGGGATCGGGGTGGTCAACCACCTCGAACGAGGCTCCGCCCCTCGGCGGAGCCTCGTCCGAGTTCCTCTCCGCCCAAAGACAGAGAGCTCCCCTCTGCCTCAGAGGCAGAGAGTTCGACCGAACAGCTGAGACGTCCAAAAAGGACTGACTCGGAACGCTTCTCCCTCTTGAGGCGCAGCATTTATGATGTCCGGAATAGTCCATTATTATTATGGGTAAGTTCCCATAACAATAAATATTATATGTACCATTATATATAATAAAATAATGGATATATCATTGTAATATATAGATTTTTTTAATGAAAATTTCTATTTACTTTATTTTATAGTAACCATTATAGAATGCCTACGTATTACAGTTAGTTCATTCCGTTGATTAAATAGATAATTATTTTTAGAAAGCTTAATATGCAGCTTTTTATGTAGACACAGGGGACACGGATCATTTAATGACTTTGTAAAAATTGTCGTTTTTTAAAATATCATGCTCTACGTTGCATTGAGCATTTTTAAAAAAGTAAACGCTAAAGATTCTTAATCTGACTTTTCTTTCTCTTTATATATGTATATATATATATATATATATATATATATATATATATATATATATATAAACAAAGAGATCCGTTTTTACTTCTACATTCATAATTTATAATTATACAAACACACACACACATGTACAAAGAAGTAGCAAAAAGAAATATTGAAATTTATAAACGTAATCAAAGACCTACGGATCGAAAGTTGCCATTCATAATCCATTTTTTATTTCGAATAGTCTGATTAATACACTAAAAACACTTCATATCTTAGACATCTTACATCACGTTGAAACATTTGTTCCCGTTTATCACCGAAGTTAAGCAACGTTGATTCTTGACTAACCTGCAAAGGGTTGATAAGCCGTAGAAAAACGAATCAATCAATTCATCTTAGATATTAGCATAACAAAGAGAAATAGAATGGTTTAAATACTGCATAGGGTAATGAAAAGCCTGCAACTCATAACGTGAGAAAATGGAAACGTTTCAGAGAATAGTAAGAATATTTTATGAAATCAGGAAAATACCTAATTTTTGAACTTCTTCAAATATCAAATATGAAAAATATTGTGAAATCAATAAAAGGTGAGAACGAAAATTTGAAATCATTGAAAATGACAAAGATAAACACAATAATCAGAATAATAAAATGACTTTTTCCTCTAAGTTCCTTCTCAATCCGTTAATTTTGTCACGCAGAATCAAACAATATAAATTAAACAATTAATGCCCGTCTTGACGTCGTGGCCTTCATCAGAATGATAGGGGACTCGAATTGTGTAAAAAGATGAGCTAGAAGAGTTCATAATGTGAGTAACACACCGAAGCTGTCAAAATCAAGTTGGTACAGAAGTGCAATAATCTGGATAGTATAATAAGGGACGATGTAGTGAGTGGCACAAAATATCGAAGACACATAGGAATGGCGAAAGATACTTTTCGAAAACTGACTGCGGTGTTAAAAGTAATAAAATAACTTTAAAAACGAAGAAAAGATATAAGGACTAGTACGAGATTTCTACGCTTTTTATGGCAGTGAAAACTTGACACTTTCGTCACAAGGGAAGAAGAATACTTGACGTGTCAGAGAACAGGTTTGACAGACGACTATTGACAATATCTTGAACAGAGCATACGACAAAAGAAGGATTTTTTAGGAGATTAGAAACTACAAAAATATTAATAACAATTTTGGAGATACATAATGAAAAAAAGGAAGGTTTGGAAAATTTGACACCAATAGGAAACATATGATGTAAATGAAGCAAAGGGTAACATAGAGAGAGAGAGAGAGAGAGAGAGACAGACAGAGACAGAGACAGAGACAGAGACAGAAAACAGAGAGAGACAGAGAGAGTGGGAAAAGGGAGCGTGAAAAGTATAAACGATTTTCTAAATAGCATACGTTTGCACAATGTTACAATTTTTAAAGACATATGCGTGTCGAAAAGTTCTCGGCCAAACCACTACCCCAAATTCAACCAAATGACAATGCATCAAATTTGTATTCTCTTGATGTTTACATATCTAAATACCAGGGCGATACTTTAGGTCTGTGATTCTTTGTTAAATTTAGATCTAATTCTGAACAACTTAGACTGAATCTGTTGACTTCCAAAATAATTTATTCGATCGATTCCGATTTCGAAAGAAAATGGCTGCTATGCCGTCTGCTTATTATAGGTTATCAAAAAGATTGTTTAGTAATTTGTCTACTATTTTCAGATAAGCAATTTTCTTGTCACTGTATATTTAACAAAGGTGACTTTAATTGAGATTAGTTTTTTTTCTTAACATCATAATTTTAAAATCATTTTCTTCCAAATGTTATCACAAAGAAATTTCCCAAGTTTTCTATTGCTCTAAAAAAATGTAATCGATTCAAAAAGCGATACTGAACCAGACATATAAATAGTATATCGACTTGATCTCTGAATGTGCCGATATGATATATCTGCTTCCAAAGACATAGGTAAATAGATACGATGTTTTAAATTTTAAATTTGACATATCATATAAATATACTGATGAAGAATTGCTAAATTTACGATAAAAAGGAAAAATAAATGATTTCACACTCTCTGCTGTTTCAGAAACACAAGAATCGTCGGATTTTGTATTAATGAGTGACTGAATGAATCTAAATATGGAATGAGCTGGCATAAAATAGGAAATACTGCTTTGTGATGTGCATTGAAGGTTGGGTAGTTTTTAGATAATGGAAAGAAAACCAATACGCCATGTTTTCGTCAACCCAGGCTATGAGAAAATTATCTCCGTGTGATATGAGAAATGGAAAAAGCTCACCTGTCTAAGGCTATGGATCGGAAAGTGCGTGACAGAATCAAACTAACACCGACATTGCCGTCGTCGTCATCATCATTGAATGTTTCTCACTTCTGAAAGAAATCTACGGACATTATATTGTCTGGTGTCCTTATTTTTTTTTTAAATCTGTATCACCCCAAGCAAGACAGTATAGCCAGGAACAAACAAGGAGCTACTGGGTGTGGTGGAATTAGGGGCAGAAGAATTAGTAATGAGTAGAAAGAGAAAGGAGCAATCAAGAGGACAGTAGATAGCGATTGACATTGCATTTAAACTCTTACAGATTAAAGTTGGCTAAAAACGAGAGGTGCGAGAAAGGAAATTGTCAGCACAGAAGTTACGGCAGCATCTATCTAGCTCAACTTTAAATTATTGAGATCTCGACGCCAATCTAGTATCGCTGATAAATTCACACGGTGTCGGTACGATAGCGTGGAGCTCATATAAACAATTACTATGAAAGTATTTATTAAAAAAAAGACACAGAGAGGCAACCACGAGGCGATTGAAGCCGGGCCGCCAGATCAGGACCAATAATATTGCTGATTCTTCTTTGAAACTTATCAAAGAGTTCCAGGAAAATAGCAGAGTCAGCGGACCATATATGGCAGCAATATTCTAAACATGGGCGAATGGTAGACTTATAGATATGAAAGATAGATTCCGGAGAGAAAAATGTCTCGTCTGGCACAGGGAACCAGCTGACCTAGCAATAGATTCAATATAGTCTTTCCACTTCATGCCAGCTGAGAACATTGTCAGGGGATTTCAATCAACGAGAGAATATTGGAAAATCAGTGATATAATTTGTGCAGTAATAAAATCAATGTTCTTACAAAAATATTTGCATATCAACAGATGGCCGAAAATCATTTGCATCGCCTTTTGGAAGAATCGTCTCGCATCTTCTACACGTATTCAGAACCCCTGCTTCAAAAATATAATAATTAGGTCTGAAAATGACTCTAATAGGGCCAATATATATTCTTCAGGAATGACGATGTGAAACATCTACGAGGTTAGGCTGAAAAGGTTGACTATTAAGGAATGATGGTAGAACTGTGAAATCTTGCATGCATTAATTTTAAATCTTCTTATTAATAACGGCATTGTTTATTTCTAGGTAAACTGATATCTGGCTGTTCAATGAAGGCTAGTCATCCAGTTGGTCTAAAAAGTCAAGGGCAGATATGATGTCATCATCCATGAGATATTGGTTTACAGCCAAGTATTTTTTTCATGCTGAAAAAGAGATGATAGTCAAATCATGAGGATAGGGAAGGTGAGCTACAGTCACACATAGAAGCCATTGAAACCAAAAACTGAGGCCATTAACTTCTCTGCAATGTCATACTCCTGGATTTTGGAAATGTACAAAGTTCTCTCGGTGGTAGTAAATTTCCTTAAAGACAGCATGGGAATGTGGAAACTATATTATACCTGGATCACACCAAAGGCACTGCCACTACCAACCACCTGTATACCCGACGAGGAATCTTTGAATGAGACTACCTGTCACCCCTTCTGTCTATCCTTAATCATCCTTATGCGTGAACTACACAATAAAGGCTATAGATACAAATTATAGGCTCAGTGGAAAATGAAATGTCATAAAGCCAAGACTGAGCTTAGGTTTCTAGTTGGGATCCAGAATGAAATGTGTATACAGTAGAAATCAAAAGAAATAGCAATGAAAAAGTGCCAAACTTTTGAGAGAGTATTTGGAGCAGCCTAAAAGAATATAATCCCAATGCAGAATGGATCCAACGAGAAGGAAGAATGATGGATAAACCTCTACAAGAATGGGAAACTATAACCCAGAATAATGCCAGTCAGCCTCTAAGGAAATCCCCAAAATGGAAATCCCCAGGAAATGACAAATGCTAATTAATAATCCCAATGAAGTCCCAAAATGGATCACTGAAGGTATTACATATCTCCTACCAAAAACAGGTGAAACAGGTTTATTTGATCACGTCTGTCCTGAAGAACTGTACTTCCTCTATTCTCGAAGAAAACAACATTCTTCCCCTGGAACAAAAGGGATGCCGGAGAGGTTCATATACTTGCAAAGATCAACTATTGATAAACAAAATGATCCTGGAAAACTGCAGGAAAAAAAAGGTAGAACTCTCAGCACAGAATGGATCGATTACCGTAAAGCCTTTGATAGTGTGCCACACTTCTGGATCCTTAAGGTTTTGGAAATGTACAAAGTCTCCCCAGTAATAGTAAATATCCTTAAAGACAGCATGGGAATGTGGAAAACCACATTATACCTAAACTCACACCAAAGCTAATCGCCCAGACATCGCGATCAGAGACTGCAAAGACAAAATGTGTCTTCTTATTGACATGGCAGTCGATGGAGACTGTAATGTATCGTTGAAGATTTTCAAAACTTATTAAAATACAAGAATCGAAATCTAAAAAATGCGGCACATAAGGTCATCAACAATTCCATTTGTAGTTGGTGCCTTCCGATTAATTTGAAAAAAGGTTCCGATAGACCCATCGAAGGAATCCCTGGTGGCCCAAGCCTTAAACAAATACGAAAAAATGTTATTACAAGTACAGCCCATATCTTACGAAGAGCTTTATCTATGTAAAATATGTGTGATCTTAAATTTTGTTTTTCTTTTGTGTTTTCGCGTTTTTTAGCTTTTTTCTTTTTTCCTCAAAAGCTGCTCAGTGGAAAATGTCATGATGCCATTTCTGACCTTAGGTCTCTGGTTGGGACCCGGAAAGAAATGTGTACACACCAGAAATCAAATGAAATAATAATAATAATAATAATAATAATAATAATAATAATAATGATGATGATGATGATAATAATAATAATAATAGCAGCAGCAGCCTTGGATGTCTCTAATATTAAAAATGCAACCTGAGTCGTTCCGAAAGTGACCTAAAATTATGTCATAAGACTAAAATAAAGGTTAGAATTATAAGAATATAGGAGAATAAGAAATACAGATAGTAGGGAAATACTAATTAGACAACCAGACAAGAAATGAATGGAGTAAATTAGTAGAGAACTAGTAAACTAATAGACATGAATGGGCTAAAAGTTGTTTCTCTAAAACTGTACAAAAACCAGAATTTTAACTTTTGGACTATATAAAAAGCAAAATCTTAACTTATAGTCTATAGAAAAAGCAGAATTTTAACTTATGGCATATATAAAAACCAGAATTTTAAAATAATGGTTTATATAAAAAGCAGAATTTTAACTTATGGTCTATATAAAAAGCAGAATTTTAACTTATGGTCTATATAAAAACCAGAATTTTAACTTATGGCATATATAAAAACCAGAATTTTAACTTATGGCATATATAAAAAGCAGAATTTTAACTTATGGTCTATATAAAAAGCAGAATTTTAAAATAATGGTTTATATAAAAAGCAGAATTTTAACTTATGGTCTATATAAAAAGCAGAATTTTAAAATAATGGTCTATATAAAAACCAGAATTTTCACTTATGGTCTATATAAAAAGCAGAATTTTAACTTATGGTCTATATAAAAAGCAGAATTTTAACTTATGGTCTATATAAAAACCAAAGTATGTCTCAGGGAATGTGTTGGTATTTCACTCGTTTAGGTTTGTCCGAAAAGATAAGTAATTACAGCATTAGAAATAAAGCATAATCCAATGACATGACACGACGGTGAGAAAAAAGAACGAAACCAAAACTTTGAGATTCAAAGCTTTTATGGCTTTAGCAGAAGAATGAGAAGAAAGAAGAACGAAAGAAAGCTTACAATTATGGTGTTGAAAAAAAAATGGTATTTTGCGAACTTATCTTTCACAGAAAAGAAACGTCCCGTTAACTGTTCATTGAGATCTTGTGATTTCTTGTTATTTGGGTGGTGGCGGCGATGTCTCTAAGTCCGGAATTCCTAAGGATTGAGAATATATTTCTTTACATGGAGTAGCATCTACACTCCCGGATTCCACAGATCTGTAGGTGTTATAGTAATTTACCCGCGCACGCATGGAGTCTCCCAGCTATAAATAGGTGCAGGTACTACCTTTTAGGGAGGGAAGTTTCCAGCAGTCAGTTCTGACAGTCGGACCGAACATTCTTGCTGTAACACTCTCGTTTGTATATGTTTGTATTAGTTGTTGACCATGTTCACTATAGTCTATGAATATAGAATCCAGCGCAGTACGTAATCTGTTCAATGAAACAACGTTAAAGATTAACACTCACGAGCCAGACACACTACTGAATCTGACTATATCGCCAATACCACCAGCAGCTGTTCCGTAATTCTTCAGTCTTCGATATCAAAGGAATATTCCGGAAAAACATGGCTGCCTTTATACACGTCGAATTGAATATATTGAGGCTTCTATTGGTGAACTATAAAATGAGTCAGCTCATTTTGGCTGGCGCACTAGTACACCAAGGTACCCAAAAACTCCAGCATTAGTTTCTGTTAATATATTTGTTTAACTTTACTAAATAGGCCACAACAGAAGGGGAAGTTTTTTCCGAGAGCAGTTTTTTTGTCCGTGCTATTCGTTGAAAGCCAACGTAGGAAAAAGGAAAAAAAGATTCAAATCGGGACGTAGCAGCTTCAGTAAGAGGCCTTCTGATTTGTTCCTTTTCAGCCAGTCAGAAATATCGTTGTAACAATGCCAAGGGGCCCATTCAAAGCAATGTGGAGGTTAATCTGAAAGACTCGTAAAATTTCATTTAATGAAACCATAGAATTAACTGTAAATGAGCTTTAAATCGATTAGCCAGTCTAGACTAGAACAGTATCTCCTCATCTGAATTAAGAAGTATCTATTAGTGGGTTTCTGTTTTTCAGAATACCACAGAATAAATCCAGAGCAAAGAAAAATCTAGATAAATATCGAAAACTTATAAGATAGCGGATAGATGTATACAAGGCGACCGCTGTACCACTTGTTTTATCAGAAACAGTCCTGAAACCAAAAACCGTGAAGGAACAACAGATCATTGGGAAAACCTGAGAACATCCAGACCCCAACTGAGAAGAGTCCGGGGTTATTGTAGAAACTCATAGCCAATTAATCCCATATTACAACTGATATGAACAGTCAGTGAGTAAAATAATAGTGTGTTAAATAAAATGAAATAATAAGATACAATTATAAAATAATAATTATTATTATTATTATTATTATTATTATTATTATTATTATTATTATTATTATTATCCTAAAGAATTCTTGCACGTTGTAGCTATACTCTCTAACTAGCAAGAAAATTGCTTCTAACAAAACTAACATCAGATTATTATTACTTATTACAGGATCATATGAAGTAAACACATTTTAAAGAACCAAGTTCTTAATTGGAGCTGTTGAGGGAGACAAAAGTTATCTCCCTTTGACTAACCCTTTAAAAAGCTAAAAATAGATATATAGATAGTCACGTGAACTGCCTGAGGGATCGTTAGGCGCGAAAGTCAAACATCCTCTTTGGTTCCTGACAGTCACACCAGAAAGAAAATGTTTGACTTACGCGCCTAACGATCTCCCGGGCAGTTCACGTGACTATCTATATATCTATTTCTAGCTTTTTAAAGGGTTAGTCAAAGGGAGATAACTTTTGCCTCCTCATCACAGCTATTGATAAACTCGAACTTCAATCAAAGTATTTGTTTCGGTATCAATGTTTAAGGAAAGAATGTTTAAGAAAGCTGAATCAAATCAGCTTATCTATCATATTGAGCGTCTTACGGGAAACATAATATCTGCTGAAGAAATTAGTGACGTAGTAATTTAAATGGTGTTTCATTAAGACGGATTATATATAAGGGTGTTTCATTAAGACGGATTATATATAAGGGTGTTTCATTAAGACGGATCAAAGTCAGCAGTAAATAAATCAGTGTTATTGGTGAAAATTTATTTATTTCTCTATTGGATCATGTTATTTAAGTCATGGCAATTATGTGTGAAAAATAATATCGCCCAAATGTCCGCCAAATCTGAAAGAAAAAGAAAAACATCCTGAAGCACTTAAACTTAATTCTCATTTAAATTCGGTCCAAGTTATTGTAATACCCTTTACAATCACAAAATTTGATCATAAACTAGACATTAGGACTGATAGCATAAAAGTTGTAGGTCTTAAGATAATCTCAGTTCTAACTGTTAAGTTCGATCTTTAGGGAGGCCGTTTCTTTTTTGTACTCAAACCCAGATAAGTCAATATTAAAGTACAACATCAAGAACATTTTGATTGTACAGTGTTAACATGATGGTAAGTTGTCTCGCTGACCATTTTCAACATCTTACAATTAAACATAATAATAATAAAGCAAATAGTGTTTACTTGAATTTTTTTCTAAGATTGTTACAGTACATGGCACATCGTGTTAAATGGGGTGTTGGTGATTGTGTTACATCAACACCACAAGTGACGTGTACCTAACTATATTGAAAAGCAATATCCGAAAATTTATGTTTTATCTCGGCTGGAAAACCACCCACAAAGCACTCGTAAAATATAGACGACTATTTTTAAAACACATGAAATGTTTCACTGCTAACTAAAAATCGAAATTGCTAATCAGATAAGAAAAGATTTTAGTAATTCTTCTTTGTATTTAAAAATTAATTTAATCCGGAGTTTGTAATCCATTCAGCTTTGTATTGTCTGACAAGTTTATAATAATGATGCTTTATATATATATATATATATAAAACGAATTTTACATGTTATTTCACGGATCAATAGAAACCAGTTTGACGTCACACAAACGAATACTAGTTAATGCGCTAGTCTGTCTAACACTTAGTACTATGTAGTAAATTCGATCTTGACTGAATGCCTTACATGTGTACTTTTGACCCGTACCAAGATTTGTTAGTAAATGCTTGTATAGTAAGCACTTACTTTGCCTATCTCCCTTAAGTTCGACCAGATATCTTTAAAACGTTTCATATATGAATTCGATGTAAAGATTTAAAATCTTTTATTACATGCACTTGCGTCAAAGTGTTTCTTCTATTTCTTTCATCTTAAACACATAATCCATGTTGGAAAGTTTGTTACTCTGATGAAGCATTATTACACAAGTCAAACAGAATTTCTTCTCTAAGATGAAAATAGACCGAAATCCATGTAAATAAAGTACTCATGCCATGAAAATCTGGTTTTGAAAAGAAAATCGTCGTTTTTTCACTTAATCACCGTCACAGGTGGCCTAGAGTGTATAACGTTAAAAAAGAAAAGAAGTTAATCGTCTATACCCCGTTTCAGGAATCACAATGAAAACGGTAATTCCATTTTCTGAGTTGAAAACAAAATTAATGAATATTTCAAAACAAACTTTTTTTTCTTACTTTTTGAATGTTTTGAAGCACGATGTTGAAACCAATTGTATTCGACATTTTTTTTTAGCAGAATTTCCTAAGTTTCTTTCTCTGGTCTTCCTCAGGTGCTAATTGTATTTGAGAATGGGGAT
This sequence comes from Acanthosepion esculentum, assembly GCA_964036315.1. Lineage (NCBI taxonomy): Eukaryota > Metazoa > Mollusca > Cephalopoda > Sepiida > Sepiidae > Acanthosepion > Acanthosepion esculentum. The sequence continues at coordinate 8,122,546 of OZ038480.1, forward strand.
AAATAAAACAGAGAAGGTCTTCGAGTTACAGCACCCTAAAACCTTTGGGATAAAAAAAAGACAACAAAGACAAACTTAGCCAGAAGGAAACAAAAAAAATTATAGGCTAACTTCATGATATTTCCAAAATGGATGAAAAAGACGATAAATAAAAATAATTTATCGAATGATGTAAGAATAACAGTGGAAAACCATGAAAAAGTTTATTTAAAGGTTTATTGTTCAATCTTATTAATTACGAATAAATATTTACTACGAGAATAATAGTTCTTATTCTGTAAATGTTGGACAGGTAATGTAATTATGAGAGTTTGATTCTCCTAAATGCTCACTCATCCATGAAATTCGCCAACAATTGTTGCATACCTCTGATAAGAGATTTTGTCGATAGGTGGACCGAGTAGTGCAATCAAGCTTTTTTTTTCCAAAAGTCATTAATGTAATAAACAAAATCAGTAACAGCGGAAATTTGAAACAGTTTCGCCGATTCTTTTTTCCCGTCCGACTAACCGTTATGCCACCTACGAACTTTGTTAACCCAAAGTAATTTTTTTTTTCTAAATCTCAAACGCGTCTTTATTTCTAAAAGTGCCGGAGATGAGCTCTTAAAATGCACCATATTCATCGGAATAGAAGCTTTCACAGAATTAGATATTAGTGTGCAGCTTCAAAAGGAAGCAGCATGTCGTTCTGAAACTTCCAAGACAATAAGAACCAGCAAGAACTTCAAGTAGAAAATCCTCAAGAAATCAGGTACATTCCATTAAAGTTTTCATAATGAAAGTAAACAGCTTACACTGGATAAAGTAGAATTGTTTATGATCTTCTGTTTACCTTATGTTGTTAGATTTTGTTATGCAAGTTAATATTTTTAAAATAAAATTGGAATTAACAAACCAATGTAGGTAAAACTATCAGAATATATTTATATTAAGATAGGAAATGAACTAGATGAATTTTGGTTTGATTTGTTTGTTTTGTTTTATGACATATCAAAACCTCAATGGGTCAATTAATGCCGACAACTTTTTTTTTCCTGGTAATATTTTTGCTTTGTTAAAAATCTATTTCTGTTAATATTTTTTCCCAAAAACGTATAGCTGGCAATATTATTTTTTTAAAAGCATTATCAGAGGCCTTGCCGTTGGACGTAGTTTATCGTCTTACCCAGGACGCGGATGTAGTTTATCGTCATACCCAGCACGCGGACGTTGTTTATCGTCATACCCAGGACGCGGAAGTAGTTTATCGTCTTACCCAGGACGCGGACGTAGTTTATCGTCATACCCAGGACGTGGATGTAGTTTATCGTCATACCCAGGACGCGGATGTAGTTTACATCATACCCAGGACGCAGATGTAGTTTATCCTCATACCCAAGACGCGGATGTAGTTTATCGTCATACGCAGGACACGAATGTAGTTTATCGTCATACCCAGTACGCAGACGTAGTTTATCGTCATACCCAGAATACATCGTCCTGGGTACGACGTTAAACTGCATCCAACAGCAAGACCTCTGATCAGGAGGTTTTGAGGAAGCGTGGAACCACCTCTTAATTGCTGGTGTTCCCAGGTCCACCCAGACCCGGGGTGGTAGCACCTGTTGGAGTCCCAGCTATGGGCAAATAGTGAACTTCCAGATCTTTCCCACGTCCTGGGTATGACGACAAACTACATCCGCGTCCTGGGTATGACGACAAACTACATCCGCGTCCTGGGTATGACGACGAACTACATCCGCGTCCTGGGTATGACGACGAACTACATCCGCGTCCTGGGTATGACGACGAACTACATCCGCGTCCTGGGTATGACGACAAACTACATCCGCGTCCTGGGTATGACGACAAACTACATCCGCATATTTGATAAATATTAACAAAATAATTGCTTTTTTATAAAGATCACAAAAGACCAGAATGAAAATGAAAAAATATTATTACTTTTTTGAAAAACAATATTACCAACTATACTTTTTTGAAAACAATATTACCAACTATACTTTTTTGAAAAACTATATTACCAACTATACTTTTTTGAAAAACAGTATTACCAACTATACTTTTTTGAAAAACTATATTACCAACTATACTTTTTTGAAAAACAATATTACCAACTATACGTTTTTTGAAAAACAATATTACCAACTATACTTTTTTGAAAAACAATATTACCAACTATACTTTTTTTGAAAAACTATATTACCAACTATACTTCAACCTTTTATACAAAATAACCAACTTAAATTCATAAATTAATAAGGCTTCGACATAAAATGACCCAAATAGGAGTTGACATGCCGTTAAATCCAACATCCATCCATCCATCCATCCATCCAGGATACATGTATTTTGCCTTATATCTATTTTTGTTAATTTTTTATACTTAATTTGTTTTAGGTTGTCAGATTTAATATCCATATAAATTACTTTCAAAATATTTTTGCTTATAAATAAATCCACAAACATATTTAATTAAAAAAAACCCTGAATAATCTATTATTTTATTACTTTATACGTCAATATCTGTTCATTTCAATCGTTAATTTTATTAATGTTTCCATTGTTTTGATTTTAATAGTACTTGCAGTAGTTTTTTGTTCTTCCGTAGATTTTTTTGTTCAAATATTTTTCCATTATTTTATTTTGCCTTTTTAATGTTGAATCCTGTTTCCTATTTGTTGTGTAGGATCCACCTAATCTGCATAGGTGACTATCAACTATATAAATAATGGTTGGTACCGGAAGACGAGGGGTGGAATCACGAGATCCAACTAGAGACTCTGATCGACTGCGACTAGTCAACACATTCTCCAGGAACGTCTTCCCAGAAATATACAGAAATACTATATGTACTTATTGTGTACACTTTCTTGTTATAATACATTCTTGTTCTAAGTACATTTTGTGTTGCATTATTATTCCATGCGATAGGCGAGATTCAACATTGAGTCAAGACTCAACAATGGCGACGAAGTAGAACGAACCATACGTCAAGTTTCAACAATGGCCACAAAGTAGAACGAACCATACGCCAAGTTTCAACAAAGGCAAAGAAGTAGAACGAACCATAAGGAAAGAAGAAAGAATTAATAGTGAGAGTTTTCAACAATTGGGAAAAGTCATTGAAGAACCCAGGCTGAAAAAAAAAACTATTAATTCAAAGTCCAACGTTAACGTAACGACGAAGGATTCTGAACTTCTGGATATGTAAAACTCGTTAAAAGACGACTAAGTATAAAGGAACGTTCACTCAGAAAAATTGGAAAGGTGTCGTAATCGAATAACGGTAATTTTAAATTAAAAAATTATCTACACCGAAACACCCGCTAAAAAGAAAAATTGGCCGACTACAAAAACATGCATGGATTAAAAGGAGCACAAATACACCGTGTCGACTTTGAAAGGTAACAAACTTTAAAAAATTATTTTTTTAAAATTATTTGTTCAACAATATAGTGACGAATTACCTCTGATAAGAAAATCAGACGTGTCATTGAAATACGCGAACAGAAGTCGAAAACGAAAAAAAAAAAGTCCGACGCTCTCTGTTCACGAAAAAAAAAAATACCAAAGTTGATTAGCACGGGCGTGAATGTAAAAGCAAGTCATAAAATTAAAAAGTCGTACGTTGTTTCGATTTTTTTGGTCAGCTTATGATATTCGTGGATACGCAAATTAAAAGTATATTTCTTGTTGCATGAACACTATCAGCTAAAAATGGATAAACTATCCAAAGTCATATCTGAATTATTAAAATCCCAGCAGTTGAGTCAACAACGTCAGCAGGAACAGTTTGCCTTATTAATAAGGGAACAACAGATGGCACAGCATAAATATCAAGAGAAACTAGATGAAAGACAACAGAAATATCAGGAAAAACAAGATGAAAGACAACAGAAATATCAAGAAAAACAAGATGAAAGACTTTTGGAAATTCAAAAGTTAACACTGGAGAAATTAAACAACTTTCAGGCAAATGAGGGAAATTCTTCATATTCTAATAACACCATATGTAATTCGCTGGAAACTTTCAACTATGTGCCAGACGAAGAAAAAACGTTTGAAGCGTACTTTAAACGATATGAAGATATTTTCTACACAGACTGTGAAAACTGGTCGAATTCAAGAAAAGTCAGTCTATTACTAAGAAAGCTAGGTACAGCAGAACATAGCAAATTTGTAGATTTTATTCTACCGAGAAAAACAACTGAATTGGAATTCTCGGAAACAGTGAAATTGCTAAAAGAGCTGTTTGGAGCAAATATGTCGCTTTGGCATAAGCGATGGTTATGCATGAATGTCTCTAAATCCGACGATCAGGATTACTTAACATATGCATCTATAGTGAATAGACATTGTGACAATTTCAGATTGGCAGAGATTACGGTTGAAGAATTCAAGTGCTTAATTTTTGCTCAAGGACTGGTATCCAGTAAGAGTGCCGAAATAAGACGTAGAGTTTTGTCTAAACTCGAATCTGAACAAGGCCTTACCCTGCCAAAGTTAGCAGAGGAGTGTCAACGGGCCGTAAAGTTAAAGAAAGAGTCGCAAAAAATCGAAGAAGCTGGTATTGCTTATATTAAAAAAATAAAAAAGCAGTCAAAGTACCCAGTAGAGAAAAATTGGAGAAAAAATTCAGCGTATTGTAATAATAGACAAGAAAATAAAAAGAACGAAAATAAAAAAGTCCCACCATATAATTGCAGACGTTGTAACGAAAGACATTGGGAGATAAATTGCCCATATAGAAATAAGAAATGTTTCGTGTGCCAAAAGAATGGTCACAAAGGATCTTGTTGTAAAACGAAAAAATGCAAGAACCGAATTAGACAAACAAATTCGAATATCAAATCAGATAGAGATTTGAGGAAATATGTGACGACTGAAATATTCAAAAAGAATATCAAATTTCAACTCGATTCAGGGTCAGATTTAACAATAATGAACGATAAAACATGGAAAATTTTAAAAAGGCCTACAATAATGAAGTCAACGAAACTCGCTCGAACGGTAACTGGAAAGCAAATTAACTTCGAAGGCGAGGTTGTACTTCCAATGAAATTGAATGGGATCGTTAAAAAAATAAAAGTTTTCATTCTGAGAAATGGAGAAAACTTGTTGGGTACAGATTTTATTGAAACATTCGAATTGTGGGATAAACCGTTAAACTCATTCTGCAGAAAAGTAGAAAGTAATACGCAAACAAGACAGGACATTAAAGATGAATTAAAGAAAAATTTTCCGGAAACCTTTACACCTGGTCTTGGAAGATGTAACAAGTTTGAAGCTAAATTTGAATTAAAAGAAAATACTATGCCTATATTTAAAAAGAAACGTAACGTGCCTTTCGCAAATGGTGAGAAAGTAGTAGTACCAAAAAAGTTGCAGAAAAGAATCCTACGGGACTTTCATATGGGTCACCCGGGGATTAATAGAACAAAAAGCTTAATGCGAAGTTTTGTATATTGGAAAGGAATGGATGTGGATATCGAAAACATGGTTCATCGATGTAAAGGGTGTGCGTTAGCAGCTAAGGCACCACCTATAGTACACAAACCATGGCCCAAGACGGATCATCCGTGGGAAAGATTACACATTGATTTCGCTGGTCCAGTAGAAGATTATTACTACTTAATAGTGGTAGATAGCTTTACAAAATGGCCGGAAGTACTACGCTGCAAAAAGCCTACGTCCAATACCACAACAACTTTTTTGCATGAACTATTTGCACGGTTCGGTGTGCCAGAGTGTTTTGTGAGTGACAATGGTACACAATTCACTTCTGACGAATTAAGGAATTTTGTGAGTTATATCAAATTAACCACATAACGACGCCGCCGTATCATCCGAGATCCAATGGACTCGCAGAAAGATTTGTAGATACATTAATGCGCGCTCTGAAGAAAGCCTCAGGAGTTCCAAACGGAAAAGGCGCTTCAGCAATTCCTACAAGTATACAGAATCACGCCTAACCAGAGAACACCATCAAACATGGCACCAGCTGAACTAATGTTCGCTAGGAAAGTTAAGTCAGTGTTTGACAAGCTTTTGCCAGGAAGAAATAGAATAAAGAACACTATGTATACAGCTATAAAAAGATACACCCCCGGAGAGAAGGTCTTTTTCAAGTGCTATAGAAACAACATTGAGTTCTGGGAGCGAGGCATAGTGGACAAGAGAATCGGTGACCTGATTTACATAATAAAAGGGCCGAAGAATACTCATAAAAGGCACCAGAACCAACTCAAAAGATGCTACGTGCTAGAGCATGAAGAGAGTATACCGGATGAGGAGGAAGATCTCATTGATGTAATGTATGATACTTTTCAAGTAGAACCTCCGCAGAGTGCTCATGAACCGAGAAGATCCGGTAGGAAACGAAAGTTCACGGACCCATTGGACGTGAATCCAAAACGAAAAAGATATTGAAAAAAAAAACAGATATATATATGAACTATGCAAAGGGGATCTACAAAGAAATAACCATCATCATCCCATATAGAAGCCAGTTTGAAATCCAAAAGGATTCCAAGGCTTGGGAGGGGGGTGTTGTGTAGGATCCACCTAATCTGCATAGGTGACTATCAACTATATAAATAATGGTTGGTACCGGAAGACGAGGGGTGGAATCACGAGATCCAACTAGAGACTCTGATCGACTGCGACTAGTCAACACATTCTCCAGGAACGTCTTCCCAGAAATATACAGAAATACTATATGTACTTATTGTGTACACTTTCTTGTTATAATACATTCTTGTTCTAAGTACATTTTGTGTTGCATTATTATTCCATGCGATAGGCGAGATTCAACATTGAGTCAAGACTCAACACTATTCTATTGCCAGCTGGAAAAGTTATCATCTATTGTATTTACAATAAGATGAATAACACTTCATCTGCATAATATCTTCCAAACAGTTATAAACATTTATAATACAGTGCTGTTCGATAAAAGTGACTAACCTGATTTTTTTCGCCTATTGTCTTTGGGGTTAAACTAATTTTTAATCTTACTAATATAAAGACCCCTTCCCGACCACCTAGTAAAAAAGTTTACTCACCCTAAGGTATTCTAGTGATAATTATAATTTTGGATATAAATGAGATTTAGGGAAAAACTCGGTGCAAAAAAAGTGACTCACTTATTTCCTGCAACTAGTAATCAATAGAAACATAACCGAACAGCTTTAAATAAAGAATAATAAAGGTATAATTAATTTATAATAGGTAATATAGTTCGAAATATTTAATAATCTATGGGTCCTCCTTTATTTTGAATAACCTTTTCAACCCTTTTTGGCATTGACTTGATTAGGTTCTGGCAAATCTCATCTCCAAGCCTTATGACATGGCCGCCCCAATCTCCAATTCAAATTAGAGATTGGGGTGACCATGTCATAACACTCACCTGCTTCTCATCAAAGTATTCCTTCATCAATTTTGATTAGTGTCTGGGAACATTATCCTGCATAAAAATGAGCTTGGTGGGATCGATTTGCACCCTTTCAGCAGAAGGGAGCAGACAAGACTCTAAAATTCTCTTTTACTGCTCGCTCCTGAGGGTCTTTTCAATAGGTTTTAAGAAACCAGTTCTATGAAAAGAAAAGCATGCCCAGAACATTATACTGAACGGATGCTTGACAGTACTTACTGCTAAATTCAAAGAGCTTTCAAAGCTTCTTCGGATTTTAGATCGCTTATCCTTTGAATTTAGCTCAACTTTCGTTTCATCGGAGAAGAGAACATTTAGTAAAAAAAATCAGATGAGTCACTTTTATCGAACAGCACTGTATATACAGGGTGCGGCTGGTATCTGAGGACAGATTTTATGGATTAGTAAAAACCTTGCTGAACAAATGAATATAATTATATTTGATTACAAACAAGTAAAAATGAAATTTAGCTAAATATAATTTAATTTCATTCAATAAAACCACCATTAGCATCAATAACTGCCTCTACACGATGTCGAAATCGGCTGCAAATTATGATTAATTGGTCCTTACTTATGTCAGACATTACTCGAACTATTGCAGATTTAAGAGGGTCTTTGGTGTTATGAGGCTGTTTATTAACCTCCTTCTCAACAACGCCCCACACATAATAGTCTAGTGGATTGAGATCTGGAGAGTTAGGAGGCCAAATGTTGGGTGTGATGAGGTCGTACAATTGGTCAGTCAGCCATTCTTGTGTTCGTAGCGACTTGTGGGATGGAGCCGAGTCTTGCTGGAATATGTAAAGCCCGCCGTTGCATATGTTGTCAATCAAGGGCTTGACAACTGTTTCTAGAACCTCAATGTAAGCATCAGAATTTAATCTAAGACCTTGTGGAAAAAGTGTTTTTTTTCAGACACATGCAGCTGTTTGGCAATTGAACATGGTTATCATCACTTGTCCTCTTGACTTTCTGAATAAATTCGGATGTTCTCACTTAATCAGAACGTGCAGAATGTCTTTTACGTTTTGATGCAGACATTGGGGAACTGTCAGCGTCTTCTAACTCTTAATACTACTGTTTCCCGGTCTGATTTCTGGACAAACCCTCTTGCAAATTTTAGGAAACGTGCAATATCCAAATCGATATGATCAGCCTTTAATGCCACAATCACAGCATGCCTTTTCATTTCATTTGTTATCATAGGGTTTGCCATTCTTGATTTCAGAAAAATAAAAGCATTAGAAGTTAGTAGGAAGCAGTATTAATCTTAAATCTGTATGTCCTCAAATACCAGCCGCAACCTGTATAAACTGAAATTCAAGATATATTTATCACATAGTATATCCAGAAAGTTTACCAAAATCTCTTGGTTACTTCCAATTCATTGTAAAATCATTGACTTGCATAATAAAATCGTGAGACAACCTTAAAAATCAGTCAATATTCACTTCAGTTAAACTTCCGTCTTTCTGATTTAAACATCGTAGTGAAAATTGAAGTTAATCGGAAAATATCTCTTGAGCACTTGATTAATTCTTCTTATCAAAAATGAAACGTTCATTGACAAAATTTAATCATACTCAGAAATCCACTCTACGGGGCCGTCGGAATCATATGGAAGTAACTCGGAGTGGAACAAAGTCAATTGATTGCTGCAGGCTCGACGCCAACGAGGTGACGTAATGATTGCAGCTGCTGTTTTAATCCTCAGATAAAAAGATCAGAAACACTGATTAGAAAATAACCTTTTCTTTTTCTGTACTTAAACGCTTTTACGTTTCCGTTTATAAAGTCAGTCTGCAAAACACAACGCACAGTTACATACGCGTACACAGGAACCACTACAATTGATAATAGTGACACACATACACAAGCACACAAACACACGCACACACACACGTACGTGATCACGCACAGGTGACTTTTTGTAAAATAATTGATTTCCAGTATCATAATTAAATTAACTTTTGCTCAAAAATAATAAAGAAGGGTTTAATTCAGGTTATTTAAAAAATATCCCCAACACGAAATTTCTAAAATCGTATTAAATTATATTAGTACTATGATTTTCTAGATCCTTCCAGAACTTTCTGTAACCTTCTAGAACTTTCTGGAAGAATCTAAAACTTTTTTGAACCGTCTGGAAATTGTTGGCGCCTTTTACAACTTTCTGTAACCTTTTAGAAATTTCTGGAACCTTCTAAAAAATTTTGGAAAATTTTGGAGCCTTCTAGAACTTTCTGGAAGCATCTAAAACTTTTTTGAACCGTCTGGAAATTCTTGGAGCCTTTTAGAACTTTCTGTAACCTTTTAGAAATTTCTGGAACCTTCTAAACATTTTTTGAAAATTTTGGAGCCTTCTAGAACTTTCTGGAAGCATCTAAAACTTTTTTTGAACCGTCTGGAAATTCTTGGAGCCTTTTAGAACTTTCTGTAACCTTTTAGAAATTTCTGGAACCTTCTAAACATTTTTTGAAAATTTTGGAGCCTTCTAGAACTTTCTGGAAATTTATGACGTGCCTTTTGTGGTACTATATAAGGATGAGCGCTGGTTGGGTTGTCATTTGATCCGGAACCGTCTGTCTCTCAATGGCATGACTTTTAAAGCAGGATGAGCGGATATGCCCGATTGTCATCGGTGTGACCTTGGTTTAGAAGAAACGGTTGCGCACGCCTTCTACCACTGTCTTCAGGTGCGCCATTTCTGAGATCATGTTGGCTAACTGACAGCTCGTATCCATCTCGTGTCCATCGAACTCGCATACTCATGTTACCTCCCTGTTCTGGGGTAAAACGAATGCTGTTAGCTGTAGTAAGGATGGTGGTGCGGACGACGTGGATGGGGTGAATCTTATGATACGAACGTTATTCGCACTAAGATCTGGTTGGGTTCTTTGGGCATAAGCTCAGGATGAAGATCAGAACTTGATAGAAAGCATTGGCTATCGGCAAATTTCAGCGAAAAGTGGGTGAAAGTAGCGAGCCTGGTTCGCGTGATCGGGACCAGCCTTGATTTTCTTTTTAAGTCTCCTTTCATTGCAACGTCGGAACGGATTCCTGACGGACGTCTCACTACTTTTGTTCACCTAGTTAATGAGACTAATTGCTGTTAGTGACCTGTTCCCGGCATTCCCTTTTGTTATGAAGCTTGTGAAGATTTCCATTTTCCCCAGTTTGTTTCGCCACGTTTTTATCTTGACTGGGTCAGCCTTTGATTTTCCCAGCCCCTAATTTATTTTGTCCCTCCCACGGATCTAGCGAGTAAGCTGTTTGTTTCATCTTATTGGCAGAATTCAGTGGCCGCTCTTATTTTTCTGTTGGGTGAGCCCTACTAACATATTTTATTTTAATTGAAATTTTCTGTGTTGTATTTTATTTTCGTTATTGGGTTAATCCCCTCGCTCTCATTTCATGTCATATAGTTTTTTATGTGTATTAGTAAGAAAAAAGGTTTATAAAATCCATTTGTACATATTGAGAAATATTTATGTCATGGGTGTTTTAGTAGCAACCCCCTGTGAGGATTGCGATATTGCGATATGTTGGATTGAATGACGATGGATCCTGTTGTGATTGAGTAATTGTAATGAATGATGAATAGATTGCGAATATGCTTAGCGAGAGTTAGGATAGTTAGGGAAGACCAGCCTCACCCGACTTACCCTCCGGCCTTGTGCCAAACATTAATGTATTAATTAAATAGATAGATAGGTAATGTAAAAATGATATAGATAGATAGATAGAAAGATAATGGAAAACAGTCATAGATAGATAATGGAAAACAGACAGACAGACAGATAGATAAGAACAGACCGACATAGATAGATAGATAGATAATGGAAAACAGACAGAGATAGATAGATAGATAATGGAAAACAGACATATATATATATATATATATATATATATATATATATATATATATATATATATATATATATATATATATTTCATTGAAAACGACTGACAAGGTGCTTTTATTTAGTTTTTTATATAATTTCTCGTGCGATCTAATAAAACATACATATAACAAACTATTTCTAATTCTAACAGTTGAAATATAATCCTTGATAATGGCTAAATGTATAGCCGAAAGCGCTCGGAAAAGAACATTCGGACAATTTTTATATAATTTATCCTCTGAAAAGAAAAACTTTATTAGATCGCACGAGAAATTATATAAAAAACTAAATAAAAGCACCTTGTCAGTCGTTTTTAATGAAATGTTCTTGAAAGAAGGATTGCTGCCTAAATACACAAATATATATATATATATATATATAGATAGATAGATAATGGAAAACAAACATAGATAGATAATGGAAAACAGACATAGATAGATAATGGAAAACAGACATAGATAGATAGATAGATAGATAAGGCGAATGAGAAATGTGTGCTGTGTTTGTAGTCAAATATTTTTTGTTTCAGATTATATGTCCTGATTGAGCAGCGTCGTTTGATTTGCTGAAAGATCTCCGTGTATTCATTTTTAACCACAATGTCTCATAAAAAGTGGTTCTATCACTGAAAGAAACAAGAAGATCTGGACGAAGACTCTCATCAGATTTCAAGAATCACATAAGAAAAGAAGAACTTTTTCACTAGAAGAAGAATCACTGGAAAACAAAAGCAGGATAGAACTCAAAATTCAAATTGTTGGTCGATATCTGTTCATTGCTGCATCCATTAAAGGAAGGAAAGGACGTATAAAGGAAATCGCTTAAAAAGTCACAATTAAATTCCTCACATTTATCAACTTAAGTAATACAAGTAAAACTGGACCAAGTGCTGAACACCGACGATTACATCACAAAAAAAATGGCTGTGTATCTTCGGATAACAAGTAAATTACATATTGGATATGCAGCGGGAAAGGCTACGAATTCCAGAACTATTCATCGATCCAAAAGAAGAAAGGTGACCCTAAACCGAACTACAGCAACACTGATAATACCACTACCAGTACCAACAAATTAACTTCCGAATCAGAGATCTAATCATAGTGAATATGAAGAGCCTGAAAGTTCTGAAGAACAATCCACAAGAAAACAAAAAATATATAGCAAAACCAAAACCAAAACCAAATTAGTAACATCTTTAAACTAATAAACCACCAAATGTTTATCGGTAATTACCTCTTCTTGACTGATGTTGAGACACCTTTAGTATTTACTTTAGTATTTATTTACTGATCCACTATTACAGAAACTGTTAAACTTTAAAAAAAGATATAAAGAAAACACTACACTTAGAAAATTGGTCATTGCATTTTGATGGTAAAGGAATTGACGGTCAAGTGCTTGGTTTGAAGAATGAAAGAAAAGAAGTTAATTTAGAAGCATTACATCTAACAAATGGTAAGTGGACACTGTTGTCAAAGGAATAACAGGCTTTTCTGGATGAGTACAGTTCATGGAAATACACAAATATGATATTGTTGCCGACACTACGAATGTGAACATCGGAAGAAGGAATGAGATTTTGTCATTCAGTTACAAAGTCTCTTTGTTCAAAAGAAACTGGCTGTCAATATTATGATCTAAGACCGAGTGTTTCGATTAGTAACGAATTACAAATTGGAGGAAACAAAACTTCGCCCAATATCGTATATCCGTGAACTTGTAAATAACTACGAACAGCACAAGAATTTCAACAATAGAAAAGAAGAGATTACTGAAAAGGCAGGATGTCGTAACGATATGAAGTTTTTATTTCATTTAAACTTTATGCTTTTTCGAAAAAAATGGAAGATTTCCTAAGGGGGAATTTCAAAAAACTATTTAACTTAAGTAATGCAAAATGGAATTCCAGTGAAATAATTTTTCTTTTGCGAATTATTCTTCTAAGAGAGGAACAGAGAATCGCTACTCGAAATTTGTCGATTCATATCTTACAGAAGAGGGGACCATTGATTTATTCTAGTTTTTGTCTGTCGACCAGACGAATAACCACTTCATAAAATAAGACTTGCATACTCAATGCTATTCAGGTAAAAAGTTCGGATTTCAAATGTTGCTGGTTAAGATAGATAGGACCTCCCCACTTAAAATGATGCTATCCAACAGTCTTCTTTTTCTTATTTCTTAGACTTAGCATTTCCCATGTTTTAAAAAAAGAAGAATCATTGCATATAACAGAGTCTAAAATGTAATATAAACACCTGCGAAAAGATGAAAATGTAATTTCAAAACTATTTCTGAGTTTCTCTGGAAAATTTCATCTATTTCTCAGTTTTCATGCCGCTGGTTAAATGAGCTTTTTAAATATTTGCCATCTTAAGTTCTACCTCTAAATCTTCCAAGCCACACGTGTGAATAAGCACTTCGTTTGCCATTTTAATAATCAGTCGTTGCTATGAGTATCTGGAACATCTGTGAAACATTAACCTTCCATTTAATATACTCACTGATAGGACAGATTAAATGAAACAATACAATTTCTGATGGGATCTTTACACTCAAGTGGCTACCCTAATTCTCATACGATTTCTTCTTGTGAGAAACTGTAAAATATCGCGTATTTCTATGTGTTCTTCCACGCAAAACTCATGGAAATAAAAGCTCATAATATGGTTGCTGTATCCACGATGCAATAAATTAGATTTGACTATTAATCATGTCATATGAATCATACAGACTTAGTATAATTTTAAAATACAATATTTTTTTATAATTTTTAGTATTTCCTTAGCGAAGAAAACGGCGACTTACCTCGTCAAACCAAGCGACAGCGCGTCGCGTCTATCCTACGACGGAAAATGTGTCGAAAAAGAAAATTACTTACCAAAAAAAAAAAAAAAAAAAAAGGGGGCACGTATTCCGCATGACATGCTGAAAACGGAATGTTTAAATTAAAAAAAAAAATCCGTCGCAGGAGTCGCTATAAAAGTATTTTGATATGCAAAATTGGGCGTCCTCTCTCAGTTGTCGAAGAAAAAAAAATGCTCGGTCGATAAAAGCAGTTGGTGTTCTCGAATTGGTGTATTTTGGCTACCGCGTTTGTTGGAGAGTGAGCTATTTTTCTGACTGGTGACGTGCACTGTGATTTGTGAGATAGTACCTGTGAATCGAGTTTTCGGCATTTCTTTCTTCCCCCGATATTCAATTCTGAACTTACATTGATTTGTTCTCTGCGTTGTGGAAGTAATCTGCGACAAATACTTTGCTTTCAGAACGCTTACAATTTTTAAAGCTCATGCAAAAAAAAAAAAAGATATACATACAAAAGCTATGAAAATAATACGAATGACCTTCATCAGTACTAGTTTTTTTTTTTAGATGATTTCTGTTTAAAATGACATAAAGCATAGAAACAATTACTAATAATCTATATGTGAATATTTTTTAGTTTTCTTAGACAAAATAGAACCTTTTTATCTTCATGTCTTGAGTACGAACGTCAAAATCCGTTGTTTCTGTTGTGGTTGATCGAGAAAACAAGACAGAATAAAGTCGAAATCACGTAGAAAACATGAAATGTCAAACCGTTAGATTACCTGTAGTTCAGTCAATAATAAAATCTACTATTCCGCGTTAACAGGTCCATCTCAAGCCAAAAGAACTTGCGTTCGAACCTCACCAAGAATTTTTTTTCCGATCCGCAGTGACGACTCAATGCCATAAATTGAGAACTTGATTAAAGTTGCGATAAAAGCCAACAAAACAATAAATATGAAATAAAATACGATTCAAAAACTTGAGCATAAAAACGGAAATTTTTATAAATGATTTTCATGATACTATATCTAAACAATACTTATATAGAAGTTTTTTTCAGAAATGAATTGAGAAATATACTAATAGAAAATAAATTGTTAACTGCTATCTTTGTAAATGTATTTTTTGCTTCGTAAATGTTTTATTTTGCCCTAAATTTGATTTGCGATTAAGAAATACTTACACTATTTACATTAGTCGGATTGCTATCCTCATCTTCATTGCCATATTCACAACGTTTCGGCCGTTGTGCGCTCCGGCCTTCTGCAGGTGATTTCTTTCGTCCACCGCGGTAGATTGTTCTAGTTCCACGTGCCATGCCTCTTCCGTGTGTCTCAGTTATTTTCCTTTAATTCAACTCTCAAAGTTTGTTTCACCCTGCTGTGGCCTGGTATTGAACTCACAGCTCTTTCGGTCTTGTCATTGGATCAAACTGCTATACATGTTCACCGTAGTCTGAATGTAGAAAATCAACGTAAGTAATTTGTTCAATGAAACAATGCCAATATCGAGTAGCAGCTGTTCAATAATTCTTAAGGTCTTCCATATCAGAGGTTGGCAGTGAATATTCGGAGAGAGTAGGAAAGCGTAGTTCTTCAGGTCTTTCATATGACAGGTTAGCAGTGGATATTCCGACAAGAAAAAACAAAACAAAATAGCCGCCTTTATATACGTCGGATTGAATATTTCAAGTCTACTGATTGGTTAACCTTCTCTTGGTAAACTATAAAATGAGTCAGCTCATTTTGGTTGGCTCACTAGTAAATAGAGTATACAAAAAACTGCAACACAAACCAACGTCTTTATTCACTTAGTCATGTTCTCCACTGGGCCTTGTGTCTTTGAGCACATCTACGGATGAATTTTGGGGACTTATAAATCTCAGCATCCATTTTTTTGTAATTTTTCTGTTATTATTATTACTTTTTTACCATTATTATTGCTGTTGACCATGTTCACCATAGTCTATGAATATAGAATACAGCGCAGTACGTAATCTGTTCAATGAAACAACGTTAAAGATTAACACTCACGAGTCAGACACTCTACTGAATCTGACTATATTTCTAATACCACCAGCAGCTGTTCCATAATTTTTCAGTCTTCGATATCAAAGGCTGGCTGTGCATATTCGGGAAAAACATGGCCGCCTTTATACAGGTAAATTGCATATTTTGAGCGTTCTGATTGGTTAATCTTCTATTGGGGAACTATAAAATGAGTCAGCTCATTTTGGCTGGCTCAATAGTACACCAGGGAACCCAAAACTCCAACAATTTTTGTTGTTATTCATTGCTTTTCTTTAGCATTCCTCATTACTAGTTTCGAATGTGTATTCATTTCTATGCTTGGTCGGATTTTGTGGCCTAGAATATGTGATGATTCTCCAATTTTTCGATGTTCTCTGACTATTATTTCAACCTCATCCTAACCTTTGAGGAATCAGAGAGCCGAGTTCGAATTCCAGTAAATAGCAGGACAGACTGGGTTCTATAGCCTTGGATGGCAACTGCGGAGGGTCGTTTGGGGACCTTGTGGTACTCAGTGCACCAGGTCTCTGATTACAGAAAAATACAAAAAGAAATTAAAAACATCCGCAAAATAGGAAGATGAAAAAAATAAACTATCTGTAAAAATGTCACAAAAAGATAGCTGAGAAATCTTAAAAAATGAATGCAAGAATTGAATTGAAACGCAAGAAACCATTTAAATGAGCTGATGTTGTGCCTGACAACAGTGATCAAAGATGAAGATTGTCAAAAATATTGACTAAAGAAATGACAGTCATCAGGTAAATATCTCCAAAAGAAATTTGTTGAACAATAATACTTAACGATGAATGCAATACTACATCGGATAGACCTGATGACTGGACACGAAGTTGGGTTCTTTATGAAAATCTTCAACAGATAAAAATTAGAAAATCAAATGGTGAACTGAGTTAACACTTTGGTGGATAATATTAACAGTAATTCAAATTACATGTCCATTCAAAAATCATAATAATGTCAAGAGTAATACAGTGAATTTTAGACAAGAGCATTTTTAATTTTTAGCGTGATAAACAAAACCTAATGTTATGGTCCAATATCCTCGCACCACTGTTATGGTCCAAGGTTAGGACCAAGGAAGAACAAAACGAACACAAGAGTAGGAATAACAAAGATATATTAAACAGAATAATAATAATACAAGAAGTTGAAAGGTGTTAGTATGACTGTCAGTCTGGTTTAGAGTGAACTACTATTGTCTCGACTCGATCCGTCTCGACTCGTTCCACTTCCTCTATCGTCTCTCTTGAGAGGCGCAGTCTTTATAGTGTCAGGAAGAGTTCATTGTCGTTACAGGTAATATCCCATAACATCTAAATAGTATATTCCTCTTAAAAGCTCTTTATTTTTCGTCTTGCTAAAAAGGTTCAAAAACACCGACAGTAATCACTTCAGATATCTTTCTAATAGAAGATCTGTGGAAAATCCTTCTAAACAATATCCAAGAAAATATATTATTATGGAATCATGTAAATCTGCTACACGCAATATTAAAGTGTAAACAGTAAAAAGATAACGAAATTAATAACTGAAAAACTGAAGTCTGTTTTAGAAATTCAAGGAATCTATATTTACATTAAAATTAGTATTTTTAGTTATATGAAATATTGAGTTAATCAAATACATTTTGTTCTGGTCAGTATCTTTCGCTTTTCGATAAGGACAGATATTATGAACTGAAAAATAATACGTTACATTGCTCATATAGATATAAGTATATCCTAATAATTTTGTCAACATCTGTTATTCCAGGCTAAATTTATTGTGAAAATATTGACTTGCATAATAAAATGTAACTTCAATGTACGTGCAAAATTGAAGTGTCGACTACGCTATTATTTATTCAGATGTCGCACCCAACCAACAGAGTCGTTAGATCCGACAGGCTTTAAACCGTCTCTGCCACGCAGTGCGTCGACTACTGAGTTGCATTTTGCCTTATAAACGCAAATCTCTCTCAGACTCTTGGAACATTCATATCTTCCTAATTTCGTATACTAACTGAAACAAAACAATTTCTAAAGAATGGGTTTTTATTTATTCATTCGACAGATTTTTATTACTTGAACGTTATTTTTAGTGGATACTCATATTTGAATAGACGCTCCGTTTGTTTATTAAGCAGTAGATTTATTTATTTTCGCCTGCATTCCTGAATATTCTAGAAATCGTATTAAAGAAAAACATGCGCTCTCCGACAGGATTCGAACCAGCGTCTTCCGTGTAAGATCCGACGTGCTTTTAGACCATCTTGGCCACGGTATGTGTCGACGATCAATCAAAGTTGAATAGTGCCTTATAAATATCGACGTTTTCTTTAAGATTTCTAGAATATTCTGGCCGGTCTTCAACAGCAGCAGCAGCTGTAACCAAAAGCGAAAAGCTTCGGTGAACTCAGTCAAGCACAACCCCACCAAAAAAACAAACAAAAAAAACAAAAATAAAAAACAGCAGCAGCAGAGGTGATCATCATCAGAAAGATTCAGTTTAAGTCTCTTAGTTCTCGACAAGCGCCAAGAGTGGATTCAAGCATTAGTGACATAGTATATGTAAGTTCAATCCCTGGGCTGGGCAGTGTATAATGGAACTCACTGGAAACAGGGCGAGCAATAGCTGAACAGTACTAAAAATATCAAATAAACGAGATATCCCTCGATATGAGTAGTGGAACGAGAAAACTCTACCCCGTTGATTAAATAAAGGGTTCAGTTTGGAATTCTCTGTAGTCTATCCGGATATATATATATATATATATATATATATATATATATATATATATATATATATATATATATATATATATATATATATATACCTGATGAAAGGCACAACAACGCTGTGAGAACAACAAATATGAGGACAATTGTTCAAACGTAAATAGTGTAAATAATGATAATTCCTCATCTCAGAAATTTAGGCAGAAAAACCCTTCAATTGCAGAATAAAATATGCAAATGAAAAAAAAATGGCGGCGTCATAAAAACGCCAGTCATATTAGAAATTATATGCACTAACAGTAGGAAATGAAATAACATTAAAAAAAAATAAGACACCTGAATTCACTAAAACTATGTTCTAAAACCATAAATCTGTTCGTTAGATAAAGGTGAAGGAGTTTATTTATGGATGTCACTGCTTACAACGAAAAAATAGAATCACTATTAATCGACACTCATGTTTATGAAAAATGAAGGAACGTTGAAACAATAAGGAGACATACAACTTCAAGAATTTTATCAAAATAATCATAAACATGAAATTAAAAGACTACCGTCTAAAGATACTTTGACTCTATAGCTTACCAAAAAACAATGTCATAACAGAACAATGCTAAATTTTCGAAGGCAACACCTTATAAGATAAGAATAACCCAAAGCTATGCCTACTTATCCACGAATACATGGAAATTGGTCAATTTTGTAAAAAGTTAGGTTTTTATAAATTTAATCATAGTTATTACAAACAAAAATTCAACGAAAAATTTTCCTCACGTTGGTGTAAATGCATGTTTATTTTTGGAATTCTTAGAATCCGGCCCATTTCAGAATATGATGCTTCTAAAGTTTTCATTGTATGGATGACAACTTGCACATGTACCCTTGCAAACTAGAATTATTCGATAGCATAAATAAACTCCATCATGACAATTCGACCACGGTGAGGTTCATGATCAGAAAGTAAACATTTTTAAGAATTTCTAGTGTATAGAAAATGATGATAAAATAGAATTGAACGTAACGAAAATGCTTCATTTCAAGCTTCAGGTTTCGCTGAAAGATCAGCCCTCACTGTGCATCGCTATGCGAGTATTCAGTTTTAAGTATTTCGTATAGAAATCATACTTAAAAAAATGGCTGAATTGGAATCGCAGAACAGTTTGTGGATTACATCTGGCTAAGCACACGGGAACAGAATTGAAGACATTTTCTCGGCTTTCTGTACGTCTAAAACTGTGCATGCATTACTTTATTTAATCGAACTAGGGCTTAATCAAATATATTTTTATTAACTTATAATAATGGTGTCATAAAATGCAATCTATTTGATGAACTGTGTTATAAAAATCCATTATTTCTATTTTTATTGGCCTTCAACGACCATAAGACTTCGTTCGCCTTCATGGCCTCGTTAAACCTATTACTTCTTATTGATTTCTCCAACGTCCCGATGTACAGCGAATGACGTAGAGTAACGTAACCGTTCAATTATTGGGAATTGATTTATTTAGATCTTCACATTTCAGTTAATATTTTTCTTGATGCAAAATCACAAGATTTACGTGCGATGTTTCACCTCAAATACTACTCTGACATCAACTGATTAATAATATTCTATTAAGAATCGGCTGATATAATTAAAAAGATGTTTTCTTTCATTCTCTATACATATATCGCTTCAAAACAGCATTCAGCCAAGCATATGATATCGAAATTTCATATATCTTTTTATATCAATAATGATCTTTTAGATCGAAATGTATTTGCGACCATAAGAATTTTTCTTTTTTTTTTTCTGTCTGTGCAATCCTAATTACAGAGAAAATAATATGGACATTTTTTTTAATAAACCGATTAATTCGAACTGTTTATTTAATCTATGAACAGAGGTAAATTGGCGGTTGACATCGACCTTATATCATGGCTGTTTCTGAAAGCATTCAATGTATCTGCGTTACATTAAACAATACAATATCCTAAATTTGTTTAAATCACAACCGCTCAAATCTCTTCAAATTAAAACGTAATCAAGAGCTATGTATATGGCGATCTTGCTAAGTGCAGTAATAGTCCCCTAAATATTTTCGCCTGAAAGAAATCCAAAGTCTGTAATTAAAGAGAGACTATGGAGTTAGTATGACTTATTATTATGGACAAAACTAGTGCTGATCACCCGATGTGCCTTAGTTAGAAAAATAATTAGAAAGTAACATTAGAAAATAAAACGACTAAAAGAATTGTTGCATCTTTCACGTTCATATGACCTCACCAATAAACCTATCGTAGAATTGAACACCGTAGGGGAGACTTTGATCAGTATATATATATATATATATATATATATATATATATATATATATATATATATATATATATATATATATCAAATTGAAGTCAACACTCAGACGCGACAGGCTTTTTTATGCTAGACGCAATCTTCAGTCTGCGAGTGTTGAATTTATCTCGACAATTTATATATATGGGTCACTGGTGTATTGTGGGTAATCTATTCTGGCGGTTATTTTGGCGGGAGTGGCTTTAATTATTATTTATTTATTTGTTGGGGTTAATTTATTTTACTATTTTTCATTTTCATTTTTTTTCATATATATATATATATATATATATATATATATATATATATATATATATATATAATATTTGGTGAACATGAAATACATATAATCAGGTGGATGGAGAAAATCTGCATTAGAAAGACGAATGAACAAAGAAGAATTAAATAACACCGAGTTACCCCCATGCCTCGCTGGCACCGAATGCACAATAAAAATGATATATACTGGCGTTAGTTAAATCAAGGGTTCGGTTCGAAATTCTGATAACGACACCGTACGTTACACATTGACAATAAAGAGGCCTGTAAATACAACGACTCGTGCCTTGTAACTATGCCAAGCACAATGAAGGAGTCAGTTCGAATAAATCAGTTTAAAATAATAAATATCCTCATTTAATAAAGTCAGAAAAATGAACGAAAGTGCAAGTCAAGAATGTTATCTATTTATCTGCGCATGCGCATGCAGCCGGGAATGAAGGAAAATTGAAGTCGATAAATTATGCTATATTTCGACATTAATTTTAACTGAACGGCATATTTATCATTTTCTTCTATTACCTTCTACCATTTTTATACAACTTCATAATTTCACCTTCCTACTGCCACTTGCAGATTATTTTCCGGACACTGAATTTTGGAGGATATTTTGAAAAGATGAGAATAAATGATAAAATAACATAGAAGATGATGAATAAGTTAACATTTCTGAGACAAGGTGTAACTGTCTTTGCATGTTCATGAACGAAACAGAAATAATAGCTCTATTTTGATAGAATATTACGCTCCCTTACTTAAATAATTCTGGTTCCTTTTGGTCGATTCTTCTTTCAATTGGAACACGACTTATTCGAATGAAGAAGACGACTCTTTCCAATACACTCACTTCATGCATCATCTTTAGCAGTTACTAGTGGTTCAATTCGTTTATCTAACGATATATTCCATACACGCTGTTGTAAACTATTCAATTTTCATCGCCTATCGCAATTTCTTCGAGAACAATAGACTTTCATCACATCTAATTAGCCAATGTTACAAATAAAAATGTTCCAGTGCGTTTTTCACTAAAATTATTTGAAATACACATACCTAAGCGACAAATTTAACGAAGCTGAAGGAAATGTTTTTCCACAGGTGATTTAGATATTTTGAGTGTGTGATGATTACCTTTCACTTTTTAAAAAGTGATTGAACCTTATCAACCATTACCGCTGAGCATCATTTAATGATACACCTTTGAAAAAAATCGATTTTTTTGGTAAATTTATTAAAAAATGTTTATGCGTTTTAGTCAAATAGTTCTCTCTCGTTCTCTCTCTCCTTCTCTCGAAAGAAAGTGAGAAAGAAAAATATAGCAAATGATAGCGAAAATCGTTTCTCCTAAGCTATGATTGAGTACAGTTTATAAATTAGACACAATAACAACAAGGGTAATACATAAGACAAAACGATTGTGACAATATAATTTAAGGAAGATTATGTAACAGATAAAAGATTCGTTCCATCTCAAAACGAGAAATTTTACCTTTTCCTTTAAAGAAACATTTTGGCTTGTCTTTGACATATTTTGCGTCTTAGTTATATTCCATGCGTGATAAACGCGATCATGTATCCTTCGATACATGACTGACTTTTACTCGCACAAACGCCCTACATACAATTAAAACATTAATATATATATATATATATATATATATATATATATATATATATATATATATATATATATATATATATATATATATATATCTTTGTCTTTATGGCGGGACGCTATTAAATACTATTTAAATATGACACTTTTGATACCATCTTATTTTGTCTAATATGTTTATGTTGGCATCAAATACAACAAAAGTAGATGCTATATTTTGGTATGAAATCTAATTACGTCACAGAGCCGTTTTAACTGTCGCCGAGTGGCTCTGTTCCGTATAAAACTGAATGAAAAAAATGATTATCATTGAGTGCTGAATAATTATGACCTTGTGCCAGAATAGGCTACGCTAAATAAATCTAAATAAATTTGTCAGCTCTCTACCGGGTGATTGAAAAGTAACTCCCTAATTTATGTATGTGTGACTTTTTTCCTTTGGGGTTGATTGAAGGAGCAAGTCTACTATACCAAACCTAAACACTGGAAGAACTTGAAGGGCAAATACAAGAAGTTATGCCTTTCCTACAACAAAGGTTCCTGGTGATATCAGTTGATGCAATTCCTGGTTTGTTTGAGAAGCTGGTAACAAAAGCTGGTGGCCATATCGAATTTTAAATAAAACCTCATACTAAACGTTCTCTATTACTCACCAGAGAGAACCCTTCCTTAGAATGTCTGACGCTCAACTCCACGAGAGCACCTCTTTGCGATTGCTCGGTCTCACATTGTCTGCTGACCTGAGATGGAACGAATACATTGAGTCAATATCTTCGTCCACCGCAAGGGAAGTCGGCTCCCTGTGCCGCGCCAGGAAATTTTTCTCGCCGGAGTCGATCCTTCAAATGTACAAATCAACCATTCGCCCTTGCATGGAGTATTGCTGCCATATATGGTCTGGAGCCCCTTCTGTTTGTCTCAAGATCCTTGATAAAATCCAAAGACGGATATGCAATGTAATTGGCCCTGATCTGTCATCTCGTCTGCAGTCGCTCTCTCACAGTTGCTGAAGACATTAGGACAGTATACTCCAGCGAGCGAAATAAAGGATTCACTTAGACATTCCAACCACCTGAAAATGGCCGGTGCGTACAACGGCCGAAACGTTGTGATAAATATGGCAACAAAGATGAGGATGATAGTGTCGGAGTTAGCTCCCTCTCAGTTCCTTAATCCTTCAACAGGGGTCTCTCTCCCCTGGCTATAAATACTGGCTAACCCTTCGCCTCGATCTCTCTTTTCCACTTAGGCGTTGGGCCGCCACCTCACGTGAAGGTGAGGTAAATCTCTCTAACACCAATATGTGACCTCTCACAGATACAGCGTTTCCAAAATTCTGGGAACGCGCTAAGAACAATACACGTACGTACGAACACTCACAACACACACATAATTTCTCCATACAAACTCTATGTAACTGTCTATGTCTTTGTTTAACTTGTTTTGTTATTAATATATATTTGTTTACACATATATATCGGTCTTGTTTGTTGCCTCCCTCTGGCTTTTTTACAAATACTTTCTGCTACGATGAGCTGCTTTCGCTCGTTCCCAGACTTCATGAATTTAAGCGTTCAATGAGGCTGGCATCTCGATCTCACTCTTTCACTGTCGAAGCTGTTAAAGGTAGCCGTATCTTCTACTCCAATAGCTTCATGTCTCGCACCTCTCGCCTGTGGAAATCCCTCCCCTCTTCCTGTTTTCCTGATAGCTATAATCGCCAACTACTCAAATGTAATGTCAATCGACGTCTCCAGATACCCTGATCTATCCCCTATCCTTCTCTTCATCCTTTCCTCTATCACTCCTCTTTGCTCTTGCTCCAACTCTCTGTAACCCCTTGCGTGCTAGTGGCTTCCCGCCTTGCTTGGGGTGGAATGCTTAAAAAAACACTTTCCCCTCATATCCATTTCTTGTAAAAATTATACTTAATAAATAAATTATAAGTATTTTAAAATGGGAAGTTACATTTCAATCACCCTCTACCCAAGATAACCATTCTGTAACGCACGTATTCTAGTGAAATTATGCTTCGAGGTAAAGTGTCTTTCTTTGAGTATTTTCAAGGAAAGAAAAAAGCAATGAAGTAGCCATATTGCGTTTAGTCAGGATGATTAAAACGATCCGTCACGAAAGGCAAATTAGAATTTTTCAGAGCCTTTTCTGTTGTATTACGCTGGAGGGAAACAAATCCGTAATCGTTAATAATCAACAATATTATTATTTACTAAGATGAGCTTAGTTTGGCTTGAATTATGGGACATCCAGTAAGGATTCAACTGACTAATAATATTATATAGTCATATTCATTAACTAGACTAGCTTTATATCAGTTATCCAACGCTGAGGTACCCGAATATTATGCTTGTTATGTATTAATGATTAGATAACAAATAACACTTTTAAAAATGAAGTGAAGAGGCTCTAAATTGATGTCCAACGTATGTATCGTGCTGACTGCAACTAAAGTCGAGTAGAAATGGCATCCTTCAGTTCCAGTTGCCGCCAGAATAGTCAGCATCTTGTCAAAAGGATGTTTCTGTCCGCTTTTGACACTAAAACAAATGCTCAAAGATTACACCAACAGAATACATTTCAAGGAAGGGATTTCTGTATAAATACAGGTGATATAAGAAAATATTTGTATGTTCTCAAAAGTTACACTGGCAAAAAGAGATTTCCAGTCATTACATATTTTATTGTCTCTTTCTTCATGCTATACATTTTAGCCTTTTGCTACGGGAGATAAATTTATTTCTTGTCATTGTTGAAGATAAATGTTTGATACTTGTAAAACCCTTAATACTCAGGTAACGGGGCTACGAACTAAGGACAAAGAACGGAAATTGATTTAATATATCAATTACCATAATTCCCCATGTATAATACGCCTACCTTTTTAATACGCACCCCTAAAATTGTGCTGAAAGTGTGGGAAAATGCTTCTACTGACGCATAATAAGCACGCCTTGTTTGGTAATCAAACTCTATAATTAATACCTCGCCAATTTCATTACGGACAGCGTTTCCTAGTTTTATAAAAATGGTTTTAAACATAGAATAATATAATTCTAATTTAGTTTTATGATAAATTTTATTTTATTTTACATTTGTTGATATTTTTAGGTACATATGATTGTATTTGACATCCTTATGGTGTCGCAATCGCCGAATGTTAGTGTCAAATTGTCGTATGTTTGTGGTGAGTAACGATTTCGAAAGTGAAATCGACCTATGAAACGGCAATTTTTTCAAGACATTTTTGTAGCTGGGTATAATGCGCAACCCTAATTTTGCTTATTATTTTTTTTAGAAAAAAATGCGTATTATACATAGGGAATTACTGTATGTCTATTACAAAACTGAGACCAAGCAGTATATATTGAAATTTACTCAAATTATTTTGATTATTCAGCTTTGTAATGTTAAATATTTGAATAATCATAACTCAAAAGATGGCCGTATTTCTACAAAACGCTATCCACATTAATTTCGTTTCAAGTTTTACTTTTGCTGAAACAAAACTGTACGAGTAATGGCATCGGCTTTGTGGTTCACGTTGTTGCATATAAAGAAGGCAAAATACTGAAGAGCGGGTTTCTAGTTAGACAGCGACATGGTCTTCCTTTCGATGATTATATTTTTCTTCTTTCTTCTTACTGACTGAAATTCAGTAAATATCAAGACAGAAAAAAATATTCAGTATCTGTCTATATTTCTGAGATGAGGGATTATGCACACTATTTACATTATTCGGACTATTGTCCTCATATTTGTTGCCATATTTATTACAACGTTTCGGCCCTTTAGTATCTGTCTATATTTCTGAGATTAGGTATTATGTACACTATTTACATTATTCGGACTATTATTTTCATCTTTCTCGACATATTTATCACAACGTTTCGGCCTTTCAGTATCTGTCTATATTTCTGAGATGAGGTATTATGTACAATATTTACATTATTCGGACTATTGCCCTCATCTTTATCGCTATATTTATTACAACGTTTCGGCCTTTCAGTATCTGTCTATATTTCTGAGATGAGGTATTATGTACACTATTTACATTATTCGGACTATTGCCCTCATCTTTATCGCTATATTTATTACAACGTTTCGGCCTTTCAGTATCTGTCTATATTTCTGAGATGAGGTATTATGTACACTATTTACATTATTCGGACTATTATCCTCATCCTTGTCGCCATATTTATTACAACGTTTCGGTATTTCAGTATCTGTCTATATTTCTGAGATGAGGTATTATGTACACTATTTACATTGTTTGGACTATTGTCCTCATCTTTATCGACATATTTATCACAACCCTACGGCCTTCTTCAGGTAGTTGGAATGTCGAACTGAACCCTTTATTTCGCTCGCTGGGGTAGACTGTTCTAGTTCCACGTGCCATGTTTAATGGATGTCAGTTATCAGTTATTTCCTGTTCATTCCCCTCTTCAGATTCTCCACCACCTTAGCCAGGTATTGAACTCACACTCTTTTGGTGCTGTCATTGGATCTGACTAACACCTTTATTCACTATGCCATGTGTCTTTGTGGACATCTGTGTATGAATGTTTGGGTATTATATGCCTAATGCAATGATAACAGCAAAAATGGCAATATTAGCACTGGTAAAAAATGATTGCTGAAGACATTAGGACAGTATACTCCAGCGAGCGAAATAAAGGGTTCAGTTCGACATTCCAACCACCTGAAAATGGCCGGTGCGTACAACGGCCGAAACGTTGTGATAAATATGGCAACAAAGATGAGGATGATAGTGTCGGAGTTAGCTCCCTCTCAGTTACTTAATCCTTCAACAGGGGTCTCTCTCCCCTGGCTATAAATACTGGCTAACCCTTCGCCTCGATCTCTCTTTTCCACTTAGGCGTTGGGCCGCCACCTCACGTGAAGGTGAGGTAAATCTCTCTAACACCAATATGTGACCCCTCACAGATACAGCGTTTCCCAAATTCTGGGAACGCGCTAAGAACAATACACATACGTACGAACACTCACAACACACACATAATTTCTCCATAAAAACTCTATGTAACTGTCTATGTCTTTGTTTAACTTGTTTTGTTATTAATATATATTTGTTTACACATATATATCGGTCTTGTTTGTTTTCTTTGTCTTCTTTGGACTTAATTAAAGTCCAACATTCTCATGTAGCTGGACCTTTGCTGTCTACTGAAGAGTTCCTACCTCAATCGAGCGGGTTCTATTTATACTCATGCGGACATCACATCTGCTCCCTCCTTTGTATTCAGATTGTTTCCCTCTTCTTCCAAACTGCTGCCTGCACACCTTTGAGCTTTTCTTATATGGCGTTTTGTTCGTCTTAGGGTTATCTGCTTCTTCCTTCTCCTCGTCCTTGCTTTCTCTCTCATGTTCTATATTTTTCTGCCCCCCCAAGGTCGCCGTTGGAAGGGAAGTCGTCATCCCTTGGTTGTTGGCAAGTCCTGTCTTCGGGGATTCTTTTCATTTGTGATGTGTGTCGTAAAATAAGTTTGTCACCTCGCGTTATAATTGCAGATTCGCCTCTGCGTTCTTTTACTCTCCATGGTGTTGGGTGGTAAACTGGCGTTAGCTTGTTGTGATTACTTTGTTTAAGTAGTATGACATCTCCGGGTTCTATGTTAGTTTGTTTAGCTTTATCTTTCTGATCTGTGCGATCTTTCAATCTGTCTTTTCCTTTTTTGTCTTTTTGCCGCGCTGTTCTCCAAGCTTGGTTTTCAGGCCTCTTTTGTATTCCAGGTATGTTGATGTTTACGTCCCTACCCATGAGTAGCTTAGCTGTAGTTTCTCCCGTCATGGCATGTGGACTATTTCGGTAATACATTAGGAATTTTTCTAGATGTTTTCTCCAGTCCTTTCCTTCTGTGTTCATCGCCCGAATGGCTTTCAACATGGTTGCGAAGAACCGCTCTATCTCTCCATTAGCTTGGGGGTGATAAGGGGTTACCTTTCGGTGCTGGAAATTTTAACCTTCTGATATCTCTTCACATCTTCAACCCACGGTCCACTACAATAGTCCGAACAATGTAAACAGTGTAGATAGAAATTAAAAACGAAAATATGTAAATCCAAACATGAATAGAAATAAATATTAAAGGGATGCAGTGTAAAGAATATCTAACTGAAGTTCTATTAGAAAATCTGTATTTAGAAACAAGTGCTGTAAATCATAATCACTGCATTAATTTGTGCTAATGATGCAATAAATGTAAGCGAGTGAATGGCTTGAACAAATATGGAACTAGAGAACAAGGAATTACCTGAAGATCTTGGAAACCTATTTGGAAGGATGATGAAAGACATTAGGCCAAAAATAAAAAGGCAACAAGTGTTATATATGTTGTTAGAAAGCGTAGAAAATATCCAGAGACGAGGAAAATATTTTCCACATTAAATTATGTAAATGAAACTCAGCGTTTAATCACATGAAAAAAATACGTTTAGATAAGACATTTTCTTCCAATGAAAATTGTTTTTCCGGCAAGAATACAAATGGGGAAATATTGTTATTAATCTCAGAACATCCTTAAATGGCACAACTTATCTAAATCTGGAATCGGTCTTATATAATGAAATACATGAGTTAAAGAAAGAATGCATATGATCGTAGAAAGCCAGTGAAAAGAAACTGAGGTTCAAATGAAGATGATATATATTTATATAAATAAAAGACTTTGTGCATAGAATGCTAGAATATTTGCATCATTAGAATACAAGAATATTCTTTATTACAACGTTTCAGCCTTTCAGTATCTGTCTATATTTCTGAGGTGAGGTATTATGTACACTATTTACATTATTCGGACTATTGTCATATTTATTACTGCGTTTCGGTCGTTGTGCGCTCCGGCCTTCTTCATGTGGTTGGAATGACGAACTGAACCCTTTATCTCGCTCACTGGGGTAGACTGTCCTAGTACCATGTGCCATGTTTAATGGATGTCAGTTATCAGTTATCTCCTGTTAATCCCTCACCCCAAGTTCCCCACTGCCTTAACCGAGTATTAACTCTTTGGGTCCTGTCACTAGATCTAACTAACGCCTGTATCCACTCTGCCATGTGTCCTTGAGGAGTTAGTTAGATCCAGTGACAGGACCCAGAGAGTGTGAGTTCAATATCCTGTTAAGGCAGTGGAGAACTTTCAGATGCAAATTAACAGGAGATAACTGATAACTGACATCCATTAAACGTGGCACGTAGAACTAGAACAGTCTACCCCAGTGAGCGAAATAAAGGGTTCAGTTCGACATTCCAACCAATTGAAGTAAGCCGGAGCGTGCAACGGCCGAAACGTTGTAATAAATATAGCGACAAAGATGAGGACAATAGTCCGAATATTGTGAATAGTGTACAGAATTACTAAATGATGAAAATGAGATCTTTTAACTTTGGATCGCATTATTAGATACCCGCCTAAGCTTTGGTTGTAGAAACATATTTTATTCAGGGAAAAATGGGCGTCTCACGAGAAACTAAGTAATTAACCTCAGTTCCTCGTGAATCGAACTGGATGCTGACATATATGGCTTGTGTTCTTAGCTCAAGTAATACAGATTATTTAGATCTATTTTTACAACTACAATCTCTTGAGAAGCATCATATTCTGCATTATATCCAATCGAATTTACAATACGGTAGGAGAAATTCTAGCCATTTTCCGCTTCAGGAAGAAGCTATTTATTTCGCATACTTATCGGACCAAGATTAGTTGACATGCTTTTTGGAAGTTTTCGGTTAGGAAAAACTGATTTCCTTTGTCATTGTTGTCGGCATTAACATCACCGGTAATCTGGACGACTGACTTTAATATAATGCCATCCAGTGGGATTCAAATTGTGGATCACTTCCCCAGCATCTGAATATGAGGATAAGTGTAGTGTTAATTAAAGAAAAGGTTATTAACAATAAGCAAGAAACTATTTTCCTACGAAACTCAATACGAGGCAGTCGGTGTCGTTGGCTTTTGGGCTGATGGCGTCTTTGAATTCTTCATGAATTGTGTCCTTTATTTTTCAGACAGTAAGCATCTATTTTTCCTGTCAAAGTCTACTTTCTGACATACAGTGTCATTTACATTAGGTAGCCCCACTTCTAGCAGATAACAACTTTTCAACAGTCTATAGATAGAGTATTTAATTCCGGGTAAAATGTTTCGCGTATTTCTTGCTAGATAATTTTTTTCCTTCTCAGAGATGGTGTCTTTAACTTTCTATCAAATAGCGCCATTTATTTCTTAACCTTCTGTTTCTGATAAAGAGTATAATTTACTTCCTGAAAACTGATAATGTTCTTTTATGGCCGAGTGTGAACTCTACTTCCTTCTAGTTATTGCTTTTTTTATTATTTTCGAGTACTTTTCTCCATTCTCATGTCCTTGTAAAAATACGTGCAGTATTCAATGGGTACCAAATTGTTTTTTCAAATCTTGAATGGATTATTGTTGAACCACTTTTAATAAATCTAAATCCAAATTGGATTTTACTCAGAACAAATGACAGGATTCAAGCCGATAAAAAAATAAATAGATAGAATATTCAGTATCTGTCTATATTTCTTGAGGACACATGGTACAGTTGATAAAGGCGTTCGTGAGATCCAAGGACAGGACCCAGACAGTGTGAGTTCAATACCCGGTTAAGGCGTGGAGAACTTTCAGAGGGAAATTAACAGTGGATAACTGACATCTATTAAACATGGCACGTGGAACTACTCAGTGAGCGAAATAAAGGGTACAGTTCGACATTCCAACCACCTGAAGAAAGCCGGAGCGTACAACGGCCGAAACGTTGTCATTAATATGGTGACAAAGATGAGGATAATAGTCCGAATAATGTAAATAGGGTACATAATACCTCATCTCAGAAATATAGACAGATACTAAAAGGCCGAAACGTTGTAATAAATACGGGGACAAAGATGAGGATAATAGTCCGAATAATGTGAATAGTGTACATATATACCTCATCTCAGAAATATAGGCAGATACTGAAAGGCCGGAACGTTGTCATAAATATGGTGACAAAGATGAGGACAATAGTCCGAATAATATAAATAGTGTACATAATACCTAATCTCAGAAATATAGACAGATACTGAAAGGCCGAAACGTTTTAATAAATATGGCGACAAAGATGAGGACAATAGTCCGAATAATGTAAATAATGTAGATAGAATATTCTGCTGGAAAATCCTCCGGTTTATTTCACTTTTCCATGGATTTTCTGTCGAGCTGTCAACTCAATTCTTCAAAACATTCTCGATTATTAATATAATGTTACCAACGATGCTGAAGACATCAAGACGTTTTAAACCCTAAAAAGGGTAGCGACTATCAAACTCTTTCTTAAAATCGATTCAAGCCACAGACAGACGAATTTGCCGTCTTTGCAGCTTCGTATGCTGGTTTCGTCGATTAATAACTAATTCCTGTACTCGTCGGTTGTTTTCTGCAAAACCTTCCTTCTGGCAATGGTCCGTTGATGTCTAGATGTTGATATTCTTCCCAGATTATATCAGTAAACAGTTTTCACATAACAGACAAATTATATCGTAAGTTTTTTTCCCTTTGTTATAGTCTAATCATAACAAAGGAGAAAAGTTGCCATTTTTTTAACCCATCTCAACGCTCTTCGTTTAAGAAGAAAAAAAAAAAAAACTAAATGTTTTGAACTAAAACTAGGAACATTAAAAGCTCATCTTTTAGCAAAGTTATTTTCTTTCTCATTACGCGATCACTTGTCTCACACTCATAATGATACTATTCTTTTTCTGGGCTTGAAGATGCAGACCAGTTTTATGTAGCATCAGTAGATTTACCGGATTATGTCTTTTGCTTCCCATTAACGGAGAAAGTTTTCAATTTCGAGGTTATCGCTTTGGCTGCCTAATTAAGAGACTTGTAAACTCATTTAGAGAAACTCAAACCCATAAGATATAATATTAGACCCGGAAATGGAATAGCATTTTCTCATTATAGCGGTCAATGTGAGCATCATGTACTCGGTAGGTATAATAGAATTTATTTTGATTTTGATGGTTACAGATTCTCAACGAAGCAGACTACAGAAGAAGCAGGGTAGCGACTATCAAACTCTTTCTTAAAATCGATTCAAGCCACAGACAGACGAATTTGCCGTCTTTGCAGCTTCGTATGCTGGTTTCGTCGATTAATAACTAATTCCTGTACTCGTCGGTTGTTTTCTGCAAAACCTTCCTTCTGGCAAGAAGCAGGTGTTTGTCATCATCAACTGTAGTTTGAGGATGCGACTACCGTAATCGAGACGGCTGATTTCTTGTCGGTTGGAACAGGATATATTCAGTGTTATGACAGATTTCTATCTCCCTGGATATCCGAAGGCTTGAGTGACGATGGTTATTCTCACTAAAAGAACGGAGAAAAAGAAAACAGTGGCAGACATAAAAAATAATGTGGAAATTATTGTATGATTGGAATTTTTAACGGAAATAAATAAGCTGAATATTTGATGAGAAATATTCTTTATTGGTTTGAAAATGATTGTCGTAATAATTCTTGTTATTAGGATGATAGAAATGCAATAAAAAGATTTCTTATTAGGAAGTTTTTGTGGAATAGACTATTCGTTTTTTGTTTCTGTCTATATTTCCAAGATGAGGTATTGTCATTATTTACACTGTTTGCCGTTTAACATTCTTGCATCGATGCAAAGACTTACGACTCATACCTTTACGTTTGGCACCAAGGCTTCCGGTCGATTCAGGAAGAACCAGTCTGATCATAGAAAAAGTAGGACACGTCCTTGTCCGAGAAAGAATTCAGTACAACCGTTAGATAAATCAAAAACTGTCAATCTGTATTCTCACAGAGTCTTGTAGAAACCAAATTCTACATTATTCCGATACCCAAAAATAGGTTTCTCAGATCTGTGTAAAAAGTAGATCACAGAACCCTTTCAACTTTATATACTTTCAAAAAGATCTCGAGCCCTCATTGGTTAATAGATATACAAGTAGGCGTGGCTATCCACCCACGCTTAACTAATTGTTACAGCTAGTAACTGAAATCCAAGTTCGCGCCAAATCTCTGTGAGCCAGCCACCTGAAGCAAATAAAAACAGAAACTCATTCACACTCGCCAGTGAGAATTTTGTCTTCATCAATTGAATTGCAACTAAACTTCACGTCACACAATCTTGAGTTTTTCGTAGAGTCGAACATTATACAACTCACCAAAACTCACCACTGAACTCTATTCCCATTCACTCATCAAAATCTTTACGCAGAAGTTAAACAAATTCCTGCTAACAAATCAACTTTATTTCTCAACATTCGAGAAAATGATATTACACAAAACAATCAAAGGTAGATAACTTCTTTGATCACAAAATTGCATTCAACTTTACAAACATTTACTACTTACATGAACAGTAAATTCTTAAATGTAAATTTTTCTCTTGCAATTAATTTACAGAATCTTCAATAACAGATCCTAACAAACATCCTTTTAAATTAGGACTCATTAAGAAATTTAATCTTTCACCAAACTTGAGTTTAACATAAATTAAACTAACAAGAGTCACCTAAAAAATCGACTACATTTTTGTAAAATATTTTCATTACAAAAATATATTGAAAATTACGTTATTCAAATATTTGCCTTTTGTCTTTTATCACAAATGTTTCTTGTTGTTTTCTCTTGTTGTTTTTGCATTTTGCTTCACATATTCGTAGAGTAAAATATTGTATGGATCAAATCAATCCATACAATTTTTACTCTACGTCAGCACCATTAAATAAATGATAACCACCAAACTTTACACTACAAGCTCAAGGCCTTCTTTAACAGATTTACCAACGAAGACCGAAAGAGGGTCCAGCGTGATCGGGACAAATCCTTCAGACACAAATTCGATGTAGTCAAGGCTCGCCAATTACAGAAATTGAACAGATTGAACAATCAGATGACACACAAGGTCCGTCACCCCTCCAGAGAAGGCAGTAATCAACATCAGTCAGCACCAGCTGAGTGGTTCCGAGGAATCATTACAGAACAAGGGTCTCAACAACAAATTTTAATAAAATGCTAAAAATGGTTACTGAGACGTCAGGTTTAGAAGTTCCAAAAATTCATACATTGATGTCCTCAAAAAAACATGGCTCAGTGGATAAACGGGTTGGCTGAATCCAGTGACTTGACCCAGTGAGTTGTGAGTTCAATACCTGGCTAATGCAGTAGTGAACAAAAACTTTGAAAGATGAGTTAAAAGGGAGATAAATGATACTGAGATATCCGGAAGAGGCATGGCACGTAGAAATAGAACAATCTACACCCGTGGACGAAATAAAGGGCTCGTTTCGGGATTGCAATCGCCTGTGGAAGACAGAAGCGTATATGGCAACGAAGTTGTTTTTTGTTATTTAAAAAGTGATAACCTTTTGTAAAAAAAAAGGTGCATAAATTTGGGAAGATGAATGTTGAGTAGGTGACAATATCTTCGAACCATGAAGTTGTTCAATGAATCCATAATAAAATTAATCTTTATTAAAACGCAGGTGAATTTTCGCAGGTGAATATAATGAATGTCGATATAAGTGTTACTGATGGAAATTAACCATAATTTTATTGAATATATTACACATTTTTCGTGTAAAGTTTAATGCATTATTGGAATTTAGGAATCAATTTTTTTAAAGTAAATATTATAATTAAATTATAAATCCTAATTGTTAGGGACTTTTCATTTTGTGAAGGCAATCAATTTCTTCATTTTGTGAAGGCAGTCAATCTATTTTGTGAAGGCAGTCAATCTCTTCATTTTGTGAAGGCAGTCAATCTCTTCATTTTGTGAAGGCAGTCAATCTCTTCTGTGCTGTAGGACAAGTGATTGAATGGTGGGTTATCACAAGTATTTATTGGGATAGGGTTTAGCTAAATTCCCCAGGTCATGGATATATATGAAAATAGCGTAAATGGACGAAGTGCAGCAATAGGCCCTCAGTATCTCCGTTCATGTCCAAGTGTGGGTGTATTTAACACGTTAACCTGTAAAGTGTTAACGAAATGAGAAGCACCCGTGAAGCAGAAAGAACTTTGGTAATGGTGTACTACCAGAGAATTTGTGCAGTGTTACATAATTTATTGATTTTAAATGATTTTGTAATTAGCGGTGAGATAGGAAAATCAAGACTAACTGATCATGTATGGAGGGAAAGAGGTAGTCATTAATCCTTGTGGAATTAAGTCAAAATACTGGAGCGAAAGGAAGACTGGAGAGTCAAGCTATGTGGGCCTCCTTAGAAGGCCTAGCGTATAAATAAATACGATATGGGAGCCATTAAGAGAGAAAGAAAGAGAAGTGACAGCGAACCCTCAAAGAGTAGCAGCTGCGGTAAAACATCAGTGAACGCAGCCAAGCGTGACACGTGGAACCAAGATCTTCACTCAGAACTGTACAACACTAGTGGATTAAAGCGTGATTCGTGAGGTTGATGACATAGTAATTGCGAGTTCAATCCCTGAGCCCAGCACTGTGTACGCAAACTCAGTGGAAATGGAGCGAGAAATAACCGATCAGTACAAAATGGACGTAGACAGCGGAAGGTAAACATTCTACGCCCAAAAGATCAACTAAAAGGCGAAATTCGCCGACGGTTTTTTTTCTCGATCTGACATGCCCTGATGAAGTCCAGAGGGCATACCTACTGACCGTTTTGTGATAGCAACACCAAATGTAAATAATGATAACTCCTCATCCAAGAACTAAGAAGAAATAATTTTGTAATTTTTGAGCTGATGAATTAAAAGAGAAATTGTAATGATTGTAGTTTTCTGATAAGGATATTAAAATAAGAATACCAAGGTTGCTACTGTTATGACAAGAATCTATTTAAAGAGGTATATTAATTTAAAGAAGTATATTAATTTAAAGAGGTATATTAATCTAAAGAGGTATATTGATGTAAATCATGCCTGAATGGGCTGAGAAGAAAGATAAGTTCAGATTTTACAAGAATATACTTAAAGAGAAATAATAAGGGGAAGATCCTCGAATGGGTGAAGTTAAAAAATAAGAGGAGATTTTTATGACCAGAATATATTGAAAGAGAAATATTAAGTGAAGAGATACCCGAGTGGGTGAAGTTAAACGATAAGAGGAGGTTTTATGACCAGAATATATTGAAAGAGAAATATTAAGTGAAGAGATACCCGAATGGGTGAAATTAAAAGATAAGAGGAGATTTTTATGACCAGAATATATTGAAAGAGAAATATTAAGTGAGAGATACCCGAATGAGGGAAGTTAAACGATAAGAGGAGGTTTTATGAGCAGAATATATTGAAAGAGAAATATGAAGTGAAGAGATACCCGAATGGGTGAAGTTAAAAGATAAGAGGAGATTTTATGACCAGAATATATTGAAAGAGAAATATTAAGTGAAGAGATACCCGAATGGGTGAAGTTAAAAGATAAGAGGAAATTTTATGACCAGAATATATTGAAAGAGAAATATTAAGTGAAGAGATACCCGAATGGGTGAAGTTAAAAGATAAGAGGAGATTTTATGACCAGAATATATTGAAAGAGAAATATTAAGTGAAGAGATACCCGAATGGGTGAAGTTAAAAGATAAGAGGAGATTTTATGACCAGAATATATTGAAAGAGAAATATTAAGTGAAGAGATACCCGAATGGGTGAAGTTAAAAGATAAGAGGAAATTTTATGACCAGAATATATTGAAAGAGAAATATTAAGTGAAGAGATACCCGAATGGGTGAAGTTAAAAGATAAGAGGAAATTTTATGACCAGAATATATTGAAAGAGAAATATTAAGTGAAGAGATACCCGAATGGGTGAAGTTAAAAGATAAGAGGAGATTTTATGACCAGAATATATTGAAAGAGAAATATTAAGTGAAGAGATACCCGAATGGGTGAAGTTAAAAGATAAGAGGAGATTTTATGACCAGAATATATTGAAAGAGAAATATTAAGTGAAGAGATACCCGAATGGGTGAAGTTAAAAGATAAGAGGAAATTTTATGACCAGAATATATTGAAAGAGAAATATTAAGTGAAGAGATACCCGAATGGGTGAAGTTAAAAGATAAGAGGAAATTTTATGACCAGAATATATTGAAAGAGAAATATTAAGTGAAGAGATACCCGAATGGGTGAAGTTAAACGATAAGAGGAAATTTTATGACCAGAATATATTGAAAGAGAAATATTAAGTGAAGAGATACCCGAATGGGTGAAGTTAAAAGATAAGAGGAGATTTTATGACCAGAATATATTGAAAGAGAAATATTAAGTGAAGAGATACCCGAATGGGTGAAGTTAAAAGATAAGAGGAAATTTTATGACCAGAATATATTGAAAGAGAAATATTAAGTGAAGAGATACCCGAATGGGTGAAGTTAAAAGATAAGAGGAAATTTTATGACCAGAATATATTGAAAGAGAAATATTAAGTGAAGAGATACCCGAATGGGTGAAGTTAAACGATAAGAGGAAATTTTATGACCAGAATATATTGAAAGAGAAATATTAAGTGAAGAGATACCCGAATGGGTGAAGTTAAAAGATAAGAGGAAATTTTATGACCAGAATATATTGAAAGAGAAATATTAAGTGAAGAGATACCCGAATGGGTGAAATTAAAAGATAAGAGGAGGTTTTATGAGCAGAATATATTGAAAGAGAAATATTAAGTGAAGAGATACCCGAATGGGTGAAGTTAAAAGATAAGAGGAGGTTTTATGACCAGAATATATTGAAAGAGAAATATTAAGTGAAGAGATACCCGAATGGGTGAAGTTAAAAGATAAGAGGAAATTTTATGACCAGAATATATTGAAAGAGAAATATTAAGTGAAGAGATACCCGAATGGGTGAAGTTAAACGATAAGAGGAGGTTTTATGACCAGAATATATTGAAAGAGAAATATTAAGTGAAGAGATACCCGAATGGGTGAAGTTAAAAGATAAGAGGAAATTTTATGACCAGAATATATTGAAAGAGAAATATTAAGTGAAGAGATACCCGAATGGGTGAAGTTAAAAGATAAGAGGAGATTTTATGACCAGAATATATTGAAAGAGAAATATTAAGTGAAGAGATACCCGAATGGGTGAAGTTAAAAGATAAGAGGAAATTTTATGACCAGAATATATTGAAAGAGAAATATTAAGTGAAGAGATACCCGAATGGGTGAAGTTAAAAGATAAGAGGAAATTTTATGACCAGAATATATTGAAAGAGAAATATTAAGTGAAGAGATACCCGAATGGGTGAAGTTAAAAGATAAGAGGAGATTTTATGACCAGAATATATTGAAAGAGAAATATTAAGTGAAGAGATACCCGAATGGGTGAAGTTAAAAGATAAGAGGAGATTTTATGACCAGAATATATTGAAAGAGAAATATTAAGTGAAGAGATACCCGAATGGGTGAAGTTAAAAGATAAGAGGAAATTTTATGACCAGAATATATTGAAAGAGAAATATTAAGTGAAGAGATACCCGAATGGGTGAAGTTAAAAGATAAGAGGAGATTTTATGACCAGAATATATTGAAAGAGAAATATTAAGTGAAGAGATACCCGAATGGGTGAAGTTAAAAGATAAGAGGAAATTTTATGACCAGAATATATTGAAAGAGAAATATTAAGTGAAGAGATACCCGAATGGGTGAAGTTAAAAGATAAGAGGAGATTTTATGACCAGAATATATTGAAAGAGAAATATTAAGTGAAGAGATACCCGAATGGGTGAAGTTAAAAGATAAGAGGAAATTTTATGACCAGAATATATTGAAAGAGAAATATTAAGTGAAGAGATACCCGAATGGGTGAAGTTAAAAGATAAGAGGAAATTTTATGACCAGAATATATTGAAAGAGAAATATTAAGTGAAGAGATACCCGAATGGGTGAAGTTAAAAGATAAGAGGAGATTTTATGACCAGAATATATTGAAAGAGAAATATTAAGTGAAGAGATACCCGAATGGGTGAAGTTAAACGATAAGAGGAGGTTTTATGACCAGAATATATTGAAAGAGAAATATTAAGTGAAGAGATACCCGAATGGGTGAAGTTAAAAGATAAGAGGAAATTTTATGACCAGAATATATTGAAAGAGAAATATTAAGTGAAGAGATACCCGAATGGGTGAAGTTAAACGATAAGAGGAGGTTTTATGACCAGAATATATTGAAAGAGAAATATTAAGTGAAGAGATACCCGAATGGGTGAAGTTAAAAGATAAGAGGAAATTTTATGACCAGAATATATTGAAAGAGAAATATTAAGTGAAGAGATACCCGAATGGGTGAAGTTAAAAGATAAGAGGAGATTTTATGACCAGAATATATTGAAAGAGAAATATTAAGTGAAGAGATACCCGAATGGGTGAAGTTAAAAGATAAGAGGAAATTTTATGACCAGAATATATTGAAAGAGAAATATTAAGTGAAGAGATACCCGAATGGGTGAAGTTAAAAGATAAGAGGAAATTTTATGACCAGAATATATTGAAAGAGAAATATTAAGTGAAGAGATACCCGAATGGGTGAAGTTAAACGATAAGAGGAGGTTTTATGACCAGAATATATTGAAAGAGAAATATGAAGTGAAGAGATACCCGAATGGGTGAAATTAAAAGATAAGAGGAGATTTTTATGACCAGAATATATTGAAAGAGAAATATTAAGTGAGAGATACCCGAATGAGGGAAGTTAAACGATAAGAGGAGGTTTTATGAGCAGAATATATTGAAAGAGAAATATTAAGTGAAGAGATACCCGAATGGGTGAAGTTAAAAGATAAGAGGAGATTTTATGACCAGAATATATTGAAAGAGAAATATTAAGTGAAGAGATACCCGAATGGGTGAAATTAAAAGATAAGAGGAAATTTTATGACCAGAATATATTGAAAGAGAAATATTAAGTGAGAGATACCCGAATGAGGGAAGTTAAACGATAAGAGGAGGTTTTATGAGCAGAATATATTGAAAGAGAAATATTAAGTGAAGAGATACCCGAATGGGTGAAGTTAAAAGATAAGAGGAGATTTTATGACCAGAATATATTGAAAGAGAAATATTAAGTGAAGAGATACCCGAATGGGTGAAATTAAAAGATAAGAGGAAATTTTATGACCAGAATATATTGAAAGAGAAATATTAAGTGAGAGATACCCGAATGAGGGAAGTTAAACGATAAGAGGAGGTTTTATGAGCAGAATATATTGAAAGAGAAATATTAAGTGAAGAGATACCCGAATGGGTGAAGTTAAAAGATAAGAGGAGATTTTATGACCAGAATATATTGAAAGAGAAATATTAAGTGAAGAGATACCCGAATGGGTGAAGTTAAACGATAAGAGGAGGTTTTATGACCAGAATATATTGAAAGAGAAATATGAAGTGAAGAGATACCCGAATGGGTGAAATTAAAAGATAAGAGGAGATTTTTATGACCAGAATATATTGAAAGAGAAATATTAAGTGAGAGATACCCGAATGAGGGAAGTTAAACGATAAGAGGAGGTTTTATGAGCAGAATATATTGAAAGAGAAATATTAAGTGAAGAGATACCCGAATGGGTGAAGTTAAAAGATAAGAGGAGATTTTATGACCAGAATATATTGAAAGAGAAATATTAAGTGAAGAGATACCCGAATGGGTGAAGTTAAAAGATAAGAGGAAATTTTATGACCAGAATATATTGAAAGAGAAATATTAAGTGAAGAGATACCCGAATGGGTGAAGTTAAAAGATAAGAGGAGATTTTATGACCAGAATATATTGAAAGAGAAATATTAAGTGAAGAGATACCCGAATGGGTGAAGTTAAAAGATAAGAGGAAATTTTATGACCAGAATATATTGAAAGAGAAATATTAAGTGAAGAGATACCCGAATGGGTGAAATTAAAAGATAAGAGGAGATTTTTATGACCAGAATATATTGAAAGAGAAATATTAAGTGAAGAGATACCCGAATGGGTGAAGTTAAACGATAAGAGGAGGTTTTATGACCAGAATATATTGAAAGAGAAATATTAAGTGAAGAGATACCCGAATGGGTGAAGTTAAAAGATAAGAGGAGATTTTATGACCAGAATATATTGAAAGAGAAATATTAAGTGAAGAGATACCCGAATGGGTGAAATTAAAAGATAAGAGGAGGTTTTATGACCAGAATATATTGAAAGAGAAATATTAAGTGAAGAGATACCCGAATGGGTGAAGTTAAAAGATAAGAGGAGGTTTTATGACCAGAATATATTGAAAGAGAAATATTAAGTGAAGAGATACCCGAATGGGTGAAGTTAAAAGATAAGAGGAGGTTTTATGACCAGAATATATTGAAAGAGAAATATTAAGTGAAGAGATACCCGAATGGGTGAAGTTAAAAGATAAGAGGAGGTTTTATGACCAGAATATATTGAAAGAGAAATATTAAGTGAAGAGATACCCGAATGGGTGAAATTAAAAGATAAGAGGAGATTTTTATGAGCAGAATATATTGAAAGAGAAATATTAAGTGAGAGATACCCGAATGAGGGAAGTTAAACGATAAGAGGAGGTTTTATGACCAGAATATATTGAAAGAGAAATATTAAGTGAAGAGATACCCGAATGGGTGAAGTTAAAAGATAAGAGGAAATTTTATGACCAGAATATATTGAAAGAGAAATATTATGGAAAACGTTGCTGGAATGGACAGATTAAAAGATAAGTAAAGATTTTAATGTGAAACAAATTTTTATGTATGAAAATGAAATGTTGATGTTTTAATTTTAGTAATTTAAAAGAAATTTATTTTGGAATGTTTAATTAAAAGTTTTATTTTCAAAATAAATAGTTTATAAAAATTCTACAAAAGTTGTTTGACCACATGTGTGTAATGTTCGGATATTAAGTAAAATAACTTTGGAAAGGTCTCAATGTATATGGATGAATAAACGAAATAAGAAAGAATAGGAAAAATAAAATGAGTTTTCTATATGTTCTAGATTTGCGTGAACCTGAAAAAAGAATGAAAACAATGCAATTGGTTTCATTTAATTAGACATGATCCCTAATGATGCTGTGATGTTATATTAAATTCCCATTCTTGAATAATTCTGAATTCTTTTCGTTGAATACTGCATTAGAACAGTACCTGTACGAATCAATTGTACGGTTCTCAAGAATGAATGCGTATATATATATATATATATATATATATATATATAATTATTTATTTGAATATTACAACATAAATATGTTATAAAATCACGACAAAAGTAGCCATATATATATATATATATATATATATATATATATATATATATATATATATATAGAGAGAGAGAGAGAGAGGGAGAGAGAGAGATAATTCTTTTTGATGAAAGTAGACCTTTGATATGGTTCGCCATGATGCATTTCGCTTGCGCCATAACATCTCGCGTTTCACAATGTATTAAAGTAAAGGAAAACTTCAACGAAACTTGAATGTTCCGTTAAAGTGTTTGTAAAGTGGAACACTTAAATAGAATTTAATGAAACCTTTGCTTGTGTGAATGTCACATTTTACAGCACGTAGGAAAAGCAAGCTCCGGTTGATGGCTTTCATCGCTTCATTTCGATATTATCGCTATGCTGGCTATTACTTACATTGTAGAGCGTTTATTATCAAATAATATATATATATATATATATATATATATATATATATATATATA
Source organism: Acanthosepion esculentum (assembly GCA_964036315.1). Lineage (NCBI taxonomy): Eukaryota > Metazoa > Mollusca > Cephalopoda > Sepiida > Sepiidae > Acanthosepion > Acanthosepion esculentum. The sequence continues at coordinate 8,166,458 of OZ038480.1, forward strand.
TATATATATATATATATATTTATATATATATATATATATATATATATACATACACACACACACAGACATATATATATATATATATATATATACACACACACAGACACATATACATATATATATATATATATAGATAGATATATCTTATCGGTATCAAACTCATCTGGTATACCCGACTGTGGAGCATCATTCAGTAAAGAATTCTGCATAAATCTTAGCAAACCAATTTTGGCGTAGGCAAACATGCACACCATCTTCGTAAATTGTATATATTTTTTGCATTTGTGTTGTATTTTCCCTTTTCTTCAAATAACAAAATATCATGTGTTTTGGTCATTTTGTTTAATATTCAATTCTAAGAATCAATAAACGGTGATAACATATTTTTTTAATGTAAAAGGCTGAACGTTGATTTGATAAGTGTTACAATGGAGTAAAAAAAACGAACAATTTTGGAATGAAATTAGTAAAATCCGAATGCCCCTCAAAAATCTACCATAAACAGAACAATGTTTTTAACCAACCCGATTGTATTATACTGATGAGACTAAAACATATATTGTAATGTAATCATAAATCACATTGTGAAATTTGTTTTAACTGACTTTTGAATAAGAGGTTTAAAAATTATTTGACTCATTTATTCATTATCAAGTTGGTTCTGTCATAAAGCCTATTGGCATCCGTGCTAATAATTAACTGTGCGACGAACGATCACTTTCATCTTATTTCGTTATAAAAATTTCATTAGCAAGATTTCTTATATATATTAACAGTATTACTCGCTTTAATATTGTTTACCCCGAAGATCCGCTTAGGTGAAACCTAGGTAAGTTTGCCTGGCTCGTTAGGATTTCTTCTAATCTATCTATCTATCTATCTATCTATCTATCTATCTATCTATCTATCTATCTATCTATCTATCTATCTATCTCTTGAAACTTGACTAATGCATGGAATAATAATGCAAACACAAAATGTAGTTAGAATAAAATGTATTGAAACAAGAAAGTGTACACAATATTTACATATAGTCTTTTGTATATTCCTGGGAAGACCGTTCCTGGAGAATGTGTTGACTAAGTCGCAGTCGGGCAGAGTCTCTAGTTGGATCTCTTGATTCGCCTCCCTGTCTTCCAGTAGCAACCATATTTATATCGTCGGTACTCCGCTATGCAAATTAGGTGGATCCTACCACAACACCCCCTCCCAAGCCTTGGAATCCCTTTTGGATTTCAAACTGGCTTCCTATATGGAATGATGATTATGGTTATTTATTTGTAGATCCCCTTTGCATACTTCATATGTATATGTCAATCTGCTTAATTTTAATATCTTTTCCGTTTTGGATTCACGTCCAATGGGTCCGTGAACTTTCGTTTCCTACCGGATGTTCTCGGTTCAGGCGCACTCTGCAGAGGTTCTACTTGAAAAATATTATACATTACATCAATGGGATCTTCCTCCTCATCCGGTATACTCTCTTCATGCTCTAGAACGTAACATTTTTTGAGTTGGTTCTGGTGCCTTTTATGAGTATTCTTCGGCCCTTTTATTATGTAAATCAGGTCACCGATTCTCTTGTCCACTATGCCTCGCTCCCAGAACTCAACGTTGTTTCTGTAGCACTTGAAAAACACCTTCTCTCCGGCGGTGTATATTTTTCTAGCTGTATACATAGTGTTCTTTACTCTATTTCTTCCTGGCAAAAGCTTGTCAAACACTGACTTAATTTTCCTAGCGAACATTAGTTCAGCTGGTGCCATGTTTGATTGTGTTCTCTGGTTTGGCGTGATTCTGTATACTTGTAGGAATTGCTGAAGCGCCTTTTCCGTTGGAACTCCTGAGGCTTTCTTCAGAGCGCGCTTTAACGTATCGACAAATCTTTCTGCGAGTCCATTGGATCTCGGATGATACGGCGGCGTCGTTATGTGGCTAATCTGATATAACTCACAAAATTCCTTAAATTCTTCAGAAGTGAATTGTGTACCATTGTCACTCACAATACACTCTGGCACACCGAACCGTGCAAATAGTTCATGCAAAAAAGTTGTTGTGGTATTGGACGTAGGCTTTTTGCAGCGTAGTACTTCCGGCCATTTTGTAAAACTATCTACCACTATTAAGTAGTAATAATCTCCTACTGGACCAGCGAAATCAATGTGTAATCTTGTCCACGGATGATCCGTCTTGGGCCATGGTTTGTGTACTATAGGTGGTGCCTTAGCTGCTAACGCACACCCTTTACATCGATGAACCATGTTTTCGATATCCACATCCATTCCTTTCCAATATACAAAGCTTCGCATTAAGCTTTTTGTTCTATTAATCCCCGGGTGACCCATATGAAAGTCCCGTAGGATTCTTTTCTGCAACTTTTTTGGTACTACTACTCTCTCACCATATAATAAAATTCCGTCACACATTGAATAAATCTCCTGCACTTTTTGGTCATTTGCTACCATTTTGCTTTTTATTTCTAAAATGAAATCATCGCTTTCAGCTTCTTTTTTGATTTCCTTTGATGTAACCGGTAGCTCTCTTACAATGTTGTTTACCATGCTTTTCACCTCATAATCTGGTCTGATAATTGCAATAATTGATTCTTCGAATCTTTCTTCTTGACTCGGTACGAGTCTTGATAAAGTATCCGCATGAATTATATTTTTGGATGACAGGTGCTTTATGTGAAAATCATAATTGAGAAGAATGGTTCCCCATCTTAACAGTCGATTTGCCGTGTAAACGGGTAACCCTTTCTTTGAACCAAAAATAGTGATCAGAGGTTTATGATCCGTTTCTAACATAAAATGTCTGCCGTAGATGTATCTATGAAATTTTGTTATGGCAAAAATGATACTCAGCTCCCCTTTTTCTATCTGTGAATAACTTCGCTCTCCTGGGAGTAATGCTCTCGAAGCATGCGCAATCGGTTTTCTAGAACCATCTGGCATTATGTGTTGAATACACGCTCCTACCCCGTGTGAACTAGCGTCACTTGCCACTACAATATCAAGTTTAGGATTGTAATGGGTTAAAAAGAGGTCGGACGTAAGCATTTTCTTTATTTCATCAAAGGCTTTCTGACATTCTACCGTCCATTCCCATGCCTTGTCTTTTTTCAGTAGTTCATTCAACGGAGCTCTTAGATTGTACATTCCTTTAATGAACACTTGATAATAGTTTGCGAGCCCCAGAAAACTCTGTAGTGTCGCCACGTTAGTGGGCGTCGGCATGTCTCTAATCGCAATGGACCTTTCCGGATCTGGAAATCTGCCATTTTTGTTGATTATGTGACCTAAATACTTAATTTCCTCCAAACTAAATTCGCACTTTGATTCTTTGACTTTAAATCCAAAGTCCTGAATCTTTTTAAATACTTGATTGAGGTGCTCTCGATGTTCGTCGACGTTTGCACTCCTTACTATGATGTCATCTAAGTAGGCACACGCAAAGTCTAAATAATTCAACATGACGTCCATAGCTTGTTGAAAAATGGCAGGTGCCACTTTAATACCAAAAGGAAACCTGTTGTACTTGAATAAACCTCTATGCGTGTTTATCCCTAGTAACTTCGAACATTTCTCTTCGACGGGAATTTGGAGATAGGCATCTGATAAGTCGATTTTTGAAAATATCACTCCACCATTTAGCTTGTTAAAAATCTCCTCCGGACTCGGTAACGGGTAATGGTAGTCCTTAATTACCGAGTTCAACCCTGTCGAAAAATCAACGCAGACTCTGATTTGGTTTGATTTCTTTTTTATGCACACAATCGGCGCAGCCCATGAATTAGATTCTACTTTTGAAATAATTCCCATTTTTCCAACCTATCAAGTTCTTCGTTAACTTTCTCTACACTTGCGAAAGGCACGTTACGTTTCTTTTTAAAAATAGGCATAGTATTTTCTTTTAATTCAAATTTAGCTTCAAACTTGTTACATCTTCCAAGACCAGGTGTAAAGGTTTCCGGAAACTTTTTCTTTAATTCATCTTTAATGTCCTGTCTTGTTTGCGTATTACTTTCTACTTTTCTACAGAAAGAGTTTAACGGTTTATCCCACAATTCGATGTTTCAATAAAATCTGTGCCCAACAAGTTTTCTCCATTTTTCAGAATTAAAACTTTTATTTTTTTAACGATCCTGTTCAATTTCATGGGAAGTACAACCTCGCCTTCGAAGTTAATTTCCTTTCCAGTTACCGTTCGAGCGAGTTTCGTTGACTTCATGATTGTAGGCCTTTTTAAAATTTTCCATGTTTTATCGTTCATTATTGTTAAATCTGACCCCGAATCGAGTTGAAATTTGATATTCTTTTTTAATATTTCAGTTGTCACATATTTCCTCAAATCTGATTTGATATTCGAATTTGTTTGTCTAATTCGGCTATTGAATTTTTTCGTTTTACAACACGATCCTTTGTGACCATTCTTTTGGCACACGAAACATTTCTTATTTCTATATGGGCAATTTACCTCCCAGTGTCTTTCGTTACAACGTCTGCAATTATATGGTGGAACCTTTTTTCCATCCTCGTTCTTTTTATTTTCTTGTCTATTATTAAAATACGCCAAATTTTTACTCCAATTTTTTTCTGATGGGTAATTTGACTGTTTTTTTATTTTTTTAATATAAGCAATGCCAGCTTCTTCGATTTTTTGCGACTCTTTCTTTAAACTTACGCCCCGTTGACACTCCTCTGCTAACTTTTGCAGGGTAAGGTTTTGTTCAGATTCGAGTTTAGACAAAACTCTACGTCTTATTTCGGCACTCTTACTGGATACCAGTCCTTGAGCAAAAATTAAACACTTGAATTCTTCAACCGTAATCTCTGCCAATCTGAAATTGTCACAATGTCTATTCCCTATAGATGCATATGTTAAGTAATCCTGATCGTCGGATTTAGAGACATTCATGCATAACCATCGCTTATGCCAAAGAGATATATTTGCTCCAAACAGCTCTTTTAGCAATTTCACTGTTTCCGAGAATTCCAATTCTGTTGTTTTTCTCGGTAGAATAAAATCTACAAATTTGCTATGTTCTGCTGTACCTAGCTTTCTTAGTAATAGACTGACTTTTCTTGAATTCGACCTGTTTTCACAGTCTGTGTAGAAAATATCTTCATATCGTTTAAAGTACGCTTCAAACGTTTTTTCTTCGTCTGGCACATAGTTGAAAGTTTCCAGCGAATTAAATATGGTGTTATTAGAATATGAAGAATTTCCTTCATTTGCCTGATAGTTGTTTAATTTCTCCAGTGTTAACTTTTGAATTTCTAAAAGTCTTTCCTCTTGCTTTTCTTGATATTTTTGCAGCGCTATCTGTTGTTCTTGCTGTCTTTCATCTAGCTTTTCTTGATATTTTTGCAGCGCTATCTGTTGTTCTTGCTGTCTTTCATCTTGCTTATCTTGATATTTTTACTGTGCTATCTGTTGTTCCCTTATTAATAAGGCAAACTGTTCATGCTGATGTTGTTGACTCAACTGCTGGGATTTGAATAATTCACATATGACTTTGGATAATTCATCCATCTTTAGCTGATAGTGTTCATGCAACAAAGAATATACTCTTAATTTGTGTATCCACGGATATCATATAAGCTGACCAAAAAAATCGAAACAACGTACGACTTTTTAATTTTATGTCTTGCTTTTACATTTCCGCCCGTGATAATCAACTTTGGTGGGTTTTTTTTTTGTGAACAGAGACCGTCGGACTTTTTTTTTTTCGTTTTTGACTTCTGTTCGCGTATTTTAATGACAACTTCTGATTTTATTATCAGAGGTAATTTGTCACTATATTGTTGAACAAACAAAAAAAATAATTTTTTAAGTTCGTTACCTTTCAAAGTCGACACGGTGTATTTGTGCTCCTTTTACTTCCATGCATGTTTTTGTAGTCGGCCAGTTTTTTTTTCTTTTTTTAAACGGGTGCCTCGTTGTAGATAATTTTTTCAATTTAAAATTACCGTTATTTGTTTACGACACATTTCAAATTTTTCTCAGTGAACGTTCCTTTATGCTTAGTCGTCCTTTAACGAGTTCTACATATCCCGAAGTTCAGAATCCTTCGTCGTTACGTTAAAGTTGGACTTTGAATTAATAATTTTTTTTCAGCCTGGGTTCTTCAATGACTTATCCCAATTGTTGAAAACTCTCAATTATTAATTCTTTTTTTTCCGTATGGTTCGTTCTACTTCGTCGCCATTGTTGAAACTTGACTAATGCATGGAATAATAATGCAAACACAAAATGTAGTTAGAATAAAATGTATTGAAACAAGAAAGTGTACACAATATTTACATATAGTCTTTTGTATATTCCTGGGAAGACCGTTCCTGGAGAATGTGTTAACTAAGTCGCAGTCGGGCAGAGTCTCTAGTTGGATCTCTTGATTCGCCTCCCTGTCTTCCGGTACCAACCATATTTATATCGTCGGTACTCCGCTATGCAAATTAGGTGGATCCTACCACAACACTATCTATCTATCTATCTATCTATCTATCTATCTATCTATCTATCTATCTATCTATCTATGTCAATTCGCTCTTAATGATTTGAATAACATGCTCTTATTATTTCCCAAGAACATTTGCTTTTAGAAAATAAATCGTTTTTTTCCTCGGTGAACTAGGAACGCTTTTTATGTTAAGTGATTGATATTTATACTCGTGCTTTTGACAGTATTGGGTAAGGAAACGTGTTGCGTATATTTTGGTAGAAGGAATCCGGAATGTTTAGTTGTAATTAACTTCATTCACCAAATTTTTCTGTGATGGCTGCATTTCTAAAAATAACAAATAAGATTTGTATAGAATTCATTAATGATAGGGGGAATGAACAACGTTCTTCACGTATTATCATTATGTACTTTAATAAAAATAAAAATACAGGGCGTACATCAAATTTGCGTAATTTATGGAGAAGGTGGTGCGGATGTTCAAACGTATCAAAAGTGGTTTGCGAATTTTCATTGTGAGTACTTCTCTTTTGAACGATGCTACACGATTGGAAATCCTATAAAAGGTTGATAGCAACCTTATAAAGATATTAATTTACAATCATAAATGTTTTATGGTGTGAGAGATAATTAATATATTTAAAATATCTAACAAAAATCTTGAAAATCATTTGCAACACCTTGGTTATGTTAATTAATTTGATATGTGGTTTCCATGCAAATTAAGTGAAAATAATTAATGCATCGTATTTATGCGTACTATTCATTGCTTAATCGTTAGGAAAATATTTCATTTGTAAAGCAAGTTCTAACAGTCGATGAAAAGTAGATATCATACAACAAGGCAAGTGGAATGAAAAACCAACAGCTGTAACAAAGGCGGGTCTTTATCCAAAGTTGACACTGGGTGCCTGGTATGATTAGAAGAAAGTGCTTTTCATGTGCTATTTCAGGAGGACTAAACGATTGGTTTGAGAATATATTTCACTAATATAAAATTAAAGCAATCATTAACATAAAATATACTGAAGTAGCAAAATGAGCTTCATATTCAATTAGATAACGTTAGAAGTCTTGCTTTCTTGGTGAACAATGAACATTTCTAATAGACTGAAAAACTATATATTCAACCGAGTTTTGAACCTTTCGTTTACAGTTTATTACAGCTCTTAAATAGTTATCTTAATTACTAAAATTGAACTGTGAAGTTGCTGGAAAGATACATGGAATAACTGAAGAAAACTGGATTTTGTTCAATAAAAGTTATGCCGAACACATACAATGATATATTTTTATTTATTAAGCCATTGCAATTTTGGATAGTCTGGACAATAATACATCCTGATAGTAGTAATTTCATTGTATATATATATATATATATATATATATATATCAAGTATGTGGTGCAGTTCAATTTACGTTACATGAATCATTCATACAAAAAGCAGTTAGTGAATTTAATGATATAAATGGCAAGAATCACTCTCGCAAACAATTTTTAATAAAATACATTAACCTCGAACCTACAAATGAATGTTATGATCCCTGTTTATAAATTCCAGTTGTATAAGGTCTTTTTTTACTACAAGCTTTCGTTTGTGCATACAAACATCCTCAGGTATGGAAATAGATATGCCTTTTTTACATCCAGGTAATAACAGGACAACGAAAGTTAAGATGTACTCCGAAATATGTTTTTTTGGAAATGTGTTATTGTTAACTGTTAAAAATCTTTTGGAGCGTGCGGTTCATATTGACTGAAAAAAGAACCTACCTCTACAAAAGTATTCTCATATTACTATATTAGTACAAAAACGCACAATTCAAAATTTTAAAAAAAATTAAAATTAAATATTTTGAATTAAATATTTTGAATTAAATATTTTTCTTCCATCACTCTTGGTTTTATTGGATTGTTAAAAAGTTCCCGTTTTTTTGGTCACCCTGTATATATACCCCCTTCACTCCCTCACTTCGTTAATTTACTTATTACTGCCCGTCATAAATGTGTAAATTTATTTCATTTTTCGTTTCAACCTTTGGAAATAAAATCTGATGATATGCTGTCCTTTAAAAAGGCTGTGGTGAAATAATTTATTATATGGAACCTTAAAGTGGTCTGTTTTATTTAAATTATATATATATATAATTATATATATATATATATATATATATATATATATATATATATATATATATATATATATAATATTAGTGGCCAATATATATATATATATATATATATATATATGTAAATAAATTTCCAAGAGGATAGACTCCAGGTAGAACTCAATGTCCAGGACAGAGTAAGAATATAATATAAAAGGCTCAAACACTAATATTCCATGGTTATAATTTATTACATTGGAATCATAATCACGATACAATTCATCAGGCCTACAAATTCAAAAAAGAAATCGGAAAATATAACTCCGGGTATAAAAAATAAAATTTTAGTGAGAGTGTATGTATGGGAGTGTGGGAGTGGGAAACAAGTATGAGATGGAAAAGTATGAGAGCTCTAGAGAGATTTAACAGAAGAAAGAAAAACAGGAAGGCCTAAAGTTGAAGGTGGTGATTAAAATTTAACAGAGAGAAGTTTTATAGAGAGGAGTTAATTAACGGTTTAAATGAGTGAGATACAGATAAATATGAATTATTTTTCAGATGCATAATTCACTCCTCGAATCGCTGACCTAAATTAAAATTCGAAAACAGACACTGGAAATGTGTGGATACATTTGAGGTGACACTACGCACAATAAATAACGATATGATCTAAATTTAAAATCCAGAAGATGAGAGAGAGAGAGAGAGAGAGAGAGAGGGGGGGGAAGGAAAGACGGAGGGGGGGAGTTAAAAACGAAAGATGTGGAGGGGCAAGCTATAAACGAAACGTACATATATATATATATATATATATATATATATATGTATATATATATATATATATATATATATATATATATATATATATATATATATGTATATATATATATATATATATATATATATATATATATATATATATATATATATATATATGAACAGTATTACTAGCTTGAAAATTTTTACCCAGAAGATCCGTTTAGGTGAAACCTAGGTAAGTCTGCCAGGTTCTTTAGGATTTATTCTAATCTATCTATCTATCTATCTATCTATCTATCTATCTATCTATCTATCTATCTACACACACACACACACACACACACACACACACACACACACACACACACACACACACACACACATATATATATATATATATATATATATATATATATAACTTGACCTTATGTCATGGATGATACATCATATCAAGATAATACTTTGAAAATTCTGGTAACTCAGCCAACCACTTAATGAAATTGATCGATTTCAACTATTGTTAGAGAGTTTAATGATGGATTATTCTCAGTGCTACTGTGATGTCACCTCTGGCTACTTCTGACAGTTTGAAATCCAGACTTTATAAATAATCGGACATTTTAGTGAAGCTGTGAGTAGACTTTCATCTGAGGCGTGTCAAGTCAAGGCTTTTGCGAGTAACACATTATGTTATGGTTGAAATAACACTAGAGGCTCAAAGTAGGTTCAGTGGAACAATTGGTTTCCAGCCGATTCTGCAAAACAATCTTTACAAGCTTAATAACATTTGGTGAATAAAATACAAAATGTCGTACGTATAGGCAATGAATTCGATTTTAAAAAATATAATTCAGTACACAGTGCTGTTCGATAAAAGTGATTCATCTGATTTTTTTACTAAATATTCTCTTCTCCGATGAAACGAAAGTTGAACTAAATTCAAAGGATAAGCGATCTAAAATCGGAAGAAGAAGCTTTGACCTAAATTATGTTTAACCAAAAATATTTTTAGTGGGGGAATTGTTAGTGATATCCAATAATTAGTTAATTAGTAACTCTATTTATTAATACGAATCAATTATAATTTCTTATTTATCAGAAAGTAGGAAAACGCAGTTGAAAATCAATGCGGCAATGATTTTACTTTTATAAAAAGTACTTTTGAAAGAAGCATACAATCTTCAGGTAAAATAGACTGAATAAATAGAAAAATAATTCTTTTAATATTCAAAGGATTTTTCTAAAAGGTTTTATCATATTTAAAACTTTCACATCTGCCTTGCTAAAGATTTTAAAATAATTTCAATACTTTTTGTGCTGGCTATATAATAGCCTGCGGAAATTCAAACAAATTCAGTTATTGACAAATATATTTGACAGTGTAATTGCAGGTTTCTTTTTCATACAGAAACGATGTTTTTTCTGAAACTAGCAAACATATATTTGCTAAAACATTTCTACAAACTTTTAATTTCATAACATTAAATATAAAACAGAAAAAACATTCACTGAACTGTAGAAACCTGTGTAATTTTAAAATTTCTGTAATAGAAATTTTTTTAAAAATCGCCATCATTTTGATAATAAATGCTTGTCTTATGTAACATTTCCTCTTGAATATTCTTTACGCGAAAAAGCCGTCAATATGAAGGAAAAAAACAAAAAAAACAAAACACTGTTTACATTGTTCGCACTGTCACCTTCATCTTTGTTGCCATATCTATCACAACGTTGTACGCTCCGGCCTTCTTCAGGTGGTTGGAATGTCGAGCTGAACCCTTTATTTCGATCGTTTGGGTAGACTTGTCCTAGTTCCATGTGCCATGTATAATGGATGTCAGTTATCAGTTATCTCCTGTTAATTCCCCTCTCCAAGTTCTCCACCGCCTTAACCAGGTATTGAACTCACACTCTTTGGGTCCTGTAACTGGATCTAACTAACGCCTTTATCCACAATGCCATATGTTCTGAAGAAGGCCGGAGCGTACAGTAGCCGAAACGCTGTGATTAATATTTCAACAAAGATGAGGACAATAGTCCGAACAATGTAAATAGTGTACATAATACAGAAATATATACAGATACTGAGCAAAAAATAATTTGATATTTTTGGGATACTATACACACTTGGGAATTAAAGTTTTGGAAAATTAAAACTACATTTAAAAATAAAGCAAAATTTGTTATCAAAATGTGAGATTAAAACATTTTATTAAAAAATGTTTATAAAAATATTTTATTCTTCAAATAAATCAATTATTAACTAACTAAATACGCAGAAGTGGTAAGTAGCAGCTTTGCCAGTGTAAAAATAAAAGGGAAATAAATCTTTGAAAACAATATAAGGAAAAGAGTTTTTTTTTAAATTTTAGAAATTAAAAAATCAATTTTTAAAAGAATCCAATAGACTACGTAGAAATAAACAAAAAATCTTTTTAAATAAAAAGATGCTATCAGAAATATCTCATGCAATTTTTTTCTTTCAAAAAACATATCACTAAAATACTATAAAATAAAATTTTAAAAAAGTATCAGAACATATGCTAGGCCACAAAAATCTCCTAAGCCGACCAAGCATAGAAATGAATACAATATGGGAACCAGTAATAAGGAGTGCCAGAGAAAAGCGATAATAACAAAAAAAATTGCAATATGAGCTCTGGTAAAAATATCAGATAACAGCAAAAATTGCAATATGAGCACTGGTAAAATAGTTGCTGAAGACATTTGGTTTATAATACCCAGAAATTCATGCACTCAAGGACACATGGCACAGTGGATAAAGGCGTTGGTTAGATTCAGTGACAGGACCTAAAAAGTGTGAGTTCAATACCTGGTTAAGGAGGTGGAGAACTTGGAGATAAACAGGAGATAACTGACATCCATTAAACCTGGCACGTGAAACTAGTGAGCGAAATAAAAGGTTCAGCTCGACATTCCAAGCGCTTGAAGAAGGCCGGAGCGTACAACAGCCGAAATGTTTTATTTCTTGTTCCAAATAAGACATATATATATATATATATATATATATATATATATATATATATATATATATATATATATAATTAAAACAACAAGACTCGAAAATTATGTTTACGTTTCTAAGGCTTCAATATAGTCGCATTCACATAATAAGTAAAATCAATCATAAAATTCATTAGCAGTGTAAATAACACACGAATTAGTTGATAACCATTGTAGTAGTAAGGATTTTTTTCAGTCTGTAAATTACTCTTTTGAGTAGTTTGTAACACGTCTATTTAACGTAAACTCCGCATAAACGGGTTCGGTCTGACCTTCGGCATAGCCTCGTCCGGGTCCTCTACCCTATGGCAGAGAGTTCGACAGCAGCTAAGAGCTGAGTAACAGATCCCAGCTAGTATATTTAGCTACCCCTCCCACGAGGGTTGCATGTGTCACAAGGCCGGATTTAGCATGGGTTCTCTGATCCCGTCGGCTCGGCCAAAAATATTCCCTTTTGAACCCGTATAAACGGGTTCAGGGTCAGTCTACCTCTCCGAACGAGACTATGCCCTTCGGCAGAGCCTCGTCCGGGTTCCTCTCTGCCCGAAGGCTGAGTGTTCGACTGTCCAGCTGGAACAGGTAGTATATTTAGCTACCCCACCAAGAGTTACATGTGGCACAAGGCCGGGTTTAACGTGGGATCCCATTTGAAACCGTATAAATGGGTTCAGTGTCAGTCTACCTCCCCGAACGAGACTCTGCCCTTCGGCGGAGCCTCGTCGGGGTTCCTCCCTGCTCAGAGGCAGAGAGTTTGACTGTCCAGCTGGAACAGATTCCCAGCTTGTCTCTGTAGTCCGTTGACTTACAGATACTTATAGGTAGTTACTACCTATAGTGTAGTCACTCATGGGGGTGACAGGTTATTCCATTACATCAATAAGATTATATACCAAAATCTTTTACTAAAGGATATTGTTCATAAATTTGGCGATGTAAAAGGTTTGTTTTTCTATAAACATAAAGGGATATACAAAAAAGAAAAAGAAATAAATTAGGTGAATACACTTATTTCAATGTCTTCTATAATACATTTTAAACAATCGAATATAAGTTTTAAAGGGGAAAACATCATTCATGGTGGTTGCTAAAACAAATAGAGGATAACATGTATGGGGTTAACTCCATCTACTTTCTTGAAACCACTACTAGAGGTCGCTGTCCGGACTATAGATATTCAGCGATAATTTTTCGTAGCCTTTTCTTACCTTATCCGCTTCCTCTTCAATCTCTCGCGGAAAACGCGCTTCCCTTTGGGAAACGCACGAACTAACCACACATACACAACATACGTACGTACTCGCATTACATACTTGGAACCCAGACGGTTTTCACATCCTTGAGTTACACACATCATTGTTTGTCACTTGTCTACCTTTACTGTTAATACATTAACACTTGTTTGTAGATGTATATTGTTTCTTGTTGTTTCTCTGCATTTCTTCACGTGGACTCACATACCGAGTCCGCCATTGTTTTGTTGTAGGTATTTCAGGAGACACTTATTATTCCCAATTTTAAACATGGGCGTTTCTAACGTTCGCAACAAGTTGGGAAACGCATCAACCGCTCGCAACAAATGTTATCGGCTCGAACCACTTCAAAAAGTATTATTCCATTAGGAGAAAACCTCGTTATACCGATTTGAATACTGAAGTGGATCAGCCAGAGATTCTTACCTGTGCATTACGAGGATAAAAACAGAAATAAACTGAAAGAGAAATCGTTAAAATTCACATTTATAAGGATTAAAACTATTACACCGATTATAGAATAACAAAGGAAATAGCGAATGTATAACAAAATTGGAAGTGATTCTAGGTTTTAGTTTTGGGTAAGGTGCTATTCCGAAAGGAGGAAATATTCAGAACAGAGGATATGATTTCAGACCTTGTCTTTTTTTAAATTTACAATCCATGTTGCTTATTCATCGGTCCTAGAATGTAAAAATGACTCAGTGTTGAAATAAAAAAAAAATTGAAATAAACTAGTAAATGGAAAACAATTAAGCAGTTATTAAAAATGATAATATTTTATCTAAAATATTTAAACAACATAAGACTATTATGTTTATAAAAATCTCTCGGAGTAAACAGACAACGAAAATAAAATGAAAGAAAACGAAGTACAAAGATTTATAACCCTTCATTTAAGAAATCCAGACAAGTTAATCTGTTAATCTTTTTTAAGTAGATATAACAATCTTAGAGGATTGCTTAACCATCGCTAATTGCAAAGCAGTTCACTTATATTGTTAGTGAGATCTTCACTAATGGGCTAAATTTTATCAACAAAAGTTACTTGCATTTTGTATTTAAGATAAAAGGCAATTTCAATGGCTTCACACCATTATATTTAACTAGCTTGATATTCCACGGGTGGCGACATCCAAGGCTTTCTCGCGTATTTACTCTTTCCTCACTTTTTGTCTACATCACCTCATTCTATCCCTTTCAGTCTTCATTATCAAACTTTTAAACAAACGTAGATTTATTTTATATCTGATGAAGGAATAAGGAATGCATAAATATATGCTATTCTTTTATCTTTGTTCTGCTCTATTATCCTATAAAGAATTTCAGTCTGTCACAATGTCTACGCCCTACTTCCTTTTTTATCTTCTGTTCATAATCTCTTGATATCCAGCCAGCAAGACTGCCTTTCTTTGGCATTCTTTGCTCTCAACCCCTTCTATATAATTATATACGTAGTAGTTGACGCAACACAGAGGCTGCCAAAATGGACTTTGCACTCATTGATACATTGGAGCATCAAAGGTGCCAGGAAAATCAGTGGATTAACCTGAAAGATAACCTAATAGCAAGCAGAGGAAAGATCCGAACTTTAACTGGTTGCTTAAGAAATGTGAACATATGGTCGACCCAGCGGCGTCTAGGATGTGGGCGCGTGGGGAAAATGTTGTGATAAATATGGCAACAAAGATGGGGACAATAGTCCAAATAATGTAAATAGTGTACATAATACCTCATCTCAGAAATATAGACAGTTACTGAAAGGCCGAAACGTTGTGATAAATATGACGACAAAGATGAGGACAATAGTCCGAATAATGTAAATAGTGTACATAATACCTCATCTCAGAAATATAGACAGATACTGAAGGGCCGAAACGTTGTAATAAAAATGGTGACAAAGATGAGGACAATAGTCCGAATAATGTAAATAGTGTACATAATACCTCATCTCAGAAATATAGACTGATACTGAAAGGCCGAAACGTTGTAATAAATATGGCGACGAAGATGAGAACAATAGTCCGAATAATGTAAATAGTGTTCTTTTTCTTATTTCACGATATCAGTTCCGGCATCCTTTACAGGCATATAAACACAGACATATCTAGGGCAATGTATCCTCTAGCTATAGACAAAGAATTATCGATGTTGGGTGACGTCATTCGTTGTAGGCCTATTTGAAACGTGGCGTTTCGACTGACCCCATTCGGAAAAAACCCAAAAGCACTTACCCACTCGTTAACAGCAATTGGCGAATTACGCAGTTGAATAAAATGTAAGGCTACGTATGCGAAATTAAGCCTCATGTTCTCATTAAGATGTACATCGTCTAGCCTTACGTATATCTATTTTCCTTTCGTCTGTTTTTCTTATGTTTTTGTCGAGATGTACTCTTTAACTTTCTTCCTTCACATTCACTTTCTTCGCCTCGTCTCCATCGATTTTCCTATTCCATCTGGTTTAATATTATTATGTTGCTTTTTCGGTCGGAAAGCTTAATTGATATTTGCAAAGAACAACTGGTGATTAAGCAGAGATTCAACACTCTCATTTTCTCAAGAAGAAACCGTAACGGTTGTAGAGTTCAATAAACAGAATAATAGTATAGATTCATTGACGAATTAATTACGTTTTCCTATGTTTCCGTACTTATTCAACCAATACATTGAATAACATCGTCGGTTTTGTCTATTTCTCTGATTTGGCACGGCTTAAAAAACTGTTGTTTCAAAAACTACGATGTTTTTTCTTCATTTCCTAATTAATCGGAATGTATTATCTTTGTTTAGTTTTAAGTGTTGTGCGAATTCATTTTTTTTTCTTTTAGAATGTAATCAATTCAAATGTATTACTATCAAGCTTGGTAATGTCACTTGAAACAACACCGGTTGAGTGAAGCGTAAAATCAAATAACAAACCCGGTCATCACTTAGTGTCAGTTTCAGTTCTTTCTTTTTAGTTTTGATTTTTTTGCTCTACGTTTCGAGCAAATTGTCGTCACGATGTTTTACACGGATAGAATAAAGTCAGCTACTTTCGAATTAATTTTTTCTTCATTAAAATGAAATTTCGATCTGACATGTTTCCAAATGCGATCGTTCACGGATTATATTTATTTCCAAGTCAAATCTGCGGTTATTCTCCCAAGCATCTATTCCAACTTTAACATGCCATTTTCGAGTATATGCCAATGTATAAAGAGAAAATGAATTTGGATAATCAGACAGAAATGCCGTTTCCATTATTTAAAACGTTCTAGTTTATTTTTAACCAGCGGCGATGATTTGCGGAATGTCACGTGCAAAAGTAATTGACATTAAGCAATGATTCACCTGGAGGTAAAGTGCGAAGATTATTGTAGATGAGTAAAAGACAAATAAAACAATCCCATTTGTTGTATATGAATTTTAACTCAGATTTTCTGATTAAATGGAATGAGATTTGCTAATTGAAATATACAGTGCTGTTTGATAAAAGTGACTCACCTGACTTTTTTTACGTAAAGATTTTTTCGCCTATTGTTTTTGGGGTCAAACTAATTTTTAATCTTACTAATATAAAGACCCCTTCCCGACCACCTAGTAAAAAAGTTTACTCACCCTAAGGTATTCTATTGATAATTATAATTTTGGATACAAATGAGATTTAGGGAAAAACTCTGCAAAAAAAGTGACTCACTTATTTCCTGCAACTAGTAATCAATAGAGACATAACCGAACAGCTTTAAATAAACAATAATAGAGGTATAATTAATTTATAATAGGTAATATAGTTCGAAATATTTAATAATCTATGGGTCCTCCTTTATTTTGAATAACCTTTTCAACCCTTTTTGGCATTGACTTGATTAGGTTCTGGCAAATCTCATCTCCAAGCATTGAATTCCATTCGGATATGAAATTCACAATCAAATCCTCTCTGTTGCTCATCTGCTTTCTCGAGAGCCTTTACTTTATAATGCTCCATAAGTTTTCTATGTGGTTGAGGTCAGGAGATTGGGGCGGCCATGTCATAACACTCACCTGCTTCTCATCAAAGTATTCCTTCATCAATTTTGATTTGTGACAGGGGGGCATTATCCAGCATAAAAATGATCTTGGTGGGGTCGATTTGCACCCTTTCAGCAGAAGGGGGCAGACAAGACTCTAAAATTCTCTTGTACTGCTCGCTCCTGAGGGTCTTTTCAATAGGTTTTAAGAAACCAGTTCCATGAAAAGAAAAGCATCCCCAGAACATTATACTGAACGGATGCTTGACAGTACTTACTGCTAAATTCAAAGAGCTTGCAAAGCTTCTTCTTCGGATTTTAGATAGCTTATCCTTTGAATTTATCTCAACTTTCGTTTCATCGGAGAAGAGAATACTTAGTAAAAAAAATCAGGTGAGTCACTTTTATCGAACAGAACTGTAGATAAAATTTCGCCTGTGCCTCATGTTTGCCAAAATAATTCTTCCACAAGGGGAAGCAGCTGATATCGTTCTGGTTTTGTTTTCAGAAATAAAAATATTGAGATTCTTCGATTTAAAATAATCAGATTCTAAAAGGGTAAATGTGACGGAACAGCGACCGTTACCGTAAAGGTATTACGAAAGGCGTGTATTTTTTCCTCAAATAGCGGTTGTTGGGGTCGGCGGCGGCGGCACACGTCGTCGCTACTTCCTCTTCGGCTGTTGTCGCTTCGCCCGCGGCGGCGACAGGACCCGTTAACGGACCATCCATTTTGACATTCGCGACAGGCGGGATGTTTTTGCCGTCGCCGTCTTATTTCGAGAAACACCCCGTGGCGTGTGAGACAAGGAATCGCTTGTAGACCACTTGACTTAAGGTTCGGGATGTCGTACTCAGAGTAGCCATCACCCTTTGATCTATTGGCCTAGGCTCCTACGGGTGTGCGGAGTACAATTTCCAAAGCACGGCCGGATGAGCGGCGCTCACCTCCTGTCTTTAGATCGACAAAGTTCGAATCACAAGGTATTAAATAATATACTTGGAAGCAACCTTGGTCCAACTCAATGAAACCTTAATTGTAAGACATTAAATAAATCTACTGAACTCGGTAATTACTAAATTCCTTTACTTACATTTTCTTTCAGAGACAAGAGCGATCGACACTTATGTCATTGCGAAAGGCATGAGTCCAGCGCTTCTCTTCCCAGCTTTGTGTTAAATATCAGAGTTGGTTTTCTCACCTTATGTATCAGTCGATCTCATATCTTTCCCAAGAAGTCGTAGCAATTCACAAATAATAATAAAAAGGAATTTGTAGACAGTCACCATTACCTTCAACCTGAAGAAATATAGCATTAAATATAAATAAATCATTATTCCATTGTGAAGAGTTCAGTGTGCGTGTCTATATTTTCAATAAATTCAGACGACTATGTCTGTCTTGGATAACAGTAGAACGGAACATAAATCACATGCAATATCAAACCAAGCGATAACAGCAAAAAAAGACATAAAACTTTGATAGATAAACATCGAGAAGAACCATAGTGGGAATAAGAATAATAAAGCAAACGTCTGACTAAACCGAGAACAAATGGCGTCGACGTTGGTCTGAGGAAGAAAGCGAGAAAAACAATAGATACCGACTATCAATTTTAGTATTCTACTGATGCAGAAATTAGAGGTTAGGAAAGAACTGACCTGTTACGAGAAACATTCTGTCGGGTCCAGTTAAAACGGAAAAAAACTTCGATCTGTTAGTTTTTGATTTGTTTCGTTTCATTTCTTCTTTTACATTTTCTTCCCAATGGGAAAAAATGTAACCAAAAGTCGCCTCTTAGGAAATTATCGAATGTCAAGTGTTGGAGTAGACTGGAGCCCGTTACAGGACGACAGCAAATGAAAATATTTCATTTCAATTCTCCAGCTAAAAGAAATTGGCTATAAAAAATAACTGAGTGATAAAATAAATATGATATGTACACATTGATGAAAAAAAGTGATATATAAACATCGATCAATTTATATTTACGCAGGTAAATCAATAAGTTCGTAGCCTTAGGAATAATAAAACAACAAATATGTATTTTTCAACATAATCACCATTGTTAAATATCGTTGTTGAATATGTCTGAAACCCGCCCACTCCAAAGAAATAATCAAAGATGCTTCCATCCAGTCCAACCAGATAGTGAGCTTGGACGTGGTGATTTTGTTCGGTTTTCCTACTTTATGTGAAGGAATTATCGGAAAAGATACAAAAGACCAGTAAATTTATATAACATAAGCACCACCTTTCGAAGTGGTTTAATACTACTCTGATATCTCTTCCGAGTCAGACCACGCAGAGAAGAATATGATTAAGGAAAGTGCGTTCGTCATCTCTTGTAGCTGCGATAAGAAATATACAGAAGAAACAAGTCGGCCCACAAGATAACACTGCAGGAAAACCGTAACACTGGGGGGAAAGAGAAAAATCAGGCATGGCTGACAATGTATGTAAAGAAAAGGGAGATCACCGCTGTGGAATGAAGATGAAATAATAGGACATCACTGGAAAATCTGAAAACCTAAGGATTCAGCGTATATGCTATGCTACAAAAATCTATGGTGGCCAAGAATAGAAATGAATAAAATATGGGAGCCAGTAATACAGAGCACTAGAGGAAAACAAAAATAATGCAAAATTGCAACATGGTAAAAATTGATACTGAGACAGCTAAAAAGTCCGAAAACTTCAGTCGCTGATGTCCTCAAGGACACATGGCTTAGTGGATAAGAGCGTTGGTTGTTTGATATATAAGTGAATTGAACAAAAGAGTTATGAAAGAGAGAACAAAACTTGTGTTTAATTTAACTAAAACTGAGACATCCGGAAGAGGCATAGCACGTGGAACTAGAACAATCTACCTTGTCGACTAAACAAAAGGTTCAGCCCGAAATTGCAATAAACATCACCTGAAGAAGGCCGGAGCATATACCGTCGAAACGGCGTGAATATGGCAATAAAGATGAGAACAACAGTCCGAACACTGTAAATAATTAGAAGTATAGACAGATTATATATATATATATATATATATATATATATATATATATATATATATATATATATATATATATATATATGTTTAGTGTTACAAAATTATAACACTGCCATAAGCAGACAAAAATTAGTTTTATTATTACCATTCATGATAATAAAAAGTAAAAATGAAAAACGTACCTCGCTTAACAGAGGTAAATCGAGGTAAATAAATAAAATTATAAAAGATAGAACAATGGACAAAGTGTATTGGGGGGTATTTTTTCTGTAATTTTTGTCTGTTTATGGTAGTGATATATATATATATATATATATATATATATATATATATATATATATTCTGTTTTTGTTGCATGAAAAATTTCAAAGCCACGACATGTGTATACGAGACGCAGAAGTGAAAATCGCATCGCAGCTCGTGACGTCACACATGGCCACGCGAGAGTGGTTTATACCAACGGCTTCCCATATTTAATATATATATATATATATATATATATATATATATATATATATAAATTCAGTCATAAGCAAGAATTTTGTCCGTAATGAAAATGTCTAATATTTATGTCTTTTGTGGATTTAAGAAAACTGTTTCAACGTAGTTAAGTTGATGTCTATGTTGTCAGTCGAACGGAATGTTTTGTTTCATACACACTTCATAACGCAATGCTTCATAAAAGCAAAATCCCTTCGAGAAATGTAACAAATACATCAAGATTATGAAAGAATTTTGATGATGAAATTGATTTTCTTTTTTTACTTTCAGTTTACGTCTTTCAGCTGACGACATAAACATGCGAAGAGCGATAAGAATTTACACGAGCCAACCCGATCGGATGAGAATTCCTGGTGTGGCGTCAGTTTTTCACTTCTTATTTCCATTCTAATACAAATTCTACGTATGTAATCGAGATCCTGGAAAAAACAACAGATTAATACCGGCAACGATATATCTTCTTTAAATACGATTTCTGTTGTCGTCGGGAAATACATGAACGTCGACAATCATGATGAAGCTTTTTACTCGCGTTTATCATTAGGTAAACTTATAGTCAGCAAATATATTAGTAGTGAAAAAAGATAAACTTGAAAAAGTAAACAATACAGTTGGAGTAAATGCATAGACATGACAATGATAACAGCGATAGCAGATATATACGCAAGGAAAGTATTAATAGACTGAAAAGCTAATGATAATTTAATATATATCTATAAAAGGCAGGATGTGTTTGTGTGTGTAACGAATGCACGGCCGCAATCTTCGATGGATTTGCACCAAAATTTACATGCACATGCTCCAAGTTAGTATGAAGTCCCAGACCGACTTTGCATTTCCCAACTCCCATCGATAGTGGAAATAATCCATTTTTTCATGCTTCTACGGTAGTTTTCATGTAGTTTACGGCCATTTTCTACTGGCCAGAGTGAGAGCCACGAATAGGCAGGAAGATTCTATTGGCCAGCGTGAGAGCCAACAGCTGACTGACACGAATGTTAACTAGCATGCTAGCATGCAAAAAAAAAAAAAATAATCGATAGCAGCATTCGTCACAAGTGGGAAAAATTTAAATCTTCATGGAACTTTACTCCAATTGACTCATTCGCTTGCTTAAACTCAACGTTGATTCTGATTCCGCAGAACTGGGTTGGGTGTGAAAAATTATTTGTTGTTAACATTCTTTTTTCATTCGGTTTTTCCAGTTACGAGTCTTTTTTTAAAGCTGATCGTTTTGTGTTCATTTTGTTTAGTTCTTTTTTCGTAACAGATTTAATGTTTAGTATAGAGCTTAGAAAAAATTCGCAGTGTGAGATAGGCAAGAAGTAAGGCATGCAGCAACATCAGCACGGTAAAGGGCACTCCTTTAAAGGCAAGGAAGGACAAAAATATTTTAAGTCAAGTGATAGTGATTGCTGTATGAGTTGTACAATTTTTGAATCAAGCACGGGCAACGCCGGGTCATGCTGCTAGTATACAATATAATAGACACATTCACCAAGTATGGATACTTAAACTAAACGATAGTTCAAAAATCATATAGGCTACTGAAATTATAAATTTAAAAGTCAATTCTTTCTCCCTTCCGTGTTTGCCCAGTGGCGTTGCCCTTACTTTGTGTATAATATTGAGAACCAATGGATTCTTCTGTGTGCTGTGTCTTTTCAGGTCTTTGGCGGTCATGGCTCTCTACAATTTCCCGTGAATTGTAACTCTTAATAAATTTTGCATTTTCTAAACTCTTTTCTGTCATAATTTACTTGCTAGGTAGGTTGCGTTGTTTTCCTCTGTCCCTTTTGACGGTGAGTATCAGATTTTCCGAACCCTGTTTCCTCATTATGTCTCCTAGAAATTTCAAATGATTCTTTCAGATGTTAAGTAAAAGTGTCCTTTTTGGTTCCATTTTCATTAAAATGTCGTCGTTGATCACATTTTCAATCTATCTTGCTGTATGTGAGAGGCAAGATTTCAATGGCTACAAAAAGGCATTGGCGAACTACAGGAAATGATCATGTAATATTCAATGTGTTGTTAACGGGATTTTACTACTCTGGTATGCGGTGACATTTTAATCATGGAATCCGTTTTTCGTTTTTTTTCGTTATCGTTTTAAATATAAGTTTTGAAAAGGTGATCATGCAATTAAAGTTACATGAAAAATATTAGCAACAAAAGTTTACACATGTTTTATACTTTCTCTTGATCAATTTTGTCGTTTACAAGTCTCTTAATAAAAACAACGAGAAGAAAAGAAAATATATTAATTATACATGATGTTACATAAGCAGTTAACGCTCAAAATCTTGTCTTTCTCTTCTTTGGGGATATAGAAAAATCGCTTAAAACTGGAAAAATATGATTTTCAACATTCATAGAAGGAAAAACACTTAGCGGAAAGGCGGTGTAAAGCTATGAATGGACAAAATATATTTTATAATTCTATATGGCTGTCAGGAATATATATGAAGAAAACACTTTGACGAGACTTTCGGTAAAATTCGTTAATAAACAAATTCTACGAAATTCATTTTCTCGCCATTCCTGGTAGCTCGGGGATTTGTCGTTTTCTATTTTAGAATACAGAGGTCGACAAGTCCTCGGGCTATCATTATAATCAGAAGTTTATTATTCAGCTTATAAGGTAGAGGATAACTATTGAATCTGCTAATCATGCTTAAAACGAATAAAACATATTATCCATTAGGCATCATTTTAAAGCAAATATCGAATAATCTGCTTAATGCCATATGGAGCCTAATCTGTTAAAAACATTTTAAAACAGAGGTAAAATAATCTGCGGATTCTCCTCATAAGGTAGATGGTAAATCATCAGCTAATCACCTGTATAAGGCAGAATTTAATTAATCTTCTGGTTGTCCTTATAAGGCAGACGGTAAATTATCATCTAGTCATCTGTATAAGACAGAATTCACTAGTCGTCTCTATAACGCTCAGATCGAATAATCGGCTTTGGATCCTAATAAGGCAGAGTGTTAGTAATCTCTGATCTCTCTGTATAAGACAATTTGTCAAATAATCTACGAGTTATCTTTATAATGCCAGGTAGATTTATAAAGCAAAAGTCAATCCTTAAAAGTCAACTTCTGAATAGTCTACCACACATATTTATAAGGCCCAATTCGAATAATCTCCTCGTCTTCCTGAAAAGTCAGTTCTTGCATTATCTATCAGGAATCTTTAGCCATAGACTGGTAATTATTATAAGGTAGAGGGGGGAGTATTCTACCAACCGTTCTTATATGCCAGAAGATCTGTCTATATTTCTGAGATGAGGTATTATGTACACTACTTACATTATTCGGACTATTGTACTCATCTTTGTTGCCATATTTATCACAACGTTTCGGCCTTTTGTACGCTCCGGCCTTCTTCAGGTGGTTGGAATGTCGAAATGAACCCTTGAATTTCGATCGCTGGGGCAGACTGTTCTAGTTCCACGTGCCATGTCTAAGGACACATGGCACAGTAGATAAAGGCGTTGGTTAGATCCAGTGACAGGATCCAAAGAGTTTTGAGTCCAATCCCTGGTTAAGAACTTGGAGAGGTTGAGTTTGAGTAATTTCCTTATAAGGATGAAGTTGAGTAATCTCCTTATAAGGATGAGATTGTGTAATTTCGTTATAAGGATGAGGTTGAGTAATTTCCTTATAAGAATGAGGTTGAGTAATCTCCTTATAAGGATGAGGCTCAATAATCTACTTATAAGAATGAGGTTGAGTAATCTCCTTATAAGGATGAGGCTCAATAATCTACTTATAAGGATGGGGTTGAGTAATCTCCTCATAAATATAAGGTTGTGTAATCTCGTTATAAGAATGGGGTTGAGTAATCTCCGTATAAGGATGGGATTGAGTAATCTCATAAGAATGGGGTTGAGTAATTTCCTTATAAGAATGAGATTGAGTAATCTACTTATAAGGATGAGGCTGAGTAATCCCCTTATAAGGATGAGGTTGAGTAATTTCCTTATAAAGATGAGTTTGAGTAATCTTCTTATAAGGATGAGGTTGAGTAATCTTATAAGGATGAGGTTGAGTAATCTACTTATGAAGATGAGTTTGAGTAATCTACTTACAAAGATGAAGTTGAGTAATCTCCTTATAAGGATGAGGTTGAGTAATCGCCATATAAAGATGAGGTTGAGTAATTTCCTTATAAGGTTGAGTTTGATTAATCTGCTAGCCACCCGTATAAAGTAAAAGTCTGTTAAAATCCTCTCTAATGTTTGAACCATGCATTTTATGACCTTAATTAACATCCGCCTCACCCAACCGCGCATCAGAAATTTCACGAAAAGCATTTTTTTTTATTGATTTATGCGTTTATACCCGCGCAACAATTTGTTTTTGTTTTTCAATGTTCTTTTCCACACCTTTTGTCTTCACGTGCTTATCGTTGGGATTTACTCGCCTGCAGGTGAATGAGAAAAGAGGTAAACATGTTTTCGAAAATTGCCAAATAAGCACGAAAATAATGAAAAGATGTTTTCAACTGAATAAAAAAATGATTTTTTTCACCAGATTTCTAGCATTCCGAAGATGTAAGTTAACATCATTGGCTAACACATTTTTGGCAGGGGTTTGCCTCATTCCTTCTCTCGAAAAGGTGTTGAAAATCGTGTAACGGTTATTTCAACTGAAAAAAGAACAGTCAGTTATGTACCATGCTTAGGCGATCATGTACCTTTCGATACATGACTGAAAAACATTTTTCCAGCAGTTGGTTGCCATTTTTTCTCCGGTAGACCAGTTGCCATCTAAAGCTATCGAACCCGGTCTGTCCTACTATTTACCAATATCTGCGGCGAGAAGAAAAAGATTCATACTTTTCCCAAGGGTATTATCACTTAAGTGAATGCAATGGATTCGAATGGAATTCGAACACGGCTCTCCGATTCCTCAATCCGAGCCGCTATCCATTATTTCAGCATGCCTCCTGTTTTGGTTTAATAACACAACTTTAGGAAAAAATTATGAAGGTATTTAATCGCCTTCAATACATTCATGGCCATCGTCTTAACGTCTCCTGCCACAGTCAGTCAGTTATGTGCCATGCGTGATACACGCTTAGGCGATTATATATCTTTCGATACATGACTGACGAGCCAGAATTTTCCCCCAGTATGTTGCCATTTCTTTCTGCGGTAGACCAGTTGCCATCTACGGTCTATTCTGCTTCTCTGTTCATGTTTACAAGCGAATGTAATGGATTCGACTGGAGTTCGAACTTTGTTCTCCGAATCCTCAATCCATTACTCCTCCGGGAAAATCTAGAAGAGGATTCATACCTTTCCCAAGGGTATTAGCACGTAAGTGAATGTAATGGATTCGACTGGAATTCGAACTCGGTTCTCCGATTCCTCAATCTGAGTCGCTATCCATTACACCACCGTAAGTAACAAATTCGTCCGAACGTTAGTTTTCATTTCTCATCAGGTTCTGCTTATTTGATCTGCTTGTACTTCCTGTTCATTCGAATCCTCTTTGCAGTCTCAGTGTCTTGTTGAGATAAGCAGTTGTGTTCTTAACAGTGAACAGCGTCTCATTTCATGGAAAGATATTTTGAAATGCCAAAGTACTTAATACTTTTTGAATCCAGATAATTAATCAAATAAAAATCTCTTTTCGGAAATATTGCTTCACAAGAAAAGCTGGAAAACAAGATATTCTGTGAAAAATTAGATGTGCCGAATAATTGTCGTAAAATTTAGGAGGGAACAAGTTTTTTTTCCTGACCTTTAAAAACTTTTAGCAACTGGAATAATGTAAAAGAATGCTGGTAATTGTCATTCTTAAAGTATGACGCTTTCATGCCTTCTGACAGAGTGGAAGTGTCAGAAAGTGCAACGCCGTCCATGAGTCCACTTTTAGAAGACACCGATAATGAGAATTGAATGAAATAGGCAAGTGCAAAATCCATGAAGTCTGAGTTTCCAACTGGTCAATTGATGAATGCTGTGCCAATCCTGATAGATTAGACGGATGAAGCAAAGTCTACGTGCCTACCGACGGAAACGTTCCCACCGATTGAAGAGTAGTTGGTGTGATGGTTTGGCATAGGATTGTATGTGCTAGAGGGGTGGCTCTATGACTAATTCCAATTAGTCTTAAGATTAAAACTCAGGCATACGTTGAATTTTTGAAGCCACATTTAGACACGTATTTCAAGAAAAAGCCAAATATTTTCAGAAAGAATATTGCTACAATATTTTCTCTAATCACATTCGGTGAAAAAACTAATGGATATCTGAATAAAATAATTTTTAAATACATTCGTTTAAATTGTTCGCCTATTAACCCGGTTGAACTTGTTGAGTTTCAGAAGAGAAAACTCTACATTAGCAGACCGCCATTTATCAACAAGAATTTTTAAATGATATCCTGGGTGCTGAACAGTGTGTTTCTCATGAGAAAATGTAAAAGTTCATCATACAAAATGAATGAATGACTTCTAAAACTAATTTGCGAACTCCTGTGTAAGTGAAGACTTCTGGGGTTATTGGCCCTCGTTCGATGGCGTTCCTTCGGAGGTTTGGCGCGATTGCGTCTCGATTAAGGGACGAGCCTCGCGAAACGGAGTGGCGCTCGCAGCGTGTCTCACTGCCGACGGTTCGAGGTAATGCTTTCTCCATCATTGCGGCTGGCAGAGGATAGAAAAAAATTGTTTATAGTTACTTTGTTCTGGAATTGTCATCAATAGTCGACTGAACTTGTTTTGTTTCAATAAATTCATTTCGATTTGCGAACATGGAACACGAATTTCTCATTATTGTTGTTTTGTATAAATTTGCCGACATTAAAAGTAAACAATTTGCAGTTGTTGTTAAAGTAAGTGAACTATGCGCATGTCCGAACAATCTTAATTATTAATTACAAAATAACGTCTCATGAAATTTCAGTAATCATGCTAATAATGGAAAATCCGGGAAAAATTCATAAACCTATTACCGCATTGTAAAAGTCACATATATCCTAAAATAATTTATACAGATTATGTGGAATTATTAATAACAAATATTTATGTGAATCCCTTCACTAGTTTACTAATAAGAAAATTTAAAAGTAGCTTATTATGTAGAAAGTATATGTATGTAAAAAGTAACTTTCAAAGTGTTATGAATTGAGATGTGAGAAAAATCAAGCCCAAATAAGAAATTGACAGTAAGAAAATAATTTAAAGGAAAAGATATAGATCATTATGAATATTTGATAAAGAGATCAACGTAACTAAACTACAACTTCTAAGCAAATATGATAAAGAGAATCTTGATAAAGAAGTACATGTAAACTGATTTCATAGTATTTTAGTGATTAATTTAGAGCTGCATATGATGCCCAAATTGTTTTATAAATACCAAATTAATGGCAATCCAATAGAGAATTTATGGTTTATCATTAAGATGAATATATAAAAGAATAATCAGCAATATTAAAGCCAAGAATATGTGTGAAAAACAATAAAACCCTTTTGCAAATACTGGAAATAGAAAAAATTAACAAATCAATGAATGAATTGTAGCATAAATACGGACGATAATGGCTCCCCATTTACATAAATATAGTAGTGAATACTGTATGGTGGTCTGCAGTTGGAGATTCGTCTCCAGCTGTGCTAGTCAAACTATCTGCCTCCGGCCAGAGAGGATCCCCAGACGAGGCTATATCTAAGGGCAGAGTCTCGTCTTGGGAAACAGCTACCCGACCCTGTTTTATACGGGGTCTACAGGGAATTATTGACCGATCCTACGGGCTTGGATACTCCACATTAAATTTGGCCTTGTGCCACATCTTACCGCGTGGGGCGGTTGGTAGATATCCTGCAGATGGAGATTCATTGTGAAATTCACTTGACTCACTTCTATTAGTTAACTACTACTTCTACGCGCCGCTGATGAATCTTATATGTGTTGTTCTTGTCCTAAGTATTATTGTTCATTACCAATCTTCGTGTGATTATTCTATTCAGTATCCTTCCCTAGGTTACAACAGAATGATAGAGAGCTGGATGTCATAGGCTGTTAAGGAACGCATATTTTCAAGTACAGGGTGACCCAAGAAAACGGGAACTTCTTAACAATCTAATAAAACCAAGAGTGATGGAAGAAAAATATTTAATTCATAGTAATTGAAACCTTAAAACATGCCATTTAAGAAACAATGATGGAATTTTCATTTTTTAAAAGTTACGTCCTGTAGATGGCGTCCTCCTATAAGAATGCATTCTTGAAATCTTCTGTTGAGATTCCTCATTGCCTGCCGCAACATCTCAGCTGGGATACTGTGAATTTCATTCTCGTTACTAAAATGGCGAAATGTTTACTTGCTCAAGGTCACTGTCTCGCAGTGTTGCCACTTGCTCATGTCTGGCAATACGCACTTCAAAAATTCCCGTTTTCTGGGGTCACCCTGTATTAAAATATAAAATAATAATATAATAAAACAGTCAGGTGTATAATGTTTTCATCAAACATATGTTCCTGTGGTCTATAACTTTTGAAATTATATTTAAATTAATATTGATGTTGTATTTAATTTGGTTGCAGAAGACTACAGGATCACAAACTACTTATTAGCAATACCTATAATAGCGTTAATTTTTCTAAAATGAAACTTACACGAAATGAGTTAAGACCATTGCAAGTGCAACGCGTTGGCCCTTCTTCACCTAATAACGAGCCAAATGAGATATCCAGCATCACCGCGAAGGAAGATGGTGATAACGAATGGACGGAATGAAACTCATCAGTCTTAATATATGTAGCGTCGGTTTGGATGTCTCCAAGGCATGCCCGGCCCATTAGAATGGGCGAAAGCACGAATGGCTCAGGGTCGAACCTAATACTCGATACCGTAATCAACCTCGGAGGTGACGGATAACCAAACTGCGGTAAATCTAGATCGCCGTTAACACACGCGTTGTCAGCACCCGTTTTTTTTTCTCAAATCTCAGTTTGACCTTTCCCCCGTTTATAGCGCTATATATTTGACTGAGACCCCCGATGCACCTGGTCACTTTCTTGCTTCTACCGTCCGCTAATGCTCGGGATAATTTTTGGTCATTGTTTAGAGCGGGTTTAACAGGCATTTATTTACTCAAGAACATCTGTTCTTGGATATAAGCACTGTAACCTGTTTAAGTACTGCAGAATAATACCTGTTTATATATATATATATATATATATATATATATATATATATATATATATATATATATATGTATGTACATACATATATGTAGGTATACGTTTATGTTGTTTGTGTCTGCACGTGTGTATATTTTATCGATATATATATATATATATATATATATATATATATATATGTGAATATATGAATTTTTATAAATATATTTATGTGTGTGTATATATATGTATTTGCATGTACTTGTATGTGTGCATATGTTTATGTGTATGTGTGTGCATATATATATATGTATGTGTTGATGTGTATATGTATGTATATATGAATATATTTGTACTTATAGTTATATATTTGTGTCTGTATATATATATATATATATATATATATATATATATATATATATATATGTACACACATATGTAAGTATACGTTTATTATGTTGTTTGTGTCTGCACATGTGTGTATAATTTATCGATATATATATATATATGTGAATATGAATTTTTATAAATATATATATATATGTGTATATATGTATTTGCATGTACTTGTATGTGTGCAAATGTTTATGTGTATGTGTGTGCATTTATATATATATGTATGTGCAGATGAGTATATGTATTTATATATGAATATATTTGTACTTGTAGTTATATGTTTGTGTGTATATATATATATGTTAATATTGATGTCTATTTTATATATGTGCTTGTTAGTATATTTATGCGCTTGTGTGGGTGTGTAAGTGTATATACGTAAGTGCGTATATACGTTTGTATGTATATCTATGTGTATATATATATATGTATATCTTAGTGTTTTTGAATGTATTATCTATGCTCACTATAATCTACTTTCATTTGATAGTGGTTTTAAAATTGCTTGTGGACTTAATAATCAACAGTTGTGTTTTGTTACATTTTAATCTTGTATGGAC
Source organism: Acanthosepion esculentum (assembly GCA_964036315.1). NCBI lineage: Eukaryota > Metazoa > Mollusca > Cephalopoda > Sepiida > Sepiidae > Acanthosepion > Acanthosepion esculentum. The sequence goes on from OZ038480.1 coordinate 8,197,658, forward strand.
TTTATAGTCCTTTATTGTCATTTGGATAATATTGTTAGTATATGCGTAGGCTTATATATGCCTATATATATATATGTATATATATATATATATATATATATATATATATATATATATATATAAGTTGCGAAAAACTCGGTAATCCGTATGGGTAGTACCGATGAGGATTCTTTATATATATATATATATATATATATATATATATATATATATATATATATATATATATATGTATGTATTTTTTGTCTTTTTGAGTTTTTTTATATTACTGTGGAGGTTGATATAATTATTTCTATGTGTGTGTGTATATGCATATGTGTGTATATATATATATATATGTATGTATGTATGTATATGTGTGTATATATGTATATATATGTGTTTGTATGTGCGTCGGTATATTTATATATGTTTCCATTTTTAGTGATGAATATATGTACACATTCGTATGTATGTATTTATATACCAATATTGTTAGTATATGCGTAGGCTTATGTATATATATATCTATATATATATATCTATATATATCTATATATATATATATATATATATATATATATACATATATTTATATATATATATATTTATGTTACGAAAATCACGGTAATCCGTATGGGTAGTACCAAGATGGATTCTTTAAATATATATATATATATATATATATATATATATATATATATATATATATATATTTATTTATTTTTTCTCATTTTTCCTTTTTTATTTTACCGTGGAGGTTGATATATTTATTTCTTTGTGTGTGTATATATACATATGTATGTATATATATATATATATATATATATATATATATATAAAAGTGGACATGGAAGTCAGCACTTAGAGGCGACAGTCTGTTTCATGCTAGTGCAATCGTCAGGCGACTAGTGCTGTTATTTTTCTCGGCTGTTTATATAAGGTCAGTGGTGCATTATGGGTAGTATATTTTGGCGGTTACTTTTACCGGAAGTCGCTTATTTGTTTATTTATTTATGTCAAATTATTTTGCTTGTTTTTTTGTTTGTTTTTTATTTTTATTTTTATTTTTTATCTTATATATTTATTTATTTATTCTTTTATTTTGATCGGTGTTTTTTGTTAACGTAGTAAAAATTTGTTTATATAGCTTATTGTTGGTAGTCTATAATGGCCGTCATTTGCCGGAAATCGCTTGTTTGCTTATTTATTTGGGTCAAATTGTTTTGCTTATTATTATTATTTTTATTTGTATAACAGTTATAACTTTCGTCCGTTCTTTTGTTTTGATTTTATTTCGCATATTCTAACATGTGTGGTTTTGTGATTTGTTTGGAGTAGTTTATTTTGCTTATTTTATTGTTGTTTGTTTATATATTTATTTATTTTTCTATTTTAAGTTACGTAGTAAAAATTTGTTTTCATGTCTACATTTTGAGATTAGCTCGGATCTTTTATTTAATAATTTATTTTGATCTGGGAAGGTAATGATAGCTATTTTTTCCTCCAAGCAAAGTTTGCAAGTTTTTGATAGGTTGTTGTAGGCTGATGATTTTTTCCTTATTTTCCAAGATATTTTTGGTGTGGTGTGTGTTTTGTTTTTTATTTCCCAGATATACTTAGAAAGCATTGTGCTGTTCGCATATTTACTATTTGTGAAAGACATTTTGTGTACATAATTTCTTTGTTTCCATGGTCCTTCGGTTACTCCTATGTATACTTTTTCTTCATTATCTGCTGATTTTGTCGTGGCTTGGTAGATTACGTTGTTTTGTAAACAATTACCGTTTAAGGGACATTCGTTTTTTATTCTGCAGTTGCACGTGGGTTTAATTTGTTCGTGTGGTTTGTTAATAATTTTTCTGTTGTGCTTTTTTATTATGTGTGCTATGTTCTCGGTGCAACTCTAGCTGATTTTTACTGTGTTTTTGTTGAATGAACACTCACATACTCACCACAGAACACAAAAAAGACCAACAGAAAAAGAAATATCATATGGTTCAACCCACCGTACAGCAAAAACGTAAAAACAAACATAGGAAAAATATTCTTCAAGCTTTTACACAAACACTTCCCGGAATCAAGCACACTACACAAAATATTCAACAAAAACACAGTAAAAATCAGCTACAGTTGCACCGAGAACATAGCACAAATAATAAAAAAGCACAACAGAAAAATGATTAACAAACCACACGAACAAATTAAACCCACGTGCAACTGCAGAATAAAAAACGAATGTCCCTTAAACGGTAATTGTTTACAAAACAACGTAATCTACCAAGCCACGACAAAATCAGCAGATAATGAAGAAAAAGTATATATAGGAGTAACCGAAGGACCACGGAAACAAAGAAAATATGTACACAAAATGTCTTTCACAAATAGTAAATATGCGAACAGCACAATGCTTTCTAAGTATATCTGGGAAATAAAAAACAAAACACACACCACACCAAAAATATCTTGGAAAATAAGGAAAAAATCATCAGCCTACAACAACCTATCAAAAACTTGCAAACTTCGCTTGGAGGAAAAAAATAGCTATCATTACCTTCCCAGATCAAAATAAATTATTGAATAAAAGATCCGAGCTAATCTCAAAATGTAGACATGAAAACAAATTTTTACTACGTAACTTAAAATAGAAAAATAAATAAATATATAAACAAACAACAATAAAATAAGCAAAATAAACTACTCCAAACAAATCACAAAACCACACCTGTTAGAATATGCGAAATAAAATCAAAACAAAAGAACGGACGAAAGTTATAACTGTTATACAAATAAAAATAATAATAATAAGCAAAACAATTTGACCCAAATAAATAAGCGAACAAGCGATTTCCGGCAAATGACGGCCATTATAGACTACCAACAATAAGCTATATAAACAAATTTTTACTACGTTAACAAAAAACACCGATCAAAATAAAAGAATAAATAAATAAATATATAAGATAAAAAATAAAAATAAAAATAAAAAACAAACAAAAAAACAAGCAAAATAATTTGACATAAATAAATAAACAAATAAGCGACTTCCGGTAAAAGTAACCGCCAAAATATACTACCCATAATGCACCACTGACCCTTATATAAACAGCCGAGAAAAATAACAGCACTAGCCGCCTGACGATTGCACTAGCATGAAACAGACTGTCGCCTCTAAGTGCTGACTTCCATGTCCACTTTTATATTTACACACGCTCTATCTCTGATATTGAGCACTTTACCCCATAAATATAGCACACTTTAAGACTATATTTCTGCATATATATATATATATATATATATATATATATATATATATATATATATGTATATATATATATATATATATATATATATATATACATACATATACATACATATATATATATATATACACATATGGATATATATATGTATATGTGTATGTATGTATATGTGTGTATATATGTATATATATGTGTGTGTATGTGCGTAGGTATATTTATATATGTTTCCATTTATAGTGATGAATATATGCACACATACGTATGTATGTATTTTTTTATATATTGTTATATATTTGTACTCGTGTATGGGTACTCATACGTATCTAAGTATATATGAGATCTTTATATATATTTGTGTATTTACGTTTTTCTTTTTCATATATTAACTGGTTTTATTTTATTTTAAGTGTTGCATTTTGCCTGGACATTTGAACTTGGTGTTTTTTATGTGTGTTTATGCGTATATATTTATTTTTCTATCCATTTCTATATATTTGGTGTCTTCTTTTCATTACGTTGTTCGTTGACGAATATTTGTTTTTCTGTTTTATCAAATTTTATCTATTGAACCATTTTTATCTATAGAGCTTTGTCCATGTAAGTTATATTTTAATAATCTGATTGAATTGGTTTACTAACACTTTCAAATTAGAATATTTGTTGGTGTGTATATGTGTGTGTCTTTATAAATGTATGTGTGTATAATCACTGATATATGCCTTTCATTGTGTGTATATGTTGACTCTTTTTCTTCTTTTTTTAAGAGTTGTGGACATCTATTACTCTTTCGTTCGTGTTTTTGCGTGTTTATATATCTAAATATGTCTATGTGTTTGTGTATTATAATCTGATTGTGTGTGTATTGTCTTTTGCAAGATTTCACCCTCCCCTGTCCATATCATCACTTCAAATGTATCTATGTTGTAACGAAGCTTAGCACAACATTAGATTTTAACGTTTATTCTAACTGAATTTTTGGCCTTTCAATTAAAAGAAAATAAATAACAAAACGTATGTATTTTCGTTCAGTTTCTTTTTTAAATGGTTTTATAATATTTTAAACTTCATACAAATTAAATTTAAATTTATAAAATTTGGTAAGTTTTATTTTCAATTTTATAGTAAAATTTAATATTAATTAGTTAGAATGATTTCTATTTTAGTCTAACCCTAACATTAAAGCATGAATTATTATATCCAAGGTTCTTGTCAAGTCTTGAATTCTTATATACTTGTATTTTGACTGGCCATTGTAGTTTATGTAACAGCATTTCCCCTGTTTGGTCGATTTGAACCTTTTAAGACCCCTTTATTCTACATTCAACACCATCATTTGATAAGACACCACAAGTGTTCAAACAAAATGGCTATTTCTGTAGTGATTTTATGACATATTTATGTTACAATTTTCGAATAAATCATATGTATATATATATTGTTATGGGAACCTACCCATAATAGTAATGGACTAGTCCGTACTCCATAAATACTGCTCCGCAAGAGGAAGCAGAGCCAGTCAGACGGGGTGAGTGAGTCAGTCAGAGACAGAGTCGGCTAGACGATTACAGTAAGACATTGGAATAGTGATACTGGTCGAGACAACATAGTTCTCTCTAACCTAACCTGATTGTTATTACTAACACTTCTACTTCTTTTGTACATATTCTGTTTGTAATATATCTGTGTTATTCCATACCTGTGTTCGAGTTATTCTTCATTGGTTCTAACTTGGACCATCACCGTGGTACAAGGACCTGGACCATAACATATATATATATATATATATATATATATATATATATATATATATATATATATATATATATATATATATATATATATATATATATTTAATTTTATACTTGAATTAAATGCATATACTCGGTATGCTCGAATTGAGGAATAGGAGAGCCGAGTTCCAATTCCAGTCGAATCCATTACATTCACTTACATGCTAATATCCTTAGGAAAGGTATGAGTCCTCTTTTTTCTCTCCCCATCTATGGGTAAATAGCATGACATACGGGGTTCTATAGCCTTGGATGGCAACTGGTCTACGGCCGAAAGAAATGGAAATCTACTACGGGATAAAATCTGCCTCGTCAGTCATGTATCGAGAGATACATGATCGCCTAATTGTGTATCACGCATGGCACATAACTGAGTGATATTTTTGTATAAAATCAATGCTCTTTTCAACTTTAGGATACAAAACAAACTTAAGTTCTGTTTCATACGATACAAGTTCACAACAATATAGCAACTTTGACAATCAAATTGTTTGTTTAATATAAGACTACTACAAGTCTACTCCAAGTCAATAGAATTGTTGGTCAAAGACATTGTATTTGCTACTGTGGCCACCGATAATCGTGAGCATTAATGCCATTTATGGTTTGATCCCATTTGATTTAATTTTCCAGTGAGTAAAGTCGGGCCATGAAGAAATGGATGCAACATCTGATCTTCTGCTCTTAAAATACAATTTCAAATGCCGTCTTGATGAATGGGCATTTTGTCATTTTCAAATATTGTAAAAGTGATTAAATAATTTACTTTCAAATTTTGAGGCTAATGTTAATTTTCCAACAGAAAGAAATAACTTTCTGATGAACTATAATGAATTAGAAGCCATTTGCATAAAAATCTCATTAAAACTCGTAATCATTTCATACAATTATTTCCTATGACGTCATATGAACAAATGAATATGAAACTTTCTCAGCTGACGATGGCGAAATCGACCAAGTTCAATAAATAGAAAATAAAGAAGAATAAAGAACCAAATGAAAAAGTTATTATTAACAATATTTTAAATAAAATTGACTTTAGGTTTATTAACTGTTGTGATGGTCTCCCTCTAAAGAGTCTATGTTAACTCTTCCGCCTACTATATATTTAATAGGAGAGAAGGTTCGGGGAAACGTGAACAGTGAATAGATTGAGCGCTAGTTCATTCGGTACGCTCTTACAAGTCATGTAATATTCTTCTGGTGTACTTACTGTTTAATATACAATATATCTGCAAACCTGGTTTTTGTTATTACGTAACCATTTACTTTGTCACAAAATTAACATAGAAATGTATTAGTGTGATAAATTACATAATCTGCCCATTTTTAATCACTTAACTTTTTATAGAAACATTAAATTTTAATATATTAAGAATTTGTTTTATATGAGCTTTCATTTTCGCTTTCTTTGTGTCCACCTGTATATGGCTGTTCTGTGTTTTTGCACCCCTTCAACATTGATTATAAATGTATATAAATTTTGTTGGGTAAAATATATAATGGAGATTTTATGAGCGAAAATGTCAAATAGCTGATGGAAAAAACTTTTAACCAATGTAAGTTGCATCTTATGAAACATATTTTGCCAAACATGCAACAAAATATCTTTTATGCATTGTACGAATCTTTGCATCTGCAATGAATAAAATCTCGAAAATTTTAGTGCCTCACAATCAAGGGATGGCATTTGCTAACAAATCCTTCATTGTCTTTAAGACTCTCATTTTCGCAGAGCCGTACAAACAGGAACCGATCCTTGACCAGTTGCATAATTCATGTTTCATCCAGTCTTAGTAGCATTTTATCAAAGTTTTAACTCATGGAGAAAATTTATATGAAATTTCCTTTTGACTCTTTTGTTTATGAGTTAAAAACGTTATGTTAAGTGTAGACAAAGTGCATCCTGTAAAGGTTTGGTTTGTTTGAGTTTTATGGCCTATCAACCCTTTTGGATCATTTAAAGCCAATCCTATAAAGGAAGAAACACTTTTGAAAATGGCATAGAATATACAAATTGTACATTTTGAGTGTGAATATGAATGAAAGGCAAATGTCAAAACTTTCTAAACACCCAAGTATTTTTGTGCATTCAGAAGTATTTTTGTCTTTTCATATAAGAACACAGGTTATTGTATTTATACAATATCCAATGAAGATTTCAAAATAACCCCCTGTTGATGTCTCTCTTAGAACTGTTCGATAATTCTAGTCAAATAAAATTCTTAAGTTCATTGGAAATTGAAGTTGCAGCTATTATATATCTTCATAAAAAAGAGTCAATTACCGCTAAATAAAGTGAAGGCGATGACTATGAAAAGAAAAAAAAGATTCTGTAGCTCTCATAAAAGATTGAAATTTTAACAGTGAGGTAAATATCAAATGTCATGAAATAGTAAAAATAAACAGAGTAACATAAAAGGTATAAACGTTTCTGTTGTAGCATATCTACAGACGATAATGGCATGTTCCTGTTCACATAAATGCAGTAGTAAATACTGTATGTTGGTCTGCAGTTGGCGATTCGTCTCCAGCTGTGCTGGTCAAACTCTCTGCCTCCATATTAAATTCGGCCTTGTGCCACATCTGACCACGTGGGGTGGTTGCTAGATATCCTGCAATTGTAGATTCGTTTCTAGCTCTGCTGGTGACACTCTGCTTCCGCGCAGAGAGGATCCCCAGACGAGGCTATGTCGAAGGGCAGAGTCTCGTCTCGAGAAATAGCTACCGTATATGGAAGCAATATTCCATCAGGTGTAAGACACTTGATTATCAAACATCTAAAAGTAAAAAGGCTTAGTGTACAAATGTCTGATCATTTTTAAAAAGCCTAATGGATTTAGATGAATTGAATACAAAACCACCAAAATGTAATGCTTGCTAAATAAAGTAAAACTGTCTCCCTTAAATATTGTTAATGTTAATCCCTTAAGTTGGTCAGTTAGAGAGTCATCGTCTCTCTCCTCTTCACAGTGGCATAGCCTTCCTAATTTCTTGGTATGGCTAACCTTATTAACACTCTCACCTGTTGTTGATCAGCAGTCAGTATGTCTTGGTGAGACATCAGCAGGCAGACCTGCTATTACTTTAAAAATATTTCAAATCAAACTCAATATTTATATAAAAAATCTTTAGCGGAAAGGCTTAAGGGATATTTTGCAACTAAAGAGGGCCTAAACCGACAAATTACCTATTGCTTCATTTTGATAATTCTTCGAAACTGAAATAAACTACAAGAACTATTATGTTGATGAAATTTATCCATTCTTAAAATGAGGTGTAGCTAGATATCTGAAGCGCCTGATTCTCGAGCAGTGTCATAAAACACTTTCTTGTCTCGTAAATAAAGCAATTATATTAATGTCGGGATAGTTTACTTAGTCAAGAGTGTCAATATATCCGAAATGAATCAGATCGCTTCACAATAAGGCTGCCAATGGACAGGATAATGACACCATCAATTATGGCAGGTCGCAGTTCTTTAATACAAGCAACGTCTGTGAATTGGAGGTAACTTGGGACCTTTATGAGTTCCAAATTTAGATCAAGTATCCACCCATGGACGATGAAGATGACCGAATCGTTTGTTTGATTTGTTTTGTTTTTCGGCATATCAACCTCAATGGGTCATTTAATATTATTTTTTTCAAAAACGTATAGCTGGTAATATTATTTTTTCAAAAACGTATTGCTGGTAATAGTTTTCTTCAAAAACTTATTTCTGGTAATAATTTTTTACAAATTATTTCTAGTATTAAAACGTATTTTTACACTTTTATAATGCTTTTTACCTCAGTTTCGGGGTTAACTATTTTCCCATACTTGGGACCCTTACAGGTGCTATCACTCCGGTTCAGGGTATGCATGGGAACATCAGCAATTAAGGGGACGTTCCACGCTCCTCAAAGCCTCCTGATCTGAGGCCTTGATGTTGGATGTAGTTTATCGTCTTACCCTGGACGCCGATGTAGTTTATCGTCATACCCAGGACGTTTGATTCGTTTGTAGTGAGTTTGAACATTCAAAGAATAAATTGGACTGATAAATAAGTACCTGTGAAGGAATTCACCTCCTCCTTCAGTTTTAATTCCACATGTCCAGGTACCAACGATAGGACATCTGGAGGACGTGGAGCGAACGTAGGGACCGTATCTTTCGGAATGTTAGCAATGTAGGAGCAAAAACAGATTATGGGAATTTCGAGTAATCAATTCCACTGATAGGCAGTCAGTCCGCGAATGTTCCTTCATCTATTTTCTTAACCCCAAATCATGTGAAGACCTCGAAACTGCTGATGGCATTCCTTCTACCCTACCAGGTTGTTTACCAAACCACTGATGAAATCTGGAATTGAACTGAAACAGTTGCTTTCATTTACTTTGTCCTTCCCTGCACGGTTTATTTGCCATGATTCTTGTCTTCATTCATTCATCTGATGATCTTCGTTTTTGGACTCCTCACTATGAACTTTTGGGTGAGGATTCCACTCACAAAATACTCTTAGATTATCTCAATAATCAGGGAACTAATATAGCTTTCCTTTATATCCAGTCTATTAGCATGACACAATTCTTTTTGGCTATGTCAACATTAAATGACCTGATTCATATCGGATAGGAAGCAATATTCCACATACGATCCCGGAGGATAAAAGTGCACCATTCATGAATAGAGCAACGATGTGCATCAGAATACCTACAGTGCACGCGAGGAAAATCAAACTTATCTATAATTCAATCAGTTACAAATGGAATAAAGCAGATTTTTACCATTGATGTCACAAGTGGTGTATGGAAAACTTTCCTCTTGCATCTGCACAATCACAGTCAATGAAAGTAGCACTGGCTAATAACCAGAAGTAAGAATCAAACAATCCTTATTTCATAGGGATTTTTATTTTTCATTATCGCTGCAAAGTGTGAGATTTCAACACGCAGGTTCTCCAAAAAGATGCCACAAGAAATCTGATTAAATAGTTCTTCCATGCAGTCATTGGTGGCATTTCAATGTGTT
>OZ038480.1:8212702-8215202 GCA_964036315.1 Acanthosepion esculentum
GAGTTTGAGTTTGAAGCTTCTGTTTTATCAGACTTCCTATTTATAAGAATATTTCACTTTTTCATCAATTTTAGTGCTGGCAATTTCCATTTTCTCATTGTTATTTGCGTTTGCTTTCCCTCGATAGATTTTTAATATATTTGTATCATCTACTGGAAGTGTTATAAAGTTAATATGATGGCCTAAGTTTAAAACAAAACAAACAAATCGTAAAATCAAGAAAGAAAATATAGGTTCAATGTCAAAAATTCCAATGCACATAAAACCGCTAGAAATCGACCGCACCGTCCAAAAGTTACGCTAAAATAACACTCCGATCGTATTAAAAAAAAGTGGCGTCACGCATGCGTAGTGGGGCGATTACAAATGGCCGCTCCTCGCGACCACGCGTGACATCGTCACTCTTTCGCGACGTCGGTCATGTTGGATTTACACGCCAAACAGATACATGTCAGCTTTGCACGTCGTGGTAAGTGTATTCTCTTACTACAGGAAAGTTCAACAAATATTCATAAAATATTTACCTCTCTATATATGAAGATATGCTAAAAGTGTTTCTGCTCGACCAAGAAGACCTGTTTGGTTATTCGAATGATCTGGGGGACATTTTTATTTTTTTTTACCAATCCCAAATATATATATAAAAATGAAGAAATGTAGTCTTAAGGTGTGCTATATTTATGGGATAAAGTTCTCAATATCAGAGATAGAGCGTGCGTAAATATATATATATATTAGGGATTGGTAAATTATATATATATATAAATATTAGGGATTGAGAAATTATATATATATATATGTATTAGGGATTGGTAAATTATATATATATATATATATATATATATATATATATATATATATAAATAATAGGGATTGCTAAATTATATATACATATATATATATATGTATACATATATATACATATATATATATATATATATATATATATATATACATATATATATATATATTAGGGATTGGTAAATTATATATACATATATATATGTGTGTATATATATATATATATATATATATATATATATGTATTAGGGATTGGTAAATTTAAATATATATATATATATATATATATATATATATATATATATATATATATATATATATATATATCGGGTCATAAGTTCTGTCCGAATTTTGAATAAAGAAAACAAGTAACCAAATATTACATTTAATTACAGATTCAATCAACAATGTATTTTCCCTGATTATCTGTGACTTCCTTCCATCTATTAACAAGCTTACTAATTCCATTACTGTAAAATTCTTTTGGGTTTGATTCGAAGAACTCACAAATGTCAGTTTTAACCCCTTCCTGTGTTACAAAAGCTGTTTCTTCCAAATGATTCTGTAAGCTACGAAACAAATGGTAGTCTGAAGGAGCAAGGTCGGGAGAATAATGTGGATGAGGAATTCTCTCCCAACCAAGTTCTTCGATCTTTTGTGACGTGATCCTTGCTGTGTGTGGTCGAGCATTGTCCTGATGAAACATCACCTGTTTTCGATTTAATTAGAGCAGGTCTTTTTTCCCTCAAAGCTTGGTTCAAACGCTCTAATTGCTGACAGTATATTCGAGCATTAATTGTTGCATTAGGTGGTAAGAATTCAAAGTGGATTATTCCTTGGCAATCCCACCAGATTGAAAGAAGAACCTTTTGCCCATGAAGTTCCCTTCTCGGCTGTGGCTGGGGTCCTTCCCCTTTACCAAGCCACTGTCTACGACGCTTAACATTTCGATAAAAGATCCATTTTTCGTCGTCAGTCACAAGTCTATCTAAAAAAGGTGAAACAAGTTGGCGAAAATGGAGAGAAGAGCAGATGTTAACTCGGGATTTGAGGTTGTTTTCAGACAATTCATGAGGCACCCATTTTCCAAGTTTAGAAACTTTTCCAAGTTGTTGAAGATGACGATGAACAGTTGTATGGTTTGAACTGAGAACCACTGCCAATTCCTCAACTGATAAAGCAGGATGTTTCTTCAAGGGCTGTTTCAAGAAGCTTTTCATCAAACTCAACTGGACATCCGGTTCGATCTTCATCTGCAAGGGTGAAATCTCCACCTCTGAATTTTGCAAACCATCTTCTGCAAGTTCTTTCATTCACACATTCCTCTCCATAAACTGAGTGAATGTTTCTAACCGCTTCGGCTGCTGAGTTTGCTTTCTTGAACTCATAAAGCATTATGTGCCTCAAATGATTCTTGGGTACTTCCATGTTAGCAGGGTTTTAATCAAACAAAATTTAATTTTATTGTTCTCCGAAATAAAGTTCGATCAGTCTAAATGCATCTAAACATAAAAATAATGTTCAGCTCCATTAGACATTATAAAATACTCTTTAAATTTCGTTCATTTTAACAAAAGGTTAAAATTCGGAGAGAACTTATGGGATGACATAATATATTACCAGTTTGTGACTGGTAGGGATAATTCCAAGGAGGATATTAATCTAGGGAGAGCTCAGTGTAGACTAATAATAATAATAA
>OZ038480.1:8217702-8255202 GCA_964036315.1 Acanthosepion esculentum
CTATCTAAGTCTATTCATATCTCTATCTATCTATCTAAGTCTATTCATATCTCTATCTATCTATCTATCTATCTAAGTCTATTCATATCTATCTGTCTATCTAAGTCTATTCATATCTCTATCTATCTATCTATCTAAGTCTATTCATATCTATCTATCTAAGTCTATTAATATCTATCTATTCATATCTATCTATCTATCTATCTATTCATATCTATCTATCTATCTATCTATTCATATCTATCTATCTATCTATTCACATGCATATATTTTATTCGTGTATTCTTATACATATATATATATGTGTGTATGCGTGCGTGCGCGCGCTCGCGCGAGCACGCGCGTTTTGTGTAGGTGCTCAGTACAACGAAAACAAATTTGAGCGCTTGAAAAATGTACCTTTAATATTGAGGTTAGGAAGGAAAAGGATACTCTCCTGTAAAAGTTTGATGTTGTTCTAAAAGAGAAGATTTCATATGAAAATAATTGTGATTAGGAGAAAAGCTTCTGGCCTCTCCGAAACATTGTGAATATTTCTCTGACTTTTCGTGAAGTATTTTCAGCTCCTCTCTCTTAAAATGCTAATAGCAAAATTCAAACGCATAATTTAGAATAAGCAACGGGGACAAAGATTCACGTGTAAATAATTTCCATAAAAGGTCAGTAAATTGTATGAAGTATAAGCACACACATTATATATATATATATATATATATATATATATATATATATATATATATATATGTAGAGAGAGAGAGAGAGAGAGAGAGAGAGAGATAGAGATGTGTACGAGTGTAATCTGCATAAATATCTCAATATCTCCTAATGTATATATCTATCTATATATCGAGGTGTAGGGATGTGTATTCATATATATTGTTTATAGGCCTAACACTATATCAGCACTTGAAATCATTTCAATATTTTTACACTCGAAAATGTCTGAAAACAATGTAATGCATTTTAATGCTACGTTTATGAATATAAAGAAAAAGTTTGTTAAAAATCTCTACGGATGTGCAAATGGGGGAAAAGTTACAGTCTAAAGCATAATCGAATACAGAATTGTTACTCGAAAAATAAACGTTTAACTTACTTTTTCCAGCATATTGTCGACATTTAATTTATACTTTGCATCGACTGGAACAGAAGGCCCAAGGTATATAGTGTCTATTCACGATGAGAAAAGTTTTTTATTTTCGTAATAATATACACAATATCAGATTCTATTATGCACGTCGGTGATTTCACAATAAATTATAATCATTTTTTTGTTTTATTTTTTAAGGATTATCCACCATTTGTGGGTTCTTTAAAATGGAAATATAGATTTGGATTGGAAGAATATTTTTTCATTTGTATTGAACATTGCATTAATAGAACTCTTGGAAAATAACGATGATTTTTCCAAGTTCAAGTCCTACTATTTGTCTAGTGGGAGGAAACATTTCCCAAGAATATTTGCGCGTAAGTGAATGTAACGAACCCGACAGAAATTCGAACTCTACTCCACGATTTCTTATTCCGAGCCACTATCCAAAACACTACCGCACAACCAATTGAAATTAAAAGACTTGTGTGGATAAAATTATCCTAATAACTAGCTGGAGGTAAAACAAATACTTTCCTTTTGGTTGGGATTGGTATTCATCGAATATTTGCTCAAACTCCAGAGGGGCTTTCCCCAGCCATTACCTCTCCCTCGGTATTGGGGGCTGGGTTTATCGCTCAGTGCCTGAGGCGTCCCCGAAAGAGGAAGTGCCGAGGAAGCCTAGGAATTTGGGCCCGATGTGGCCAATAGACCCACTTTAAAACTTGACCTTGTGTCACATCCTGTTGCGATGTGGACGAACAGGTAGACATCACTAATCGTGACCTTGAAGATGAAACTACAAGAGAAATAGTAGTGAATACTTTTAATTATTTATAGTTTACAACATTCTATTTCCTACTAATTTCTACTTTAGATATAAACCTTAATTATTGGTTCTAGATTGTAAAACCCCCGGGGCAGAGAAAATATGGAATCATTGATACCGAACATTTTAAAACTTACATATATTACCTTTAATACTGCATATAATATGCTTATAAAGAACGTGTCGTCTGATATATACGAACGAATGTACAAACTTTAGCTATTAACGTCCTAAAGAGATCTTTCATCCAAAAAACGAAGAGAAATATACACTAAGCATGAATTTGCAACCAGAACTCAACAGGCTGGAGAAATCTTGGATCAATATCTTCAAGTATTGCACGTTCCGGCGAAGGACTGTAAGTTCAAAGATGTTACCACTCAAGGAGGAAGCTATTAGAGATGCCTTTATTTCTGCGTTTTCCGAACAATTTGATAGGACTTTATAATACATACAGACGGAACAATCAAAGCTAGCCGCCGAAACATCGTGATCAAATACCACAAAAAAGAGAATCTGCTTTCATATTGACATGGCAGCCATTGCAGATTGTAATGTATATTTGAAGATCTACAAAAAAACTATCAAAATACAAGGATCTTAAAACGGAAATCTCGAAAATATGGCACACGAGGACATCCATAATTCCAGTTGTTAGAGCCCTCGAATTGAGTAGAAAAGGTTGTGAAAGAATCATTGAGGGGATTACTTCCAGGCCATTCCTTAAAGAAATACAAAATATTTGTACTTACGTGTACAGACCACACATTACGAAGAGATCTATCTATGTAAAATGTATGTGATCTTAAGTTTTTTTTTTTATAAAAATGATCAATGGAAAATGCCATGAAGCCACAGCTGACCGTAGATCTCTGGAACCTGGAAGGAAATGTGTTGTTATATAAGAATAAAGTATCGTTGCCGACACTTGAGTTTGAACATAAATCGCCAGCGAGCAAATAAAGGCGATCCCATTATTGAATTACGTACACCACGTGACCATAGAGGAAACGCATATATGGAAAGTAGCGTGACGTCTAATTGATCTGCATTTCTATTCTATCGTCAATTACTATATGGAACGCTATTCTCTATACTAGTTCACTATACAGATTACTATTCGAGCGACTATTATCGAGCAAGTACTATTATTGCGAGTGTTATTCGAAGGCGTCTGACACTGGTATTGTTCAACGGCTTTACTAAAGTTGTATCTGCGATTACAAAGTCTCTACTACAACGAGCATTTCCAAAGTGACAACGAGTATTTGTTGGCATTACACAAGTGGCAACGAGTGTTCATTGACATCACAAAATGTGTATATAACAGAAATCCAAGAAAATAATAATAATAATAATGATAATAATAATAATAATAATAATAATCTTACGAAAGGCTTTATCTATGCAAAAGAAGTTGATTTTTTGTCAGTGAAAAATGTCATGATGCCATTTCTAACCTTAGGTCTCTGGGCGGGACCTTGAAACGAATTTGTAGACACCAGAAATCAATAGAAATAATAATTGAATAAATAAATAAAATAATACAGAATGACAGGTCCGAAAAATGTTCAACGAATCTTTTAACCAATTCACTTTACACATATTGGGAAAAATATGGCTACGCTAGTTTAAAGAAATCTTGGATCAATATCTTCAAGCATTGCACGTTCTGGCGAAGGACTGTAAGTTTAATGATGTTACCACTCTAGGAGGACGCTATTAGAGATGCCTTTCTTTCTGCGTTATCTGAACCTCCTATGAGTTGCTACAATTTCAAGAAGCTTATTTCGCTAAAGTCTGTCGTTTGAAGACCAATAAGTTTCCATATTGCGTTTTCCCGTCATAGCCAAGGTAACTACTGGACTACAGGGAGTTTCGGAAGCTACGGTAAATTGTCTCGTGAACAAAACATAACTTACGACGCTATTAGTTTCGGTAAGTATTAATAGTTTTATCGGCACAAAGGTATCTCAGTCTGTGGATTTGGACGTTAGACTTACTAATTTTAGTGTTAGCATGGCCTCATCTGATTTGTTATTAAAAACTGTAAGAAAATGAAAGCTAATCTTACGGTGGGTACAGAAATTTACAAAAAATGTCACCTCCTCTTCCGTTTAAAACTCTGTTGCCTGACTGTAGACCTGCGGAGGCACTAGGCTCCCTAGGAGTAAGTGTCTGTTTCGAAGAACGAATTGCTACAATTTCAAGAAGGAAGGTCATTTCGCTAAAGTCTGTCGTTTTGAAAGTTTTCTGCTGCGTTACCCGTCATAGCCACGGTAACTACTGGACTACAGGGAATTTCGAAAGCCACCGTAAAATGCCCCGGGAACAAAAAGAAATCTTACGGCGTTAGTAGAGTGGGAAGTAGTCATAGTTTTAGCGACCCTAAGATTGCTCAGTCTATGGGGTTGGACGTTAGACCTACTAACTATGCAGTTAGTATGGCTTCTTCCGACTTGTTATTAAAAACAGTAGGAAAATATAAAGCGAATCTTACGGTGGGTATGGAAACTTTAAAAAAATTAATTTATCCTTAATGGATAATTCATATGATGATGTGACCTTCAAGGCCTGCACAAAAAAATAGAAAATTTCTAGACAGACCACCTCTAAAATTCTGTTGACTATCGAGCAAGAAAATTTTACCTCCTCCTCTTTTTGATAATCCGTCGTCTGACTATAGACATATAGCTATGAATTCGCGAAGATACGCTAGAGAAAAGGAATTATTTTTAAGGAAGGAAATAAAATGTTTGTTGGATTCAGATATCATTGAGGCCAGTGGATCCCAGTGGAGAGCGCAAGTAATAGGACGAGAAACGAAAAAAAAAGGTTAGGCATAGATTATTCACAAACGATAAATCGTTTTATCATAAAAGATGCCTATCTTGTACCTAAGATTACAACGATTGTCTCGGAAATAGCAAAGTATAGCCTGTACTCCAAACTAGACCTAAAAAGTGCGTATCATCAAGTTCCCCTACGTAAATCAGAGCGCCCTTACACCGCTTTTGAAGTCGGTGTTAAATTGTATCATTTCAAAAGGATGCTGGTTCGGATCACAAACCGAGTCGAAATAATCGAAAAGGAAGACGCGAAGAGAACATTCGTGTATATAGATCACGTGACCATCTGTGGCATTAATAAAAGAGAACGTGATACTAACTTTGCAAGATTCAAAGAACTGAATGAAAAGTACGGTCTCACCTTAAATGAGAATAAATGTGTCTATTGAGTAAGGAAAATAAAACTTCTAGGTTATGAATTATGTAAAGGGACCGTTAGACATGACCCTGGAAGTACGAGACCTCAAAACGAATTCCCGCCTCCAAGCAATATGAAAGCTCAGAAGAGAATCGTCGGAATGTTCGCTTACTACAGTCGTTGTATCCCAAAATATTCGCTAACAATTTACGAACTAAATAAGAACACTATATTCGCCTTACCTGCTAAAATAAAAGATTTATTTGAATAGTTAAAAACGGACTTAGAAAGAGCTATAGTACATACAGTGCTGTTCAATAAAAGTGACTCACCTGATTTTTTTTTTAATAAATGTTCTCTTCTCCGATGAAACGGAAGTTGAGATAAATTCAAAGGATAAGCGATCTAAAATCCGAAGAAGAAGCTTTGAAAGCTCTTTGAATTTAGCAGTAAGTACTGTCAAGCATCCGTTCAGTAGAATGTTCTGGGGATGCTTTTCTTTTCATGGAACTGGTTTCTTAAAACCTATTGAAAAGACTCTCAGGAGCGAGCAGTGCAAGAGAATTTTAGAGTCTTGTCTGCTCCCTTCTGCTGAAAGGATGCAAATCGACCCCACCAAGCTCATTTTTATGCAGGATAATGCTCCCTGTCACAAATCAAAATTGATGAAGGAATACTTTAATGAGAAGCAGGTTAGTGTTATGACATGGCCGCCCCAATCTCCTGACCTCAACCTCATAGAAAACTTATGGAGCATTATAAAGTACAGGCTCTCGAGAAAGCAGTTGAGCAACAAAGAGGATTTGATTGTGAATTTCATATCCGAATGGAATTCAATGCATGGAGATGAGATTTGCCAGAACCTAATCAAGTCAATGCCAAAAATGGTTGAAAAGGTTATTCAAAATAAAGGAGGACCCATAGATTATTAAATATTTCGAACTATATTACCTATTATAAATAAATTATACCTCTATTATTCTTTATTTAAAGCTGTTAGGTTATGTTTCTATTGATTACTAGTTGC
This sequence comes from Acanthosepion esculentum, assembly GCA_964036315.1. NCBI lineage: Eukaryota > Metazoa > Mollusca > Cephalopoda > Sepiida > Sepiidae > Acanthosepion > Acanthosepion esculentum. The sequence goes on from OZ038480.1 coordinate 8,223,856, forward strand.
AGGAAGTAAGTGAATCACTTTTTTTGCACGGAGTTTTTCCCTAAATCTCATTTATATCCAAAATTATAATTATCAAGAGAATACCTTAGGATGAGTAAAACTTTTTACTAGGTGGTTGGTAAGGAGTCTTTATATTAGTAAGAGTAAAAATTAGTTTGACCCCAAAAACAATAGGCGAAAAAAATCTTAAGTAAAAAAATCAGGTGAGTCACTTTTATCGAACAGCACTGTATTCTAAACGAGGAAAAAACCTTGAAATTGACACTGATGCTAGCTACTTGAGCTTAGCTGTGACGCTAAATCAAGGAGGTAGGCCTTTGGTTTAGATTGGTTTGGTTTATTTTGTTTTACGGTATATCAACCTCAATGGGTTATTTAATGCCAACAACATTTTTTATTGCTGGTAATATTTTGTTTTGTCAAAAATCTGTTTTTGGTAATAATTTTTATCGTCTTACCCAGGGCGCGGATGTAGTTTAACGTCTTACCCAGGACGGTTCTAGCCCAGAACTCTAAACCCATCGGGACGAAACTACTCCCCAATAGAGAAAGAAGCTAACTCAGTCATCAAAGTAATCAGGGAAAAGGTAAATATTTTATTCTTGTCACTGTCTAAAAAGCTCTATCTTACATTTTTGATAAAAATAAAGCTTCGAAGACTAAAAATGACAAAACTGATGGCTGGCGAATTGAACTTTCCACTTACAATGGTATCAGATCTCGACCGGGTATTAAAAATGCATGCATGCGCAGATTCGTTAACGAGAGTACATTGCGCTTCTATCGTAAATATCGACCTTAAAGAATTACATGACTATCTATGTCGTCCTGGGGTATTAATATGATGCACTTTATCAGGTCGAGAAATTTGCCTCACTGAACAGCGGAAGTAAAAGAGAATGACTGAAAAATGTAGTGTGTGTACTGTAGAAAAGTCAAGATTAATGAGAGGAGAAGGATAATTAATCAAAGCCACACAACACTTCGAAAGATTAAATATTGATTTCGAGAGACCGCTTCCTTCAAATCGAGGAGGAAACAAATATTTATTGAGTATCATTGATGAATATAGTCATTTCCCATTCGAATTTGCGTGTAGTGACATGTTCACTACAACTGTATTGACTTATTTAAGTAAATTATTTTGTATATTTGGTATGTTAAGTTATATACACTATGATAGAGAATCTAGTTTTATGTCGGAGAAGTTAAGATAAACGACACGGTATGGTACGCTAAAAAAAAAAACGAAAATTAAAAAAAATTGGTTAATTTTTTGAAACTATTCCTTTTCTTCTTTTGCCGAAATAAAGCATTCCAAATTTACCTTGTCATAAAAAGTGGGGATGAATGTCGTATTCAGTTGCAAATCCCCACCACATGAATAACAGTTGATAGAGCTGGAGGCAAAGCTAATCCTGACCTTCAAGACGAGAAATAGTTATAAATACTTCTAATTATAGTTTACAACATTGACCTAATAAAATCAATTTTTAGCAGGAATATTTATTTTTTAATCGGTATCACCCCATGCAAGGCAGTAAAGCCACGAAGACGCAAGGGGTTAGATGGTGTGGAAGAATTCGGAACAGAAATATTAATAATGAGCGGGAAGAGAAAAGAGTAATTAGGGGACAGTAGATAGCGATTGGCATTGCATTTAAAATTTTGCAGATTAAAGTTTGCTGAAAAGCAAGGAGCCAGAAGGAATTTCCACATGTGAGAATTGCGAGAAAATAAACTGTTAGCACAGAAGTTACGGTTATATCTAGCCAGCTCAACTGTAAATTGATGATATCTCAACGTCAGTCTAGTACTGCGCTTAAATTAAAAAAAAAACTCTATGTACCATAGCAAAGAGAGGTATTTATTCGCAAAAATGTAGCACAAGGCCAAAATGAGGAATGGGGAAAAGGACGGTCTTCTCTCTTAACATTAAACTTATCTATCCACAAACACTGACCCAAATATATGACAATATTCTTTACACCAAAACAACACATTCTTGGTTACTTTCATACTACAATCACCATAATACCTCATGGTCTCTATGAAAGTCCTAACTAAACCCTATATGTACAATTCATTTTCTGGGGTGGTGGGGAATAAAACAACAATTTAAAAATCTAACCCCAATGAATATTTACAAAAATGAACAAAACTATTTTACAAAGAAATAAATAAAATAATGTTAGTAATAACCCCCCTCTCCACAATCCCTAAATGTGGCAGAAACATCAGTTAACTGGACGGAATCAATGTGTAAATGTAATAATATAAAACATTCTTTCATCCCCAGCACTCACTCAAACACACACCCATTCAAGCACAACAAAAAAATACGAAAATAACACGCGAAACGAAAGACGTCCTGCATCCACCAGTAATCTGACATCACTGACCAACTAACCAGAGAGGGGATGGGGAATTAAACCCAAGAAAAATGGGGACAGAAAAAAGGGACCAATAAGCATGCATCCGCTAGTTAAGTTAACTGGAATGAAGAAACTAAGGACATAAAACAATTCTAAACTAACCTAATTTCAGTTGGGGTTGCCTAAGTTCAATAGAGAAAGAACAATATCCTGATGACTAACCGGCATCAAAGTGCCACTCCAAGTCAGCCCCTCTCACTCGACACAAGCGCGCAAGATTCACCCACCTTTTGTCAAATTCCGATGAAGAGAGCCGCCGCTTTTTCGTCTTAATCTTGACTTTAAGCTGATGCTTAAAGAACAAGATCAGTTGCGAAGAAGTGAACTTCTCACCTCCATAGAATCCCTTCTGACGTGTCGTCCCAATCAGAACTATCATGACCCCTAGCAAGCAAAGGAACACGTAGTGTTCAGCCTTCGTCAACGACGGTACCACATTGCTACAAATAGAACTGGTCTCGAGGACAAAGGACTTCCCGCCTTCAACAAACTTACAAAACGCCGCTATGATTCTGCAGTGACAGAAACCGTAACCCACCCTCTCAGCCTCTCCATCACAGCCAACCAAATTTGGAGATTTCTCCAAGTCCGCTGAACAAAGTCTTTTGCCGACCCATAGGGCCCCACGAGTCACCAGCCAGGTGAATGATGCCTCATCGCTATTGAGGCATTTTAACCCGGGCCCCCATGCCATTTTGAGCGAGACACCTGTTTAGTAAGACCGAGCTCGTCAATCAGCTCATCACGAAAGGAACCCTTGACTAAGACATGATATAATGCCCTTCGCAACGTTAGAGAGGTCATCCGACGCTCGTAACAGGCGTTTCAGAGCAATAAGACGTTCATGATAGAAGGAGCATTCATCCCGAGGTAAACAGTGGGACTTCTCCGAGCACGAGTGCACACTTCTTAGGGATGGGAAGATCTTACGGTCGCCCTCCTTCCAGAAGGCACCCTCGTCATCCTCATCACGACACATTCGATCTAGGAACGTGATGCGAAGAGTATATTGAAGAATCTAAACTCTAGGCATACCCAAACCGCCTATAGAAGGGTGGAGGTAACAGATCTCCCGAGGTATCTTAGTGGACTTGCCTCTCCACAGTAAGGAGCACAAGAGCCTTATTGATGGCATTAGTCTGGTATACGGAAGTGAAAGTACAGAGAGTCCATAAAGGAGAATCGGGTAGGTGTGCGAGGCACATACTTCCGCCATTTAAGGAAGAATCCCTTCGAGACCACAGACGATCTGCGCCCTTGGCCTCCCCTTGTACCTCCGACCAATTCATTTCCAACTGAAATCGGAACCGTACCAGACACCGAGTATCTTGACCAGCACGTCCGTCCAGAGGAAAGGTCCGGTAAGAGAAAATCACTGCCACGCACACAACCGCATTCCAACAGTCTTATCGCGGTTGATCTTGGCTCCTGTCACCGTCTTGAACACTCTGATCTCATTCCTGACTGCGTCAATCTCGGCTCTGCTCGACACAAGAACCAAAACGTCGTCAACACAGGCAGAATACATGGCCGAGGTGATAGCACCAGGTAGGGAAATTCCGCGTAGGACCAGATTCATCTTAAAACTTGCGTATGAAATGTTCCAACGCAAGAACGTACAGAAAAGATGAAACCGGACAACCTTGAGGAAAAAAACGAGACAATACAAGGCTCTGATCGTACACTATTCACTTCCACCAGCGCACCGGGAGTCGTATACAGAAGTCGGATCCAGATGCGAAAGTACAGCCTCTAAAAATCGATCGTCAACCCTATGGAAAGCCTGGAACTGATCTAAATTGATCAGCGCGGCTTCACTGTCGACTTGCTCGATGATCAAGCGTACCATATGAAGGTTGTCCTGAGCCAATCAGACTAGAGAGGACAGCCTGGCAACGGTTTGTTAAAATCTTTAAATGTGTATTTAGCATTGTTAAAGGACGAAAGTTAATGAACCTATCCCACTGTTCTTGACCTTGCGTAGCAATTTGATCACACCCCTTTTGAAGCGTTCAGGTATATGCCCCGGCTTCAAGCAGTTGTTGAAAATCAGCGCCCGCAAAGGAAGAAAAACAGGCGACTGCCTCAAGTACACTTCGTAGGGTTGACCATGTAATCCGGGCGATTTGTCCAGGCCAACCTGCTTCAGAGTTTCCCAGATTTCCGACACTGTGATGGAACATTCACATCCAGCTGCTTCAGCTGACTCAATGCATTCAAATTCAGCCTGGCTCCCTGGTGAAGAGATCCTGAAAATACTTATGAAAAGCCTCGGATATGCCCGTGTTTATAGTCAGATTATCCGGCAATGTGACGCACGCGATATGTGGCTGAGATGCACATTCCGAACTTCCTCTGCTCGCAATTCATCGGCCATATTCGTCGTCTAAGAGGACATTCTTTTTAGTCGAGTCTTAACTACCTAAGGAGGCCAACTCTGCCCTTGCTAAAGCCTCATCCCCATTAGCATGGCATTTAATCACCCGATGAACTTTTTGCTCACAATCCGTTTGTACTGCTAATCTATCTCGATTGAGCCAACGACTATAATTAGCGAAAATTTCCAGCAACCAGTCATCCTAACCTTCGTGTTATCTAAGTTTACACGAGCCGGGAAGAGCCTATGACCCGAATAAACTATATAATGGAAACTTCGACACCCTAAGAGCCCTAAAACGACTCTCCTGACTAAAACTCGGTCGAGGTAGCTAGGATACACCTTTATAGCCGAGCTGATGCTATTTGTCCAAGAGCATACTAACTCCCTAAAGTGTTCATTACGGTACTTATCGACATAATCAAACTTGTCGATAAACTCCCGGAATGGTTTCACGCTCCGGTTGTTAGTACCCGAATTATATCCTATACGATCTATTTCGGGATCAAGGAGAAAAACTACCCGACGAGATATCGTCAGAAACGGTGTATAAACCTCAATGAGACGAAGAGCCTTATCCTTTATGGCAACATCCAGCACGAAAAGCCGGATCTTCAATGACAAGAGCCTTCAAAAACTTTCACACTAGCCAAGAGACACCTCTCGAGCGTTTATCAGCCCCTATACAGAATGCCGTCATAATCGCGAGAAGAATACTGGGTCTCCTGCACGCAACATATATTCACCCCGAGACCCTGAAGGTCGCGAGAGATCCTACCCTGCAAGATTCCGACCTCAGGCACCGGGCCTTCGTAGTAGCCAGCCAGAGAGACATCATCAAACAGAATAGTGTTGCACTTCTGCATTGAACAAGACCGTGTCCAATGCCCATTTCACTCTTGATGGTGTCATCAATAGACAGGTCGCCCATGTTCCCCCGGGATACGTTAGTTTTAGGGCTCTATACAGAGATGTCAGTCAGTTATGTGCCATGCGTGATACACGCTTGGGCGATCATGAATCGTTCGCTACATGACTGACTAGGCAGATTTTACCCCGCAGTAGGTTGCCGTTTCTTTCTGCGGTTGACCAGTTGCCATCCATTGCTATAGAACCCGGTCTGACCTGCTATTTACCCATAGCTGGGGTGAGAAGAAGAAGATCATACCTTTCCCAATGTAAGTGAATGTAATTGATTCGACTGGAATTCGAACTCGGCTCTCTGATTCCTCAATCCGAGCCGATATCTAGGGAGCCTCCTTGTACAATATTTTTTCATTTCCGTCATTTAAACATTTAGTCTATAGGCCGCTGATCTCACCAATTTTAGAGACATGTTGGCTTCCTCCATAATGTCCCAAATCTCCCGCGTACCCGCGCCGGATCCTACCACTGTCAATACTCTTTTGGCGTTCTTAAAATTTTGCGGCACTTCTATGTCTTTTTCATTCATTTGTCGGAAATTCCACAACATTTTAAAGTCCTTTGGGTTTCGGGTTTGCCACAAAACATTTTCCGCCTGTTCCCGGGATACGCGGCAGACGTCTTCCCCAGGTAAGTATGGGGTAGTTTCATTTTCTTTTTTCTTTTTTCTGATATGACCGGTGACTCTGGACTTCTGTTGCGTTCCTTTTGGGGTGATTGTGAAGGAGTTGGCGGTGTGTTTTTAGGTTTGTATATGGGTCTATGGCCTGGGGTGTTTTTAAAGAGGGAAATTCTTGGCAACGGAATGTAATGCACAATCTTTTGGAGTTTTGATGGTGAATTTTATGCTAATTTGGACGGAGGTAGATATTTTTGATGAAGGGAGAAACGTGACAGATGATGAAGGGCTCGGTACTCCCAACGGCTTTGCTTTAATCTTAGCATCCATATCCTTCTTCAATCTCTGAAGTTTGACAATCTCCTAGCTGACCCCATTCTTAATTTTGACTTTCAGTTGCAGTTGCAGTTGCGGAGCATCGCCTTTAGAGCTGATAGAGGGAATGGGACTGTAGGTGCAATTGTCCTTGGATCATGGCACTGCGCTTAAATTAAAAAAGCCGAGGTACCATAGCGAATAGCTCACTCGAACAATTACCATGAAAGTATTTATAGAAAAGACACAGAGAGGCAATTTTACGGCAATTTTACGGCAGTGGGAAAGTGACTGAAGCCGAGCTGCCAGATCAGGACCAATAATATTACTGATTCTTCTTTGGATTTTATCAAGGAGCTCAAATTAAATAGCAGGTGCACAGGAACGTATGCGGCAGCAATATTCTAAATATGGATGAATGGCACGCATATAGATATACAAGATAGATTCTGGAGAGAAATATTGTCTTGCACGACACAGGAAACCAACTTTCTTAGCAACTGACTTAACAATTGATTCAATATAGTCTTTCCACTTCATGTCAGATAAGAACATTAGTCCGAGAAGGAGGTCCAATGAGTCATTTTCCTGATGGTTAGCACCAGCCATGCTGATGGAAGACAGACAGGGGTCTCTCAGATGATTTATGGAGAGAAGTTTAGTTTTGGAGGTGTTAAAATCAACACGCCATCTTTTGCTCAAGTTAACGACGGATGAGGTGGTTTTAGACATCGACTGTCATTTGGACCATGTCGGACTGATCAGCTTATCATCGAACCTTACTATTTATAATATAAATAAGCTATTTACAATCGCTGTGTGAGGGTCAAACAGCTCAGTTCCTAGGAACCTACAGCCCAGACACCAAAACATATGATTTGATTATAGTGGTGAAGGCTTTGTGCAGAAGCAACCGCACTTGCTCGAATACAGGGGCCTGGCGCACTACGTGCCACAAGGTTCCCCAACGACCCTCCGCAGGTTTTGGAATCAGAATTGTCCTTCTCCAGTTTCCATCCAAGTCTATAGAACCCAGTCTGTCGTGCTATTTACCCATAGCTGGAAAGGAGAAGATGATGATTAAAACCTTTCCCACGTAAGTGCTTATACCATTAGGAAAGGTATTAATTGGAATTGAAAATCGCCTCTCCGATTCCTCAATCCGAACTGCTATCCATTACTCCACTGTACCTCCCATATTGTCTGTCGCAGGTGTATATATATATTTTTCAGTTTCAGATCTATAAGGATTGCTCTGGTAGTAAGAAAGATCTAAAAAGAAAATCTAAATACTGTAGAGTTATTGATCATGGAAACTCAACCATGTAAATTGCAAGAAACTAGAACAGAGATTACAGAACAATAAAAAATGGCTTTTAAAATTTTGGCAATATACGGAATAACAAGAGAAAAAGTGAATTGAAGAATGCCGTAAATTGAGATTTGCAGAGTATTAGTAAGGTACGTTGGAGTAATGGATAGCGGCTCGGATTGGGGAATCGGAGAGCCGAGTTCGAATTCCAGTCGAATCCATTACATTCACTTACGTGCTAATACCCTTGGGAAAGGTATGAATCCTCTTCTTCTCCTCTCAGTAAATAACAGAACAGACGCATAGCACATAACTGACTGAGTTCCGTGCAGTATACACATACATGAGTTAAATGCATGCGCATATATTTCAAGCAAGGAACATTTAACGTATATATTGTGCTGTAGCGTACTTCAAAACTTCTGAGACGCTATGTTTCATTCTGTCAGCAAACAGTAACTTTTTTGAGGGCAATCTTGCAGTGTAAAAAAGACATCTGTTACAATTAGATCTGTCACTCTGGTATAGCCGGAAGAAGTGATTCCTGTGGGCTATAGCGACTTAGCATGCAGGTGAGAACAAAGGAGATGGGTATGATGATTTCTCTTGGGATTTCCGTGCTGGAATGAAATGCTTTGATGCCGGCTTTTGCCTAGGAAGGAGACCTTAGTGGCACTGAACAAGAGGTCAAGAAGAGTGTCCGTCTGGATTACTGGGGAAACGCGTAGGGAAGTCTACCACTTCGTGAGAGACTGGGTTTGGATGCCGGCGAGAACAGTGACACAGTGATTAATCCACCTGGCAAGATGGGCATGGTCAGCATGGTGGGCGAACACAGATATTTGCAAACGGGTATAGAGAGAGGACCTTATCTATATTATCAGAAATCTAGCACGCAACAGTTATGATGAGAGGAAAGGGAACGATAGAGAAAGAAGAGTAAGCTAAATGAGTCTAGTAGAGAAAGACGGAAGCACATGTAAGAATGATCAGGCCACTTAAGATAGAGAGTTCTCTAGTCAGTGGGAGATGTTACCGACCCTAAACACACAGGCCGTGTATGTGAACAGTCCTTCTTAAAGAGAGGAAGATAACCAAGAATCGAGAATTCAGAGGAGAAGACTAAAGAATTCAGAGGAGGAGATTGAAGAATTCAGATTAGTTTCGTAGAGGGCTAGGATGTCCGGAGACGTTTTCAAGAGAAACAATTTCACACTGTAGAAATTTGTACGAATACCAAAAATGTTAGAGAAAGAAAGGTTGAGGGATTTAGGTGTTTTTTTGACGTGCTGGTTTAGTTTTATTTCGTTGGTTGTTTATTGTCATAGCGAGGTTTTAGATTAGGAAAAGGCCGAGAAAAATACGAGCTATCTGTCGTCTAATGTAACACGTGCTCGCTGGCAATTGCCGCAGACTGCAGCATAGTGTGACCTCGGGATTACCCACCGGAAGTGATTGCAGGGACACCTTTCCATGTGCAAGAACACCGATATTATGCGACTGTAGATCGGAGCAGCCTCTCTAGATTCTACCGAGCACTTCAGGAATGCAATAACCAAAAAACTGTAAAACCGGTCCACTCTTATCACGAAAAACTTTTGGCAGCTACGATTATTAAGTCTTCAGAAGAAAAAGTGAGCTGAGAAACCCTTCCTAAACAAGAAATAATGATGTGCCTCTGCTCTTCTCTAAAATAAGATGGAGGAGTATGAAACGGGCGATAGGAAGACATACCTACTATTATTACTAAAAAAAGAGCCTGACAGAGATGCTAAGAATGCATACGCTCGATGGCTGTGAAATGGATGTCCACACAGTACAGGTTGGTCATTACCGACTCACTAACGCAACAAATGAATATCTATTCACGTATAAACTTTAAATAAACGCTGGGTGATTACTAATGTACATCAAGACCACTCACCCAGTATCCCAGTGCCCAAGATATTCAAAATTTCAAAATGGCTGAATGCATTCCGGACAGGATGTATCCTCTTCTGTCTCTCTCACATACGCTATATACTTGTCATTGTGTATACTTTTGTGTATGCGTATACGAGATTAAAATAAATATTTCATACGCATATACAGTTTTACATGCATTTGTACGTATACTGTTCTCTCTCTCTCACACACACACACACACATACACTCTCACTTTCAACTTTTGAAAAATGTCTATTCGAAATTAATATTTATTTCAGTGGACATTTAACGGAAATTTAAACAGTTAATGTATTTTTTCCTCATGAAATAAAGATAAACCTGGCAGCTGCAAATATATAGAATTGTGGAAGATGACAATAAATTTAACAACTGAAACAAATCACATAATTTATATTTATGATCGTATATTAGCAATACTTGGAAATGTTTTATATGTTTAAGTAACGAAACACATTTTCGTCCTGAGATGTGTGCTTCAGTTATAACTACATTTATTAAAGGCTACTTCATTCTGCTGTCAAATCTCTCTTGCCAGTTTGCATAACAAAAATAAATTAGCTTGATTTCGTCAATTTTCATTTTGAATCTAACTTCGAAGAGGAAAAACTAATTAAAAGTACTTTCTGGTAGATCCCCTGGTGTTGACAGTACTTGAATGAAGACATTACTTAAGATAAGCAACATTATGCGACGCCGTTGATAACTGCGATATTAAAAAACATCTCATCGAGCGTTGGAACTTAATTGCATCAGCTTCGTTATGTTAGGCGTTTTGATGTGTGGCTTCCAAATCATTTCAAAAATAAGTATTGGACTGTATTTCTGTGCTCGTTATTTTTTAATGTGATGTAAAGAAGATTATTGACAACAATGTAGATAGCATGAAACCTTGAACCAAGCGAGATGCACATCTGCTAAGAGCATTAAATGCTAATAATCGCTTATGTTGCAAATATAATAGATTTGGAATGGCATCTTAGCCTATGAGACCCTCACCGAGAACCAAACAAACTTGTGTTGTTGTGAAAAAAAAAAAAAGACGCTGGAGCTGATTCTGCAACTCACGAATCTAAGACTTTCAGGCATTGTACTTTTTTTTGAGCGGAGCATACCCACAATATATACAGGCTGCTGGGGGATTTGTGCTTTCACCACCTCTAAATAGATTGCCAAAGAACGCTGAAGATTTTTTATCTGTCTATTAGCATACCGAAAGGTTTTGAATTCAGAGTTTCCTTTTCCTAGACTGGTTGCCAGTCCAGGCTACAGTCTGCCATGCTATTTAAGTGATAGATCAATGGAGAGAAGGGATGAATTCATATCTTTTTCAAAGGATATTGACGCAAATGTGGACGTAATTAAGTCATCTCATCGATTTTTATGAATGTTAACCGTAACGCTATCCACCTGCCGATCACTCATCGACTCCATTGATTGCATTCCATATTTACTCTGATTTCCGTTTCGTCTGACTCGCAAATTTTCCCATTTGTCCAAGTGCTCTTGTACGAAATTCTTTCTGGCATATCTGTGCCTTTTCATCATTGCTTGAATTTTAAAAGTCGAGTGACTTTACACCCTTCTCTTACAGTCCATCATCAAAAATAGGTTTGATCAAAATTGACATTTTGGCTGTATCTAACTATCGTCAAATCACATTTCGTTTTCTTGGAGTTGGTTTAACTTTCTTCTGCATTTCTCAGAAAGATCATTTCAATATTTTACTTGAAACATAATTTCGGTAGTGATTTCTTGTGATTCCAAATTAATAACGCCCTTATAAAATTGAAGGAATACATCTAAAATAGTTATTAAAACCTTTAGATATATATGTAAAGCTGAAACAATCCAAAAAAACACGTAATTATTTCATTCTTTTATGTAAAGAGTCCCTTAATGTGGACAAAATCAAATATAGCGAATTTCCAGTTCACTCCAGTCATACACACAGAGCCGCAACTAAGGAAAATAAATACTTTGAGGTGCCCGATCCCGGGGAAGAGCTGCCCGCCCTCACTACACTAAAGATGGGGAGATCGCTAGTCATACTGAGGCGGGCGCAACCAACAGGTGCAGTGGCTGTTATTGGCCCGGTTGTACGCGCTCGGGTTCCCCACGTTAAAACCGACCTTGTGTCACATCCCGACTTAGTAGGAAGACCAGAGTAAATAACCACACACACACAAACACACACACACACACACACACACACACACACACACATATATATATACTTGATATTAAAAATAACTGATCCGACGTGCATTTTTCGGATAATAACTGTGACATTCCTGTATACATTGAACAGCTTAGTCCATGCCATATTGACTGAAAAACCTACCAGTACAAAAGAATTCTCCATTGCCATATGAGTACAAAACACACAATTTTAAAATTTAAAATAATTCGACCTCGGCGTTGCGAGCGCACGCTCAAAAAAATCTCTTACAAGTAACAATAACACATTCTAAGAACAAATTTCGGATTATAAACTACTCTTTCGATGTCCTGTTATTACCTGGAATTATAAAACAACAAATATTTTCTTACCTGATGATATCTGTAGGAACAGATGAAAGCTCGTAAATATATCAAAAAAGACCTTATTCAACTGGAATTTATAAACAATGATCCTAACATTCATTTACAGGTTCGGGGTTAATGTCTTTTAGTAAATTGTTTGTGAAGATGTATTCTCGCCATTTTTTTCATTAACTTCTATATCTGTTTTCTGTATGAATGATTCATTGTAATATATATATATATATATATATATATATATATATAAAGTAGACAGTGAGGTCAGCACACACCGACGAGAGTCTGTTTCATGCTTAAATGCAATCATCAGGTCACGTGTGCGTTGTGGTTTGGCTTGAATATTTATATGTGCTGGTCAGTGATGCATTATGGGTAGGTCTATTACATTATTCTAACTGTTAATGGCTGGGTAATGGTTATCTTTCAAATTATTCTAGGTGCAACTGAGTGGAAATAATTGTGGATCAGAATACAGTTTTATGGCTGATTTATAGTTTTTTTTTGTTAACCTTATTATCGATTGTTTTGTTATTTGTTGTTTATTATTATTACGTTTACTTGTGTAGAATAATCGATAAAAATGATATAGGCCCCTAAAAGGAAGACTGTCTCATAGTTTTAAGAAATTGTAATGATATCGAAAGTAAATATATATATATATATATATATATATATATATATATATATATATATATATATATATATATATAAAATGTAAAAGGCTCAAACACTAATATTCCATGGTTATGATTTATTACATTGGAATCGTAATTACGATCCAATTCAGGTCTGGTGAATTGGATCGTGATTACGATTCAAATGTAATATATATATATATATATATATATATATATATATATATATATATATATATATATATATATATATATATAACCATGGAATATTAGTGTTTGAGCCTTTTACATTATATCCTTACTGCTTAGTTCTACCTGGATTCTATCCACTTGGAAATTTATATATATATATATATATATATATATATATATATATATTGAACACTGATATTATTTAATTATATATATATATATATATATGTGTGTGTGTGTGTGTGTGTGTGTGTGTGTGTGTGTGTGTGTGTGTGTGTGTGTGTGTGTGTGTGTAACGGCTGAAGTTTTTTATGTGCTTACCGCCTCCAAAATATTGAAAATTAATTAGTCGGCATTATTTCGTATGTAAGAATTCATTTTCTTCTTTGCTGGTCGCTTCCTTTATGATGATGGCGTTGATGGCTAAATTCGCCGCCAACGTGAAGGTTCTGAACTAGAAGCTTCCAGTTTACTCTAGCTCCTGTCATCCGTTCCCTATCGCCGTTTCTCTTTGCAAGAATTGCTTGGAGGTGAATGAAAATCAGACAAGAAGAAAATGCTGATGGCACGAGTTTGTTTACGGTGGACCTCAGCTTACCAGGAAGTGACTCATACACTTGTTTTCACGACCTGACTCTGCAGCACATATCGAATGCTGTACATGCAGAATCCAGTTATGAAACTGGAACGGACTGTCGCTGACTCTGTTTTATATTCGAGTGGCGTCTTCGGTAGCATATCCGTCATGCGTAGCTCTCTTCATCAGCTGGTTCCACTGTTGAAATCTGTTGGAATCGTCGTCTTTGGAGTTGGTTGTGCTTAGTCTGTGTCCTCGTCTTCGACCTTGCCACCAAGAGTGGCCCTACCACGAGTTTACACCTCCCGATGGCATCGCTCTCAGAGTCAGTGGACTACGCAAGCCCCTCTGCCACTATAACGAGCGACCATCAAAGGTCTGTGGATGTAAATGTGTTTGGGTAATGCCCTGAAAATTAAATATACAATAGTCAATATAATGGCCAAAATCAAAGTGGCAAAATATTAAACATTAAATGGTCTTGAAAGCAAATCATTGTTCAGAAATTAAAAAGAATTAAACAAATAAAATATTGTGCCATATGATTTTTCTTTGTTTTCTTTAAATTGCGACAGCTTTTTACAGAAACAAAAGTCATTCAATTTTGATGGCTTCAAAAACGTGATGATTGGCTGAAGAAGACTGCATTTCACGCGAAACCAAATGTTTTCTTTTGTATCCAAACTTAGGAGCTAAACATATAAAAACTGGATGGACATTTTTTCTAGCAGAATTTTAGTGTATTTTTCAGTGCACAGAAGGAAGATCTGCCAAGTCGAAAGAATAAGAACTCATTTTCCTCTTTAAAACGAACTTGATGGTTGCAGAAAATTTCTATTGATTTTCATAATCATTAACTAATTTTCCACAGTGAATCAGATTACCTGAATAATTGCTAAACCGAACCCTCACTCTGGCAACCGTTCCGCGGGGCTGGGAACTTCTCAGTATAATTTTCCTCAGTTGCGACTCTGTCCTTTGACGGAGTCGCCGCTGAGAGCACTCTGCCCAAAGACAGAGACGCAACTGTGATATGCTAAACAATTACTACTCGAGAGGGTACAATATCTGACTCATATATTATCTACTTCTATGCGATATCACTTTACAGGTTTATCTAATTTGCATATTGATTTTAAAAAATATATTTCATTAATTAACTGCCTTTCATTAATGTTCTTTTATTCGAGGATTCTTTTGATTTTCATATCAAAAATAGTTCTGTTTAGGAATATCGTCTTATATAGTGCAGGAAAGTGTTTGAAATTTGCTTGGCCTTCAACAAGTTGGCATCTATTTGTAGAATTATCCTTAACTATAACAAGCCAATTTATGAATGAAATGTTCATTTATAGATTTTGTTTAAAAGATTTCAAGTAGTGACCACGCCATACATTGCGAAGCGATAACGATCAGGTGAAGACTGTTAGTTTAATTTATAATCCATGCACAGGAAGAGATTAAGAAAATTCATACTTAATAAAGAACAACTATAAAAATATACTGAAATAAAAGTTGTTTAACAGAAATAAGATTCCTTCCCGAAGCAGGCGATTCATTCTTCATCTTTGCTTTTTATGTAGAAAATTCCCTTTTTACAAGCACGCGCGCAATCACACTAAACATTTTGTTTAAAAGTCTTATCCAATAAATAACACAAAATACATTGAATTAATCATATGCATTAATAACTTTGCTTTTTGTATATTTCACTGTTTACTGTAAGAAAATTTATTGAAATATATTTATTATTTGAATATTTATATATTATTTTTGAATATGTAGTTTTGATTATTTCTCTCTTGTGTTATTTGCTTGCTTAACATTTGACTTGTGTGAGAATATTACGTCCATTAAGATTAAATAAATATTATCGTCGAATTGATTATTTTCTTTTATTTTCTATTTGGTTTAGTCCCGGTCATGGGAGTCAGAAGGCCATAAATTTCACCCAGGAAGTGTTTTAATCTAATAATTTCCTTAATATTGATCCCTAAAGTTTACGAGGAGTTGAATTTACATATTATCACTTCGATTGCCTAACGCTACCATTCGCGCCTTGAGCTATATAAGACTTTCTTTGTATTTGGTAAGAAACGTTGGCAACATATATGTCGATTTTCAGTCAACGGAAAATGTTAATTAACAATAGTTATCGCCATCTTATTTATTACATATTGACTAAAAAATTAAATTAATTTAAGCTTCGAAAAGTATTTTTACAATTGATTTTCATTATTTCCTACCGACAACGCTACAATAATATCTTTTATATTTTTAACACGCAGTTTTAATATTTACATTATTCAGGCTATTGTCCTCATCTTTGTCGACATGTTTATCACAACGTTTCGGCCGTTGTACACTCCGGCGTTCTTCAGGTGGTTGGAATGTCGAACTGAATCCTTTATTTTGCTCACTGGGGTAGACTGTTCTAGTTCTACGTGCCATGTCTAATAGATGTCAGTTATCCTGTTAATTCCCCTCTGAAAGTTCTCCACTGCCTTAACCAGGTATTGAACTCCCACTCTTTGATAAAGGCGTTAGCTAGATCCAGTGACAGGACCCAAAGCTTAGTTACTTGCTGGCTTTTTTTTCTTTGGACTGAAAATTTAAGGCACTGGACGATTTTTTCTAGTTCTTTCTTTTTTTCCCCCCATTTTTTGACTCGGATACCGATTTGTTTTGATATGCTTGCAAATTCTGCAGTCCAGATTTTCTTTTACCCACCGACCCTGTGGTAGAAGCTCAGACACGCACCAATTCGGTGGGGTTTCGATCCGGACTTGAGGCATTCGGTTATCTAGTCGCACTGAGGAGCTGTGATACAACGAAACTGTACTGTCTGCAAATCACAAACACACACACCACACACACACGCACGCACACACACACACACACGCATATATATATAAATAAATATAAAAGTGAACATTGAAATCAACAATTATAGTCGGCTAGCTGTTTCGTGCTAGATGCAATCATCAGGCCAGCAGCATAAAACATCCCGTCGCCTGTAAGTGTTGACTTCAATGTTCACTTTTATATTTGCACACGCTCTTTCTCTGATACTGAGCACTTTATCCCATAAATATAGCACATCTTAAGGCTATATATATATATATATATATATATATATATATATATATATATATATATATATATATATATATATATATATGTCTGTGTGTGTGTGCGTTTAGTCATGTGTAATGTGATGCAAGATGATCGCAGATGAGATTGAAGGTACTTTTAAAAGTTAAAAAATATTTTAAAGAAAATTTAGCAATTTTTCTTTATCAATTTTCTACAGCCACCATGAAATTAATTCATGAACTTGAAAGGATTAAAACTAAAATAAATAGACATATATATATATATATATATATATATATATATATATATATATTCAAGCATATTTGGTTAAGTAATTTAGACGTATTATGACTATTTATTTTAGTTTTAATGCTTTAAAGTCCATGAATTAATTTCTTGGTGGGTGTATATATATATATATATATACCCAAGTTTAGGATTGGTATATACGGAATGAAATCCAATAACCAACAATCAATATTCTTTAAAGAGTGCTCAATACAGAGTAGAGCAGATATAATTATTTATTTGAATATTACAACATAAATATGTTATAAAATCACGACAAAAGTAGCCATTTTGTTTCAACACTTCTTGTGTCTTGTCAAGTGACTTGACAAGACACAAGAAGTGTTGAAACAAAATGGCTACTTTTGTCGTGATTTTATAACATATTTATGTTGTAATATTCAAATAAATAATTATATATATATATATATATATATATATATATATACTGTATTTGGCTATATATATATATATATATATATATATATATATATATATATGCATATATATATGTATGTATGTATGTATATATATATATATATATATATATATATATATATATATATATATATTTAGCTTAACACCTTCTGGGCTACCTTTGGTATCTGTTTACTGGTAGACAAAAGCTAGGCGTGTTGTTGTAGTAAAACTGTAAACTGGTCACACTGCAAGTGTGTAGCAGAAGACAACACCAAAACGACACCCAGATGGGTTAGCACTTTTTTTCACCTGTGATTACTGCATCAAACTCTTTAGAGAAATCTTCAACGTTCAAAATGTC
This sequence comes from Acanthosepion esculentum, assembly GCA_964036315.1. NCBI lineage: Eukaryota > Metazoa > Mollusca > Cephalopoda > Sepiida > Sepiidae > Acanthosepion > Acanthosepion esculentum. The sequence goes on from OZ038480.1 coordinate 8,241,895, forward strand.
TGCTCACAGATAGAGGTAGATTTGTTGGAATACAAAACTGGATTCATTCTTTAATTATGAAATCCACATTTGTTTTCTGAATGATGGAGATTGTTCGTAAAATGCCAGTAAAATAATTTGATGTTTGAATAATGATTCTATGCTATGAGTTGATATAAATAAATGATTTTCTCAAAAGATTCTTAAGAATTTTTAATCAAACTAGTGTATGTTATATTCCGTGCTAATAGGAATATATGTAATTGAAAAACACGGTAGATAAAATAAGTAACGGTTTATTGTAAAAACCAGTACAATAAGAATAAAGGTAACAGTTATGCACAAGGTCGTCGCAAGTCAATCCACTAGTGATTCCTACTATTGGAAACTCGGTAGTTGAGTCGTACTCAAAAGATCCCAGCTAGTAATATTTACCAACCTACTCACGGGGTAGGATGTGGAACAAAGCCGAATTTAATGTGGGTCAATCCGAGCCTGTAGGCTCGGTCAAAGATAGCTGTAAGCCCCGCATAAACGGGTTCGGGTCTGTCTTCCTCCCCGGACGAGGCTATGCCGAAGGGCAGAGTCTCGTCCGGGTTTCTCTCTGCCCGAAAGCAGAGAGTTCGACAACAGCTAAGAGCTGAGTAACAGATCCCAGGTAGTCTCTTTAGTCCGTTGACTTACAGGTACTTATAGATAGTTACTCATGGTGGTGACAGGTTATCCCATTACATCAGTGTAATAGTTAAATACATTTTAGACTTTATTTCGTTTGATTATTTCTATATGTCTATATATGGATCTTGTCAGGTGTTGAATTATTCATGATTATTTAAAAATGAAGTGAAAAAGATACAGGTAATTGAGATGAAACAAGAAAAATTATCAATTCAAATATATATCCAGGTAAGATGAGAACGAATAGAGTACAATTCCAACGTTTGTAACATTTAATTTAAAAGAGGGCCCAGTACATTATTATTTATTTTAGGATATTACACTGAAAACTTGTCAAAATCGCTTCAGTCGTGTTTCGATGTATATCAATGCATCTCCTCAGGCGACTGTAAAATACTGGCGAAAGAACGATTTATTTAGATTTAAAGGCAAAATACAACCTCTTTTTTTCGTAAAATACTTTCTAACATCCTGAGTATGACGATAAACTACATACACCTGCAAGGCCTCTGAGTGAGAGGTTTTGATCACAGGTCCACGCTGACTGGGGGTGGTAGCATCTGTTAGTGTCCCAACTATGGGCAAATAGTTAACTCCCAAAACTGGGATCAAAGCACTATGAAAGTATAAAAATAGATTTTTATATAAAATACCAGTTATACATCTTTTGAAAAAAAAATACCTATGATACATTTTTGAAAGCAGAAGTTACCGGGAATACATTTGACCTTCGACAAAAAACCTCTTTACAAAAATATTTCAATGAAACCTGATGTACAAACTTATTTCTTACAAAGTATACATATTCTATTAATACGAACCTATCCTAAAAATCTTGTCGACTTTTAATAACCCATTGAGGTGTTGATATGTCGTAAAACAAAATAAGCCAAACTATCCTTTTTATCTATCTATCTATCTATCTATCTATGTCAGCGAATTATACCCATTAAAGCACCTGAAGCGATAAACAAAGACAAAGTTAATATTAATTATTTTGGGTATGAAATTGCAATGAAATGATGTTTTACATAATATTATACATGAGGCATATCGGAGGTTATTTGACAATAAAGAGTACATGTTTCTAAAGGCACTGAAGAGGGAATACGGACAGTCTAACTGAAGGTATAATAGGTTTAGAGGACTAAAAACTGCATATTCATTACGAAAACAACTCATATAAAAGATTCGACAACTAAGAAATTATCCCAGAAAAATAATTTAATTATCAAAACTAGTATATTAATAAGTCAAGTAAAAACAAGTCATTACTCTTTTCGTTTTATATATAAAGTGCGTTTAGAAAAAAACCGTCGAAACATGTACTCTTTATGGTCAAATAACCTCCGATATGTCTCATGTATATCAATATATATATATATCATCTATATATATCATATCATATCATATCATATATATATATATATATATATATATATATATATATATATATATATATATATATATATATATAAAGTTTACGAAAAACTAGGTAATCCGTATGGGTAGACCCAAGGAGGATAAAATCCAGAGAGCTCAATGTAAATCAGAGCTAATGATTTAAATAAAAATAAAAACAGACCACTTTAAGGTTCCATGTAATAAATTATTACACCACAGCCCTTTTAAAGGACTGCGGATCATCAGACTTTACTTCCAAAGGTTGAAACGAAAAATGAAAAGAAATTTACACATTTTTGACGGGCAGTACTAAGTTTATGTAAATTAACGAAGTGAGGAAGTGAGGTGGGAGAGAGAAAATGATTGAGTTCGATGTAACATTTCTTTTCTTTCAAATTTAAATTGTTTGAGGAAATCCAGACATCGACACATTAAATCGGTTAACTTAACGGAAGTTATATATTGATATGGAAGGGCGAGAGGAGAAAAAGGCGTAAAGAGAAAAAGAGAGAAAGAAATTATGAGAGAAAGTGTCATTAACTTCCTTTGGAATGAAAGGCCCGAAATAGGCGCTGTTGTTTTGCTTTACTTTGAGAGTTCATAAATATCATAATGTTTGATATAAGTTTGAATGTTTAAACAGTCTATAAGGAATTTAATTTGATGTTTGTTAAATTTTTTTTTTTTATAAAAACTTTATTACAAAAATTTTGGGGATTTAATATGAAATAGTCGATTAGAAAAATAGTCATAGAATTTACATTAAAACTAAAATTTTATTTTCAAATATAAGTTTACTTCTAGTTGTAATTGATTATTAAGGTGATATCTCTATCAGTTTGAATTTTATTCATGAATTTGATTTGTGACTATTTTTAGATTGGTAATTTCTCTTACTTAAAATTTAGTTTTTAAGTTAATATGGAGTGATATTTGAATGTAATATTAGTGATCTTGCTCTATCATATATTGTAAATACCTCCATGCAAATTTCACACACACACACACACACACACGCACACACACATATATATATATATATAATGATGAAGGTGAATTTAAGTGCATATATATATATATATATATATATATATATATATATATATATATATATATATATATATATATATATATATATATATATATATATATATATATATATATATATATATATATATATATATATATATATATATATATATATATATATATATATATATATATATATATATATATATATATATATATATGCACTTAAATTCACCTTCATCCCTGCTGTGCGCCAACGGCTTAGTAGTATAATCCCCGGCTGTCGCTAAATCAGTCGGGTTTCGATCCTAGCTCGAAGCAACTGGACGTCTAAACAGACTGATGAGCTGTAATACAGCGAAACAATCTGTCTATGGATGACAATATATATGCTCCTGAAAGATTTATTTCAGTTGAGCTCTCTCTCTCTCTCTCTGGGGAGGAAGTGTGGGTTTGTAAACAGTGACTATTACGGCTAATAATGCAAGACGCTTCGGTAAATCGAATTGAGTTCTCTCAGTCACTCTGTTTATCTAAAAATAAATACGCTTAAATTCACCTTCATCCCTGTCGTGCGCCAACGGCTTCGTGGTACAATCCCCGACTGACGCCAATTCAGCTAGAGGCAACCGGGCGTCTGTGATACAGCAAAACAGCCTGTCTGTGGATGACAACACACACACACACACATACACACACACACACACATATATATATATATATTAATAAATCAAATTCGCTTTCAAGACGCTTAACTCTATATTTAACTGATAACTCTTGTGACACCCAACTCCTCCTCTGTCCTGGTCAGGGCACCGTTTGTGACACCCGTACTGGTCGCGGCGCACTTGTGACACCCGACTTCTTTTTCAGTCACGACGTCAAAATGTGACGTCGGTCCTTTGTGACGGGCTAACCCTGGGACATCGGTTGAAGTCTTGCTGGGTTCTAGCACCAACTTGTCGTACTCGGCTCGCTTCCAACGCCTGGTCACCGAAGCAACTGCTTTGATCTCGATTCAACCTACCCACGTTGTGATTTGATCTTAGGTTGACGAGATCAATCAAACGTCGGGCCGTAGTGCCAGCCGAATCCGGGTCAAGGTGATACTGCACAATAAATGTAGACAAAAAAACAAAAGCACAAACAACAACTTAAGGCGAGCGACTGGTTAGGAATAGTGATTAATTTTATGTCGGTTTGTTGAGTTACAGGAGTGCGTCTCTCTCTTTCTCTCCCAGCCCGAAGAAAAAAAAATGTGGATTGTAACACTTTTGCGTTCCTTAACTAATTCTGGATATCTGGATGGCGAATATAAGTCAGACTTCTATAATTTGTTCTTGGTTAGAAGTCTAAGTCGGAAACTTGTTTTGGTGGGAAATCTAAAGTCGGACTTCAACAAATTTGTTCTTGGTTAGAAGTCTAAGTCGGAAGGCATGGAATCGTGCGGTCACCTGTGCGAGGCGCGTCTCTCTCTTACTGTACTGGCTGTACTCTTCACTCACTGACTGGACTCTCTCTGTCTCGACTTCTGACTCACTGTCTGGACTCGACCCGACTCTCTCGACTGTACTCGACTTGACTCTACTCTCTGAAACACCCGTAGATGTTTGCTTATATGGACACCGATCAAAACCTGGCGTGGGGTCGGACGTGGTGTGGCCACCACGTTGATTTCAAATCCCCAATAAGGATTTTCTTTGTTTTCGGCCAAAAATAATTATCATTTTCCGTATTTGGAAATCTTATTCCACTCCCACCCTCTTCTGCTCTCATATGGGTATCTCACCATACTTTAGAGGGCGTCAACGGTTTTCCCACTTCCTCGCAGTAACATCTCATACCTATCCTCTCAATGGGCGGTGGCAGGCCTCCTCTCTGCGTCACATGATCATCTCCGCCTGGCTATTCGGCCAATAGGCGTCAACTGATAATCTCAATTTTTTTATCCAACTTCACGGGACATGTTTTTTCTCAACCCAGTTTCTCCGTCAACATTAAGTGGACAATTCTTTTTGGCGAAACTGGGTTAATTAAAATACCCTAACATAGCCTTCGTTATCACAAACGAACTTAAACAGAATGCAGATGTCTTGTTCAGGCGACATCTCAATCCAGGGCCCTCTGTGCGGTCGGCAGACGACCCATCAACTACTGATAACACAAGTTCGTCATCCTGACACAGCCAATGTTTTATCTGCCCAGAAGCTCTGGTATCCCTAAAAAAATGACCATCAAAATTTTCGCCATTCCACCACCCAAAACAACATCGCTTTTGTGGGTGTCATTCTTTCCTTCGCTTATCATCTAAGTTGTTAAGTCTTGTCCCTCTGTTTCTTTCTCTTCTTTCTCTCTTTCCTTCTTTTGTCCTCGCAGATAATTTGGCATATCTCAGCATCACACTTCTGCGAGAAAGTAAAGTGGTTATCTTGAATCGCACTTGAAAATAACAAAACAAAAAATCTTTTTTTTTTCACCGATACTCTGTTTGGGAAAATAACAAAACAAAAAGAATATCGCTCAGTATGTCTTTCGTTACGTCTATCGGTGTAAGTAATCGCTCAGTATGTCTTTCGCTATATCTATCGGTTCAAGCAATCGCTCAGCACGTCTTTCGCCACATCTATCGGTTTAAGTATCCCCGTAGTTAACTTCTGTGGTTAATTAATTGATTAATTAACCTGCCGTTCCTAAATAGTGTTACATACTAACATTTTTAGACATTTAAAACAACATGCCTGGCCGCGTACTCAATTCCGGAAAATCCTTGTTGACAACACAATTATACTTAAACATGAAAATAATAAACAAAAATTAAAAATCCTTGAAGCTATATACATAAAACAGTTGAAACCTAACCTGAACAAAATAAACTATGAAATCTCCACAAACATTCTTAAATGCCTATAATCTATAGCAGAAGCCATTGGTTTATACCAATGGCTTCCCATACTTAATACTTCTCGTTTTCACTCTCGCGTGGTCATGTGTGACGTCACGAGCTACGACGCGTTTTTCGCTTCCTTGGCTCGTAAGGGTTTGTCGTTACTTTGAGCTTATTCAAACAGCAACGGCGGGCCATTTTTGTGGTTTCGTATATGTGTTGTTTGATTTATTAAAATTGTCATCTTTGATAATGGCTTATGTAAGCCGAAAGCTTATATTGGATTCAAACATGTGTCAATATGATGTGTTTCCTTTCGTCTTTCAACGATAATGTGATTAAGCTTATCAGACAATACGAAAGGAACTTATTTAAAATAAGTAGACAAAACTTGTCTATATTATTTAATGAAACATGCATTAATGAAAAATTGCTACCGAAATATACACAATATATATATATATATATATATATATATATATATATATATATATATATTGACTGAAAGACAATCGAATAGACTCATATTGATAGAAATATGATGACAGATAGACAGGGGAGTAAGTAACCGGGATAGAAATATAAAGAGAGTGAGGAAGTGAAAGGTATAACTAGAATGATATGAACAGATTGAATCTATCTATCTATCTATCTATAGATAGATAGATAGATATGAACAGATTGAAATAGTCACGTTCATATTTTATTAATTATTCTGTCGACGTAGCCCGAATAAAAATTAATATTTTTTCACCAACATCTAGTCTAGCTTTAGAATGTTATACCTTTATGTAAAATCGTGTCGAGTGCGCCTTTGGCAGAATTTTTATTCTTTTATTTTGATGACATTTTTCCTAACGTAACAAAGTCTTCGACGTCTTATTGTTTCTTTAATTCTTTAGCTATTTCCCAATATTTTTCCTTTCAAATTGGTTCTTCATTATTACTTGCATTATTCTTCGATTTGTCTGTTACTCCCAATATTGTTCCGATGTTAATGTCCTTCTGGGCATTGTATGGCCATTTTATATTAAAAAGAAGGCTTTTAATTGCTGAGTTTTACGATATCTATAAAAAAAACTTTTTACAAGAGACTCGTATAAGGTGTGTACAAAATTTTCCAGAGGAAAAAAAAACTATTTATTTTTAAAAACATTTATTTTTAAAATTTTCAATAATGCGCCGGGAACATTAACAAACACTCGATACTCTTATGTTAATTGAAATCTAAAAGCGGAATTAGAATTTTAACATTTTCAATGCACTGTTAGCAATATTGATCAGATAATCAAGTTTGTAACTTTGCACATTTTACCAAATCTACATTTACCATTGAATTCTTGGTCACAAAACTCGAAACCTTTTCTCTGTTTTTGCTTTAAATATTTTTCAAGATGTTTTTCTTAACTGACAGTTATTTGGTATAATGTCTGGGACATTCATTATCTGTCTATATTTCTGAAGTTAATTATAAATAACTATTTTTACCAGTGCAATTTTTGCTGTTATCATTGCATGTTCTTTTTTGTATGTTTTTTGGTAAAAAAAATCGTTGCTGAAGACATTAGGTTCGTAATACACAGAAATTCATACACAGATGTCCTCAAAGATATATGGCACAGTGGATAAAGGCGTTAGTTAGATCCAGTGACAGGACCCAAAAGAGTGTGAGTTCAAGTTCTGGTTAAGGCAGTGGAGAACTTGGAGAGGGGAATTAACAGGAGATAACTGAGACCCATTAAGACATGGCACGTGGAACTAGAACAGTGAGCGAAATAAAGGGTTCAGTTTGAGCGTACAACGGCCGAAACGTTGTGATAAACTTGGCGACAAAGATGAGGACAATAATCCGAATAATGTAAAAATCCATTGAAATGTCAATTGTACTATATATTACTAAGATGATAAAGAAGGCGTTTCCACCAAGCCATTAATGGTGACATTAATGTTAAAGATGATTCAATTTTCTGACGATCTTTTCAAATTCTCTGTTAGTAAAAATAAGTTTATATTCTTTCTTTGTAAAAGGGAATTAAAGTGGGAACCAGACTGCTGCTTTCGATCACTAGAGTGACTATTATGGTCTGTGTTGGTCAACTAAGAAAATGCGTTAGAACTTCAGAATTCATTTTGCAGATCGTCTTCAGGAATCACAGATATTGACACATTTCTGGATGTATTCCATCATATGAACACTCTGGATGTATTCCACTCATAAAATCAATAGAATCTAAACGTTTATTTGCAGAATGAATGATTAAAAAAAATAAAAAATAAAAGCCGGTCCGATCTGCGCAAATGGAATAAATGTTTAACGGAGTGTATTGTCTTGAATTTTCGAAATCTCAACTGACGTTGTGAATTTGATGCGTTAGAATATAGGATACAAGCCTGAGTTGACGGACAAGAAGAAATTTCATAATTTTAGGGGTTACGAAATGTCAAACATCGCTGGTATTGCAAACATGATTGGTAAATATTGTGGTACGACTTCACATGGTTCCGGCTTTATCACAGCAATAAATTTAAACTGTGACTCTCCATCTCTCGTCGGGATTATGAAAGTATGAAAAGGTACTTCGTCGTTTCAGTCGAAGCGTCTTTAAATAAAGCTCGTGCTACGACAGGATGAATGTGTCGGCTGTTGTCACCTATTTGTATTTTCACCAAAATGATCAGCTCGACTCGTTTTACCAACAATTAACAAGAGTCGAATGCTGCCATGAGAAATGCAAGAATGTTGGTGTAACGAATCTTAAGTTCTACGTCACTCACAAGAGAGATTAAGGATTTTTCAAGATAGTAAACGAGCAAATAAATGCCAGTCTGGCTATAGGCGATTCCTCTGAGCAACTAACTTCGGATCTAACTTGGGGGATTTCTGACAGGAACTAATTTCATTTATGGATACTTCTTCGTTGCATTGGCTTTCGGCCCCTGCTCTCTGCACCTGGCAACTCCTGACAATTTAACTGCTTCTTCCTGCAAACTGATTTTTAACGTCAATAGTTATTTCCAGAATAAACAACCTCCCTAAACAATTCAATCCAATTGGATAATCTAATTACATGATTCGAGGGCGACACTACACCCCTCTTTCACCACCCACCAGTTTATCCTATTAGTTAAAACTAGCACGTGATAAGATGAATGCGTTTTTCTCATCGTCATCGAAACCTCATATTTGCACATACGCTATTATTCCAGGGTTTCAATCCAAAAATTGTATTTCCCATAAATTCATTTGACAAAATGGTCAGATCTGAAATGATAATCTTCAATGTCTAACATGTTTTAGTCAAAACAAAGTCCTGGTTTTGTTTGACGCCATTACCGCAATATCTACGTTTGTCAAAGCAATATTCCATTTTTGAGTTTTTCCCTTGTAATGTCTATCTTATATATAAAGTACAGTGTATGTGTGTTTGTGCGTGTGCAAGCAACTCCTCCACTGCCACTGGTCCGATTTCAATGATTCATAGCTCATTCAAAAGCCCTAGAAAAGTTAGGCGCAGAGAACGATTATCGTTGAGTTCAGATTCAGGGTTGTCATATTATGTGAGGATAAAAATATATATTAATATATTATACTAGCGATTATCGTTGCTTTTATGGTTAAAGGGGAGTAACTCTTATTTTCCTTTTGTATTCAAAATTGCAGTGGGGGCATTTGAGCTAGATCCTGTGGAGGACTATTGGTTTGGCCATCATCATAATAGCTAGGGAAGAGCAGATGCTATGTGCACCAATAAACTACAGAAGAACTCAAAATTGATCGCTGCATTTAAGTATTGAATTAATGTTTAAGCTTACCTTTTAAAAGTTCAACGATAATTCTTCTGCTGCCACTTAATTTAAAGACGATTTGATCCACGTAGATCCTTATTTTCCGTATAAATAATTATTTTTATTTCATGGGTGACAGAACAGGGGGAAATTCATAAGATAAAATTAATATGGAAATAGAATTAATTATACATTCAACATCTGAAGAGTTAGAGAAACATAAGTAGCTAATTAAGTGAAATCCATATTACGGAATCTATATGAATAAATACGAAATTTGAGTTCAATTCTCCCACATATTCTGAGATTAAAATGACCAAGTTCTTCATTATAATAATTTACATAGAAAAGGCTTAATATCAGTATTATGTATTATCTATTTCTAAGCAATGTCACGCTTCAGGTTTATTAATTTGCATATTGATTTTAAAAAGTTTATTTCATTAATTACCTGCCCTTCATTACTATTCTTTTATTCGAGGATTCTTTTGATTTTCATATCAAAAATAGTTCTGTTTAGGAATATCGTCTTATATAGTGCAGGAAAGTCCTTGAAAAGCTTGATAAGTTGAGCATATTTCGCCAGTATTTTTTCTGTATTCTGTATTGTTATTTAAAATAATCTGCCTTTTTGAAGCTATGAACATTTTAAGCACTGTGGCAGCAAAGATCAGAAGCTGTATGGTCGTAAATCATATCACGAAACCTGAACTCATCTGAATCAAGACGCTTCATTAAAATCAGTCAGTCATAAGCCATGTGTGATACACGCTTAGGCGATCATGTATCTTTTGATACATGACTGACGAGGCATTTTTCCCGCAGTAGGTTGCCATTTCTTTCTGCGGTAGACCAGTTGGCATCCAAGGCTATAGAAACCAGACTGTAATGCTATTTACTCATAGCTGGAAGGAGGGAGGAGAGTAGGATTCATACCTTTCCCAAGGCTATTAGCATGTAAGTGAATGCATTGGATTCTTTTAAAATAGGAATACTAATATCAAATACAGATGTAAGAACTGCATTTTCTGATTTGCATCTCCAGGAAGGCGAACAATAACCACTGGTGCTATATAAAATATACAACTCCTAAGAAATTCGCTTTATGTTATACGAGGGTCATTCAATAAATAAGGTGAATTTTTCGGTGTAAGGACTTCTAATACAGATAGAAGTTTACTTCTTTTTAATTCTTTAACGTAGTCTTCCAGCACTGTCAAACACTTTTCCCATCTGTGCACAAGCTTCCGTATTCCCCCAGCGTAAAAATCTTTGGACTGATGTCACAGCCAGTCGCTCACAACACTTTTGACTTCATCGTCACTTTTAAACTTCGTGCCTCTCATGAACGCTTTCAAGGGACCAAACAGGTGAAAGTCTGAAGGGGCAAGGTCTGGGCTGTAAGGGGGATGAGGGAGCAGTTCCCAGCCCAGCTTGTTGATGGTCTGCACCGTTTGGGCTGCTGTGTGAGGCCTTGCGTTGTCACGATGCAAGATGACTCCTTCTGACTGATGACCCCTGCGTTTGTTCTTTATGTCTTTCAAAGTCCATGCAATGTCATTCACTGTCACCCTTCTGTCAGACTGAATGAGGTCATTGACTGATTCGATCACCTCAGGAGACCCCACTTCTGTAGGCCTCCCAGGCCTGTCTTCATCCTCAACACTGCTCCGTCTTTCTTGTAGACATTTTTTGGCTGAAACATGTGGCACCATACACAGTTGACATTCTCCTATGAATTTCAACTGGTTTGCATTCTTCAGCAACCCAAAACTTGATAACTGACCGCTGTTCAATCCTGCGCCAAAACTCTCAAAGTTTTTTTAATCTGCAAAAGAAATTAAATCCATGTGAAAAAGAAGTAAAACAAAAGAAAAGAAAAAAGAGTAAGCTTCTATCTGTATTAGAAGTCCTTATACCGAAAAATTCAACTTATTTATTGAATGACCCTCGTAGATTAGTCAAGTCTGACATTATACGGTCTAGTAAGACTATATCTCATGCTATGGCAGGGGTTCATTAGGTGTTCCATATTGTTTATATTAGCATAAAGACATAACATCTGTTTAAAGTAATTGTGTAACTGATATATTGCGTTCATCTAGTGTAATTCAAAAGTTACATTTCAATTTTATGATCAAATGACATGAAACTATGTTTCCGTCATCCATAACTTCACCTCCGATCACTCATTTTTTTTTTATTGATCTGATCATTTTCAGGGCGGGAAACAACTAATGGATGCTCACAGCAAAAGAAAATGCATACTTCCACTTTAACCTTCACGATTCGGAAGAAAGACATTGGGAAATAGAATTTCTAGAAATGGTAAGGAAGTCAAGAAAACAGGCAAGAAAATAGCAGAATATTTTGAAATAACTGAATAAATCGAAACGCTACTCCAAGAATATATTCTTGCTTTTAATTTTTTTCCTTTGGTTCTTAATATTGACGGATCCTAGGAGAGCATAAAGAAATATAGTGTTACTTCAACAGGGAGAATGTAGAATGTGTTGTACCAGTTCTCGAGGTAGCGGTAGTCTGCCTGCTTAGAAAACCAGTTTTTGAAATTCTGAGTTGCTTTGGCTCGAATTATGACCACTTGCACTAGTGGGAAATGTGAAGCAATTACAATAACCAGGCATGCCGAATTAATTTACTAAATGTAGTCTAATCTGGTACAAGGTCACGGTAACTAGAGCATATGCTGAAATAGAAATTACTAGATTACTTATTCGTGCGGTGAGTATTTAAACGATAACGCCATAGCACTTATCATTTTTGGCAAGCAAAAGAAGGCCGGAGCGTACGACGGCCGAAACGTTGTAATAAATATGGCTACAAAGATGAGGACAATTGTCCGAATAATGTAAATAGTGTACATAATACTTCATCTCAGAAATATAGACAGATCCTGAAGAAGGCCGGAGCTTATAACGGCCGAAACTTTGTAATAAATATGGCGACAAAGATTAGGACAATATTCTGAATAATGTAAATAGTGTACATAATACCTCATCTCAGAAATATAGACAGATCCTGAAGAAGGCCGGAGCTTATAACGGCCGAAACGTTGTAATAAATATGGCGACAAAGATGAGGACAACAATGCACAAAATTTAGTCAGTGTCGTAGAAAATGGATTCACTACACGAGTTAACTAGCTTATTTGACTAGTTGGCTATTTATCCACAAGCGTACACCACCTTTTTGCCCTTTTTCATTCTAATGCATATGTGAAGTATTCGGTTGTAGCTCAGTGGGTAATGGCGTTGTACTGATAATGAACATAGTTTGATCTTCACTAATGAGTTCTCAGAGAAATGATCGGAACAGACTATATTCAAGTAAATCCTGATATCAGTTCTTCAGATCCTTAAGACAAAGTGAGAAAACCTTTAAAATGGAAATCAATAAAGTTCAACGTAGCTCTTAAATAGCGTTTATTCAATCAGTCTAAGAGTGAAACAAAAAAAGATCAAACTGAATTACGAATAATTATGACCGTGTCGTGGTCGCTAACGGACGATAGTCCAGCTGAAAATGAC
>OZ038480.1:8260202-8295202 GCA_964036315.1 Acanthosepion esculentum
GTGAATTGTTTTCAGCATGGTGTTGATAGTGCAGCGAATATATTCCCAACCTGCAACAGAATCACATTATCCGTGCGTCAGAAGTACACTTAAGAAACTTCTAGTTATGATACATCCATAAGACGCCGCTCATAATAATGGCAAATAAAATTACACCATAAAAATGTAGGGCTTGTATGAAACATTTAAGCATACAGATAAGAAAACGGTCCCTTGAAGTCAGAAAGAATAACTCGGTCATCATCCTGTAACTATTGGGCTCACTTATGACTGGTTTTCACTTCATGACCTCCGGTAAGATGCCGGCTCAAAGGCTACCCAGAACAATAAATAGAGTAGCAAATACACTAAACGAGAAATAATTTATTGCCATTTTAAAAAGATACTGTTGGTTCAGATATGAAAGAGATCTGCAAGGTTTCCTGTAAGAAGCCAAAAACTTATCGATCAAGCAAAACCGATTATGAAAAGAGCGGACATACCTGACCTTCCACTCAATAGAAATATATAAAATCGTATAGAAGAAAGTTTTCAGCAAAAATTCATTATAATAATTACGCAAGGAAAAAAAGGAATGTTGCAAGTCATAATGGATGGCTTGATAACAACGAGAGCAAAAAGGGTATGATTTTTGCTTTGCTTTGGTTTGTTTTGGTTTATGGCATATCAACAACCTCAATGGGTCATTTAATGCCGACAAAATTTTTATTGTTGGTAATATTATTTTTTCTTAAATCCATTTTTGGTAAAATTTTTCATTCAAAAAAATCTATTTCCGGAAAAGATTTTCTTTGAAAAATGTACCACTGGTAATATTTTTCTTATTCCAAAAAATGTTTAGCTGGTAATCTATATTTTGATTTTTTTTCCTATTTTTTTCAAAAATATATTGTTTTTTTTCTCCAAAAACGTATAGCTGGTAATATTATTTTTCAAAAACGTATAACTGGTAATATTATTTTTCAAAAACGTATAGCTGGTAATATTATTAATTCAAAAACGCACAGCTGGCAACATAAAAACTTTCGAAAACTTATAGCTGGTAATACTATTTTTCCAAAATCGGGCTTTCTGTTGGACGTAGTTTATCGTCTTACCCAGGACGTGGATGTAGTTTATCGTCATACTCAGGACGCGGATGTAGTTTATCGTCATACCCAGGACGCGGATGTAGTTTATCATCATACCCAGGACGCGTATGTAGTTTATCGCCATACCCAGGACGCGGATGTAGTTTATCATGATACCCAGGACGCGGATGTAGTTTATCGTCTTACCCAGGACGCGTATGTAGTTTATCGCCATACCCAGGACGCGGATGTAGTTTATCATGATACCCAGGACGCGTATGTAGTTTATCGTCTTACCAAGGACGCGTATGTAGTTTATCGCCATACCCAGGACGCGGATGTAGTTTATCGTCATACCCAGGACGCGGATGTAGTTTATCGTCATACCCAGGACGCGGATGTAGTTTATCGCCATACCCAGGATGCGGATGTAGTTTATCATCATACCCAGGACGCGTATGTAGTTTATCGCCATACCCAGGACGCGTATGTAGTTTATCATGATACCCAGGACGCGTATGTAGTTTATCATCATACCCAGGACGCGGATGTAGTTTATCGCCATTACCCAGGACGCGGATGTAGTTTATCGTCTTACCCAGGACGCGTATGTAGTTTATCGCCATACCCAGGACGCGGATGTAGTTTATCGTCTTACCCAGGACGCGTATGTAGTTTATCATCATACCCAGGACGTGGATGTAGTTTATCGTCATACCCAGGACGTGGATGTAGTTTATCATCATACCCAGGACGCGGATGTAGTTTATCGCCATACCCAGGACGCGGATGTAGTTTATCATGATACCCAGGACGCGTATGTAGTTTATCGTCTTACCCAGGACGCGTATGTAGTTTATCATCATACCCAGGACGTGGATGTAGTTTATCGTCATACCCAGGACGTGGATGTAGTTTATCATCATACCCAGGACGCGGATGTAGTTTATCATCATACCCAGGACGCGGATGTAGTTTATCATCATACCCAGGACGCGGATGTAGTTTATCGCCATACCCAGGACGCGGATGTAGTTTATCATCATACCCAGGACGCGGATGTAGTTTATCATCATACCCAGGACGCGGATGTAGTTTATCGCCATACCCAGGACGCGGATGTAGTTTATCATCATACCCAGGACGTGGATGTAGTTTATCATCATACCCAGGACGCGGATGTAGTTTATCGACATACCCAGGACGTGGATGTAGTTTATCGCCATACCCAGGACGCGGATGTAGTTTATCGCCATACCCAGGACGCGGATGTAGTTTATCATCATACCCAGGACGCGGATGTAGTTTATCATCATACCCAGGACGCGGATGTAGTTTATCATCATACCCAGGACGCGGATGTAGTTTATCGCCATACCCAGGACGCGGATGTAGTTTATCATCATACCCAGGACGTGGATGTAGTTTATCATCATACCCAGGACTCGGATGTAGTTTATCGCCATACCCAGGACGCGGATGTAGTTTATCATGATACCCAGGACGCGGATGTAGTTTATCGTCTTACCCAGGACGCGTATGTAGTTTATCATCATACCCAGGACGTGGATGTAGTTTATCGTCATACCCAGGACGCGTATGTAGTTTATCATCATACCCAGGACGCGGATGTAGTTTATCGTCTTACCCAGGACGTGGATGTAGTTTATCGCCATACCCAGGACGCGGATGTAGTTTATCGCCATACCCAGGACGCGGATGTAGTTTATCATCATACCCAGGACGCAGATGTAG
The DNA here is from genome assembly GCA_964036315.1 of Acanthosepion esculentum. Lineage (NCBI taxonomy): Eukaryota > Metazoa > Mollusca > Cephalopoda > Sepiida > Sepiidae > Acanthosepion > Acanthosepion esculentum. The sequence continues at coordinate 8,263,028 of OZ038480.1, forward strand.
TTTATCATCATACCCAGGACGCGGATGTAGTTTATCATCATACCCAGGACGCGGATGTAGTTTATCATCATACCCAGGACGCGGATGTAGTTTATCGCCATACCCAGGACGCGGATGTAGTTTATCATCATACCCAGGACGTGGATGTAGTTTATCATCATACCCAGGACGCGGATCTAGTTTATCGCCATACCCAGGACGCGGATGTAGTTTATCATGATACCCAGGACGCGTATGTAGTTTATCGTCTTACCCAGGACGCGTATGTAGTTTATCATCATACCCAGGACGTGGATGTAGTTTATCGTCATACCCAGGACGTGGATGTAGTTTATCATCATACCCAGGACGCGGATGTAGTTTATCGCCATACCCAGGACGCGGATGTAGTTTATCATCATACCCAGGACGTGGATGTAGTTTATCGCCATACCCAGGACGCGTATGTAGTTTATCGTCTTACCCAGGACGCGTATGTAGTTTATCATCATACCCAGGACGTGGATGTAGTTTATCGTCATACCCAGGACGTGGATGTAGTTTATCATCATACCCAGGACGCGGATGTAGTTTATCGCCATACCCAGGACGCGGATGTAGTTTATCGCCATACCCAGGACGCGGATGTAGTTTATCATGATACCCAGGACGCGTATGTAGTTTATCGTCTTACCCAGGACGCGGATGTAGTTTATCGTCATACCCAGGACGTGGATGTAGTTTATCATCATACCCAGGACGCGGATGTAGTTTATCATCATACCCAGGACGCGGATGTAGTTTATCATCATACCCAGGACGTGGATGTAGTTTATCGTCATACCCAGGACGTGGATGTAGTTTATCATCATACCCAGGACGCGGATGTAGTTTATCGCCATACCCAGGACGCGGATGTAGTTTATCATCATACCCAGGACGTGGATGTAGTTTATCATGATACCCAGGACGCGTATGTAGTTTATCGTCTTACCCAGGACGCAGATGTAGTTTATCGTCATACCCAGGACGTGGATGTAGTTTATCATCATACCCAGGACGCGGATGTAGTTTATCGTCATACCCAGGACGTGGATGTAGTTTATCATCATACCCAGGACGCGGATGTAGTTTATCGCCATACCCAGGACGCGGATGTAGTTTATCGCCATACCCAGGACGCGGATGTAGTTTATCGCCATACCCAGGACGCGGTTGTAGTTTATCGTCTTACCCAGGACGCGGATGTAGTTTATCGTCTTACCCAGGACGTGGATGTAGTTTATCATCATACCCAGGACGTGGATGTAGTTTATCGTCATACCCAGGACGTGGATGTAGTTTATCATCATACCCAGGACGCGGATGTAGTTTATCGCCATACCCAGGACGCGGATGTAGTTTATCGCCATACCCAGGACGCGTATGTAGTTTATCGTCATACCCAGGACGCGTATGTAGTTTATCGTCATACCCAGGACGTGGATGTAGTTTATCATCATACCCAGGACGTGGATGTAGTTTATCGTCATACCCAGGACGCGGATGTAGTTTATCATCATACCCAGGACGTGGATGTAGTTTATCGCCATACCCAGGACGCGTATGTAGTTTATCGTCATACCCAGGACGCGTATGTAGTTTATCGTCATACCCAGGACGCATATGTAGTTTATCGTCTTACCCAGGACGCGTATGTAGTTTATCGCCATACCCAGGACGCGGATGTAGTTTATCATGATACCCAGGACGCGTATGTAGTTTATCGTCTTACCCAGGACGCGGATGTAGTTTATCGTCATACCCAGGACGTGGATGTAGTTTATCATCATACCCAGGACGCGGATGTAGTTTATCATCATACCCAGGACGCGTATGTAGTTTATCATCATACCCAGGACGTGGATGTAGTTTATCGTCATACCCAGGACGTGGATGTAGTTTATCATCATACCCAGAACGCGGATGTAGTTTATCGCCATACCCAGGACGCGGATGTAGTTTATCATCATACCCAGGACGTGGATGTAGTTTATCATCATACCCAGGACGCGGATGTAGTTTATCGCCATACCCAGGACGCGGATGTAGTTTATCATGATACCCAGGACGCGTATGTAGTTTATCGTCTTACCCAGGACGCGGATGTAGTTTATCATCATACCCAGGACGCGGATGTAGTTTATCATCATACCCAGGACGTGGATGTAGTTTATCGTCATACCCAGGACGCGGATGTAGTTTATCATCATACCCAGGACGTGGATGTAGTTTATCGCCATACCCAGGACGCGTATGTAGTTTATCGTCATACCCAGGACGCGTATGTAGTTTATCGTCATACCCAGGACGCATATGTAGTTTATCGTCTTACCCAGGACGCGTATGTAGTTTATCGCCATACCCAGGACGCGGATGTAGTTTATCATGATACCCAGGACGCGTATGTAGTTTATCGTCTTACCCAGGACGCGGATGTAGTTTATCGTCATACCCAGGACGTGGATGTAGTTTATCATCATACCCAGGACGCGGATGTAGTTTATCATCATACCCAGGACGCGTATGTAGTTTATCATCATACCCAGGACGTGGATGTAGTTTATCGTCATACCCAGGACGTGGATGTAGTTTATCATCATACCCAGAACGCGGATGTAGTTTATCGCCATACCCAGGACGCGGATGTAGTTTATCATCATACCCAGGACGTGGATGTAGTTTATCATCATACCCAGGACGCGGATGTAGTTTATCGCCATACCCAGGACGCGGATGTAGTTTATCATGATACCCAGGACGCGTATGTAGTTTATCGTCTTACCCAGGACGCGGATGTAGTTTATCATCATACCCAGGACGCGGATGTAGTTTATCATCATACCCAGGACGCGGATGTAGTTTATCGCCATACCCAGGACGCGGATGTAGTTTATCATCATACCCAGGACGTGGATGTAGTTTATCGTCTTAACCAGGACGTGGATGTAGTTTATCATCATACCCAGGACGCGGATGTAGTTTATCGCCATACCCAGGACGCGGATGTAGTTTATCATGATACCCAGGACGCGTATGTAGTTTATCGTCTTACCCAGGACGCGGATGTAGTTTATCATCATACCCAGGACGCGGATGTAGTTTATCGCCATACCCAGGACGCGGATGTAGTTTATCATCATACCCAGGACGCGGATGTAGTTTATCATCATACCCAGGACGCGTATGTAGTTTATCGCCATACCCAGGACGCGGATGTAGTTTATCATCATACCCAGGACGCGTATGTAGTTTATCATCATACCCAGGACGCGGATGTAGTTTATCGCCATACCCAGGACGCGTATGTAGTTTATCATCATACCCAGGACGCGTATGTAGTTTATCGCCATACCCAGGACGCGGATGTAGTTTATCATCATACCCAGGACGCGTATGTAGTTTATCGCCATACCCAGGACGCGGATGTAGTTTATCATCATACCCAGGACGCGAATGTAGTTTATCGCCATACCCAGGACGCGGATGTAGTTTATCGTCTTACCCAGGACGCGTATGTAGTTTATCGCCATACCCAGGACGCGGATGTAGTTTATTGTCATACCCAGGACGCGGATGTAGTTTATCATCATACTCAGGACGCGTATGTAGTTTATCGTCTTACCCAGGCCGCGGATGTAGTTTATCGTCATACCCAGGACGCGGATGTAGTTTATCGCCATACCCAGGACGCGGATGTAGTTTATCGTCATACCCAGGACCCGGATGTAGTTTATCATGATACCCAGGACGCGTATGTAGTTTATCGACATACCCAGGACGCGGATGTAGTTTATCGCCATACCCAGGACGCGGATGTAGTTTATCGCCATACCCAGGACGCGGATGTAGTTTATCATCATACCCAGGACGCGTATGTAGTTTATCGTCTTACCCAGGACGCGGATGTAGTTTATCGTCATGCCCAGGACGCGGATGTAGTTTATCATCATACCCAGGACGCGGATGTAATTTATCGTCATACCCAGGACGTGGACGTAGTTTATCATCATACCCAGGACGCGTATGTAGTTTATCGCCATACCCAGGACGCGGATGTAGTTTATAATCATACCCACGACTCGGATGTAGTTTATCGCCATACCCAGGACGCGGATGTAGTTTATCATCATACCCAGGACGCGTATGTAGTTTATCGCCATACCCAGGACGCGTATGTAGTTTATCATCATACCCAGGACGCGTATGTAGTTTATCGCCATACCCAGGACGCGGATGTAGTTTATCATCATACCCAAGACGCGTATGTAGTTTATCGTCATACCCAGGACGCGGATGTAGTTTATCATCATACCCAGGACGCGTATGTAGTTTATCGTCATACCCAGGACGCGGATGTAGTTTATCGCCATACCCAGGACGCGGATGTAGTTTATCATCATACCCAGGACGCGTATGTAGTTTATCATCATACCCAGGACGTGGATGTAGTTTATCATCATACCCAGGACGCGTATGTAGTTTATCGTCATACCCAGGACGCGGATGTAGTTTATCATCATACCCAGGACGCGTATGTAGTTTATCGCCATACCCAGGACGCGGATGTAGTTTATCATCATACCCAGGACGCGTATGTAGTTTATCGCCATACCCAGGACGCGTATGTAGTTTATCGCCATACCCAGGACGCATATGTAGTTTATCGCCATACCCAGGACGCGGATGTAGTTTATCGCCATACCCAGGACGCGGATGTAGGTTATCGTCATACCCAGGACGCGGATGTAGGTTATCGTCATACCCAGGACGCGGATGTAGTTTATCGTCATACCCAGGACGCGGATGTAGTTTATCATCATACCCAGGACGCGTATGTAGTTTATCGCCATACCCAGGACGCGGATGTAGTTTATAATCATACCCAGGACGCATATGTAGTTTATCGCCATACCCAGGACGCGGATGTAGTTTATCGTCATACCCACGACTCGGATGTAGTTTATCGCCATACCCAGGACGCGGATGTAGGTTATCGTCATACCCAGGACGCGGATGTAGGTTATCTTCATACCCAGGACGCGGATGTAGTTTATCGTCATACCCAGGACGCGGATGTAGGTTATCGCCATACCCAGGACCCGGATGTAGTTTATCATCATACCCACGACTCGGATATAGTTTATCGCCATACCCAGGACGCGGATGTAGGTTATCGTCATACCCAGGACGCGTATGTAGTTTATTGTCTTACCCAGGACGCGGATGTAGTTTATCGCCATACCCAGGACGCGGATGTAGTTTATCATCATACCCAGGACGCGGATATAGTTTATCGTCATACCCAGAACGCGGATGTCGTTTATCGTCATACCCAGAACGCGGATGTAGTTTATCGTCATACCCAGGACGCGGATGTAGTTTATCGCCATACCCAGGACGCGGATGTAGGTTATCGTCATACCCAGGACGCGGATGTAGGTTATCGTCATACCCAGGACGCGGATGTAGTTTATCGTCATACCCAGGACGCGGATGTAGTTTATCACCATACCCAGGACGCGGATGTAGTTTATCACCATACCCAGGACGCGGATGTAGGTTATCGTCATACCCAGGACGCATATGTAGTTTATCGCCATACCCAGGACGCGGATGTAGTTTATCGTCATACCCACGACTCGGATGTAGTTTATCGCCATACCCAGGACGCGGATGTAGGTTATCGCCATACCCAGGACGCGGATGTAGGTTATCGTCATACCCAGGACGCGGATGTAGTTTATCGTCATACCCAGGACGCGGATGTAGGTTATCGCCATACCCAGGACCCGGATGTAGTTTATCATCATACCCACGACTCGGATGTAGTTTATCGCCATACCCAGGACGCGGATGTAGGTTATCGTCATACCCAGGACGCGTATGTAGTTTATTGTCTTACCCAGGACGCGGATGTAGTTTATCGCCATACCCAGGACGCGGATGTAGTTTATCATCATACCCAGGACGCGGATATAGTTTATCGTCATACCCAGAACGCGGATGTAGTTTATCGTCATACCCAGAACGCGGATGTAGTTTATCGTCATACCCAGGACGTGGATGTAGTTTATCGTCTTAACCAGGACGTGGATGTAGTTTATCATCATACCCAGGACGCGGATGTAGTTTATCGCCATACCCAGGACGCGGATGTAGTTTATCATGATACCCAGGACGCGTATGTAGTTTATCGTCTTACCCAGGACGCGGATGTAGTTTATCATCATACCCAGGACGCGGATGTAGTTTATCGCCATACCCAGGACGCGGATGTAGTTTATCATCATACCCAGGACGCGGATGTAGTTTATCATCATACCCAGGACGCGTATGTAGTTTATCGCCATACCCAGGACGCGGATGTAGTTTATCATCATACCCAGGACGCGTATGTAGTTTATCATCATACCCAGGACGCGGATGTAGTTTATCGCCATACCCAGGACGCGTATGTAGTTTATCATCATACCCAGGACGCGTATGTAGTTCATCGCCATACCCAGGACGCGGATGTAGTTTATCATCATACCCAGGACGCGTATGTAGTTTATCGCCATACCCAGGACGCGGATGTAGTTTATCATCATACCCAGGACGCGAATGTAGTTTATCGCCATACCCAGGACGCGGATGTAGTTTATCGTCTTACCCAGGACGCGTATGTAGTTTATCGCCATACCCAGGACGCGGATGTAGTTTATTGTCATACCCAGGACGCGGATGTAGTTTATCATCATACTCAGGACGCGTATGTAGTTTATCGTCTTACCCAGGCCGCGGATGTAGTTTATCGTCATACCCAGGACGCGGATGTAGTTTATCGCCATACCCAGGACGCGGATGTAGTTTATCGTCATACCCAGGACCCGGATGTAGTTTATCATGATACCCAGGACGCGTATGTAGTTTATCGACATACCCAGGACGCGGATGTAGTTTATCGCCATACCCAGGACGCGGATGTAGTTTATCGCCATACCCAGGACGCGGATGTAGTTTATCATCATACCCAGGACGCGTATGTAGTTTATCGTCTTACCCAGGACGCGGATGTAGTTTATCGTCATGCCCAGGACGCGGATGTAGTTTATCATCATACCCAGGACGCGGATGTAATTTATCGTCATACCCAGGACGCGGACGTAGTTTATCATCATACCCAGGACGCGTATGTAGTTTATCGCCATACCCAGGACGCGGATGTAGTTTATAATCATACCCACGACTCGGATGTAGTTTATCGCCATACCCAGGACGCGGATGTAGTTTATCATCATACCCAGGACGCGTATGTAGTTTATCGCCATACCCAGGACGCGTATGTAGTTTATCATCATACCCAGGACGCGTATGTAGTTTATCGCCATACCCAGGACGCGGATGTAGTTTATCATCATACCCAGGACGCGTATGTAGTTTATCGTCATACCCAGGACGCGGATGTAGTTTATCATCATACCCAGGACGCGTATGTAGTTTATCGTCATACCCAGGACGCGGATGTAGTTTATCGCCATACCCAGGACGCGGATGTAGTTTATCATCATACCCAGGACGCGTATGTAGTTTATCATCATACCCAGGACGTGGATGTAGTTTATCATCATACCCAGGACGCGTATGTAGTTTATCGTCATACCCAGGACGCGGATGTAGTTTATCATCATACCCAGGACGCGTATGTAGTTTATCGCCATACCCAGGACGCGGATGTAGTTTATCATCATACCCAGGACGCGTATGTAGTTTATCGCCATACCCAGGACGCGTATGTAGTTTATCGCCATACCCAGACGCATATGTAGTTTATCGCCATACCCAGGACGCGGATGTAGTTTATCGCCATACCCAGGACGCGGATGTAGGTTATCGTCATACCCAGGACGCGGATGTAGGTTATCGTCATACCCAGGACGCGGATGTAGTTTATCGTCATACCCAGGACGCGGATGTAGTTTATCATCATACCCAGGACGCGTATGTAGTTTATCGCCATACCCAGGTCGCGGATGTAGTTTATAATCATACCCAGGACGCATATGTAGTTTATCGCCATACCCAGGACGCGGATGTAGTTTATCGTCATACCCACGACTCGGATGTAGTTTATCGCCATACCCAGGACGCGGATGTAGGTTATCGTCATACCCAGGACGCGGATGTAGGTTATCGTCATACCCAGGACGCGGATGTAGTTTATCGTCATACCCAGGACGCGGATGTAGGTTATCGCCATACCCAGGACCCGGATGTAGTTTATCATCATACCCACGACTCGGATATAGTTTATCGCCATACCCAGGACGCGGATGTAGGTTATCGTCATACCCAGGACGCGTATGTAGTTTATTGTCTTACCCAGGACGCGGATGTAGTTTATCGCCATACCCAGGACGCGGATGTAGTTTATCATCATACCCAGGACGCGGATATAGTTTATCGTCATACCCAGAACGCGGATGTTGTTTATCGTCATACCCAGAACGCGGATGTAGTTTATCGTCATACCCAGGACGCGGATGTAGTTTATCGCCATACCCAGGACGCGGATGTAGGTTATCGTCATACCCAGGACGCGGATGTAGGTTATCGTCATACCCAGGACGCGGATGTAGTTTATCGTCATACCCAGGACGCGGATGTAGTTTATCACCATACCCAGGACGCGGATGTAGTTTATCACCATACCCAGGACGCGGATGTAGGTTATCGTCATACCCAGGACGCATATGTAGTTTATCGCCATACCCAGGACGCGGATGTAGTTTATCGTCATACCCACGACTCGGATGTAGTTTATCGCCATACCCAGGACGCGGATGTAGGTTATCGCCATACCCAGGACGCGGATGTAGGTTATCGTCATACCCAGGACGCGGATGTAGTTTATCGTCATACCCAGGACGCGGATGTAGGTTATCGCCATACCCAGGACCCGGATGTAGTTTATCATCATACCCACGACTCGGATGTAGTTTATCGCCATACCCAGGACGCGGATGTAGGTTATCGTCATACCCAGGACGCGTATGTAGTTTATTGTCTTACCCAGGACGCGGATGTAGTTTATCGCCATACCCAGGACGCGGATGTAGTTTATCACCATACCCAGGACGCGGATGTAGGTTATCGTCATACCCAGGACGCGGATGTAGGTTATCGTCATACCCAGGACGCGGATGTAGTTTATCGTCATACCCAGGACGCGGATGTAGTTTATCATCATACCCACGACTCGGATGTAGTTTATCGCCATACCCAGAACGCGGATGTAGTTTATAATCATACCCACGACTCGGATGTAGTTTATCGCCATACCCAGGACGCGGATGTAGGTTATCGTCATACCCAGGACGCGGATGTAGGTTATCGTCTTACCCAGGACGCGGATGTAGTTTATCGCCATACCCAGGACGCGGATGTAGTCTATCATCATACCCAGGACGCGGATATAGTTTATCGTCATACCCAGAACGCGGATGTAGTTTATCGTCATACCCAGGACGCGGATGTAGTTTATCGTCATACCCAGGACGCGGATGTAGTTTATCATCATACCCAGGACGCGGATGTAGTTTATCGTCTTACCCAGGACGCGTATGTAGTTTATCGACATACCCAGGACGCGTATGGAGTTTATCGTCATACCCAGGACGCGGATGTAGTTTATCGTCATACCCAGGACGCATATGTAGTTTATCGCCATACCCAGGACGCGGATGTAGTTTATCATCATACCCACGACTCGGATGTAGTTTATCGCCATACCCAGGACGCGGATATAGGTTATCGTCATACCCAGGACGCGGATGTAGGTTATCGTCATACCCAGGACGCGGATGTAGTTTATCGTCATACCCAGGACGCATATGTAGTTTATCGCCATACCCAGGACGCGGATGTAGTTTATCATCATACCCACGACTCGGATGTAGTTTATCGCCATACCCAGGACGCGGATGTAGGTTATCGTCATACCCAGGACGCGGATGTAGTTTATCGTCATACCCAGGACGCGGATGTAGTTTATCGTCATACCCAGGACGCATATGTAGTTTATCGCCATACCCACGACTCGGATGTAGTTTATCGTCATACCCAGAACGCGGATGTAGTTTATCGTCATACCCAGAACGCGGATGTAGTTTATCGTCATACCCAGGACGCGGATGTAGTTTATCGACATACCCAGGATGCGGATGTGGTTTATTGCCATACCGAGGACTTGGATGTATTTTATCGCCATACCCGGGACGTTGATGTAGTTTATCGCCATACCCATGATATGCAAATAGGATATAAAGAATAAAAAAAAAATCCCTGGCTGAAGACAAAAAGTTGTTATTATGACAAAGCAATTAATACGGGGAAAACTGATGTAGGAAACAGAATGTGAATAAACTTCGGCAATGCATTTCAACCGACAACATAACTGAAGTGAACAATCTTGTGGAGGCAGGAACGAAAATACTTACTGAGACAAAAGAACAAAGACGCAAAAGCAGGATGGGAAATGAAACTGGAATAATGCATACACAATTATTGCGAGAATGAAAATCACTAAGATAATGAAGAAAATAAATGAGGAAGCACTAACTGGAAACAAAAGAAAAGCACAGACAGAGAAATGAACACCAGAAAATAAAAGCAACGAAATGAGGTAGAAAAAATCGTGCCTAAGGAATATATAGAATGTGTCCAGCAATTCACGCAAAACGGAGCATTCCAAATCAAAGATTTTTACCAGTAAGTAAATAAAGAGATTTTACAGAAAGGAACAAAAAAACTATTCTTGAGTAAAGATGGGGGGAGTGTGTGAAAAACCAACCCGGAAGAGAAGCGAGTGGCTTACTACAGGAAAAACAAAATACAAGGATTGGACAAAATAATTTAAACATTTGTTGAATTCAAAGAAAATTTATTTAATATAGAGTTGGACCTCCTTTAGCCTCACATACAGCTTTAATACGTCTAGGAATGGAATCATACAGCTTCCTGACTTCATCCAGAGGAATTTTCAGCCATTCTTCCATTAACACCTGCTCCAGCTCTTTACGACATGATGGTGTAGGATAGCGGCACATAACCTGTCGCTCCAAAATGCACCACAAATGTTCAATAATATTGATATCTTGAGATTGGGGAGGCCAATCCATGTGTTCTAACTCACTTTCATGTTCTTCATACCAATTCGTAACCACTCGAGCGGTATGTATTGGAGCATTATCGTCTTGGAAGATGCAGTCACCATCAGGGAATAAAGTCTTGGCTATTGGATGAACATGATCTAAAATGTTCAGGTAATCTTTGCTGTTGATTCTACCATGCAGGGCAACTATTGGACTGAGACATTTCCATGATATGGCGGCCCAAACTATCACTGATCCACCTCCATACTTCACTGTTGGAAGAAGGCAGTCAGGGTTGTAAGCTTCTTTGGGATACCTCCACACATAAACTCGCCCTGAAGTTGGGAAAAGAGAAAAACTGGAATTGTCTGAGAATGACTTGCTTCCATTGGTCTGCAGACCAGGAATTGTGATCTCTGCACCACTTCTGAATGTTGCGAGTGGAGAGAAGAGGTTTCCTCAGAGCGGCTCTTCCATGATATGCAGCCTTATAGAGCTCACGGCGAACAGTTTTAGTAGAAACTGAACTATTCAGATGATTATTCAACTCAGCAGTCACTTTAGCCGCATTTGTCCGATGACTTTTTGCCACATTGCGTTTCAATGCACGTCAGTCCCTGTCAGTAAGTTTGCAAGTCCGGCCCGAATCGCTATGGTTGCTAGAGGTCTTGCCCTGTTTCTCGAATTGCATCAGTGTTCTTGATATGGTAACTCTTGAAAAAGCAAACAGTTCAGCATTCTTAGGGATCGAGGTTTCCTGCCATGCGAGCTCCAACAATTTGCCCTTTTTCGAACTCAGAGAGGTCACGCATTTAGCTTAAATTTTACCAAATTCTAAAAATAAATAAGACAAAGAGAGTAAATTAGATAAATAAACGTATTTACAATAGATATAACCTGCAATTACGAAGTTTTAGTTAAAGTTCTGAGCATAATAGGTCTTTGAAATATAGGAGTGGATTTTGAAACTATTCCAATTATTTTTGTCCAACCACTGTAAAAGTTACTGAAGAAAAATGGAGGCTAAATTATATATTTTCTGTAGCACATTTCAACCTCCAATGCTGCTAAAATTAATAAGTTTGGTTTGGTTTATTTTGTTTTACGGTATAACAACCTCAATGGGTTATTCAATGCCGACAACATTTTTTATTGCTGGTAATATTTTGTTTTGTCAAAAATCTGTTTCTGGTAATATTTTTACTTCAAAATTGCATTAATAATTATTTTCAAAAATTTATTGCTGGTAATAGTTAACTATTTGCCCATATCTAGGACCCTAACAGGTGCTACCACCCCGGGTCAGGGTGGACCTGGGAACACCAGCAATTAAGAGGTAGTTCCACGCTCCTCAAAACCTCCTGATCAGAAGCCTTGCTGTTGGATGTAGTTTATCGTCTTTCCCAGGACGCGGATGTAGTTTAACGTCTTACCCAGGACGATAAAATTAATAAGAATACTGAGTACACTATAGAATATTGGGGAGCTTTGTTGTCTTTTGAACTCTAGTTAGAACCTCTATTTAGGTTTGGAAATCTGAGTGGAAATATGATTGATAAATCTGCACTGAATATTTTAGCGGTGCTAACAAAGAACGAGAACAAAAAATGCAGTGACAATCAAGACTCCTTGAAAAAGCAAAACTTGTCATAAAGCATAAAAAGATGGAACGAATAAAGAGGTAGGAAATTCCCAAACGAGAAATAAAAAAAACGACCACTGCGAGAAATAAAGTAATTGCATATAAAACGAAATATATATAGTTGCGAAGGGGACATCTAAAGAATCATTATTAATGACTGCCTAGAACAACGCCTTAAGGAAACATTATATAAAGGCGGTGGCAAGCAAGAGGTAGGAAAATAGCAAATACAGGATATGTGAAGTTAATCCTATAATAAAAGAATGCAGTAGCTTAGACGAACAGGAATAATGATTCACTGGAAACACTGCAAATGACTTTGAATTGATTATGCAAATCAAATTATCTCTTAGAAAATACAAAGGCAAAGTTCTCTGGAAATTTCAGATTGAAATAAATTACGCTATTTATGGCCAAAAGCGGGTCGAAAAAATGTTAGATCCTCGGATTTAGCTGTTTTATAATACGAAAGAAGAAAAAAATGAAATTCCACTTCGTATATCTAAACTTCGCAAGAGAACTGAAAAAAATGTGGAAACATAAAGGCAGCAGCTGTGCCATTGTCGCAGTATTTGGAAATGTTCCAAGGATTTTGAAAAAAAGGTGGAAAACTATAACATATTCTAAAAATCTTACAGTATAATGGAAATTTAAATTATGGAGGACGGTAAGTGACGTCCTTTTTTAGCTTATTAAACGAAAGTGTGTTCATGTTGTGGTTGTTCTTTTATGCAATTATTATTTCTTTATATATTTTGGATGGATTTTTTATTTTATTTAAAATTGTTTATTTATTTTATATTGTTTATTTATTTTTAAAGGTCATGGATTAACCTATTTATTTAATCTTTTAAAAATAGTTATGGCCTTTCAAAGAAAGGTAATATTTGAAAAACTCTCGGCGAGGTTCACATTTTGACAAGATACAATAGTTACACTTACCAGAACATTGCGTCACTTTCTTCATAATTTAATTTTCTATTGCGTTGTTAAAATTGAAAACTTAATTTAATTTAATTTTTTCTCCACGTTACCACTGTATATAAATACAAGTTACTAAATAAAATATCCATATTTCCTTTCATGTAGTTCCTTAAATAATATGTTGGTATAAATATTTTCTTGCCTTTTATTTCATTTGTGTTATTTTTCCAGATATATGAAATTTTGAATATATATATATATATATATATATATATATATATAGTGCGGTTCGGTAAAAGTGACTCACCTGATTTTTTTTACTAAATGTTCTCTTCTCCGATGAAACGAAAGTTGAGCTAAATTCAAAGCATAAGCGATCTAAAATCCAAAGAAGAAGCTTTGAAAGCTTTTTGAATTTAGCAGTAAGTACTGTCAAGCATCCGTCCAGTATAATATTCTGGGGATGCTTTTCTTTTCGTGGAAATGGTTTCTTAAAACCTATTGAAAATACCCTCAGGAGCGAACAGTACAAGAGAATTTTAGAGTCTTGTCCGCTCCCTTCTGCTGAAAGGGTGCAAATCGCCCCCACCAAGCTCATTTTTATGCAGGATAATGCCCCCCTGTCACAAATCAAAATTGATGAAGGAATATTTTGATGAGAAGCAGGTGAGTGTGATGAGATGGCCGCCCCAATCTCCGGACCTCAACCCCATAGAAATCTTATGGAGCATTATAAAGTACAGGCTCTCGAGAAAGCAGATGAGCAACAGAGAGGATTTGATTGTGAATTTCATATCCGAATGGAATTCAATGCTTGGAGATGAGATTTGCCAGAACCTAATCAAGTCAATGCCAAAAAGGGTTGAAAATGTTATTCAAAATAAAGGAGGACCCATAGATTATTAAATATTTCGAACTATATTACCTATTATAAATAAATTATACATTTTATTATTCTTTATTTAAAGCTGTTCGGTTATGTTTCTATTGATTACTAGTTGCCGGAAATAAGTGAGACACTTTTTTTTGCACAGAGTTTTTCCCCTAAATCTCATTTATATCCAAAATTCTAATTATCAATAATAGAATACCTTAGTGCGAGTAAACTTGTTTACTAGGTCGTCGGGAAGGGCTCTTTATATTAGTAAGATTAAAAATTAGTTTGAGCCCCAAAACAATAGGCGAAAAAATTTTTAAGTAAAAAAATCAGGTGAGTTACTTTTATCGAACAGCACTGTATATATATATATATATATATATATATATATATATATATATATATATATATATATATATATATATATATATATATATATATATGTATAATTGTGTGTGTGTGCAAAATGTAGTCGCATTCTATTTACAATAAGAAAGAATCATATCACCCAACGGATTAGGAAGCAATGGTGATGTATTTACGTTAATCTTATTTCTTAAGAACCTGTTACGTGATATTTCAGATTTTCTCTTTTCGGCAATAAGCATGACATGTATTAAATCTGACAGCATCTCCCCTTTTCTTCACGTTTCTTTTATAAACCGTTACTTTGCTAAACTTATTGATTCTATTATGGTTATTCCATATTCCTGCTGATTTATTTCGCCCCTCGTATATATCAAGTACAAGCAAGTCTGATGAATTATGCTACACCATTATCAACATTCTCATTTATTTCAGTCATGCTGTCACCTGCTTGGTTTCGTGCTTTTCTGATTTTCAAACTTTCTGACTGTTATCAAAATTTTTCAACACTATTCCAGGTGCTCCAGGAATAATGGGTGAAACTGTCATCTATTCTACATTTTTCATTTCTTTAACCAGGGAAAAAATATTTTCAGTGTGGCCAGCGGGAATAGCGATGTGTCTAATTTTGCAAAATATTTCACTTATTGATTGTTTGCACCAGTAGCAACTTGTGATTTGCGCAGGAAACTAAACGGCTACGGGTCTCCTTAACTTTCCAGCATGCTCCGTAAAATTCTAATGGTGTCAATAATAGTCGGCAGAGCTTTCATAGATTAATAAAAATATTATTATTATCATTTTTATTTTCTTTGATAGCTGGCGTTTACACATTTCTTACCGGGTCCCGCCCAGGGACCTAAGGTTAGAAATGGCATCATGACACTTTCCACTGCAAAGAAAAAAATTAATTAAATAGATAAAGCCCTTCGTAAAGTGTGGGCTGTACTCGTCAGAACAATTTTTTGTATTTTATTGAGGCATGGACTTCCAGGGATTCCTTCAATCAGCCTACTGGAATCTTTTCCAACTAGTCCAAGGGCTCCAACTACAACAGGGATTGTTGATGTTCCCACGTGCCACATTTTTGAGATTTCTATTTCAAGGTCCTGGTATTTTGACAGTTTTTCGAATATCTTCAAAGATACATTGCAGTCTGCAGGGACTGCCATATCAATAAGGAGGCACTTATTTTGTTTTTGGTCTTTAATAACAATATCTGGGCGGTTGGCTTTAATTATTATTATTATTATTATTATTATTATTATTATTATTATTATTATTATTATTATTATTTCCTTTGATTTTTGATGTGTACTCATTTCTTTCCGGGTCCCGCCCAGAGACCTATGGTTAGAAATGGCTTCATGACATTTTCCACTGGAAAAAAAAAGTTACATACACAAAGCCCTTCGTAAGGTGTGGGCTGTACTCGTGAGAACAATTGTTTGTATTTCCTTAAGGCATGGTCTTCAAGGGATCCCTTCAATTAGTCTACGGGAATCTTTTCCAACCAATCTGAGGGCTCCAACTACAACAGGGATTGTTGATGTTCCCATGTGCCACATTTTTGAGATTTCGATTTCAAGGTCCTTGTATTTTGATAGCTTTTTGAAGATCTTCAAAAATTCATTGCAGTCTTCGGATACTACCATTTTGTCTGCGATCTCTAATAACAATGTCTGGGAGTTTAGCTTTGATTGTTCTGTCTGTGTGTATTGTCTAGTCCCATAAAATTTTAACAGATCCTATCTCCGATACCGGGTCTGGGGGGGTGTTCATACCAAAAAACAAACAAACAAAAAACAAAAAAAACTGCAGGTTCTGGCTAGTTATTATTATTATTATTATTATTATTATTATTATTATTATTATTATTCATGTGCCATAAAATATAACAGCATATTTTTTCTAATTGTAAAATGCATTGCACTTGTATAAAATCAAACTCTTTATATTCATCTGCATTATCGTTTTTATGTTCAGTACTTCCTGAATATTAAAATAAACTAAAATTAAAACTAAGTAAAGATCAAAATTGATTATCTGCATTTGCTATAAATTAAAACAATTAAAATAAGGAAACCATATTTTTGATAAACGTTTATTTATCATCGAAGACGATTGCAATCGAAATGTTCCTTTAACACAAGATGCCTCGTACAAAGATCAATAAAACAATTTGACATTAAATAAGTTCAGTTTTCTACTTCAAGATAACAATAAAATTAGTTTAAAAGCAACATTATAGAATATTAAATGTCTTAGTTTAGCAGAAGAGTTCATTATATTTTGATGATAGAATTCCTTATTCATCAAAGATTAAACATAAAATTATATTTCTACTACATTTCCAAAAGATTCCACCATTTACAATTCGCTGGTCTGCATACATATTATGGTTTCTTTTAGTGAAGTAGAAAATTATTGCACACAAGCACATATACATATATATGAAGGTGTTTATACATGTTTGTATGTGTGTGTGTGCGTGTGTGTGATAAAATATAGTTTTATTGTATGATAAATTTATAAAAAATATTGAGTAAAATGCTGAATATTTGGGATAGAGCAAATGTAAATATATGAAGCGTTTTAATACACACACACACACACACACACACACACACACATATATATATATATATATATATATATATATATATATATATATATATATATAATTCTTGTTGAATATACATCTTTAATTTTTCATGAAAATAATAAACTAAAAATTCTTGAAGATATCTATATTAAAGAATTGAAACCAACCTTTAATAAAATTAATTATGAATTCTGCACAAATGTTTTAAAATGTTTACAGTAGACTGTTCAAAACATCTAGGTTTTAACTAATAGTAAAAAAAAACCCAAAACATAGTTACCTCCCTCGAGATTTCAAACGTGAAATTTAAGACGTACAGTAGATAACCTTAGCGTTTTTCACTTCACAATTAAAATAATTAAACTTTCAGATGAACACAACAATTTTATCTTAGAAAAAAACAACATTGATGATGACATTGTGCTAACATTGTGCTATCTATCTATATATATATATATACGTATATATATATATATATATATATATATATATATATATATATATATATATATATGTATGTATTCATAGTAAGAATAAAAGCTGACGCTTCAAAATAAGCCAAAAACTTAAAATAAAAAAATACACTAAGTGCTCAATGCCCCATCCGCCAGGGCTTACGTAAAATATAATAGTATTGTTAATTCAATAATACAAAATCCTCAACTCGAAGTTTCACGTGGCGACACTCAACAAGCGAAATGTACGGAACCAAGCAATCATGTATACTAATTAAGAACTCAGCTAAACCCAGGACATACTGGCAACTGGGCAGGGTCACAAAATTACATTTCGGAAGTGACAATAAAGTTCCCTCAGCTAACATGAAGGAGACAGGTCTGTATAGATGCACAGTTTAAAACACTTATTTCCGTTGAAATTGTCCCTGACCCATAATCATGACGCAAGTGAACCCCCAGAAGATTCACGACAAGAAAGAAAAGCCCGGGTCAGGCCTAAAAGAAAAGGCTCGAAGCCAACTTATCAACACAGACAAGTAGACAAATCTACATGGTAATTACAATCTTCGATAGAGTTTAATTATTTTCGAATTATTTTCGAATCTCAGCATAACCCATGTCATGAATTCAACCCTCACAGTGTTTTCTTTACTTGTGCCTTTTTGTCTATGTTTGGCCGAGTAAATATCAGTTAGGCACTTTGCCATAAGTCAGTAGTTAATGTAGCAAAGTTCAATCCTCAGTGGGTACCCTTATATTTGTTGTCGTTGAGCTAGGTCTTCCACACTTAATATTTCCAAAGTAATTATAATAATAATGTAATTAAGTGGAGGCTTTAAGGAAAAATATCAAAGCAAAAGGAATACTTTTGCTTAGAATCAGAGAGAGAGAGAGAGAGAGAGAGAGAGAGAGGTTGTTGAAATTTTTTCAGATACATAATGAAGAAAGAAGACTTGGAGAATTTGACACTCACAAGACATATTGAAAGCAAGAGGAAGAGAGAAACAGTGAGTAGTCTATCTATCAAGACTCTGATTTTTTAAATTAATATCATTAATATAAAATAAAATAAAATACAGTAATTAATGCAGTTATTAGTATGGGGTGTACCAGCTAGCCACAATTTAAGGGCTACTTCGTGTTAGGAAGAATAATACGTTTTAGTCTTCCAATAACCGGACACCGATACTAATATCGGCATTAGTGTAGCCACTGATACACTAACACCGAATGAGGATACAGAAAGACGAAATACGGGACCGTACCCGACAAGACATTTAATAATGCAAACAAATTATATACAATATTAAAAAGGTTTACATGTCCCAAACACAAGATTGTTCATATAGTCCAAAGGACCGAGGGTGATTAACGAGAACAGAGAAATGCCATACCAACTTTAGGGCTGTTGACTGTCCATAGATGAGTTAACAGGACTTACTTCTTTCTTCACGCTAGGCTGGGTACCAGCAGACCAATTTCCACGTGTGTGGACTCCGGTGGTCGCAAGTAAAAAAAAAGGGCAGAGCTTCCTAAAAACGAAAGGGAAGAAGAGACAGGAGAGTTCTCGACTCTAAGGGGCTGAACTTCCGTTAGCCCGACCCAAGGGAAACAACTGTAGTCTCCCTACGCAGTTATTATTGTAAATTGAATATCACACTAACTGTAAACGTTACCCTTATTGATCTTTACCTGTTCACAAAATTGTTGCATATAAAGTGCATTTAACAAGGCAACAGATGCTCATCACATGTTTTCTTCCTTGTTGGGAATATGTGAAAAATAAGAGATATAATTAACTGCCCTTGGCCGTTTAAGGTTAGCCAGTCAGCTTACAGTCGCTGATTGGCGCGCTTTTCTACCTCTTTTTGAGAAGTATCTAATTTCTCCAGTCGGTTTTGAATGTCGTTCATTTTTAGGTCCAAGTATCTCCTTTTGTTTCTTTTTCTTTCCTATTTATTTAACACAATGATAGTTTTCCAGGAAAATAGTGACTAAAAAGGAAATAAATAAACGAACAAAAACACAATAATAAAAAATAAGAAACAGTCATTGAAACTTCGCTACTTTGCATCCTATTAACAGTTTTTCTCAAAATGGATTATTTCAATTTCTAGCATTTTCTTTTTAACTTTCCTATTTCGTGATATTTTTTATTTGTTTATCATTTTCGTTTATGCATCTGCGTCGAACTGGATTACGTTTCGTTCAATCTACGACGACAATTTCAAACATGTTTCTTTTTTCATGGCACTTGCAAATTGCAGTAGAGTTCCGATTGCGTTAGTTATATTTTTTCGTTGTTCTAGCACTCCTATATATATATACTAGCAGCATGGCCCGGCGTTGCCCGTGCTTGATTCAAAAATCGTACGACTCATACAGCAATCGCTATCACTTGACTTAAAATATTTTTGCCCTTCCCTGCCTTTAAAGGAGTGCCCTTTGCCGTGCTGATGTTGCTACATGCCTTACTTCTTGCCTATCCCACACTGCACATTTTTTCTAAGCTCTATACTAAACATTAAATCTGTTACGAAAAAAAGAACTAAACAAAATGAACACAAAACGATCAGCTTTAAAAAAGGACTCGTAACTGGAAAAACCGAATGAAAAAAGAATGTTAACAACATATACTTTATCACACCCAACCCAGTTGTGCGGAATCAGAATCAACGTTGAGTTTAAGCAAGCGAACGAGCCAATTGGAGTAAAGTGCCATGCAGATTTAATTTTTCCCACTTGTGACGAATGCAGCTATCGATTTTTTTGCATGCTAGCATGCTAGTTAACATTCGTGTCAGTCAGCTGTTGGCTCTCACGCTGTCCAATAGAATCTTCATGCCTATTCGTGGCAGCCAGCTATAGGCTCTGACTGTAGAAAATGGCCGCAAACTACATGAAGACTACCGTAGAAGCATGAAAAAAATCTATTTTTCCACTATCGCTGGGAGTTGGGAAATGAAAAAATGCCCTGCTTCCTGGAGCATGTGCATGTAAATTTTGGTGCAAAGCCGTCGAAAATTGCGGCCGTGCATTCGTTACACACACACACACACACACACACACACACACACACACACACACACACACACACATCCTGCATTATATATATATATATATATATATATATATATGTATATATGTGTAAGAGAGAGACAGAGACTAATCTTCGTATATATATATATATATATATATATATATATATATATATATATATATATATATATGTTTATATATATCAGGATTCTATAGAACTGGAAATCATTTTATCAACGAGTTTTCGTATATATACGGGGTGCGATTTGGGCACCTAGGTGTGGTGTAATGGCTAGCAAGCTTGTTTCTCACTGGGTGCCCTATACTTTCGGCCTTATGTCACATCTAAGCTACGCTTGGAAAATCAATAAAGGGGGTGCGTTGGTTAAATTGCCGCTATTTTATATCTTTAATTTCGCGCATGTGCGTTGTTTGTGTTTGATTTTGTCGACTGCACAGTATAGTAGGGTCAGTTGGACACTGTTTGTGAGAAAATAAAAAGAAAGAGCACAGTGACGCAACTCATTCCGGCAGAAATTTGCAAACGACATGCTGCATTGCTTGTTATTCGCACCGGAAGCTGCAATATGAATATTTTAGAGTGTTTGTCTGACAATCTGAGGACAGTACAGAGGATTCGGAAAGAGTTGGATGAGTCTAATGGTGATTATGAAGGTATTTGGAGTGATTACTAGGTATAGTGACGTTATGCTTCCGTTTATCTTCCCAGGGGGCCTCAGACTCAACACGGAGTCATACATCGTGCCTTAAGGAGGTAGTGCTTGTTGAAGTTTTTTGGGAACGGTATGTACTAGTGGGACAACCAAAATGAGCTGACTCATTTTATAGTCCACCAAGAAAAGTTTTAACCAATCAGAAAGCACTGAATATTCAATCCGACGTGTATAAAGGCAGCCATTTTGTTTTTTATCTGAATCTTCACTGCCAAACTCTGATATCGAAGACTGAACAGATGCTACTAGTGATATTGGCATTGTTCCATTGAACACATTACGTACTGCACTGGATTCTATATTCAAAGACTACGACGAACGTGGCCAACAGTGCTACCCTGGATCAAGAGGGTGCCTATTGGAAAAACTTAGGTCTGGCAGCAGGATTCCACACCATGCCACACAAGCAGAAGAACCCAGACATGTCAGACAATTTGTCTGACTACACCACTCTTTACATTTGGCCACCTAACTCCCCAGACTCTAAACTTGATTATTATATGTGAGGCTCAGTTAAGCGAGAGACCAACAAAACTCCTTATAACACCAAAGAAAAACTAAAATCAAGGATTATGGCAGCATTTACGAACTTAAACAAGGAGACTGTCCAGATGATTTGCAGGTGATTCCGAAAGTCTAGAGAGCTTATGGCCATTTTATTGAATAAGGTTAATCCTATAAGTCCTATATAGGTATATAGCACTACACAACAGAGTTTCCCTTCACGAAAGCAACATCAAATTACCAGACAACAGAAAACTCTTTCTATCAAAACGCATCTACATATATAATCAAGGCAAATTTATGATGCCAATATATCAGACAATTATTCTTACATACAAATACAAAAAACTTCAGAGACCAATTTAAACCAGTACTAAACAGATCATAACCCCACACTTAAACACACAGCATACACACATAATAGCCAAACACACTAGTCGGTCCACACACACGCAAATATATATGAAGAAATAATATATATACGTATGCTGGCAAAAACAAACACACTAGACGGACCATACGCGCGTGCGCGTGCACACACACACACGAACCCTACACACAATAGGAAGTGTGTGTATATATGTGTATATATATATACTAATTCCTTATAATAAAACAATGTATATGTTTGGAGAAGTAATATGCATACACATACTAGCAAATACAAACACGCACACATAGGTAGGTTTAAAAGGATAAGAACAAAGACCTCCATCCTTCGCCTTTTCTCTGATCAATCATTTATTGTTTGATTACCCCTTAAGCAGAAGAATATTTTCTCCAAAAGTCCAAGAAAATTAGGATTACTACTACACGGGCAAAAATTTGCCTGGTCAGTCATGTATCGAAAGATACATGATCACCTAAGCGTGTATCCCGCATGGCACATAACTGACTGACTACACACAAAAGACAATGGAATACATAAGGAAAAAGGAATTCCTTCAAATAATATGTGGCAATAGCCACTTTTGGGCTGATGAAGGTCTGAAGAACCGAAACCCGTTTAGCACAAATATGGAAAATAAAGCATAATATATATTTTAAAAAATCCAAATTATAACCAATTATAACTCTTCTCTTTAAAATATACACATTTCTCTCGTTGGAACAACTATAACCTCTCCTTTATATATATATATATATATATATATATATATATATATATATATATATATATATATATATATATAAGTGTATCAATAGTTCCGAAAAGTGTGGATGGTTCTGCACAAGCCTTCACCACTTTAATCAAATCCCTTGTGTGGGTTTCCTGGCGGTTTACCTTGATTCGTTCTTATTGGTGGACTGGTCATATCTTGAGAATGTCTGATGACAGGATACCCAAGATCCTAATGTACAGCCAGTTAGATCACTGTTACAGAATTGTAGGACGCCCATGGCTAAGATTTTAAGACAAGCTGCAAAGCAACTTGTCATCAGTCAATATACCACATAAAACGCTTAGCTTTGGGGCGGGTAGAATGGAGATCAACGTGTTTTAGTGGACTCAGCAGTTTTCAATCTGCTTGTCTGAATCATCTTCAAGAAGCGAGAGAAAGACCTAAAAGATCAGCCAATCTAACAGTGATCTAATCTCACAATCATGACACTTGCTACATATGTGGCCTCCTTTGTAAATCACTTGCGGATCATAAATGCCACTTAAGATTATCGCACAAAATTTCATAACTGAATCAACTAAGCTGTCAGATCCTAATACGTCGAAACCGACGGGAGAGTCCATTATATATATATATATATATATATATATATATATATATATATATATATATATATATATATATATATATATATAATAATAATAATAATATTATAAATATAAATAATTATACTCATCTGGAAAAACCTTCGATGTTTTGGCTTGTAAATGAACAGACCAATGCCCAAGGAAAAAATAAAGGATAAAAAAAGAAAGAACTAAGAACATTTAATTGAGGCGAAAACAATCGTCTAGAATCCAAGCTCAGAGTCCAAAGAAAAAAAAACCTAACATGAGTAAAACAAAAGCACGGTGCTCATTAAGTAGAGCAAATCTACCTTTGAACCTAAAGAGCCAGGAAAACATACCTAGGTTTCACCTACGTGGATCGCAAGAGACCCTGACGATATATATATATATATATATATATATATATATATATATATATATGTATATACACGAAAATTAAAATATAGAACTATAAAAAAACTTATATATATATATATATATATATATATATATATATAATTATCTATTTAAAAATTATAACATAAATATGTTATAAAATCACTACAAAAATAGCCATTTTGTTTCAACACCTTCGATGTCTTATCAAGTGATGATGTTGAATGTAGAATAATTGGTTTTAAAAGTTTCAAATTAATTAACGCTAGGGGTAAACGCTGTAGCATAAGCTAGAATGACCAATCAAAATACAAGTATAGGAGAATTCAAAAAATTTGAACGATGCCAGGTTATCATAGATATTAAAAGCTTTAAAGTTGGGGTTCTAGTAAATTAGAATATGTCGTAACTAATAAGTATGAAATTATATGATAAAATTTGAAATTAAAATTAAAAGTAAAAAATTACCCATTTAGAAATCTAAATCTAGTCTCTATTAAGTTTAAAATTATAGAATTACTGAGGAGAAAATAAAAAAAATACATATGTTATTCAATTTATTTTTTCATTGAAATTATGTTAAAAAGGATGTTGATAGCTCTAGACAAAAATGTATACATTTTCATTCAACTATGATGACCACCTCTCACGTAAAACAATCCAAACACACTCAGGTTATAATACATAAGCGCCCAGACATATTTAGATATATATACACACAAAAAACGGTGACGAGACACGACCCTTGATACTCCCCCCCCAAAAAAAAGAAAATCAACAACACACACACACACACGCACAACCAAATGTGCATGCACTTTCCCTACACATAGACATCGATAAACACATGCACACGCATCCACACACACACTGACCTAGACAATCTGACGCAGTAGCCAAATCATATTCGGGGCTTAATATGTTATTAAACGAATTCTAACTACTTATTGAAATATAACTAATCTGGGCAAATATACATAGATAAAATTAGTAAAAAAAAATAATTTCAAACAAATAAATATATATAAATGTATATATTTTTTACCATATATTTTTCCACACACTACATGAAAAAAGAAATAACTACCTCCATATATAATCGCATAGTCACATATATATACATACACCTACACACACACACACACACACACACACACACATATATATATATATATATATATATATATATATATATATATATATATACATATACCAGGCTACACGTATCTACACATATATATACGCATACAGATACGCATATATACATATACGCACATACACACATACATAAGCACGTATAAATATATCGACCCATACAGCAACGTAAAAAAGTAAATAAAGCAAGTAAAATATATATAAGCACATATATACAAATACATACATACACATACATATTTAGATATACATACATACGCACGTATACATATATGTATATAAACTAAACACATAAACATACATTTACAAATACACGCATATACATGAAAAATCAAACAAACGTAAATTAATATATATATATATATAAATATAAAAGTGAATATATATATATATATATAAATGTAAAAGTGAACATAGAAGTCAACACTTAGAATGTTGATTTCTATGTTCACTTTTATATTTACACACGCTCTATCTTTGATATTGAGCACTTTATCCCATAAATATAGCATATTTTAAGACTATATTTCTTCATATATATATATATATATATATATATATATATATATATATATATATATATATATATATATATATATATATGTATATATGCGAAGATTGATTGATGTGTGCGTACGTGTGTGAAGGTATTTATTATAATCCTGGATAGTGTTATTAAAAGTTTAGCCTAATAGCAAATGTAAATTTTTGTATTTTTAAAAAAATATTATCATCCAATTTTGCTGTCTAAAAGACCTGCCAAATGTTCTCATCATTAAAGAATTCCTCTCGATTATTTTTCTTGATATATAGTTTATTTTTTAAACTATATAAGACACGTTTCTATTATCGTCAGAAAATTATATTTATTATAGGATCATTATAAGTAATGATTTCTTTCAGAATGAATATCTTCATTTAATCTTTTATTGAAAAAAAAATTGTTTCAATTCCTTGTTTATTAATCTAATCTTTTCAGTAAACAAAATGGTTTTCGATCAAGGGAAAATATCCCAAATAATAAAACAATGCATATGTTTGGAGAAGGAATAAATATACACATACTAGCAAATACAAACACGCACACATAGATAGGTTTAAAAGGATACTGAGGTCATAAAAAGATAAGAACAAAGACCTCCATCCTTCGGCTTTTCTCTGATCAATCATTTATTGTTTGATTACCCCTTAAGCAGAAGAATATTTTCTCCAAAAGTCCAAGAAAATTAGGATTACTACTACACGGGCAAAAATTTGCCTGGTCAGTCATGTATCGAAAGATACATGATCACCTAAGCGTGTATCACGCAAGGCACATAACTGACTGACTACACACAAAAGACAATGGAAAACATAAGGAAAAATGAATTCCTTCAAATAATATGTGGCAATAGCCACTCTTCGGCTGATGAAGATCTCAAGAACCGAAACCCGTGTAGTACAAATATGGAAAATAAATTATAATATATATTTAAGAAATCCACATTATAACCAATTATAACTCCTGTCTTTAAAATATACACATTTCCTCGTTGGAACAACTATACCTCTCCTTTATATATATATATATATATATATATATATATATATATATATATATATATATATATATATATAATCTTATAAATATAAATAATTATACTCGTCTGGAAAATCCTTAGGTGTTTTGGCTTGTAAATGAACAAACCAATACCAAAGGAAAAATAAGGGATAACAAAAGAAAGAACTAAGAACATGAAATTGAGGCGAAAACAATCGTCCAGAATCCAAGCTCAGAGTCCAAAGAAAAAAACCGCAACACGAGTAAAACAAAAGTAACTAAGCACAGTGCTGAAAACATTAAGTAGAGCAAATCTAACTACGAACTTAAAGAGCCAGGAAAATATACCTAGGTTTCACCTACGCGGATCGCCAGGGACCCTGACGTTATATATATATATATATATATATATATATATATATATATATATATATATATATATATATATATACACACGAAAATTAAAATATAGAATTATAGAAACCTTATATATATAAACATATATATCTATATTAATATATGTATGTATACGAAGATTGATTGATGTGTGCGTACGTGTGTGAAGGTATTTATTATAATCCTGAATAGTGTTATTAAAAGTTTAGCCTTATAGCAAATGTAAATTTTTATATTCCTTTTTTTTAATATTATCATCCAATTTTGCTGTCTAAAAGACCTGCCAAATGTTCTCATAATTAAAGGATTCCTATCTCTTATTTTTCTTGATATATAGTTTATTTTTTAAATTATATAAGATACGTTTCTATTATCGACAGCAATTTCTATTTATTATAGGATCAATATAAGTAATGATTTCTTTCAGAATGAATATCTTCATTTATTCTTGTATTGAAAAAAAATATTTTTGTTTCAATTTCTTGTTTATTAATCTAATCTTTTCAGGAAACAAAATAGTTTTCGATCAAGGGAAAATATCCCATATAATTATGAAAGCGTCCATTGTTTCTACTACAATTTCTTTTGGTTTTAAGTGAAATTATTGGTTGAAAACAGAATGTGATTGAAATGCATTTTTATTCTTCAGTTTCATATGCCAAAGTTCACTTGTCAATAGGTTTCGCATTTGCAATTATTTCTCCATATCTTTTTTATTATTTCGATAAAATAGCCAGTATTTCATATAGATTGGTTGATTTTCTTTCACGAGTCAAGTATAAATAAATATTCAGAAATCATTGTTTTGGTTAAAGGGTTTCGATAGCATCAACAAAAATGACACTATGGTGCATTCACTGCCAACGCACACTTGCATATTTTACAGAAAAATACTTTCAGATTTTAACCGAAAATCTTATTAAAATGAACTTTTTAATTCCACTGACAGTATTACATATGGAGAAAAAAAACTTGCACCAATAATAAGGGTGGGGTCGAGAAATATAAGCAGTCAATTGCTGATACTCGCCAAAGAGCGGATGGATGGATACAGGGGTTTGACAAAATAATTGCAACAGGTGCAAATTTCACTCCTATATTTCAAAGACCTATTATATCAAGGACTTTAATTAAAACTTCGAAATTGCAGGTTATATCTATTGTAAATACGTTTATTCATCTAATTTATTGACTTTGTCTTATTTATTCTGAGAATTTAGTAAAATTTAAGCTAAATACGTGACATCTCCGAGTTCGAAAAAGGGCAAATTGTTGGAGCTCGCATGGCACGAGCCTCGATCACTAAGTTTGCTGAACTGTTTGCTTTTTCAAGAGCTACCATATCAACAACTATGACGCAATTTAAGAAATAGGGCAAAACCTCTACCAACCGTAGCAATTCGGGCCGCACTTGAAAACTTACTGACAGGGACAGACGTGCACTGCAATGCAATGTGGCAAAATATCATCGGACTACTGCGGCCAAAGCGACTGCTGAGTTGAATAATCATCTGAATAGTCCAGTTTCTACTAAAACTGTTCGTCGTGAGCTCCATAAGGCTGGATTTCCGTAAGGAAACCTTTTCTCTCTACTCGCAACATTCAGAAGAGGTTGAAGTGGTACAGGGATCACAATACCTGGTCTGCAGATCAATGGAAGCAAGTCATATTCTCAGATGAGTCCAGTCTTTCTCTTTTCCCAACTTCAGGGCGAGTATATGTGTGGAGGCAACCCAAAGAAGCTTACAACCCTGACTGATTTCTTCCAACAGTGAAGCATGGTGGTGGATCAGTGATAGTTTGGGCCGCCATATCATGGAAATGTCTCGGTTCAATAGTTGCCCTGCATGGTATCAACAGCAAAGTTTACCTGAACATTTTGGGAGATCATGTTCATCCAATGGCCCAGACTTTATTCCCTGATGGTGACTGCATCTTCCAAGACGATAATGCTCCCATACATACCGCTCGAGTGGTTAAGAATTGGTATGAAGAGTATGAAAGTGAGCTAGAATACATGGAGTGGCCTCCCCAATCTCCATATATCAATATTATTGAACATTTGTGGTGCATTTTGGAGCGACAAGTTGGGAGCCCCTATTCTCCGCCGTCGTGTCTCAAAGAGCTGCAACAGGAAGAATGGTTGAAAATTCCTCTGGATGAAGTCAGGAAGCTGTATGATTCCATTCCTAGACCTATTAAAGCTGTATGTGAGGCTAAAGCAAGATCAACTCCATATTAAATAAATTTTCTTTGAATTCATCAAGTGTTTCAATTATTTTGTCCAACCACTGTACATCTACTAAACTCTATGGTAAACAGTTTTAACAGACATAAGTACCCAGCCATATGTAAATAAATATGTAATATTTAAATAAAATAATTATTATTGGAAAGGACTAAGGACTAAATTACAAATGAATCAGCTTAAAACTACTGACTGTATAACAGAAACTTTGTTTGCGAGCCATCCAGAAAAGATATATTCACATCATTACACCAAATGACAGTTACACTTGTGACCTTGTTCCATACTAATCTAAGCCCAGTAAATATTAACAGACAATAGTTTGAATAAGTGATATAAAGATTTCAATACAAAATGGCCCACAATTTACAAATGCTGCAACAGATGTCAGTAATGCTGGATAGAGGTTTTAGAAGACTGAAGAGTAACTGATGACATTTTCTATCAATGCTTTCAGATTAAATAGAGTTTGCTTTTTTTTTTTAAGAAAATAATTTTAATTTGAGGCGTGTAAAGACTTAGATTTGAATTAATTTGATCTGATTGATGCCATCCAAAAAGTCTACATCATCAGCCATACTCGTTGTAAGTCGACTGCAGCAGACATTTATTTTCCTAAAAATGTTCCATCGCGACTGTAAGCCTGCGACATATTCTGCTATGTCATCCTAGCAAAAGCTTGTATTTCATTTCTCGATATTATTTATGGTTTATTTTTCTAAATGCATTTGGGAGTCAATTAAGAAGGATTTGTCTGTCTATTCTCTTCCTTCTTGTTATGCATCAGGACAAAAATGGGATCATTTTTGTCTTCACTTCTGAGATATCTCTTATCTTCCACTGTTCACTTAGACTACTTTCTATATCTTAGAATTATTTTAGCCTTGTTCTTTCCATTCCTATTCTTGCGTATCTGCGTTCTTTTCTCAAGGGATTTTTATTAATTTCCATGTTTTTTAAATGTACATCAAAATGCGAATTCCTTATTCTCTACCGAGCGTCATGGCTATGACGATAAACTACATCCAGCAGCAAGGCTTCTGATCAGGAGGTTTTGAGGAGCGTGGAACTACTTCTTAATTGCTTTTGTTCCAAGATTCACCCTGCCGTAGGGTGGTAGCACCTGTTAGGATCCCAGCTATGGGAAAATAGGTAACCTTTCAACTGGGGTCAAAAAACTATGAAAATGTAAAAACAGGTTTTAATACTACTAATACATTTCTAGGAAAAAATTATTACCAGCAATACATTTTTGAAAAAGAATAATACCTAATAATAATACATTTTGTTTATCGTCAATAATAATCCATTGATGTTGATATACCGTAAAACAAACCAAACCGTTTCTGCATTTCGTCCACTGCATTTGCATTTACTTTCGCCCTTGCAGTAGGAGTATTATATTGGGTTGGTGTATAATTATCAGGCGTTTTTGTAGGCGAGTTATTTAATAAAAATTGCTGTTTTGTTTTGTTTTGTTTTTTAAATAAAAACATTATAAAAAATACATAGCTATATTCATACGCTTCGTAATAATCGTTTAAAAATATTATTGTTGAATTGTTACGTTTCTTTTTTTTATAATAAATAGTATTTAAAAACGCCTGATAATTATGCACCAACCCAATAATTTACTTGCAAATTCTTAATCCACTGGAACTTCATCATCATCATCATCATCATCATCTTCTTCTTCTTCTTCTTCTTCTTCTTCTTCTTCTTCTTCTTCTTCTTCTTCTTCTTCTTATTATTATTATTATTATTATTATTATTATTATTATTATTATTATTACCTTTAACAGGGTCAGAGGTCAAGTTAGTTTCATGTAACTTTTTTATTAAACATCGAGAAGCAGTTTGGATGTGAACAAATTATTTCTCTTTCTGGTCATTCAAGAAATAAATAAACACTTACCATATATCAAATTTTACAAGCCAAATAGCTATTTATTAAACTTTTGAAGATAGGATTTGTAAAATAATAATAATAATAATAACAACAACAACAACAACAACAACAGTTCAATTTAAAAATGATATGAACAATAATAATACAGTGTTGTTCGATAAAAGTGACTCACCTGGTTCCTTTTTACTAAATGTCCTCTTCTCCGATGAAACGAAAGTTGAGATAAATTCAAAGGTTAAGCGATCTAAAATCCGAAGAAGAAGCTTTGAAAGCTCTTTGAATTTAGCAGTAAGTACTGTCAAGCATCCGTTCAGTTGAATGTTCTGGGGAGGCTTTTCTTTTCATGGAACTGGTTTCTTAAAACCTATTAAAATGACCCTCAGGAGCGAGCAGTACAAGAGAATTTTAGAGTCTTGTGTGCTCCCTTCTGCTGAAAGGGTGCAAATCGCCCCCACCAAGCTCATTTTTATGCAGGATAATGCCCCCCTGTCACAAAT
>OZ038480.1:8302702-8330202 GCA_964036315.1 Acanthosepion esculentum
GGACCTGGCCATTTTATTAGATCTTACCAGGGTTGGTTTTCCCAACTTTTTCCAAGTGTGTAGATTTATGATTGTTAAATATGACCCAGAATCCAACTGTAATTTCATTCGAATCTTGGCGTACGCTTGCGAAACTCTGACAGTCTTCCGCTATTTGTTGGAGAGTAAGGTTAGACCCGTTTTCCAATTTGTTCAGAACTCTACGTCTAACTTCAGCGTCTTTACATGAAACGAATCCCTGAACAAATATCAGACACTTGAAATTATTCGAACTCATTTCTGACAGTTTAAAATCGTCGAAATGCTTGTTCACGACCGACTCGAATATAGTGTAATCTTCACTATCCTTTCTGGTTAAATTCATGCACTTCCATCTCTTATTAAAAAGTGAAGTTTTAGGACTAAAAGTTCTGTAAGAAGTTTAACCGCTTTGGTAAATGTCAGTTCGCTTGTTTTATGGGGTATGCTCCATGGTGCCTACTTTTCGAAGTTGTAGGCGAACCTTCTTAGAGTCTGCCCAATTCGCGCAATCTGTGGCGTATAAATCCTCGTACCTTCTCAAATAGGGAGCGAAAGTTATATCCTCGTCCGGAGAATATGCAAATTTGTCTATTGTGTCCTAGATCGTGTTTTGTGAGAACGCATTTTCGTTTTCACTAATTTGTCCCCTGTTTGTCAGTTCAAGCAAGTTTCTTTGCTCTTGTTCAGTTTGAAGTAGAATTTCAAGTTTTTGTTGCCTGATTTCCGTTTCTTTTTGTAATGCGAGACTTTCTTCTTCAATTCGCTTTTGAAGTTCAAGCCTTTTCTTTTCAGTTTGTTTTTGAATTTCAAGCCGTTCTTTTTGTATATCCAACTGGAGTTACTCCATTCTTTTTTGCTGTTCAAGTTGGAATTTAAGAACATCAAGTATGGCGGATTTGAACTCGTCCATGTTTGACTGTACCTTTTTTATGATTAAACCGAAATAGAATTTAATTGAAGAGAAAAATAGCACGAAATAACTTACTTTCTTACTCACCCAGGGAATCACGAGTGCCTTTTTTTCTCTGAGAGACATGAATTCTCAGAAAATTCAGTGTACATTAGTTACTCATTTTTTCTTTTCGGTTTCCTTTTCTGGATTGCAAAGTACTGTTGAATAGAACCAATATTGACAATTTCCACGTAGTCCTTTTGAAGTCCTCAAGGGTCCTCGTCGCCAAGTTGTTCTGGTGTTGTTGGGGCAAGAAATAAAGACACAAAAAGAGGAATCGAGTTAAACAAATATATTAACAGAAACAGTAATACAAACATATACAAATGAGAGTGTTACAGCAAGAATGTTCGGTCCCACTGTCAGAGGTGACCGTTGGAAAGTTCCCTCTGCAAAAGGCAGTACCTGCTCCTATTTATAGTCCATGCGTTCATGCGAACGTGGGTAATTTACCATAACAATACGTGAATTACATGAAAATGAAACTCAGGTTGTACTCCATTTTTATGGCCATTTCGCTCCTCGGGATAAATTCTCTGGCGCTTGTCAATACTAAAACGTTTGATAAAAAAACGAATCGTAACGTTTTTTTTTAAATTTAAAATGAAAATAAAGGACAGAAAGAAAGAAGAAAAAAGAAAGGAAAGAGAGGAAAACAGAGGAACAAACCGCAAATACGGGAAAAGAGGGAAATAGAAAAAAAAAGGAAACGAAAGACCAAAGTAGTGAGGGGGAAGAGGAAGACTTAACATAAGCAAGTCTAGACAGAAGTTAAATATGGATGAAGATTAACCATAAACTATATTTAAAATGTTAACTCTTTTTCAAATAGGAAAATAATTAAAACTGGAAAAAATTACATAAGAAAATAAACCCATTAAAGTTAAAAACAAGAAGAGTTTTAAAGATTGTAGATAAAAAAATTAGAATTTAATATTAAAATTATTATTTAATTTTAATATTAACCAAAGAAATGCAATATCATTAGTGTTAATAATTAAAAGAAAAATCTGAATATTAAAAATAATAATATAAAGGAGAAAATTAAAATAGAGAGATAAAGAAATAGCCCAAAAGAAAATTTTACAATATAAGGAAAATAAATTAAATAGATTAATAAAAGCTAAAACATAGATTAAACTTAAGATTAAATTAAAAGATTATATAGTTTAATTATAGATTAAAATAAAATGTTAAAAAATAATTATAGATTTTTCTTTTTTATATACTAATAATGTCTTATTTTTATTATAATATTAAATTCCTTTGATAGGTTGATAGAATCCTCATACTTAGCTCAAACTTTTTAAAAAAGGGATAAACAGGGATCCCGATCCTCAGGATAGAACCTAACTGGTGTCGAAAAATCTGCCATAAGAAAACACTCCTACACAATGAATCTTTAGATCCCACAACCGGGATAATCCCAATGATGGCCCTTCAAATTTTCCAACTAGAAAAGAAAGAAAAGCTAAAATAGTGTCACGAGGAGTGCAAATTCGTTATGACTGAATTCTATGAAGCGTTGCACAAACCTCAGAAAAGCATCACTCGCCAAACATATGCCATTTGGCATGAAAAGGTTGACGAAAATAAACTAGCCAATGTAAGAGGGTACATCATGAGAAATAATCGTTTGACAGATTCTGAAATTAAAGAAATAAAAAGAACTGCCACAAGAATTGGTGAGTCAACAGAACATAAAAGGGGAGCGGAAATGGACATAAAAAGGACTAACGTCACAGAAACCACAGATCGTAATGAAGGAACTGAGACAAACACCAATCACTGTGAAGATAATGCTGAAAGTTTAGAAGAGTTGGAAAGGCGGGATCGCAGTCGCTCACAAGCCTGCAATAATATTGAACCGAATTATTCAGAAGCCAAGAAAGAAATCTTGAGATATTTTAAGTCAGACACCAAATATTGGAATGGAGGAATGAGAACAAAACTCCACAAATTACAACCAACAAGACAGAACCTCAAAACAATTAAAATCTACAATACAGCACTCAAATTAATTCTGGATGAAGTCGACTCACATATAAGTCCTAACAAAGAAATATATATGAAGAGCAATAGAAGCAAATAAGAAATTAAACATCAAAGTAAAAAAACAAAAACGGCAGTCTCCCAGACATGAAGATCCACTTTGGAAAAGAGAAATAGAGAAATTGAAGAACTGAGAAATGAATTATCAGTAATCGATAAACTGACAAGAAGAAGAAATGTGAGGACTAGAAAAGGAAAAGAAAAAAAAGAAAATACAAAATTCGGAATGAAAATGAAATCCTTTCAGCTAAAGAAAAACATAAAACAAAAATACAACTGAAAGCTGAAAGAATCAGAAAAAAAATCAAAATTCTACAGACAGAACAAGATCATTCAAACCAATGCGAAGACATTTTATGGAGAAACAGGCAAACAAAAAATTGAAGAAACACCCTCCACCACCAACAATGGAAGAGGTTACACAGTTCTGTAAAAAATATGGGCTTGCCCTAGAGAACATAACAAAGAAGCAGACTGGATTACGCAAAAGGTAAAAAAAGGGTGAAAAATAAACCAGAACAAACATGGCCAAGAATCATAGAAGAGAATGTTCAATGTTCAATGAAAAAAAAGCATACAACTGGAAATCTCTAGGAATGGAGAAAATTCCTAAATTTTGGCTCTATTGTCTAAATTGAGCATACGAAAACTAGTCAAAGAACTTGAAGAAATGGTTAATGATCCTACTAAGATTCCGGGTAGCCAAAGGAATTAGCCTCCTTCTATCCAATAATGATGACACAAATGTCCCCAAAATCTTCCCACTAATTACAAACTATTCTGACAAAACAGATATATTCATTTTTGGCACAAAATGACACTACTTCTTGAACAAAAAGGGTGCAACCGTAGCTCTTATGGATGTAAAGACCAATTACTTATTAATAAGATGATCTGGGAAAACTGCTTTAATACAATGAAAAATCTCAGTACTGCCTGCATAGATTACCGTAAGGCATTCGATAGTGTATCCCATATGTGGATCTTAGTCTTTAAATATAGACAAGGTATCAACCGTCATCAGCAGTTTCATCAAATAAAGCATGACCATATGAAAAAAAATCATGTAAATGGAATCTATAAGTCTGGTGAAATAATCATCAACAGAGGAATATTTCAAGGTGACTCCTTGTCTTCCTTACTATTTTGTAAATTCCTAATAGCATTAACCAGCGAACTTAATAGGACGAAATATGACATACTTTTGAGTAAAAAAATATGAAAAAAGAATGCCAAGGATAAAGCTTTTGAACAGATGAAACAATGCTGGCAAGACAAATTTCTGCATCCTATATCCAGAACGA
The DNA here is from genome assembly GCA_964036315.1 of Acanthosepion esculentum. Lineage (NCBI taxonomy): Eukaryota > Metazoa > Mollusca > Cephalopoda > Sepiida > Sepiidae > Acanthosepion > Acanthosepion esculentum. The sequence continues at coordinate 8,307,032 of OZ038480.1, forward strand.
GGCTAATAAAGCCGATGTTGATAAAGTTAACATCGATAGTTACGAGCATCTGGATTAAAGGCTGAATCGGAAGGCTTTATTCTTGCAGCGCAAGACCAGAGTCTTTTCACTAGAAACTTTCAGGAAAATATCATACATCATAGTGTGGTGCCAAAATGCAGGTTATTTGAGAAATATCAGGAAATCATAGACCATCTAATCTCAGGAAATTCTGTACTTGCACCAAATGCATATAAAACGTGTCATAATAGAGTGGGGCAATACTTACACTGGACAATGTGCAAACACTTTGGAGAAGATGTCAATAAACGCTGGTATGAACAGCATCGGTTACCGAAATAGAAGGTATCATATTTCTATGGGATGACACCATCTTTACAGACAGGAAGATGGAAGAAAATAGTTCGGATATAATTATCAAAAACCGAAAAGCAAAAAAAAGTGCCTACTAATTGATATGGCTTGTTCAGCGGACTGTAACATAGCAAGCAAGAAATTTGAAAAAGTATCTAAGTAGAAAGACCTGGAAATCAAAATGTGGAAATTGAAAACAAGAATAGTACCAGTTATATTCGGTAAGATTGGAATGATAAAAAGGGACATAGCAACACATTAAAAATTCTGTAAATCCAAGCTTAAGAGAAACACAAAAATGTCTTGATAAATACACCCCCACACTAAGGAGAGCTTTCTCCATGTAACGCCAGTGATGCTGTGTTAGTTAGAAAAAAAATCATGAAATGTACCTATAACAACACACTACTACCTGCCTCAGGTTTTCCCTTGGGCTTGGTAGGTAGTGTGACCATAGACAAAATCAAAATATGATAATAATAATAATAATAATAATAATAATAATAATAATAATAATAATAATAATAATAATAATAAACAAAATAAGTGCCTCCTTATTGATATGGCAGTCCCTGCAGACTGCAATGTGTCTTTGAAGATATTCGAAAAACTGTCAAAATACAAGGACCTTGAAATCGAAATCTCAAAAATGTGGCACATGGGAACATCAACAATTCCTGTTGTAGTTGGAGCCCTTGGACTGGTTGGAAAAGATTCCAGTAGGCTGATTGAAGGGATCCCTGGAAGTCCATGCCTCAAAGAGATACAAAAAATTGTTCTGACAAGTACAGCCCACACTTTACGAAGGGCTTTATCTATGTAATTTTTTTTTTTTTTTCAGTGGAAAGTGTCATGATGCCATTTCTAACCTTAGGTCCCTGGGCGGGACCCGGAAAGAAATGTGTAAACGCCAGATATCAAAGGGAATAATAATAATAATAATAATAATAATAATAATAATAATAATAATAATAATAAAAAAAGAAGAAGAAAAAGAAGAAGAAGGAAGTGGAGTCTATAGTCACGCTTACTCTGTTAATAAATGTACAATTTTTAGATGTTTGCTTTTGTACTTGTTACAAAACGTGAAAAAATATCTCAGTCCTGAATAGTAAATCATATCTCAATCTCAGACATTTAAACGACCTAAATGCCTGTCTTAATCCAATATTATGCAAATCATTTTCAAAATTATAATCTATATTCTTCGTTTTGAATATAAGGATTTTCACTCTGACTTGTCTTAAATAAAAATATCACGCAAATCTGATTATTTGTCAATAAAACAAAACCGATGCATAATTCAGGCATGAAACATTATATAGACGAGTTTGACTGAGTATAGCAGGTGTTGTATTCGCAAGTTATTATTTTCTAATCTGAATCCGCCATCTTGTGGCATATGTTTGAAGAGATTTCAAAGATAACTTTTATTTTTACACCGTTTCTTTTATTTACAATCAAAGAGGATACCGTTGAGAAATCGGTGTTGATGAAAGTGTTTTGAAATCAAATCCTGCAAACGAAAATACCAATAAATTCTACGAAGTCAAATATAATAATATTTGACCAAGCAGACGAGAATTTCTTTTCTTTAAAAAAAAAAAAAAGAATCTGCTGATGACTCAGAAACTGATTTGGAAAACATTTTTCTGTACACACATCCAAAAGTGTTTGGGAAAGAAATAATCGACACACCAATTTTGCTGCTGCTCCTGCCAAGTCGTATGACCAGACAGTTAATAAAGTTATATTTTGGACAGAATTCACACTTTTCTCTGTCAGTCATCGGGTATATATTTTTACAGCAGTTCAATGAGAGAACTTGGCTCATGACTTTCACAAACAAATGATGACGAGTAATGCCCGGTTTCTTATAATCGTGACCTTGTGCCAAACTAAGCTAAGTAGCAACGCTGTACCTATATTTTTAATTATAAGGCACATAACACTTTTTTTATTCTAATGGAATTAAGAACGACACTATTTACATTATTCGGTCTATTGTCCTCACTTTTGTCGCAATATTTATTACAACGTTTCGGCCGTTGTACGCTCCGGCCCTCTTCAGGTGGTTGGAATGTCGAACTGAACCCTTTATTTCGCTCACTGGGGTAGACTGTTCTAGTTCCTCGTGCCATGTTTAATGGATGTCAGTTATCAGTTATCTCCTGTTAATTCCCCTCTCCAAGTTCTCCACGGCCTTAACCGGGTATTGAAGTCACACTCTTTGGGTTCTGTCAGTGGATTTAACCAACGCCTTTATCCACTGTGCCATGTGTCCTTGAGGAAGAAGAAGGCCGGAGCATACAACGGCTGAAACGCTGTAGTAAATATGTCGACAAAAATATGCACAATAGTACGACTAATGTAAATAGTGTACATAATACCTCATCTCAGAAATATAGACAGATACTAAAGGGACGAAACGTTGTAATAAATATTGCGACAAAGATGAGGACAATAGTCCGAATAATGTAAATAATGTACATAATACCTCATCTCAGAAATATAGACAGATACTAAATGGCCGAAACGTTGTAATAAATATGGCGACAAAGATGAGAACAGTATTCCGAATAATGTAAATAGTGTACATAATACCTCATCTCAGAAATATAGACAGATACTAAAGGGCTGAAAAGTTGTAATAAATATGGTGACAAAGATGAGAACAATAGTCCGATGTAAATAGTGTACATAACACCTCATCTCAGAAATATAGACAGATAGGAACGACACGTTTCCTAAATGAATTATTCTAAAGTGTAACAATTGCCTAGCTGCAATAAAATATATAAGAAGCTACAACAAATTCGTACTAATTGGCAATCAATTCGAGAGATACTTTTTTGTTTGTCTTTTTCATTTCATTTAATCAAAGTTTCACGTAATATCTTTAGTGTATTAAAATATATAAGTTGAGATCGTTTTTATTGATTGATTTCATTTTGGGTTTATCCGAACCGTCTATGGCCTATGGCTTAAATGCAGTGTAGCCTGAGCTCTCTAGCTTCGAAATTCCAAAGCGTGCAGACGGAATCAAGAAAGCAGGCTTCTGTCTTTCATAAGAAGTTATGACAGATAATAAAGAAACGGACTCTGTGGAGTGTCGTGATCAGCCAAATCCTGAAAGGACATTAAAATGTAATTAATGTAAAAAAAAAAAAATTATGATAAATTTTCGATCTCTGCTCTCATCGGAAGTCCTTACGTCTCCTTCATGTTTCGAAGTTTCTCTTACTTTGTACTGGTCTAAGGTACTCTTTCTAAAAACAAAACTAAATGTTTTATTTAGAGTAGAATGATGATTAGCAATCAATTCACACATTTGTTAGTTATTAATGAGTCCAATCTTTACTGTGCTTTTGTTCCTGGTGAAATTAAACCCTTGAATAACTATAGAGAAGAACGATTCAATGGCGATTAAATCAACGATTCTGAAAATCTTTATTTAAGTCTAATTCTCAGATTCTCAAATTGGGTGGTACACTCCTGACTCTGGAGGAGGTTAAAAGATCCAGGGTGCGGAAGGGGAAAGAGAGGGGCTTAGAAAAAAAATGGAGGGTACGAAATGGCAGGGAACATTAGAACCAAGTAATATTTTGTTTCTTTCTTACATCCTATTTTTTCGAGCTGGAGTTTCAAACTAGTTGCTCTGCTTCTTTCCAAGCAAAGAAACAGACTGGAAATTATTGAAGACAGCTACCATCTTAGATTTCTTCTCGCTGACTTCCAACCTGATTTTGAGGAGTGCATATTTCTGCATTAAGTGCATCTATCCCTCATTAAAACATGTAAATTTACCCTTTTATGCCACTAAACAAGCTAAATTATAGTTGTTCAATATTTGATTTAACGGTTCAGTATTTGATTTAATGTTTTAGTATTTTATTTAATGGTTCAATATTTAATTTAATGGTTTAGAATTTCATTTAATGGTTCATTATTTGATTTAATGTTTCAGTATTTGATTCAATGGTTCTATATTTGATTTAATGTTTCAGTATTTGATTTAATGGTTCAATATTTGATTTAATTGTTCAGTATTTGATTTGATATTTCAATATTTGATTTAATGTTTCAGTATTTGATTTAATGGTTCAATATTTGATTAATATTTCAGTATTTGATTTAAGGTTCCAATATTTGATTTAACGGTTCTGTATTTGATTTAAAGTCTTAATATTTTATTTACTGGTTCAATATTTAATTTAATTGTTTAGAATTTGATTTAATGGTTTAGCATTTGATTTAATGGTTCAACATTAGATTTAATGTTTAGTATTTTATTTTATGTTTCAGTATTTGATTTGATGGTTCAATATTTGATTTAATTGTTCAGTATTTGATTTGATGTTTCAATATTTGATTTAATGGTTCAATATTTGATTTAATGGTTCAATATTTGATTTAATGGCTCGGTATTAAATTTAAAATACATTTAGAATAAAAGTAGAATAACTTTAGAAAAAACTAAAGCAGTTAATGCATTTCTTATTTGCAGTCCAGCGCCTGATTTGTATCAGATTAAAATAAATGTTCGAAATAACAATAATATATAAACTGCGTTTAGAGATTATATGCAAGTTATGAATTGGTATAAATAGTTGCGTCTTTAATGTTAAAAGTCCTATTATGATGTTGTTTAGATTCTACTCAATATTATTAACTTAGACATATAGTGATAGAGAAAACTGTTGTTTTTGGTTGGAAAACATTTTACTAAGTTAACAAAACAGACTAATTTGACTGTCAGTAGTTTATTTGCAACTATTTATTTTGATACTTTTACATTATTATACCTTGTAAAACTAATATTAAAAAATAATATGAAAATTTTTTAGAACAAATTCGTCAATTTCTTAAAGGAAAAATATTAAAACAAACATTTTATTTTAAAAATAAAAGATATATTAATAAAAAATAATAAGAACCTCCTAAAATTTATTGCACAAATTCTCCTTTCTTTTCAATAACTCTTAGCCTATTGTCAACATCTGATGTTAGATTTGTAATTTTAGCGGCTGGTAAGTTGTTTGCAGCAACTTTAACTGCCTCCCAGACGTCACACTTGCTGTTGAATTGCCTTCCATTAGAATAAATATCTCTCTTGAGGATGCTCCACATGTTATCAATGGGATTCAAGTCACGGCTATTTGAAGGCCAGTCCATAAGAGAATCTTCAACAAATCCCTTTTCATTTAACTAGGATTTAGTAAACTTTGATGCATGACTTGTCTTGCATAAAGATCATAGATCTACGCTTGGCTAAAGACTGGTTATCAAGCCATTTAAAGAAATATTTCTCTAGAAAATCATAGTAACATTTGGAATTCATTTTAACCCCGACTTTCAGTTCAAATAGACCCACGACCTCATTACCAATCATCCCAGCCCATATCATGATTGCACCGCCCTTTTGTTGGAGTTTAAATTTTTTTCTTGAGTCATGTTGTTTGCAAACCCGTCTTCGAGTCCATCCATCGGGCCCATCGAGGGTGATCCTTGATTCGTCTGTAAAAAGCACTTTACTGAAATCAGTTTTCATGTATTTTTTTGCCCACTGCAATCTTCTTTCCTTATGTTTTCTTTTGTTAAAATGGGTTTCTTTATTTGATTTTTTACATCAGCAAACTTCCTTAATGCTTTACACCTTGTTTCCTTTGACACCATAGGACCTCCAGCGGCCTCAAATATGAACGCACTTGACGCGTTTGGGATTCTTATTAATTCTCTTCGGATATGTAATAGATCTCGCTTTGTTAAATTCCTTAATTCAGCCTGAGATTTTTTTTCCTTGGTTGAATTCCCATTTGACATATTTTCTTGATTGTTCGATGATCCCTTTTCAAATCCTTAGAGATTTGAAGCGAAGACTTTCCTTTGCTAATTTCTTTGATTATATAGTTCTTTTCATTCATTGTTAGTTCTGTTTTACGAGCCATAATACTAAATTCTAGATCCTGCAAATAATCTCTTGTCACTGCAAATTGCTATAATTACTGAAAAAATACTAAATATCAATCTGAAATTGAAAATTGGGACTTAATTGCTTTCATGCTTACTCGCTATACATAATAGTACAAATTATTTCATTGGATAACACATATCTATGAATTTTACATTAAATATTTGACAATACCTCTTTTGCATATAATCTCTAGACGCAGTTTAATGTGAGATCTGCCTTGGTGTAGTGATCAATAAGCTAGTTTCAAAAACAATTTATTACAGCTTCCTCACATGCGTTGTCTTGTGCCCGACTAGGCAAAGCTATGATTTGATGGCCATAACAGGCAAAAATCTGCTTAGCGTATATGTGTAATGTATATTTCTCAAAAAAGTAAATAGTCTCAGGTTATTAGTTATTCGACTGTAAAATTGGTACTAGTCACCGTTTTACTGTTATGACTGTCTCGGCGACAGAAGGTATTTGCGCAAATATTCACCTACCCACTTTCTAATCTCGGAGCTTGTCAGATTATCTAGCGATCGCTGAAAGAGTAAAGAGTATTACAGATGTTCTCAACATTATTCAAAACTAACACGTGAATATAAGAAGCAACATCCAGGATTCGAATTACGTTTGCTTACTTCCAATTCCAGAAAATTACCACGTATCCGTCTAGTTCGACCATGTAATGAGTATACAATAACGCAAATATATATCTGGTCCATTCGTAATAGTCTTCATTTGTATTGACAAGCTACTGCATTGCCCACCAATGCGATCGATTCTATTTCTCAGTGAAAAACAACAACAAACAAACCAAAAAAAACCAAAAAAACAAATCAATCAAACAAGAAACAATGGTCACGAATAAAAATTGAAATAAAAATATCTTAAATCTGCCAAAAATGATGGAAGGAATTTTTTTGACTATTTTTCATAGGAAATAAGTAAAACAACAACGAAGGATATATATATATATATATATATATATATATATATATATATATATATATATATATATATATATATATATATATATATATAAATGCATATATATATATATATATATATATATAAATGCATATATATATATATATGCATATATATATATGCATATATATATATCTGTATATGCATATATATATATATAAATATATATATATATGCATATATATGTATATGCATATATATATATATATATATATATATATATATATATATATATATATATATATATTTGCTTTTTCTATTCTGATTATTTAAGGTTCGTTAAGATTTTCAAAGAATGTCCGTTGTGTTTTTCAATTTGTTCACTATGATTTCTTCTCACAAATAATCTTTCCCAAGGCAATGACATTGAAGATTACCAGTTGAGATGACGTGTTATGTGTCTGCGCTAAATTTTTTCATATATTTCGCATTTCTTGCCATTTTGATTCCTTCCCCTTTTATTAACAAAGAGCTAAATTTTACATTCACATCGTTATTGACAAAAATAGCGGTTAAACCTTTGCTATTTTAAGCCAAACCATTTTATTTTAATTAACTCTTGTTGCCAATGGTAAAAACTCTTCTAACTGTTGATTAACTTTTTTATTATTTTATCCTTTATCAGCAGCAGTGTGTCGTAAACGAGTTGTGACATGTGTGTGGCTCTTTATTTTTATTATTATTTTCTTTAATGTTATATAGATTTGGTAATTCCCGGCTCTTAAATTATAATTGTTTTTATTTATAGATGGTTGCTTTTGTTATATAAGTCTTTCGTACAATACTTCTTACTATTTGCACTATTTACATCATTCGGACTATTGTCCTCATCTTTGTCGCCATATTTATTACAACGTTTCGGCTGTTGTACGCTCCGACCTTCTTCAAATGGTTGGAATGTCGAACTGAACCCTTTATTTAGATCACTGGGGTAGACTGTTCTAGTTCCACGTTACGTGTTTAATGGATGTCAGTTATCAGTTATCTCCTGTTAATTCCCCTCTCCAAGTTCTCCACTGCACCGTGTATTGAACTCACATTCTTTGGGTCCTGTAACTGGATCTAACTAACGCCTTCATCCACTGTGCCATGTGTTCTTGAATACCTGCGCATGGAAGGGTGTCCCTGCACGCACTTGCAGTCGGCAATCCTGAGGCCACATTATGTATCAGTTCTAAATCCTTTCTGTCCATGTTACATACGGTGACCTTCTGTTAGTATTACTTTAGGCTTTTTCATTACCAACATAACTGAATATGACCATAAACATCATAAAAATAAACGCGAACCAACTCTAAAGCCTATAACATTTCCTTCTCGAACATCCATGGAATTCGTGCCTTCTGCGTCAATCCCTTCTCTGATTTCTAGATTCCCCGTTACCTTCCTCTTCTTAGAAAGGACTCTATAATCTACACGCATGCCCAGGGAGTTTATGCCCGGGACCATCTCTCACTGGCTAGGGAACGCTCTCCAGACCATTCATATCTCTGTCTATCTCTCCTCAATTCTGTAAGCGATCTCTTCTTTCTTATCGTTCTCCATCCTCCCAAGACTGTGGTGTACTCAGTAGCATTTCCGATAATATAGACAAGGCCATCTCTCCACATCCGTTTGCACACATATACGTGTTCGGTGACTTTAACGCCTACCATACCATGTGGCTTAAACACTCTGTGACTGACCCTCGCTGACATTCAAACCCTTAACTTTTCAATCACACAACCCCTCACACAAGTGGTTGATTTTTCTTACGCGTTTCCCCAGTAACCCTGACGGTAACGCTTCCCTTCTCGATCTCTGTTTTACCTCCATCCCTGACTTGTCCTGTCACGCAGATCTGCCGTCTTGGCAACTATCATCCTGTCGTAGTGTCTTTTAACATCTCTTACTATCAAAATATCTTTCTGTTATCAACGAGCAGACTGGGACTTCCGTTAGCAGTTTAATGGTTTCTTTGAACGTTAACTCACTTGTTTTTCTGGAAAGGATATAATCTACGAATTTGGTATATTCGCATGTGCCTAATTTTCTTAGTAATAGACGTACTTGTCTATTCTCTAGTAATAGCGTCTTGTGATAGAAGTGTTCTGTTCTCGGATTTTTGCTCCTTATTTGACATTACACGTAGCAATAATTCTTGCAATTCCAGTTATTTCTGTTCGTTTTATTGCTGTTGTTGAAATTGGATTTTGATAAGTTCCACAATGGTTGACTTGAAATCTTCCATGTTGACGTATTTTTGTGTAACCTGATATTCTGTGACTTGTGTACGTAAAAAACATTTCCTTTTGTTGCCAGTGATATCCAAAAATGAAATTCTTTTCTTTTTTTTATGTGTTCGCGTAGAACTAGTTGTTTTTTTTTTAGAATCTCGCGTAGAACTTTTTTTTAGAGTTTATTCGTCGACACTGTTATGTGCGACGGATAGCAAAAAAGGTATGTCCTCCGCGTAGAGAATTTGTTTTTCTTTTGGGGTTTTCCAGGTCGCCACTTGTTATGTGCGACGGATAGCAAAAAAGTATGCCCTCCGCGTATAGAGTTTGTATTTCTTTTAGGGTTTTCCTCGTCGCCACTGTTATGTGCGACGTATAGCAAATAAGTATGCCCTCCGCGTATAGAATTCGTATTTCCTTGGGGTTTTCCTCGTCGCCACTGTTATGGTCCAGGTCCCTTGTACCACGGTGATGGTCCAAGGTAGAAACAATGAAGAATAACTTGAACACAGGTATGGAATAACACATATATATTACAAACAGAATATGTACAAAAGAAGTAGAAGTGTTAGTAATAACAATCAGGTTAGGTTAGAGAGAACTATGTTGTCTCGACCAGTATCACTATTCCAATGTCTTGCAGTAATCGTCTGACGCCACTCTGTCTCTGACTGACACACACTACTGCTTCCACTTGAGGCGCAGTATTTATGGTGTACGGGATAGTCCATTACTATTATGGGTAAGTTCCCATGACAGCAATGTCATAGGTCTTGATCTGACATCTCGTCTAGAGTATCTTTCTCACAGACGTGCTTTGGCGTCTCTCCGTTTTTTTATACAAGTATTTTCATGGCAACTGCTCTGACGAAATACTTTCACTGCAAACTGCACAAATTAAGCGGACTACTATGTTGGCATCTCGGTCCCACACTTTTATGTCGAAATGTAACCGTCCCTTCTACTCCAACAGCTTCTTATTCCAGTCAGTGGAACTCCCTTCCTCTTACTTGCTTCCCTGATAGGTATAATCTTCAAATCTTCAAATTGAATGTCAATCGATATCTTTTGATGCCTTGATATTGATCCCAGTCCTTCTCTTTATCCTTTCCTCAAACGCGCATCTTTACTTTTACTTTCACTCTCTATAACCCCTTGCGTGCTAGTGGCATTCCTGCCTTACCTGAAGTGATATGCTTAAAAGAAAGGAAGAAAAAGGACTCAGCACTGCATGATGAATATCACTTCAGTTTCCAATGCTATCTTCACATCATAGATGGAAATCACATGTGTGGAACTGACGAAAACCATCATATATATCATGCATATATATATATATATATATATATATATATATATATATATATATATATATATATATATATATATATAAACACTACTCCGAAAAGATATTTAACACAATACAGTAAAAATCAGCTGAAGGACCAACGAGAACATGACACTAATAATAAAAAAAGCACAAAATCAAACTCTCGTGTAACTGCAGAATAAAGAAGGAATGTCCTTCCAACGGCAATTGCTTGCAAAACAATTTAATATAAAAAAAAAACAGTGTAAAATTCCGCAGATAACGAAGAAAAATATACATGGGAGAAACTGAAGGACCCTGGAAATAAAGAAACTATTCACACAAAACATCCTGTACAAATAGTAAATACGCGAACAGCACAATTATTTTAAAATATATCTAGGAGATTAAAGAAAATAAATAAATAAATAAATAAAAAATAAAAAATAAAACAATCACACCCAAAATATGGAAAATAAGAGAAACGGCATCAGCGTACACCAATAAATCCCAAAACTGTAAACTCTGCCAGGAGGAGAAAATATCTATAATGATCTTCGAAGACACAAACTACTAAATAAACGATCCGAACTCATCTCAATATGCAGACACAGAAACAATGTTTACTACGTTACCTAAAAATTAAAATGAAAACGAACAAGAATAATCAAAAATAAAATAAAATATAAACAAAAATAAGTAAAATAAATTAATCCAAATGAATGAATAAGGAAATAAATTAAGTAAATAATAAACAAATTAACAAACCACGAACACACAGATAAATACAATGAAAAGTAATAATAACAATCCACAATAAAATAATTAATAATAAAAAAAACAGCACTAAAAATAACCCCAAAACTGCATCGGGATCCACAAACAAAACAACTGTTAGAATAATACAACAGACTACCCACAATGCATCACTGACGTGTATATCTAAAGAGTCGAGTTAAAAATACAACGCACATGGCATGATGATTGAATTTCGCGTGAAACATACTATCGCATCTGTGTGTTGACTTAAATGTACACTTTCATATATATAGTTTTACCATTAAAAAAAAAACCCAGACGACATGCATTTAACGGATGTCATAATTCGTTGAAAAATACACCCCTACCCCCTCTTTAGACTTAACTTCTTTTTCGAACGCAACTCATAATTGATACAACAATAGTTAATAAAAATGAACACGCTACCGCCCCTGTCTGAATGTTTGGATTTCTCTGTATCCTTGAAAACAGGAAATTATGAATTATATGTGCGTTTAAAACTCAGTAAATTTAAAAATAAGTTCTTCCAAAATTCGCTTGAAGATGAAATGGAACTAATGCTTTTAATTTAATTATATAATTAAATTTGAAGTTTTTAGCTTCTGTTTTTGAAACATGGTTATTACTGTGTAGCGAAAAGACATATTTTAAATCTGTTAATTTATAATATTTATGCTCTGTAAATTTACATTGAGCACTGTTTTGTAAAAATAAAAAATATCAATAAGAACACCGGATTATATATCTTACTGTTCTTTCTTTCTTTATATATATATATATATATATATATATATATATATATATATATATATATATATATATATATATAAAAGTGAACATGGAAGTCAAAACTTAGAGGCGACAGTCTGTTTCATGCTAGAAAGTCTAGCATGAAACAGACTGTCGCCTCTAAGTGTTGACTTTTATATTTACACACGCTCTATCTCTGATATTGAGCACTTTATCCCATACATATAGCACACTTTCAGACTATATTTCTTCATATATATAAATATATATATATATATATATATATATATATATATATATATATATATATATATATATATATTGGTGTGTGGATATCAATTGCTTGTTTCTTTAAGAAAAATTTGCAATGAAAACAATTCAAGATATGTTCAAATGTTTATCTCGATTCAGAATAAAAACAAAAAACAAACTCGAATATACGCCATAAGGATTTTGAGAAACGACGTTGTTTTTCCATTTCATTATTAAAATGCGAAAAACGACAAACATTTCTTCGACTCTTTAAAAAGTTCTAATTGCTTAAAATGGAGTAAATTCCAATAAAAGATTTGCTTCCACATATTAACGAGAATCTTATATTATTTATATCAGATTCTAAATAAAACCACTGAACGATTTGACGAAGGAGTGTGTGAGGGCTTGATTGAATAAGAAACCACGTTTCTCTTCGATCAAAATGACATTATGACAACGACATCAAGATAAGTTCAACTCAAGAAATAAATAATTTAAAAAATGCAACTTTGAGTAAGATTGAAATGCTTGCAGAAATAAGAAACTGAAAATTTCTAATGAAATCGCAAACACTCACACACATCTAACTATTTACCTATCTATTGAAATATAATTTAACCTCCTTCATCCCAGGGCCTTTCAGCCATACAATTTGGACCCTATCTATCGTAGATATTGTTGTGGTACAGTAAAATGATCTCTTCCTCCTCTCATATATACTAATTGCGAGACTTCCTAGAGTATCCCGTCCTGGCTATGACGATAAACTGCAATCGCGTCCTGGGTAAGACGATAAACTACGTCCAACAGCAAGGTCTGTGATCAGGAGGTTTGAGGAGCGTGGAACCACCTCTTAATTGCTGGTGTTCCCAGGTTCACCCTGGCCCGGGGTGGTAGCACTTGTTAGGGTCCCAGCTATGGGCAAATAGTTAACACTCAGATTACATTCGCGTTCTGGGTATGACGATAAACTACATCCGCGTTCTGGGTATGACGATAAACTACATCCGCGTCCTGGGTATGACGATAAACTACATCCGCGTCCTGGGTAAGACGATGATCTATGCCCAACAGCAAGACCTCTGATGATACGTTTTTGAAAAATTAATGTTGCCAGCTGGACGTTTTTGAAAAAACAAAAATAATAATATTACCTGCTATACATTTTTGAGAAAAAACATTAACAGAAATGGATTTTTGACAAAAAAAAATATTACCAGGAAAAAAAAATTGTTGGCATTAAATGACCCATTGCGGTTGATATACCGTAAAATAAACCAAGCCAAACCAAACCTAGGATAGAGTCGTAGGCCAGCGGAGACGCAGTGTTAACCTGCCATTCGGACGGACACATCTATCTACTTATTACTAACACTCTTGCTTTGTATATATCTGTTATTTCAATACACTTGTTCAACCTACCTTCGTTTTCCGTGTCTTTGATTCTGGCCCCTAAACAGGCCACGACATATATCTTCACCTTGGGATGGCTAGGGGTCAGGTTGGTTGCATACAGTTTTAAACTGGCCAAGAATTTGGTGACAGTTAGGTCGTAGATCGTCTAGAATTGCTGTTAAGTATTCTGTTTCTTACAGCCAAAGGGGGTTGCCCTTCTTCTTGATTCAATAAGCGATGTATTTCCTTTGATGACTGGGCTAAAGAAAAGTAGTGCTCTTGGAAGAAGGACAAAGCCTGATCTTGGTTGAAAATGATAGTTTTAATAAAAAGTAAATAGCTTAAACACATCTGTAGAGGGTAGCGATTCATCAGAGAATCGAACATCGACTTAATTTCAGGTGAGTTTGGATTGCCTGTGTGTTGATCAGCCAATCTGCAACGTATCTCTCCTCTCTCGGCCTTCTCTCTGCCTCCGTTCGTCAAAATGCTGTATCCTTGAGGACCCATCCACCCACGGGTTTTCTAACCATTCCATCAAACACAAGAGGAGTAAAAAAGATTCTTGTTTGTTTTAACTTAGCCAGACTTTAAATATCGCCAACCTTCAAGGCCATCTTTCAAAATAACCACCCTACGTATTCGTTTGATAAGCCTTCAGGCGCACATAGATAGAACAACGCTGTCACCTGTCACCTGTCAAAATCTGCAGTCCTTTGAACAAAAGATGTTTTTCACAATCAAATTTCCTGGGAAAATTTGATTTCACCAAAAGATTCAAACTTATAATTTTTTCTATTTCAACTCGCTACCACCAGAAACCAGAACTATAAAATACATTTCCCTAACAAATAAGCTACCTTGTTACAGAAACACACACACACACACACACACAAATATATATATATACATATATATATATATATATATATATATATATATATATATATATATATATATATATAATGTTAATGTCTATACTTGACTGGTGTAAAAAAAACGAATAGTACAATTCGTAAATAAAAATATATTAAAACAAATTGGTATCAGAGTAAAAAATGTGGAAAAAAAAAGAAAAGACTAAAAACATTCCAGTAGGGCGAAAAAAATCACCCAGTTTCGTAATTTCTACTACAAAGAAAAAGACCAATCGAGTAGAATAAGAAAAAACGTAAAGTACTCAAGAAACTAAGTAGAGCAGAGTATAAAAATCCTAGTGAGACAGATACTACCTACCTAGGTTTCACCTAAATGAATCTTCAGGATAAGCTAGGTAGGTAGTTTCTGGCTTACTAGGATCATATATATATATATATATATATATATATATATATATATATATATATATATATATATATATATATATATATATGTAATTTATTCGAAAATTATAACATAAATATATTATAAAATCACAACAAAAATAGCCATAGCTTGAGGATAGTAGTCGTTGCTCTTGGGGGCACAGTCCTATGGATAAGGGAAACTCGGATGAGTTCTACCACAGAATATGTGAACGAGCAGCGCTATATCGAGTCTGATTCGTTACCTCTTCGTCGCCGAGGCCCGTTGGTACAGTTGTTATGATGTTTGCCTGATAACGTAACTGTCTGGGTTTGAATTCTCGGTAGTGGATGCGCACAACTGATAAGTCCCAAGTATATGGCGAAACAGCCGTACTTTCTGCATTCTGTTGAGGTTTCTTCTAGACTCGATGAATTACTTAACTATGGTTTGAAATCAAATTTCAAATTTGGTGTGAAGATATCATTGAAACGTGAAATAGACTGTCGCCAGACGTTGGTGACATCAGCATCCAGACTTCATATGTTTGTACACGTTCTATCTCAGATACTAAGCACTTTTACCTCATGAATATAATATATATTGTATTTTATATATGTATATATAGGTAAAAATGTATGTACAAAACTTGCTGTATAGAAAAATTATAAGATTTGGGAAAGAATCTGACGTTGTTTATATATTTATATGTAATGTACATGTTGGTTTACAGACAATTATTAAAATTGTTTTCATTCAGTTATGTGCCATGCGCGATACACGCTTAGGCGATCATGTATCTTTTGACCCATGAGTGACGAGGCAGATTTTTTGTCACAGTAGATTGACATTTCTTTCTGCGGTAGACCAGTTGCCATCCAAGACCATAGAACCCGGTCTGTCCTGCTATTTACCCATAGCTGGGGGAGAGAAGAAGAGGATTCATACCTTTCCCAAGGGTAACAGTACGTAAGTGAATTTAATGGATTCGACTGGAATTCGAACTCGGTTTTCCGATTTCCAAATCCGAGCCGCTATCCATTACTCCCACCGTTTACTTATGCGTAAATTTCCAGAGAAAATCGTTTTACTTAACCGGTTTCGCTGTGTCTTCTCAGCAGTTTTTAAATGTTTACCTGTTGACGCTTAAGTGGGGAATATAAGAAAAACAAGGGGAGTAACTGGTTTTATTTGTTGCTTATTTTCAGGAAAATATAGTCTATTTTTGAGGACGTATTTCTGGTTTGTGCAGTGAGTTGAGTCTTGGTTTAAATTTGCTGATTAATTTTTTTCCTTTGTTAATGAACTTCTGTTCAGCAGTCTTTGAGTTGCTTTGGTAGAATGGGAAGAAGATATTAAAGTTTGGCAGATTTCGTCCTCCGTATTCCTGTATATGTTGGCGAAGATAGATTTTTCTAGTGTGCGGTCGCTTAAATTTGTTGGCGATGAACTGTTGTCCTTGCTCAGAGTGTCCGGTCAGTTTCACCATTGTAGTATTCCGGTCAAGCTTTGAAAGTTATAATATATATTATATTCTTCGAGCTGCACGAAAAGTTATTTTTAATTTTATTTTTATTTGGGTCCGTCTTTGAAGTGAGATTCGTGTCCTAATACGCAGCTGAATACTGTAACAAAATAGAACCCATAATCTCAGAGAAAACAGACGACACAGGTAGAACTACAGAAATAGAGCCAAACTGAACCAAAATCAACAGGTAAATAGTAAGTACAAGGAACGGAACAACGGATACAATGAAGAAATACACAATAACTACATAATTGCTCCAGGAAGTTGGCATGGTACTCCCCATTGATAGTTGTCAAAAGAAAGAAAAACAGAAGTACATGGACACGTGATGGTCCAAAATCACGAGAAACCGCAAAGACTCAACATTTCACAAAAATCATTATCAACCACACAAATAGCAATATTACGTAAATGCCTAAAATCCACACCAGCATACCCAAAACCAAATATAGCAGAAATGAAAGATGGTGTTTTATATTTCTGCAAAACAAAATTTGAAGATTATTTACATTATTCGGACTATTGTCCTCATCTATGTCGCCATATTTATTATGTACGCTCCGGCTTTCTTCAGGTGGTTGGAATGATGAACTGAACCCTTTATTTCGCTCACTGGGGTAGACTGCTCTAGTTCCACGTGCCATGTTTTAATGGATGTCAGTTATCTCCTGTTAATTTTTCCCTCTGAAAGTTCTCCACTGCCTTAACCGGGTATTGAACTCACACTCTTTTTGGGTCCTGTCACTGGATCTAACTAACGCCTTTATCCACTGTGCGAGTTCAATGTAGAAATTTCAGAGGGAAATTAACAAGATATAGGCTTGCAGGGCTCGGGAAATTTTTGTTCCTAGCCCGGTTATATGCGCTCGGGCTTTCCACATTAAAACAACAACCTAACCTCGTGATGAGGGGTGTGTGTGAAGTAAATACAAATTACTATTAAGTAGTTTGTGACAGGTTTATTTATCATCTCTCAGTTGCATCTCTGTCTTTAGTGAGAGTGCGCTCTGCGGCGGCTCCGACAAAGGATAGCGTCGTATCCGAGGAAAATTATAACGAGAGGTGCCCAGACCAATACCCATACCAAATTAATATAAAAGTAGTTTTAACACGTTTATTTATCATTTTTCAGTTTCGTCTTTGGGCAGAGTGTACTCAGAGGACAGAGTCTCAGCTGAGGAAAATTATACTGAGAGTACTCCAGCCCTGGAGAACAGCAGCCCGAAGCCGCGCCGACTCATTGCACTAGAGAGAGGTAGTCTGTGACAACGCGTTACATCGGGGTAAGAGTAAATACAAAATTACTATCAAGTAGTTTGTAACACGTTTATAAATCATCTCTCAGTTGCTTCTCCGTCTTTTGGCAGAGTGCACTCAGGGGCGGCTCCGTCAAAGGACAGAGTCGTAACAGGAAAATTATACTGTGAGTTGACCAGCCCTGGGGAACAGCCGCCCGAGGCTGCCCCCTCTCATTGCTCTAGATAGAGAGAGAGAGGGAGAGAGAGAAAACAGAGAGAGAGAGATAGATAGAGAGAGATAGATAGATAGAGAGAGAGATCGATGCTCGCACCGACGGTTGCGTGGGATGTGGAAATTTTTGTTCTTAGCCCGGTTGTACATGCTCGCTCTCCCCACAATAAACCGACCTTGTGTCACATCACGATTCCATGGGTGTTTGTGTGGAGGAGGGAGGGTCGAGTAAATACCAAATTACTAAAAATTAGTTTATAACACTTTTATTTATCATGTCTCAGTTGTCTTCGGGCAGTGCGCGACCAGGGACGGCTCCGTCAACGAATAGAATAGCAACTGAGGCAAATTATATGCAGACGTGGCCAGACTTGGGGAACAGCTGTCCTAGGCCGAGGTATCAGTGCTCGCACCGAGGCTAGCGCAACTGACAGATTCGGCGACTCGGGGAATTTTTGTTCCTAGCCTGAGTTTACGCGCTAGGGTTCCCCACATGAAACCGACCTTGTGTCACACCATGATTCTGGGGATTGGAGTAAATACCAAATTAGTATAAAGTAGATCTGGACCTCTTTAATCTCAGAATTCGTGGGAAAATTGATCTCCAACTTCGTATTTATTCATATAGATTCCATAATATAGGTTTCAATAAATTTGTTATTATGTCTCTCTATATCTTCAAATGTTGAATATATAATTAACTAAGGTAAGCTTGCACATCAGTTCAATACTTAAATGCAGCGATCAATTTTGAGTTCATCTGTAGTTCATTGATGCCTATCGCATCTACTCCTCCGTAGCTGTTGTGATGATGGCCAAACAAAGAGACCTCCACAGGAGCTAGCTTAAAATTTTAACCTTCGCAATCTTGGATACAAAAGAAAATAAGATTTACTCCCCTTGAACCATGAAATCAACGATAATGGCTAGTATAATATATTAATATATATTTATAATCTCGCTTAATCTGGCAACCCTGAATCTGATCTCAACGACAATCGTTTCCTGCGCCTAACTTTTCTATGGCTTTTGAATGAGCTATGAATCATTGAAATCGTTCCAGTGGGAGCGGAGGAGTTGCTTGGACACACACGTGCACAAACACACACGCACACTGTACTTTATTTGTATGATTATAGTCGGATCTCTTACGACGAACGTCTAATGAATTGGGTGCATTGTTTTGTAAAAGATTACTTTTAGATTCATATGATCTTTTAATTAAATTCCTAGATGTATTTGTTGAGGAATCCTTTGAAGTCCATTTTATGTATTCCTGCTTCATGTTGTAAGCTTTCCTATTTGTATTAGGATATTGGCGATGTTTAAATATCTTTTCAATGTGATATATCCCTGGCGTTTCATTGATGTCTATAAATTGTTCTGAAACTTAGGGTTATTCAGGATTTTATTTTGCTCTTGTGGTGTTAGAATCTTTGCTTGTGGATCTTTGTTAAACGTATAGATTTAGATCATTATCAATGCGATAACATGAAAGGTTATGGTCTGTTTCTTTTGTTTGAAAAGTAAATTCAAATTTATATCCAATGTTCTTTACTCTGTTTAAAAGATAAGGCAATATTTGCAGGAAATATTAAAAAATGTATAAGATATATGTTAACACATCAGGTAAAATATGTTCGAAATGGTCAGTTTCTAGAAATTCTGGAAAAAATACTATCACAACACAAAGTTGAGAACACTTCGGCAATTCAATTTTCTCTCTTTAAAAGTTATTTACCTGGCATCTGGATTTCAGTCAATTTCCCATTGCTGTAATTTGGATTATCTGTGTCATTTCTATAAATAAATTTTGACAATGAAATTAGATTGGTTAGTAATATTTACAGTCAGTAGGGTGGGGGTTAACTTTTGATTTTACTCGACATTTCTGGAAGTGTTTTACGAATTTCTTAAATGCTACTCACTCATCGCTCCAAGAATGCGTTTATTTATCTCTATTTATAAAAGGCAGGATGTGTGTGTGTGTGTAGCGAATGCACGGCCGCATTTTTCGACGGATTTGCACCAAAATTTATATGCACATGCTCCAAGTTAGTAAAAAGGCCAAAACCGACTTTGCATTTCCCAACTCCCATCGATAGTGGAAATAATCGATTTTTCATGCTTCTACGGCAGTTTTCATGTAGTTTGCGGCCATTTTCTACTGGCCAGAGTGAGAGCCTATAGCTGGCTGCCACGAATAGGCAGGAAGATTCTATTGGCCAGCGTGAGAGCCAACAGATGACTGACACGAATGTTAACTAGCATGCAAAAAAAATCTATAGCTGCATTCGTCACAAGTGGGAAAAATTTAAATCTGCATGGCACTTTACTCCAATTGGCTCATTCGCTTGCTTAAACTCAACGTTGATTCTGATTCCGCAGAACTGCGTTGGGTATGAAAGAGTATTTGTTAACATTCTTTTTATATTCGGTTTTTCCAGTTACGACTCCTTTTTTAAAGCTGATCGTTTTGTGTTCATTTTGTTTAGTTCTTTTTTCGTAACAGATTTAATGTTTAGTATATAGCTTAGAAAAAATTTGCAGTATGAGATAGGCAAGAAGTAAGGCATGTAGCAACATCAGCACGGCAAAGGGAACTCCTTTAAAGGCAAGGAAGGACAAAAATATTTTAAGTCAAGTGATAGCGATTGCTGAATGAGTCGTACGATTTTTGAATCAAGCACGGGCAACGCCGGGCCATGCTGCTAGTTTTAAATAAGGCTACTGATGATCATTTATTTATCTATTCATATACTCTTTTTATCATATTATTATGGTGTATATTTAGTATTTTTAATTTATTTAAATATATATTTTAATTATTTCTTATCGTCATTACCATTTTATTTAGGTACCTTCATCAGATTGCTAAAAAAAAGAGAATGATGAAAAAGACGCCAAACTTGACGAAAACAAATTTTTATCGTTTAAATGTTTATGTTATTATTAAGAGGAAAGACCAAAGTATTTTTTAATTATTTTAAAAAATTTTCCCAACATTTAAGAGCATTCTAAATTTTGATTAAAAAACTTTGTTTCTCTTTGTATCACCGGAACTAGTAAAATAACATACAATTTTTACCACATTTTTTTTTGTATGACACACATTGATTTGGAAAATCTTGCAAAAATAAAAATAATTGTCGGATGTTAATGAAACTTTCAGAAACTTTTCACAAATGATAGAAATTATAAAAAATATGTTTTCTTTTTTAAAGTTATGGCAAAATATAACTAATTTTCTGAAAACTCAAGAAATGCAATCGCATTAGTTAAAAGCACAAGGCTTTGAGGAAAGCAGATTATATATTTTATTTTAATTGGAATACCCCCTACCTGAAAATCAGCTCTGCATTGTATCATACAAAACTCTATAAAACAAAGATATTATTTAATTTCAAATGCTTTTATTTCCTTTTAGTTGTTTTTATGAATATGGACAATATTTTCTGAAAGCAAAAAATTTTTTCAATGAAAAATGAATTTTTAATATAATTATTTGTTATTTCTTTAATTATAATAGATTTTTACATTTAAGTTGTTAAAATATTATAAAATTAGTTGAAAGCCACATTCAGTTTCGTAAATGTCCTTATGAGATAGATCTTTTTTTACCGGATTGTAAATTGTATCATTTCCACCAATTAGAAGACCCGCGGAAATTTTGGGTTCATAATACGGCTGTAATTATAAAGTACGGAAGACCAGCAAGAATACATTTAAATCGCGTTATTTGAGTTAAGCCTTGTTCTCCGCTGTTATAGCTTTTATTTTTCCGAAACATGCGTGGAGAAGTTAATTTGATTTTTCGATTTCAACTGAGAAGGGTACCTACAAGTATCAATATCATTTTATGAAATTTATATGATCTTATTTTTATATTAATCTCAGTTATGACATTTTTCCATAAATGAAATATTAAAACTAATAATAAAATGAATGGAAATTCAAATAACACAGTAAAATTTACATAAAATTATAGTATTATATAAATGTACACAAAATTATAGTATTTTATGTACACTTCTGATAAAATTTCATAAGAAAGGTACCTATAAATTAATTAGATAACTTTTTCATGAAATTTAATCTCACTCTCAACAGTCTTATTTTAATTTCTTTATAATATATTTGCCATAAAGCATCGTAAACGTGAAGGTGAAAGCTAAGTACAAAAGGAAAATTAGAGCGCTGAAAGTTTTCCTTAAAAATAATGATGTAAATAATCTGTTCACTTAAATCTAAATTATTATATCACTTCTGTCCTTCCGTATGATAACTTTTCCTCATGTAAACTGTCAATACGTGGTGAAATCATCACTCTTCACCTGTCAAGTGACACGAAATGTTATGACCTGCTTTGTTTTATTTTAAACTACTTCTTTTCAGCGCAGAAACTAAGTAATACTTTTTTCAAAATATTTTAAGTAAAGATTATAATTTCTAATTTTCTTAAAGTAAGTTTTGAAAAAATTATAATTGATTTTGAAAAGAATTTGAAACTGAGATTTTCATTTTTTTATAAAATGAAAAAATAGTTGACATGATTGATTATCTGTCAATTTTGTTGACTGAAAAAGAGCAAAATTTTTAACGAAAATTTCGGACGTGCTGGTAACGATTAAAAATGTAAAATAAGTACCCCAAAATACTTTGATCTTTCCTCTTAATAATAACATTTAAACCATAAAATTTTGTTTTCATCAAGTTTGGCGTCTTCTTCATCATGCTATGCACTTTCTTAGCAATCTCATGGCGGTACTTAATTTTATTCTTCAGGTTATTTGCTACTTATCACTTGTCCTTTAAAAAGCTTGTCTTTTGAGCTTATTTTCTTACGAATATTCTCTCCGATGTATTTGTTAACTTATTTATAAA
>OZ038480.1:8335202-8447702 GCA_964036315.1 Acanthosepion esculentum
TAGTGGGGTGGCCAAAGACGCATTCCAAAATCTGGACAAAGAATTACGAGACAGGAGGATTTCTTTGTTAACAAACAAACGAAAACTGAGCTGTTACGTGACATCTGTCCTTCATTATGGCAGCGAATATTGGACGATTTCCTTAAAGATGAAGAAGAGACTCGAGTTGACGGAAATGTGGTTCTTCAGAATGATGCTGAGGATATCATGGACCAAGTGTGTGAGCAACAATGACGTCTTAGAGAGGATGCAAACAAGGAGGAAGCTTATATTTAACATCAGGAAGATGCAGTTTCTCGGATACATAATCAGGAAGGAGGGCCTGGAGAATCTGATACTCCCGCGTCGAATAGAGGGAAAGAGAGATAATTGAAAGCAGCGCGTGACATTGCTGGCGGGCTTGAGCGGATGGATGACAGAACGTGGTTCGGGAAAGGAAGCAGAGGGAAGGAACTTGTTGATAGCTGCAAGGGATAGAGGAAGGTGGAGGGCCATGATCGTCTACGCCCTGAAAGGACAAAGCAGATAAAAAGGAAAAGTAAAAAATTGTTTTGGGACCTGCATTTTGATCGTTTATTTAGTAATTTCTATTCATCCGAGCAGATAATATTAGCTATTTTCTCCTCCAGACAGAATTTACAGTTTTTGGATTTATTGCTGTAGGCTGATGTTATTTTCTTTAATATTCCATGATATTTTTTATGTGATTTGGTTTTGTTTTTAACTTCCCACACATGTTTAGAAAGCATTGTGCTGTTCGCGTATTTACTATTTATAAAGAATGTTTTGTGTGATTAGTTTTTTCGTTGCCATGGTCCTTCAGTTATTCCGATGCATACTTTTTATAAGTTATCTTCTGATTTTACCGGGCCTTGATATATTACATTGTTCTGTAAGCAATTGCCGTTTAAGGGACATTCATTCTTTATTCTGCAGTTACACGTTCATTTGTGCGGGTGGTTTGTTGGTCGTTTTTTTTTTGTATTAATTGTACCGTGTTTTCGGTGCAACTATAACTGATTTTAACGGTGTTTTTGTAGAATATCCCGTCGAAAGTGCATGGTGGAAAGTTTTTGTGCATGAGTTTAATGAATATTGTATTACGTTTGTCTTTACATTTTTGTTGTACAGTTTCCGCTGTTTGGTGTGTATGTGAGTGTTATCGGGAATCCATTAGCTTTTAGGGCTCTTTCATAGTGTTGGCTTCGATTCGGTTAAGTTACTATGGGATGTGCTTGGTTATTGATGGCGGATATTTGGACAATCTGTGTATTTAGAATGGCTTGCCATTAGATTTTCTGTAAGATTGATATGTGCCTTTTTTTTAGGTTGAATCATAACCGTTACCGGCCACCCAATAACCGTTAGAATAACGCAATAGACATACACATAATGCATCCACACACACACACACACACACACACACACACACACACACACACACACACACACACACACACAGATATATATATATATATGCAATATTTTTATTTATTCAAACATTTTAACAAAAACATGTTATAACATCACTCTTTATTTTCAAAACTCTTTATTCTACATTCAACACCATCACTAGAGAAGACACTAGAAGTGTTGAAACAAAATGGCTATTTTTGTAGTGATGTTATAACATGTTTATGTTATACTTTTTGATTAAATAATATTTGGTCTACTCTGTAATGAGCACTCTTTTTAAGAATAGCGTTTTTGATTATTGGAATTTTATTCCGTCTCCACCAATCCTTTACTTATTCATATATATATATATATATATATATATATATATATATATATATATATATATATATATATATATGTATATATATATTTTGTGTGTGTAAATGCTTGTTTCATTAAATAATATAGACAGGTTTTGTCTATTTTAAGTTCCTTTCATATTGTCTGCTAAGCTTAATCACATTATCGTTGAAAGACAAAAGGAAAACACCACATTGATACATGTTTAAATCCAATCTAAGCTTTCGGCTTACATAAGCCATTATCAAAGATGACAATTTCAATATATCAAACAACACACAGATGAAACTACAATAATAGTCGGCCCTTGCTGTTTGAATAAGCTCAAAATCGTATATACGAGACGAGGAAGCGAAAATTTCGTCGCAGCTCGTGACGTCACACATGACCGCCCCAGAGTGAAAATCGAAAAGTATTGAGTATGGGAAGCCGTTGATATAATCCAATGGCTTTTATTATAAATTATAGGAATTTAAGAATGTTTGTGGAGATTTCATAGTTTATTTTGTTCAGGTTAGGTTTCAACTGTTTTATGTTTTAGGGATTTTTAATTTTTGTTTATTGTTTTCATGTTTAAGTATAGTTGTGTTTTCAACAAGGATTTTATGGAATTGAGTACGCGGGCAGGTATGTTGTTTTAAATGTCTAAAAATGTTAGAGTTATCATTTAAATGTAAAGATAAGCGTCGTGAAAGCGAGTTTGTGTCGTGACCAACATAATATATGTATGTATGTATATATATATATACATATATATATATATATATATAGTGAAAAGGTTATAGATGTTCCAACGAGAGAAAAATGTATATTTTAAAAAAAGAGAGAAACCGCAAACGTTTTTGGTTATAATGTGGAATTGTTTTGATATATATATTATATTTTATTCTTCACTGCTACACGTGTTTCCGGTCTCGTGACCTTCTCCAGGCAAATAAAAGGAATACATTTTTTAAAGGAATAAATTTTCCTTATGTTCTTTTAATGTCTCATTCTTCGTTTTCTGTATTTCGTAGTGAGCCTTGAACTCCATTCTGGACTGTTGGCAAAAGTGAATTTCTGTCTAAATGTTAATAAAACCATTAGGTTTGTTGTGAGAGGTGGTGATGAATGATGTGAGATATCTTCCTAACCCTGTGTGCGTGCGTGTTCCTGTAAGCCTGCACATGTATATTCCCTCCTCATATATGCATAATGTCTTACAATAATGAATCAGTATATACATATATGCATATGTATAGAGACATACACATATACATACTTACACCCCCATATACATACATATATATATATATATATATGAATCAACTCTTTAAAATTTCTCTCTGTTAAATTTTAATCACCTACCTTCACCTTTAGGCCTTCCTGTTCTTCATTCTTCTGTTACACCCTCTCTCTAGAGCTTTCACACATTTCCCTCTCACACTTGTTTGCCACTGCCACCAAAATTTTTTTTTTATACCGGGAGTTATATTTTCCGATTTCTTTTTAGGTCTGATGAATTGGATCGTAATTACGATTCCAATGTAATAAATTATAACCATATATATATATATATATATATATATATATATATATATATATATATGCCATTTTTTCCAATGTATATACAGTGTAACCCGGATATAAGAGAGTTGTCGGGACCGGAGAAGAAGTCTCTTATATCCAGGTTTCTCTTATATCCGGGTTTGGTCTATTTTGTTTAGGTAAGTATGGCTCTAATTTGGGACCATAGAAAATCTATCTTATATCCGGGTTTCTTTTATATCAGGGTCTCTTATATCCGGGTTACACTGTATGAAAATATCCTTCTCTGTTGTTTTAAGTATCTACTGAGCCTGCTCACTGGCTGAGAGAACTGTGTAATTCCTTTATGGGCCCTTCGTATATCTTCGTGAGTTCATGTTCATTATATTACAATATTTTGTCCAAAGGTGCGCATATATTTGCAGGCTTTAGGCACCTCGAGGTGGTGTAATGGTTAGCAAGCTTGTCTCGCTAGAACAATTACAACTGAGAAGTGAGTTCGCTCCTCATTGGATGCCCCATACTTTAGGCCTTGTGCCAGATCCAAGCGTAGCTTGGAAAATCGCTATATTTAATTGTTTTTGGCTTATTAATACTCGGAGTCGAAATTAAAAACTAACATAAATATTTAATGGTTACATCGTTAGTTTCAAGCGCAATCAGTTTCTCCCCTTTGGGAAAACTGGAGGAAAATAACCTTACTACTTAGTTTGTTTAGCTAAGATGCGCATTGCTCATATTTATCAGAATATATATTGCCAATAAAGCTTCTTGCTTTCTCTGTGTGTCGTGTATATATATATATATATATATATATATATATATATATACGTGTGCGTGCGCGCATCTGTGTGTGTATGTATAGGAAGCGAGAGGGTAAGAGGTGAGTGAAAGATAGATAGATTCAGAGAAAATGATTCCCTTAGTACAGCACATAGGTTAATGAGTCTGTCACTAGAAAAAGTGTTAGGCCGATCTTTCAAACAGATGAGCTGCTTAGAAAATGAACTAACACCGCTGGGAAATATGTAATTCCTTCAACCACTTAACAGGTAATTTAAACACGCGTGTGTGTTAGATAGATAAATAGCATGTCAAATCCTCTAAGTCAAAAAGTAGTTGTGCTTTTGTTAGTTTATTTTTTCAACGTGAATTTTCCCCACAGAGTCAAAGGTAAATTTGATAATTAAATGTTTTCCGTTGACTAGGTAAATACGTTCACTTCAGATTATTTCATGGCAATTGTCGCTATCTTATTTAACTTATTGTGATTCTGTGTTCTATTTGCATACCCTGAGCCAAATATTCTGTTTTTTAATGCCATGTTCCTTTAGGATAGAGGTGATCATTATTTATTATCTGAGAATTGACATGGTTACTTTGGAAACCAGTGGAGTTTTTTTTCCCGTTTTCTTCTAAAAAAAAAAAAATTGAATTCAGGATAATCCTTCTTCTAGTCTGGCTGCCACGCATGACTAGAGCCCCAAGCCTAACGGATATACGTGCAAATAGTTTTAGTATGTCAAATATATTTTATTGAGATTTCATAAAATTAAATAAAAAGGATTTACTTGACTTAGAAAATTATTTCCCAAATGATTTTTTAAGGAAATGCCAAAAATAACAAAGAAATCGAATTATTGTCAAATTTTTGTTACATTATTTACATTAGTCGGACTATTGTCCTCATCTTAGTTGCCATATTTGTCACAACGTTTCGGCCGTTGTACGCTCCAGCCTTCTTCAGGTGGTTGGAATTTTGAACTGAACCCTTTATTTCGATCACTGGGGTAGACTGTTTTAGTTCCACGAGCCATGTTTGATGGATGTCAGTTATCTCCTGCTAATTTTCCCTCTGAAAGTTCTCCACTGCCTTAACCGGGTATTGAACTCACACTCTTTGGGTCTGTCATTGGATCTAACCAACGCCTTTACCCACTGTGCCATTTCCTTGAGGAAATGTGTCTCAGAAATATAGACAGATTTTTGTTACATCTTTAATACTTGTTTGTTTTCATTGAAATATTTTCTTCTGCAAATTATCACGTCACCATTTTTATACAATGTATCAGAATTTCAAACGCTGCTGCTCTAAATTGGGGATACAAACAATATTGATAATACATTTTCTCCAATATTTATTTTTACCAATGGAACAAGGATAATGACGCCATGATTAAATCTAATATATGTTGTGAGTGTTTAGCTCTATTTTTGTGGAGGATGTTCATTAACAGTATTGTTCCCAGATACAGATTGTGTATTCCTGGCAGCTTCCGCTTGGTTGTCTACTACCCCAAATAACGCATGCGCAAATGCGTGAATTTGCAAAACGTATTTACACTACTTGCATTATTAGTAGTAATATTCCCTTAAATTTTAAGTGCAACTTTCCGATAATAACAGTGACATTCCTCTATTTATTGAACAATTTAGTTCATGCCACATTGACTGAAAAAAAACCTACCTCTACAAAAGAATTCTCATATTACTATATTAGTACAAAAACACACAATCTTAAAATTTAAAAAAAAATTCAACCTCAGCGTTGCAACCGCATTTTCCAAAATTTCTTACAGTTAACAATAACACATTTCTAAAAAAACATATTTCGGATTACATCTTATCTTTCGTTGTCCTGTTATTACCTGGATGTAAAAAAAATAACATATTTATTTCCCTACCTGAGGATGTTTGTATGCACAAACGAAAGCTTGTAGTAAAAAAAGACCTTATACAACTGGAATTTATAAACAGGGATCATAACATTCATCAACCGGTTCGAGGTTAATGTATTTTATTAAAAATTGTTTGCGAGAGTGATTCTTGCCGTTTATATCATTAACTTCACTATCTGCTTTTTGTATGAATGATTCATGTAATGTAAATTGAATTGCACCACATACTTGATATATATATATATATATATATATATATATATATATATATATATATATATATATATATATATATATATATATATATATATATATATATATATTCAAAATTATAACATATGCGTGTTATGAAATCACGACAAAATTACAATTTTGTTTCTACACTACTGATGTCTTAACAAGTGATGGTGTTAATTTCGAAACAATTTTATATATATATATATAGAGAGAGAGATAGATAGATAATACTAAATTTATTGTTTATATGTTATTTTTATAGATGCAAATATTTAAGTAAATTCTCTGTTTATAATAAATAGTATTGTCGGACTTAGTCCATTTTATAATATATGACGTCATTTACACTATTTACATTATTCGGACTATTGTCCTCATCTTTGTCGCCATATTTATTACAACATTACGGCCGTTGTACGCTCTGATTTTCTTTAGGTGGTTGGAATTTCGCTCACTGGGGTAGACTGTTTTAGTTCTACGTGCCATGTTTAATGGATGTTAGTTATCATTTATCTCCTGTTAATTCCCCTCTCCAAGTTCTCCACTGCCTTAACCGGGTATGGAACTCACAACTCTTTGCGTCCTGTCACTGGATCTACCTAACGCCTTTATCAACTGTGCCAGTGTTCAGTTCGACATTCCAACCACCTGAAGAAGGCCATAAACGTAGTAATAAATATGGCGATAAATATGAGGACAATAGTCCGAATAATGTAAATAGCGTACATAATACCTTATCTCAGAAATATAGACAGATAATGACGTCATTTGTATACGTTAAGATACGCTTCGAGCAGATATGAAGGAAATCGTGGGTTATGGTTAATAATGTTTGAATAGTTGATTTGTCTGACCACCGTGTCTAAGTAAAAATAAAGCTAGCCCCATTTATATAAATCCTAATTCCAATCTCCCAAAACTTAGTTATAGCTGTTCTAGAAATTTAGATAAAATTATTAAATCACACAACAATAGAATACAGAAACTCTATAACTTGAATAAAAGCAACCCAAACGCAAATTCTAACAAACCCCAGGTAAACGAGCTGTGTAATTGCAGAAACCTCAATCAGGGTTCATGTCACAGAAAAACATCCAATCTAAATAAGCTTGAGTTTTTCCGAAGAAGAATGGAATGAAACATCTCGGAAGGTGAGATTAAAGCTTTTTGAAAATTGTATAAGACAGTTGCAACAAAAAGTATTGGCAAGTGTTACCTTTCTATGGTCAAATAATTTATTCTCCCGAAATAAAATTCCTATATTTAGAATTTATACTTTAAAATCTTTTGCTATGTTAAATAAATCAGGAAAATAATTAAAAAATAACAATTAAATTTTACTTAGAAGGTAATAATTTTGGCCTCACTTGTATTGTGTCTAAAATTTATTTTGAGAAAGCTAAAAATAAAAACAACTGAAACGTAATGACTTTTGCTCATTTTATGGCAGACATTGAAGGTCAGAATGTTTAGATATTGTTTCCTAAGTTTTGTTGAACGATGTATCAGTTGAGATTACATTCAAATCAAGACATCAGCTGAAATAAATCAACTTTATGCGATGGAAGAAAAAGGGACAATTCTAAAAGATATTAAAAAAGCTTATTTCGAAACAACATGGTATTTCGTCACTTTCATGCGTAATTTCTGTATGCAATTCGTTGCTAAAACATAACGAATGGGTCCAGTATAAACTCACTAACGAGTGTTGAAACCTGGTTATTTAGAACAACTTGAAACGCTATTGAATGAAATGTAAGTAAAAGGAACCAACACTGACAGTCTTCACCCAGAAAAGGTGATCCTTTGAAGGGAAACTGCTTCTATAAGCTCCTTCTACAGACGCAAAAGATTGATTTGAACAATGTAAGGGTTCCGTATAAACTCCCTAACGAGTGCTGAAACCTGGTTACATTACAACAGTTTGGAACGGAAGAGAGTGTGGTGTACGTAAAAGAAAGCATCACTGACCGTCTTCATCCAGATAAGGTGATCCTTTGAAGGGAAAACTGCTTCTAGAAACACCTTCTGCAGACACAAAAGATTGATTTGAACAATGTAAGTGTTCCTATAAGATCATTGACGAGCGCTGAAACCTGGTTGCGCAAAAGATTGATTTGAATAAGCATTACTTCAATTTGAAGATTTGGCTGGAAAATTTTCACTCATAACTGATAATCAAGTTCTCCATCACTTTTGTCTCCGTACTTATTCTGTTTACTTCGACTTCCCCGTGAAATAAATCAGTTTTCTGAAAAGAAATCAAGCATCATTTAGAGAAGCTGGTTTTTCTTTTCAGAAAGACAAAACATTGTAAGAAGATGAAAGAAGCTGAACTGGAACGAAACGGAAAATATGTTAATTATTAAAATATCAAAAATAAACGAAAGAACATATTACGTGATCTAACATTGGCTCACATTTAATCCTTGCAGCTGCTTTTTAAGAGTCGCAGCTCTTTTGCTGTTGATTGTCGTAGAATGCACCAAGCCAGGACATTCTTAAGATAAATATAGGAACAATACCGATGAAAGAAAAAACTAATCCAAAGTAAAATATATGTTATAGTTTGAAGTCATTTTCGAGAGGCGTGAAAATATCGACAATTTTGCATTGTACAATCTATAACTGATTCAAATCAAATTTGGGAAAATCAGATAAAAATCTCAATTTTTCTGCTCGAAACGTTCGGTTTTTCAGCTTTCCGTCTCTTGATCTTTGTTTGGTTAAGAACCGTCGATAATGTTAATTTGTTTCCATATGTGCGTGCAGCCATAGAATCGACAGAGAGTGGCTCATATACCATGACATTAACAAAATAGACATTACTTTAATTAGAAGGCCAAGGGCTAGCCTGAGAATAAACGCTCTAAACCAAGAGTTACAAAGATCCAGAACAGTTCGTTAATTCAATGATTACGAACCTCACGGGGTGTCACACACTTATGCCATTCTAAGTATTGGTTATTAAATATTTATAACAAATTCACAATCCCAAAACGAATTGACAAATTCACAATCCCAGGACGAATCGACAAATTCACAATCTCAGAATTAATTGATAATTCCAAAACGAATTGGCAAATTGACACAATCCCAAACCCAAACATCTATAGAAATCACCAAGCATTTGTGAGGATTTAGTTAATCCTGCCTGTTGGCTGAGTTTTATTTACTAAGCTTGGCTTAGTTTTGGTTCAAGGTCATAAATAGGGGACGCCCAGTGAGGATCGAACTCAGTACTCAGTAGTTCAACCAGACTAGCTCACTAAACATTTCCTGTACCGCTTGATTGAGTTAGTAACCTTTTTCAATTAGCTGCACACATGACCGTTCAGGCGTAAGAAAAACAAAGCGGGTTTAATATTTATTTCAAGGAAAATAATCGGAGACCCGAGTTAGAATTTAAGTCGAGTTCCTTACATTGAGTTACACTTACGAGCAAATACCCTTGGGAAAGGCATGCACCCGTATTTCTTTCTCTCCACTGCTATGGGTTAAATAGTAGATCAGACTGTGCTAATCAGCCTTGGTTGGAATCAGTCTAGAAGGATAACTTTGAATTCAAAAACCGTATGTAACCCTAGTGAATTACATATTATATGGAGATAATGAAAGGATCGTGGAGCTCTCCATGACATTATCATCCCGACTGTGGCAGGCATTGGTTGGTAGGTAAATGAGAAAAATAAAGAAATTCATGAAAGCTTTCATTTATTCAAATGATTACATATATAGTAACATTAAAAAATGTTAGGTTTTACTGGAAACCTGTTTTCCATATAAATATTTTCTAAAAGGCGTTTAGTGTACAAATGCACTGTATAGAGCATAGCTATTAACATGCATAATAATAGATTTTATTATAAAAACGCAAGAAAGGCATTGCAGATTAATTCAACATTAACCTTTAATGAAATCTGTGATACCCCGGGTAAGATATATTACGTATTTTAAACTTTCATTCATCAAAATGACTATATATACAGTGGGGAAAATAAGTTTGCCACTTTACAAAAATAGGAATAGTCTATAATTTTCAGGGTCGGTCCGTCTTGAAAGTGCGATATAGAGTATAAAAAATTCCAGAAAATCACAATATATTAATCTTTGAACATTTATTTCTTTTTTATTGAAAAAATAAATATGTCACCCCCTACCGACCAGCAATGATTCAGATTCCACAGACCGGTTATTTGACCAGGAGGCATACAGGCTAGTCGTATTACTTAGTTATTACTCCTAATCAAGTACCCATTACCTGTATAAGAAACTAGTTCAGAGAATCCTTCAATGAATGAAAATCTAATCTCTCCACAATGAGCAAGATGAAAGAATTGTCATTGTATACTTGTACAAGACTAGAATGGCCTACAAGACAATTGGCAAGCAGCTAGGTGAGAAGGAGTCAGATGTTGGTGCGATAATAAGAAAATGGAAGAAACACCAATTGACTATCAGTCTCCCTCGGTCTGGAGCTCCACGCAAGATCTCCCATCGGAGAGTGAACCTGATGATGAGAAACGTAAGGAAACAACCCAGAAGTACGCGGCAAGAGCTTGATGATCTCAAGGGAACTGGGACCACGATCACCAAAATGACCATTAGTAACACACAGCGGACTGAAATCATGTCTTGTGCCCACAAGGGTCCCTCTACTCAAGAAGGCACATGTACAGGCTTGTTAGAAGTTTACAAATGAGCAAACGGATGATTCATAGGAGGGTTGGGAGAAAGTGCCTATGGTCAAACGAGACTAAAATTGAGCTTTTGGGCATCAACTCGACTTGCCGTGTTTGGAGGGAAAGAAAAGCTGACTTGGACTCCAAGTACAGCATTCCAACCATTAAGTATGGTGGTGGAAACATGCTTTGGGTCTGTTTCTCTGCAAAGAGGACGGGACGACAACACCAGGTTGAGGGAAAGGTGGGTGGGACCAAGTATAAGGAAATGAGTGAAAACCTCCTTGCTACAGCCAGGAGACTGAATATGGGTCATGGATGGGTGTTCTAGCATGACAATGATCCAAAGCATACGGCTGAAGCAACAAAGAAGTGTCTCAAGAAGAAGCACATTAAGGTAATAGAGTGGCTTAGTCAGTTTCCAGTCATTAATCCTTTAGATAATCTGTGGAGGGAGCTGAAGCTTCGAGTTGCCGAACGACAATCTACAAACCTTAAGGATTTGGAGAGGATCTGCAGAGAGGAATGGGCCAAAAGCTTGGTGACTAACTACAGGAGACATCTGTCTGCTGTGCTTGCCAACAAGGGTTTCTTCATCAAATACTGAGTTATGTTTTACTATGGAGTGAAATACTTACTTTTTTAAAAATAAAAATAAATAAATATTCAAAAATTAATATAATGTGATTTCTGGAATTTTTTTATATTCTATCTCTCACTTTCAAGATGGACCTACCTTGAAAATTATACTGTTCCTATTTTTGTAAGGTGGCAAACTCAGAACATCAGCAGGGGATGAAATAAGTATTTATACGTCTCTATTTCCCAGCACATTTCCCTAATAATTCTGATCACTTGATTTCTTCCTGACCTTCTCTTTTGGCTCTTGTCAAGCATTGCATATCTCTTCTCTTGGCAATTGGGATAACACGGTAGTATCTGTTGAAATTTCTTTTCTGTCGTTAATTTGACATAAACATCCTATTTCTAAGCCTGCTGTTACCAGCGTGTGCTGATTGGACTTCATTTCGCCCATTAGAGTGTAATTTGTAATCTTCCTATTGAGAATTGTGCCACTGTTATTTCTTCTTGGGTTAACGCTGGCATCGATGCCTTCTCGAAAATACTAGATGAAACCTCAATCTTCTCTTTTTATTCACACCTGCCTATTCAGCCGCTATTGCCCACAGGAATACCTTTTTCTAACTGTACCACGTGATCACAAAGACGCCTCTTTTTGTCAGCTAGTACTAATTGTAAACGTGTCCTCAAAGAGGCTATATCTTTGTTCGCTGATGGAATTTGGTTCTCGTAATTTTTTCAGAGTCTGAAGTGGTGTGTTAAATAAGAATACGTCTTCTATTATTCCTCTCTTCATTCAGATCGAAGTTTTACCATCTGCTGAAAAAGTAGCCTGTTTCTGCTCGTAAATTATCATCCGATGCTACTCTTGTCATTTTGGGTTTCCACTTAAAACTGTGTCTCTACTCCGTCCACTTTTCCTGCTATATGCCGGATCTCCACAAGGCATGTGTACTTAACAGAGGTGCTCCTCAACGGGCTCCTGTTCTCTCTGAACTCTACAATAAGTATCATGCTGCTTCTTGCTTTCCTGCTTGTTGGAAATCTTCTGTAATTCCAGTCTTTAAAACCCAGACGAATCGTGTGATTGTTTTAACTCTCGGCTTCTTAGACCTCTATCCCTTTTCTGGCAAAGTAGTAGAAGGTCTAATCAACTCCGAATTGGTTAAGCTTCTCACCTCGGAGGGTTTTCTTTCAGACAATCAATTTCGCTTATCTAAGTCAATTGCTGATGTGTTAAAGGTTATTGCTGAAAGTGTCTGTCACGTTTTCGATAAGAATAGTGATGCTTGGATTGTTACGAAGCAGTTTCACTGGTTTTGACATACTGGTCTTCTTTACATGTTGAAAGGTTATGACCACTCTCGGCAAATAATTGGTCTGATTCAATATTTCTTATCAAGTCGCCAAATGAAAGTTGTCTTCAGTGACCACTGATAGATCTTTTTGCATTAATGTGGGTGTATGTTCCAAATTTTCATCAACTACGTTTGCCATGTCATACGCTGATGTATGTAATACATGTTTAATGTAGTTTGAATGTAGCAATCGGACGTAGGAAGTAATTTGTTCAATGTAACAGCAACAATGTCTAGTAGCAGCTATTCAGGAATTCTTAAGATCTTCCATATCAGAGGTTGACAGTGGATATTTGGAGAGAGTAGGAAAACGTATTTCTGCAGGTCTTTTCCTCTAACAGGTTATCAGTGGATATTCCGACAAGAAAAAACAAAATGGCCACCTTTATACACATCGGATCGAATATTTCAAGTCTTCTGATTGGTTAACTTTCTATGGGTGGACTATAAAATGAGTCAGCTCTTTTTGCTTTGCTCACTAGTTAATAACTACACAAAAACATGTAACAATGTAGGCCTCCGTTGGTCAGGGTTGACCATGGGTAGCATCCAAGTTGTCTACTTGGCTGGAGCATCTACATCTGTGACTGTAGAGGCCGATGCGAGAGTGACAATCTCTATTGCAGAGGCTGCATGTGTTTTCAGTCTCTGGACTGTTGGACCTCTCACCTTGCTTTCTGCGGGCCCGTCTTTCCGTGGCGACTTGTGTCAGATTCTCCCCCGCTGACTTGAGGTGTTTGGTCAGGATTCCTCTCGATTCGGGTCGTATAGCTGCCAGGCTCTCCTAGGACTCTGTGGTAATGTCCACAGCTTTCATGTCGCGTCTCACTACATCGCGGTACCGCAGCTTTGGCCACCTGGTGTGTCTCCTTTCAGAGGCCAGCTCTCCATACAGGAGGTCTTTGGAGATGCGGCCGTCTGGCATGCGATGGACGTGGTTCCACTAACGTAGTCAGTGCTGTATGAGCAGTGTGAATATGCTGAGCAGACCAGCTCAAGACAGGACCCCAGTGTTGTACCTTGCCACGCTGTTCCCAGGACGCGGCGGATGCTTCTCATGTGAAGGGTATTCAGATGCCTTTCTTGCCTGGCGTACGTGGTCGCTGCCATATAGCAGGGGTGCTGATAACGCAGGCGTTGTACACTGTCATCTTGGTCTTCACCGACAGCTTGGGATTGGTCCACACACGTTTTGTGTGGAATGGAAGTATTGTGGATGCCTTCCCGATGCCCTTGTAAATCTATGCATCTAAGAAGAGGGTGTCAGTGATGATGCATCCAAGGTAAGTGAACTGATGGACCGCACCGAGCTCATAGCCATCAATGGTGATGGCTGGTGGTGTTTCGGTACCTTGTCTCAGGTCAGCCCGAAGTCTCTGCAGGCCTGGAAGAAACGGTTAATCCGTGACTGAAATTCACAATGGGTGTGAGTCGCTACTGCCGCATCGTCAGCAAAAAGCATGTCTCTGACAAGGGCTTCGTGTACTTTGATCCTTGATATGAGGCGAGCGAAATTGAACAACTCGCCATCTGATCTCGTACGCAGGTAAATCCCTTCTCTAGATGGGCCAAATGCGGGATACAGAAGCAACGCAAAGAAAATCCCCAATGGAGTGGGAGTTATGACGTAGCCCTCTTTGACCGCACTGCCGATGTTGAAAGGTTCAGAGATGTTGCCATTGAACTGCACAGTCCCCCGCATGTCACTGTGGAATGACTCAATCAAGCTCTGCCGCTTGGGTGCGCAACCAGTCTTGGACAGGATTCTGAAGAGGCCTTCTTTGCTGACGAGAATGCTTTGGTGAGATCAATAAAAGCAACATGCAGGGGCATATGCCGTTCTCTGCATTTCTCCTGGAGCTGGCGGAGGGTGAAGACCATGTCTACCGTTGATCTTTCAACTCGGAAACCGCACTGCAACTCTGGGTAGACACGTTCGGCGAGGTTGTGCAGGCGGCCCAAGATGACCCGAGCGAAGACTTTGCCCACAACGCCGAGTAGCAAGATGTCTCTGTAGTTGTTGAAGTCGCTTCGCTCCTCCTTGTTCTTGCAGAGGGTGATGATATTGGCATTCTTCATGTCCTGAGGTACGGTCTTTTCTTTCCAGCACTGGTAGAGGACCTCGTGCAATTGGAGCAGTAGAGTAGTCTTGCAGTAACCGATCAGGTCAGGGGTTATCCCGTCACTGCCAGGGGCCTTCAATGAGGCCAAGCTGTCAATGGCCTTGCTAAGCTCCTCTATGGTTGGTTCGGTATCGAGGCAGGCAATCAATGGCATCAAGGGCTGCGGTCGTCACAACATTCTGTCTGGAGTAGAGGTCGGAATAGTGTTCCACCTATCTCCCCATCTGTTGCCCCTTGTCTGCGATGACTTCCTCGGTGGTGGATTTGAGGGGAGCTGTCTTGTTCTGCACTGGTCCCATTGCCGTCTTGATGCAATCGTAAATCCCTCTTATGTTCCCTGTAATTGCTGATGTCTGGGTGGTTTCGCCAAGTTCTGTCCAGTACTCGTTGGCGCAGCGTCTGGCAGTTTGATGAGCTTTGCTAATTGAGTTGTTAATTTGGACACCTCTAAAACGAAACTACATCCCTTTCAACGCCTTAGTGAATAATTCTTTGCCTTCCTATTGAGGGGTGTCCCCTTTTTACACAAATGTACTCACCCGAGGTATACATATACTGCTACAAGGACTACCTGGACAGTTTGTAATAGAGGAGATGGCGACGCCTTCTCGGCGTTATCTAACTTATCATATTAATTTCATTTGACATTAGGTGTTCTATTGGATTCTTTTAAGTATTTGAATTGCTTTGAGAGAGGTGTTAAGGTTAGAGTACGTTTTATTTAATTACAATTTTAAAACCAATTTTTAAAAAATTTTACTTTTAAATTTAACTTTTAAATTTAATCGGCTATATTTTTTTATAAAACAAGTAAATGTTAGAATATATAGGACATTAAATGACCCATGTCCTTTGTACCTACATGGGAAAATTTATATTACTAAAAAATAAAAGTTTACTGAATTAGTGAAATAATATAGCTATCTTTGCCGTCATTGTCATAAAGTTTACTTAAATATATATATATATATATAATCTGGCAATATACATACTTATACTCGATAAGAAAAAATAATTTTACATACTATAAGTAATTCTAATACATTTACTTGGTTTTAAAAAGAAATTTAGTATATTAAATATTAAAATTTTTTAGAAATGTAGTTAAAACATATTCTAGCCTAAACAGCCCCCCAAAACCTTTAAGTATACAAATAGAAAAAATACCGTAAGAATTTTTGCCGTTAAAAATAAAATTTTTATAAAAAAAACAGACGACATGCATTTAGCGGATGTCAGAATTTGTTGAAAAATACATCCCTACCCATCCCTAAACATAACCCCGCTTTCGGGTGTAACTATTAACTGATACAACGAAAATTTAAAAAATTGAACACCCTACCACCCCTTGTCTAGATAAATGGATTTCTCGGTATTCTTGGAAACCCTCAATTATGAATCTTTGCCGTGCCTTTAAAACCGTAAATTTAAAAAAATAAGTTACTCCAAAATTCACTTGACGAGGAAATGGAACTAATGTCTTTAGTTTAATAACAAAATTAAATTCGAAGGCTTTAGCTTCCATTTTTGAAACATGGTTATCACTGTGTAGCGAAAAAAAACGATATTTTAAATCAATTAATCTGTAATATTAATGCTCTGTAAATTTACATTGAGCACTATTGTGTAAAAATAAAAATATCTATAAGAACACCGGATTTTATATCTTACTGTTCTTTCTTTTTATTTATATACACACACACACACACACACACACACACACACACACACACACACACACACACACACACATACACACACATATATATATATATATATATATATATATATATAGCTTTAATTATCTTTCGAAACCAAAACAAAACTATTAAATAAGCGATATAAACAAATTTTTACTACGTTAATAATACACCGATTAAAATTAAAATAAATAAATAAATAAGATAAGAAATAAAAATAAAATAAAATAAAATAAAATAAAAAATAAAAATAAATAAAAACCAGCACAATAATTTAGCCCAAACAAATAAATAAACAAATAAACGACTTCCGGCAAAATAACCGCCAAAATAGACTACCCACAATGCCCCATTGACCCGTATATATAAATATTCGAGAAAAAAACTCACGTGGCCTGACGATTGCGTCTAGCATGAAACAGCCTGTCGCCTTTAAGTGTTGACTTCAATGTTCACTTTTATATTTACACACGCTCTATCTCTGAGCACTTTATCCCATAAATATAGCACACCTTAAGAGTATATTTCTTCATATATATTTATTTTTATCTTGATTCTCTAATCAGTTTCTTGATATTAAGATGAAATTCGTTAATGAAGTTGCCGTAGTTTTTCTCTACGTAAGTACTTTTGACCTTTTCCAAGATCATGCTCAAGGGTAAATTACAAAGACAAAATTAATGTAAATCTGATAAAAACTGCAATTCGTTAAGATGGTGATTTTTAAAAAACACGAATGAAACATGGTTTAATGAAGATATGCTCCCTAAAGACACAAACTCACGCGCATGGGCACACACACACATACACACGCATATATATATATATATATCAAAGGAAAAAATTTGACATATCATCGAAAAATGCGTTAATAAATCTATTTCAGCCAGTAAGTTTTTAATATCTGACTCATCGGACCGAAATTACAATTTGGTTTAAATTCATCCATATCATATTGCTCTGTATAAAATACATTGAGCTCTCTTCATGGCTCTATCTTTTTTAATATTTTATCTTAAAAAGACCTACTTGAATTATCATTTCTACTTACCGATTTGATATTATTATCTCTATCACTCTCTCTCTCTCTCTCTCTCTCTCTCTCTATATATATATATATATATATATATATATATATATATATATATATATATATCTTCAAGAATATTATGTGTATTTATTTTTATTTTATTCCACCCGAATTCTCTGATAGACTTTCTAATGTTGATATTAAATTCAACAAGGAAGACACCGTAGTTTTTTTCATTTCTTTTATTTTCACAAGTACTTTCAAAATAAATAGACATAATATGTTTAGATTATTCAACCAAACATGCTTGAATGAAGATATACTGCTTAAATATATATCTTTATTCAAGGATGTTGGGTTGAATAATCTGCACATATTATATTAGTCCATCAGAGAATTCAGGTGGATCAAAATAAAAATAGATATACTATTCTTGAATATATATATATATATATATATATATATATATATATATATATATATATATATATATATATATATGATGAACTCTCCCGTCGGTTTCAACGTATGGGGTTCCGACAACTGTGCTTATTCAACCCTGTGTGTAAGTCGCAAGTGACATTTCAGTCCCGCTAGTGATTTGCAAAGAAGTCTACAGATTGTTCAAGAGTGTGGATTGTTGGAGTCTATGGCCGGTACAGCAGCAGATATTTTAGTCCTTTCCCTAGTGTGACGAATATATATATATATGTTATTTACATTATTCTGACTATTGACCTCATCTTTGTCGCCATATTTATTACAACGTTTCCTGCCGTTGTACGCTCCGGCCTTCTTCAGGTGGTTGGAATGTCGAACTGAACCGTTTATTCGCTCACTGGGGTAGACTGTTCTAGTTCCACGTGCCATGTTTAATGGATGTCAGTTATCAGTTATCTCCTTGTTAATTTCCCTCTGAAAGTTCTCCACTGCCTTAACCAGGTATTGAACTCACACACTTTGGGTCCTGTCACTGAATTTAACTAATGCCTTTATCCACTGTGCCAGGTGTCCTGAGGATATCTGTGTATAAAAAGCTCAAGCACTAATACTCCATGGTTATAATTTATTACATTGAAATCGTAATCACGATTCAATTCATCAGACCTACAAATTTAAAAAAATATATATATACTGGGTGAACAGCAAAAATTGTCCAAATCGTTTAACAGCAAATTTCTTCAATTGTTACATTAAGCTGTGAATCGGTGTATCTTAGAAATGATTAAAAATATCTTACTTAAATTCACCGAGTGTTTTATAATAATATTGGACTCTACATTAAGCAATAAGAATATCTAATTGCCCTTCAAGCGTAACAGAAGAATCGTGATGAAATCGATCATAAACAGACATGACCTGCTCATCATTAATTAAGCATAGCTAGGGATCGGAAGTTCAAATATATATATTATTCCACGATGATTTTCAGACTTATTCAAGATGATCTTCACCCTCTCTAACCGTCTAACTTTCTGACCTGGAGTAACATGGTGCCTCATAGGTTACACGTACGATTTCATTTTCATGTCCTTTTTCACTACTCTTTGGACTGTCATAGTAAAGCTCCTCTCCCATGTGCCAAACGTCTTATGGATCGAGTTGGATCCTTTTAAATGATCTCCTTAACTCTAAGTTGAAATAAAGATCCCTCTTCCTGTTGTGATCTCCTGATCCAGATCCTGATCAAGTTTTCCTCTCTAGTGTTCCCTCTTTTTAAACTTATTCACCATTCTCTTGATGGTTTTTTACTGGACTTTAAAGATGGAAGCCAGAAAACGAATGATGGCGCCATTACTGAAGACCTGAATGATCATTTTCCTCTCAAAATTGCTTAGTTGGGAAGGCAGTGGATCTGACACAAAACAGTTTTAACCTTGTCTTTTTTACGCTGAATAACACAATGGCCTTTTTAGTGATTCTTACGACAAATGGTATCAAGATATCAAAACGTCTCATCTGAAAACCTAAAAAAATGAATTATTTTAATGTTTTTTTAGATATTAAACATTTTGTGAGATGGGCAATTATGCTGTAACATAATATATATATATATATATATATATATATATATATATATATATATATATATATATATATATATATATATTTGTTCGGTATTTCGGCTCGTAACGATATATTTTCCTGATGAATTCGAATTGTTGTTTTGAAAAAGATAAAATTCCTTTGATATTAAGAAGTTTATAATGGTGTTAGTTTCAATGATGTAAATGATCAATTTCGATGGCTACCATCAGAGGTTGCTGATCTATTCTACATTGTTAGCTAATTCCTACGCATGCGCTTTGCTAGCACGAAAAATAATGAGAAAGATCTTAGAGCCTTGCAGCTTTCTTTCCAATTAGATCGTTTGTATATATGCATTTATCGTCGTAATCAACGCTCGTTCGTCGCACATTTGGAATCCCATAGCCATATGATCAAATCGGGGATATTGGCATTGCGATCATCAAAAGGAAATTATGGCGTAGAGAACAAACACTTTGGAAAATATATTTATTTTTGCCTGTAGGGTGCAATCTGACTCGAATCAAAAGACATAAGCGTAAAGGATAACATTGCTTTTGTTGTGTGGACGATAATCGATTCGTCTTTAGTTTTGACTCGTGTCCTGCTTTCTAATGTTAGCGTTTTTGCGACAGTTTTTTTTTACCAAATATCACTATTAGGGATCCAAATGTGTTTTATTGAATTTCCAGGGAAATATCGAAATAATATATTTGGAATTTCAGTAATTCTCAAATATCGCACATTATCGATTTCTGATTATTTTAGATGTTTACATGACGAAATTGATTAAAGATCTAACATTATTGGTATGTTTCATTTAAAAGAAATAATAAAGGTTCGATATTGATAATACCAAAGAAAGTTATGAAGAAAATGAAAACAAATTTTATCATAGAAAATTGTTGTTTGTTTTATATTCCCAACGGAGCTGAAAACACGTGAATACGGAAGAAAACGGTTATCTTCATTAGACATTTGGGAAATGAATTAATTTTATTTCTTCGCACAGTAATATCTCAATTGTTCATAATCAATAAGGTTAATATTTAATGGTCGTATATTTAAAAAAAGAAAACGTGAAGATATTCACTAACCACCCCACCCGGTTGGATGTGGCACAAGGCCGAGTTTATTGTGGGGTATCCGAGCCGTAGGCTTGGCTAAAAAATTCCCCGTAAATCCCGTAAAAAACGGGGTCGGGTAGCTGTCTACCACCCCAGACGAGATACTGCCCTTCGGCATAGGCCCGTCTGGGTTCCTCTTTCCCGGAAGCAGATAGTTTGACTAGCACAGAAGACCACAGTGAATCCACCCCCCCACAAAAAGTGCCACCCGGTCGGATGTGGCACAAGGTCGAGTTTATTGTGGGATATCCGAGCCCGTAGGCTCGGCCAAGAATTCCCCGTGGACCCAGTAAAAAACGGGGTCGGGTACTGTCTACCACACCAGACGAGACTCTGCCCTTCGGCACAGCCTCGTCTGGGTTCCTCTCTGCCCGAAAGCAGAGAGTTTGACAAGCACACTCTGGAAGACCACAGTGAATCCCCCCCCCAAAAGAAAACTTGAAGAGTTTTACATAATCCGTAAGCCGCAGTTGAAAAGTAGCCACATTGTCACTTCAAATGGCCGTAGCATTAGTCAAAGTGTAAGCTGAATCTATTTTCTCGGAAATGAAAGACATCAGTGAATATTCATCTGAAAGCGTTAATTTTAAAGAATCCTATCTCAATCGTTGGGAAAAAAAATCACCAAAATGAGAGATTTCGATCTAAATTTGAAGGAAACTGGAAAATTAAACTATACATGCGGAAGCCACATGAATTCATCGAAAATCAATAAAATCAACAATTCGATTTGTTCGGTGACATTGTAGTTGAATTAAAATCATTCACATTTTTATCGAATCTTAACCTGCAATGAGAAGTGAATCCTTTTGGACAATCGGAAACAACGATTTGCTTCACCAGAATGAATTTCCAAAG
Source organism: Acanthosepion esculentum (assembly GCA_964036315.1). Lineage (NCBI taxonomy): Eukaryota > Metazoa > Mollusca > Cephalopoda > Sepiida > Sepiidae > Acanthosepion > Acanthosepion esculentum. The sequence goes on from OZ038480.1 coordinate 8,356,891, forward strand.
TCGACTCGAAACCCAAACGCTGCACTAACAGAATAATGCACACAGTGTATGATTGTCAGCGATAAGGTGGTCGAATGTAGCCTTTGTCACACAAAGCAAGAAATACGAAATATTTCTTTTAAATCTAAGTACAGATAAAAAAGACCGCGGAATATACTCATTACGTCTTCGTACTTTTCTCCAATGGTAATTATCGGTCGCACTAAACAAATGCCATTGACAAAAACTATGGAACCTAGTTTTTGAAGCAATGCCTCTTGCTCCCTATTCAGTAAACCAGTAACCAACCTGATAATATATAATAATTAAGGCATAAATGGTCAATTGTCGTTCGCAAAAATATATTGAATCAAAAGTTTCATAATTTGTTTTATAATAATATAACCTGAAACTAAATTTGCAGTCTATAATTTTTAATATGTCAACTCAGCAATTATTTTCTAAATAACCTGAAACTTAATCGGCTTGAACTAACTTGAATTCGCAAGCGACATAGACCAGCCAGATATGGTTGAATGGCTTTACGAAGGCAAGAAATAAGATCCAAAGAGAAACATTTCTGTTTCAAGAAGACGATATGCCGGACATTATATTGGGTTTAGAAATTCTTTAGACCAATCACCATTGTTAAACATTCTTTAAAAAATTGGATATTTGAAAAAAAGTTTACTAACAAATGAACACAAAGGAAATATTCATTCTGGCAAATTTCAAATTTCTTCTTGTGATAACACTTCTGCTCGATCCATTGAAAATATTTGGATTTCACTACCTGACACCGGGACTGAACTGACAACATGAATGTAAACTATCAACACTTAATCCAATTTTATATCAACTAAGACAATAAAATGGTGGAGTTCTAGCGCCTTAAATTTATTATTTTCTTTCCTATTCACATCAAGGCTTTCCATTTGATATTCAGTTCGACACTCAGTTTATTCAGCATTTTAAAAAGGTTTTTCATTTTCTCACTGTTTCCCCTTGATATATTTAACATTATCTTTAAAAGCGTTGGTAATCTTTCCTTCACATCCTCAATAGCTTAATAGGTTCTTCATAGAATAAAACTTTTCCATGTTTTAAAACTTCCTTTTAGAAAACAGTTAATTCCCTGTAAATTTCCTGCCCAAATTATATCTAATGTGATAGTGTTCTTGGTCATATCCAGATCGGATGGAGGCCTGGCTTTGGTGAGGAGTCTCACTATCCTGGTTTTGTGTTGATCGCAGATACCCATTATCCTTTCCTTCATTCCTCTGATATAAGGTAGATGTAACGTGATCTTTTCGGGTGAATGGCATTCTCATTTGATACTCAATTCAAGAAACCAATGCTATGCCAGCAGCGTTCTTGTTAAGAGTGCTTTTATGCTACCATCTCCTGTTGTTGGCATGTTTTGGGGGTTCACTCATGAACTATAAGAACTGAGATAAGAAAACAAGTTCGATTTATTTCCTATATAGTAAACATAATTCCACAGATAGAAATCAGTCTACTAGAAAATTATCACCCCACACCCAGGAATCCAAGGGAACTGTTGACTGTTTTTGATTTCGTTTACCATTCGAAATCTGCTTAAACAATACTTTCCAGTACGAAAATAATTTTATTTACTAAGATTCATTTCATCTGATCTGTAGCTAAGCAGTTTAATCCGGTCAGTCAGTTAAGTGCTTGGACGGTCATATATCTCTCGATACATGACTGACGAGGCAGACGTTTTTTCTGCAGTAGGTTGGCATGTAGTTCTATGGTAGACTGTTTGCCAACCAAAGCTAAAGAACTCAGTCTGTCATGCTTGGGGGAAGAGATGGATTCATGCCTTTCCCAAGAGTATTTGTGCATAAGTGAATATAATAAACTCGACTGGAATTCGAACTCGTGTCACCGAGTTCTCATTCTGAGTTGATATCCAATGCACCACAATACACATCATGGTACAAGGCCAAAATAGGTTGATCGCCTTTATTATACAATACTTTGGCTTGCTAATTAAGAACTACAGTAGGCACCCAAAAATGATTTGGTTGCATAATTCTTTATTCACATTAAAAAGAATTTTCCTCTTAGAGCATTTAAAACCAACTGGCTGGTGAGTAGAATTTGTAGGTTTTTCGTATGGCATAGCTGAAGTATTGTAACTCTTACGTAATTACTAGCTTATCGTCCGTCTTTTTGCTGTTACTTTTTATTGCAACGGTCAGAGCATTTTAATCCTATGTTCGTTTGGATATAGAATTAAAATGATCTAATCGCTAATCAGCTTGGACCGGAAATAAAAAAAGAGACCAGTTTTCAAATCGCGTTCCATATTTTTGGAACGACATTTGACATAGTATGGTGGATAATTCAAATGATAAAAGCTGTACATTTACCTAGCTGGGATCAGCTGCAAACTAGATCTGATACAAAGCGCTTGAAGTTGATGCATCAAACATCAATGTGTGGTATATTCTTTCCAGAAGGTTATCTTCGCTGATGATTTGGCTAAGCCGTCTGACATAGACTGATCTACAGGGCGATAGCAATTTCCTCGGCGCAAGAGTTTCTCTGTTACGTGTCAGAGTAAACAAGACTGATTTAAAATGGCTTAAGGACCATAACTACAAACAACCACTTCAGATTTAAAAAAAAAACGCAGTAGGTTGTCATTTCTTTCTGTGGTTGATTGGTTGCCAACCAATGCTAAAGAATTCAGTCTGTCTTTCTTAAGGGGAAGAGATGAACTCATGCCTTTCCCTGCATGTCTTAAATTTAGGAAAATATTTTCATATGAAAGTAGAGATGTTAAAGTTTTGGTTTAGTGTTATGGTCCAAGTTCCTTGTACCACGGTAATGGTCCAAGGTAGAACCAATGAAGAATAACTCGAACACAGGTATGGAATAACATAGATATATTATAAATAGAAATATTTACAAAGAAGTAGAAAGTGTTAGTAATAACAATCAGGTTAGGTTAGAGAGAACAATGTTGTCTCGACCAGTATCACTATTCCGATGGCTTACAGTAATCGTCTGACTGACTCACTGACTAACTGATTGGCCGACTGCCTGACTCACGATGTTCAGCAACACGCCCACGTCTGTCGAATGTGGCACAAGGCCGGTTAAATGTGGGCTCACCGAGCCCGTAGGCTCGGCCAAGAAATGCCCGTAGAATCCGTATAAACGAGATCGGGTTGGTCAACCTCCCCGAACGAGGCTCTGCCCTTCGGCGGAGCCTCGTCCGGGTTCCTCCCTGCTCAGAGGCAGAGAGTTCCCTGCTGCCTCAGAGGCAGAGAGTTCGACCGTCAAGCCGAGTCGTCCAAAAAGGACTGACTGACTCACTATGTTCATTAACACGCCCAAGTGTGCCAAATGTGGCACAAGGCCGGTTTAATGTGGGCTTTCCGAGCCCGTAGGCTCGGGTAAAAATAGCCCGTAGAACCCGTATAAACGGGATCGGGTTGGTCAACCTCCCCGAACGAGGCTCTGCCCTTCGGCGGAGCCTCGTCCGGGTTCCTCTCTGCCCAGAGGCAGAGAGTTCCCCGCTGCCTCAGAGGCAGAGAGTTCGACCGTCTAGCCGAGACGTCCAAAAAGCACTGAGTGACTCCCGATGTTCATTAACACGCCCATGTGTGTCAAATGTAGCACAAGGCCGGTTTAATGTGGGCTTTCCGAGTCCGTAGGCTCGGGCAAAAATTGCTCGTAGAAACCGTATAAACGGAATCGGGTTGGTCAACCACCCCGAACGAGGCTCTACCCTTCGATGGAGCCTCGTCCGGGTTCCTCCCTGCCTAGAGGCAGAGAGTTCCCCTCTGTCTAGAGGCAGATAGTTTGACCGTATAGCCGAGTTGTCCAAAAGGACTGACTGATTCTCTGATGCTTACTCTTGAGGTGAAGTATTTATGAGGTACGCAATAGTGCATTTTTATTATGGGTAAGTTCCCATAACATCTGTGTTCTTTTTCTTATCAACATCCTACACTCTTTCAGGTTTTCTGTATAATTCAGGTCACCGGGGTAGGTATTTGCTATGCTAGAAGATTTTCTGGCTGTTTTCCGTCTTCATAATCTTCAGAAACAATATTTTGTATATCGGGAAGAATGCAACCCAAGACGGAGGATGAATTGTAATTCACGTAGGCGAAAAGTCCGGTTATTTCTGCAATCAAACTATCGGAAACATTTTTCATGGTGCAATAAATGTCCAGTCCGCTGTTAATTCAGCATCTGTTGCATTTTCACTGTGCCTTCATTTATAATCCACGTCTTACCTCTCTTTTAATGGCCTATACCAAATGTTTCGCATTGATTCTTGCCCACTTTAAGTACCTCTTGACAGTACCTTCCACGTGATTTTATAAGATTCGCTTTCACAGAATGAAGATTAGCAGCTGCATCTCTACAATTTATTTTGGCCCCAAAATATTTCTTTCTACAATCGATTAATCAAAAGATGTCTCCCAAAAGTGCAAAACATCAAATGGATACCTCCTTTGAAAAAATATTGTCACCTTGTTTTAGTTTTGTTAACATCCTCACTGAATTCTTCTAACGCCTTTGCACAATTCACTTATTTTTAATGTAAAACTTTTATTACCTTTTCTCCAATTGTTGTTCTTTCTACACTCCACCAAATGTCTTATTCAAGTTTAACCCCCGGCTGTGGTTCGTCCCACGTTGAATACGCAGTTGTTTAAAAATAGTAATAAATGTCGCTTTCTGGTTTGAAGTATTAAGATATGTTAATTTGTTTGTCAACGTTTAGCAATGTTGGTAGTTTTCTTAAGTAGTCGTTATTGAACACTGAAAGCAGGAAAGCAGAATTATCACGCAGCAACAATTAGTTTCTTTGCTCAAATACTTTTTGCATCTCATTATCAATATTATTTAAAGGGCGGGTTCGGCAACCAGCTTATTCTCAGCTAGCAACTGATGAATCGAATCGTTTTTATTATGGTCGACTTTTCAATATTTTAACTTAGAGATTCCAACCCGTGCTATGCAAATAGACTAGCTATTAGATGTCATCGATAAAGGATGAGCTACCATAAGCAGTAGACTACTTATGAAGGCGAAAATTCGCAGGAAAAGCAGGACTCTTTTCTATTCAGAAAGCGTTGTTTGAAATAAAATACTGTTTAGTTCGACATTCCAGCCGAAACGTTGTAATAAATATGGCGACAAAGATGAGGACAATAGTCCGAATAATGTAAAAAATGTACATAATACCTCATCTAAGAAATATAGACAGATACTAAAGGGCCGAAACGTTGTAATAAATATAGCGACAAAGATGAGGACAATAGTCCAAATAATGTAAATAGTGTACATAATACCTCATCTCATAAATATAGACAGATACTGAAAGGCCGAAACGTTGTAATAAATATGTCGACAAAGATGAGGACAATAGTCCGAATAATGTAAATAGTGTACATAATACCTCATCTCAGAAATATAGGCAGATACTGAAAGGCCGAAACGTTGTAATAAATATGTCGACAAAGATGAGGACAATAGTCCGAATAATGTAAATAGTGTACATAATACCTCATCTCAGAAATATAGACAGATAGTGAAAGGCCGAAACGTTGTAATAAATATGGCGACAAAGATGAGGACAATAGTCTGAATAATGTAAATAATGTACATAATACCTCATCTCATAAATATAGACAGATACTGAAAGGCCGAAACGTTGTAATAAATATGTCGACAAAGATGAGGACAATAGTCCAAATAATGTAAATAGTGTACATAATACCTCATCTCAGAAATATAGACAGATACTGAAAGGCCGAAACGTTGTAATAAATATGTCGACAAAGATGAGGACAATAGTCCAAATAATGTAAATAGTGTACATAATACCTCATCTCAGAAATATAGACAGAATGTGCTTCAATTTTAATAATTTCCGCTTGTTGTAGATATGTTGCAATTGGACTCAAATTCCATAAAATCAGTATCACAGCGGGTTAAAATATTTATGGGGTCATCTTTCTTTAGCTTTGCAACATTATTCTATGCATTTGTTTTTGAGAAAGTACGACCATCTTGTTTATTCCTGTTACAGAAAACAGATTGCGTATTGTTTTCTTATTCAAATGAAATAATATGTTCCTATTCTTACACTTTGATCTTTTTGGCTTCCCCAAATCGAGCAGATGTATGCTGAATGTTGTCAAAACTTGCAGCAATTTAAACTGTCGTTAATGTTTTTTCTCTAACACCGAAATTGCATAATGTACTCGGCTTTTGTGTTCCACACTTACGTTTTAAACAGGAGAACAAAATACGTAATTTCCTTAACGAGTTCAAAGAAATCCATGGCAAAACAAGGAACAGAATGACATAGAGATATAGTATAGTGGCAAAAGAAAGGAATATGTGGAGAGCCATGATCACCTACATCTTGAACTGACTGGACGTATAAAAACAAAAGAAGAAAAACCCAAGTAAAGCGACGTAGATATTTTCTAAATATACGAATGATCACGTGGGAAAAAAAAGGTAGCAAGATACAGATCAAATAATTTTTAACTCTCTAATGTTAGTTTGTATTCAAAGTCAAAATACAAAGAAAGCACGTTTTAAAAGAAAGTATATACCGTAATTCCCCGTGTATAATACGCATTCTTTTCTAAAAAATGATAAGCAAAATTAGGGGTGCGTATTATTCATAGCAACAAAAAAATCTTTAAAAAATTACCGTTTCATAGGTCGATTTAAGTTGCGAAATGATGCCCATCACAAGCATACGACAATTTGACACTAACATTCGGTGATTGTGACCCCATAAGGATGTCAAATACAGTCATATGTACCTAACAATAATTACAAATGTAAAATAAAAGAAGAATTATCATAAAACGTCAATCGACATCTCCATCTGCCTTGATCTATCCTCTTCCCTTCTCCACATCCTTTCACCTTTCATTCCCATCTGCTCTCGCTCCCAATCTTCTGTAACCCCCTAGCCTTGATCGCTCCACTATCTTTCTCCACATCCTCTCCTTTACCACTCCTATCTGCTCTTCCTCCAAACCTTCTGTAACCCCTTGCGTGCTAGTGGCTTCCAGCCTTGCTTGGGGTGATATGCTTAAAAAAAAAAAAAATTAGAATAATATTATTCTATGTTTAAAACCATTTTTTTAATGAGTGTAGGAAACGCTGGTCATAATGAATTTAGAGATGTACAATTTATAGGATTTGATTTCCAAACAAGGGGTGCGTGTTATGTGTGAGTAGAAGCATTTTCCCACACTTTCAGCACAATTTTAGGGGTGCGTATTATGGATGAAGGCGTATTATTCATAGGGAACTGCGGTAGTTGTATATTTAATTTGAAAGCACAATAAAAAATTCGTTATTATTCATGTTTTAGAACTCTTAACAATAGCAATGTTTACAGACTTTTGACTACAAAGCAACATATATTGATACAAACACCCCAATCATGTCCATTTTATAATGTAATAATTAATGAAAAGAAATATTACAGAATATGTTGGTGTAAACTTATTAATATTAAATTAGTATTAATTGGCCCCATGATTATTTCACAACATGAGAAATAAGTTGGGTCAAAAGATTAGTCGATAGTTTTGATTTGGACCCGCTGATACCGAGATTTCCCGTCAAGGAATTTATTTTAGAAGAGGCAATATGGTGTTTTCCTTTCGTCTTTCAACGATAATGTGATTAAGCTTATCAAACAATAAGAAAAGAACTTACTTAAAATAAATAGACAAAACTTGTCTATATTATTTAATGAAAAATGCATGAATAATATATTGAGGAATCGGAGAGCCGATTTCGAATTCCAGTCGAATCCATTACATTCACTTACGTGCTAACACCCTTGGGAAAGGTGTGAATCCTCTTCTTCTCCCTCCAACTATGGGTAAATAGAAGGACAGACTGGGTTCTATAGCCTTGGACGGCAATTGGTCTAGGAGAAGGACAACTCTGAATTCAAAACCTGCGGATGGTCGTTTGGGGACCTTGTGGCATTCGTTGCACCAGGTCCCTGTATTCGTGGATGGTGTGGATGGCCCTGCACAAAGCCTTCACCACTATAATCAAATCCTGTGTGGGTGTCCGGCTTTCAGTTTCTGGGAACTGATCTGTCTGACCCTCATACGTCGAGTTCGATGGGAGAGTCCATGATATATATATATATATATATATATATATATATATATATATATATATATAATATTAAATGCCACTTAAGATTATCGCACAAAATTACATAACTGAATCAACTAAGCTATCAGATCCTCATACGTCGAAACCGATATATATATATATATGTAAACATAATTAGCTAACCTCACAAGAGAATTTGCTTACGTCACAATATTCAATACGACTTTAGATGCCAAAACGCGCGACATATGCGCTTTCATCAAATAGCTTATTTTAAAACAGCGTTGTTACTGTGACGGCATATATATTGCAGCTGCTGATCCAGGGTCTTGTCCTTGTCGCGGCGCCTCTTGAGACACTGACCCCGGGTGGGTGGTGTGATCCTGCAATGACGACACCGTACGTGAGTCAGTCTAACCCTGGTACACCCGTTGAAGTCCTGATCAGGACGACAGATGTGACACTCTAACTCTGCTGGTTACCACTGCATCGGATGTGAGATGTCTTGGTCTTGGTCGCGGTTGATGTCTGATTAGATACGGATATCAGCTTTGTCGTCCCCAGTCTCCAACGTCTGGTTACCGAAGCAACTACTTTGATATCGGTCCAACCTACCCACGTTGTGATTTGATCTTAGGTTGATGAGATCAGTCAGGCGTCGGGCCGTAATGTCAGCCGAATCCGTATCAAAGGTGATGCTGCACAAATGAATATAAAAGAAAAATAAAGGAACAATTCAAAGAGTTCAAATATTGTTAAGGAATAACAATTTACTTTCTATCTGTTTGTTGGATACAGGAGACCGTCTCTCTCTCTCTCTCTCCCAGCCCACGTCTATGGATTGTGACACTTTTGCGTTTCTTAGCGAGTTTTGGTATCTTAAGTTGTGTTTCAGTAAACGGATTTTGGTATCTTTAATCGATGTCTGTTAAAACTGGCTTTGGAGGAAAAATCTAAGTCGGACTTATACTGGTACCTCATACCAATCCTTTCGAGGGGCGTCAACAACAATTCCCTTCCTTCTCATATCTTCACCTTTTGTGAGGAGAGGTCGAAGGAGAATTATACCCCTAGGCTTATCCTTCCTCACATTGGTACCTCACACCAACCTCCTCGTGGGCATCAACAAGTTTCTCCTGCTTTACCATATTTTTCACCTCTACCTATCACTTCATGCTACCCTCTTTGGGCCAAGTGATCTCTTGCCAGGTGTGGGTGTGGATAGGCTGGTGTTAGCCTACATTGACACTCCGAGGGGAAAGAAAAGAAAGAAAAGGAATTATTTTTCTCCGTTCTCGGTCAAAATACTTTTAGACCTCACAGAGTGTGATCGTTAAATTCTTTTATTTTACTTTAGAAACCTGGTATTTGTCAAGCGCATTTATTGCTGACTCTTTAACTATTGCAGTCAACCTTTAACTGGGTGGCTGCTTTCATTTGACGAACAAATCTTTTTGTTTTTCTCGTTTCAACTGTTCAGGTGACCATTTCAGGCGACAGAAATCTTTGCCGTATACAGCTTGCCGTCCATATCAATGTTTTTGTTTCGCTTAATTCGATTAATTCCGTCTTTCTTGTTAACCGAATTCCGTTTCCCCCTTTTTCCACACGCAGTTGACCGACATTCGAAATTTCGAGTGTCAGCTATGCATGTGGTCAAGACCGTTGCTCTTATCAGGACATTAATTAATGTTCACAGATCCGAGATCTGTGTTTCCTTACAACCTTCCCGTTTCCTGTGGGAAAGGAAAAATAATTATATCTTGCATCGCAAATGGAAGTAAATAAAAAAATCTTTTACCCATTCTTTGTTTGTAAAAAGAAACAACTAATGTCGCTCAGTATGTCTTTCGATCTATCTTCTTCTCGCTTTAAGTAATTCCCGTTATTAATTTCTGTGATTAATTAATTAATCAATTAACCACCGTGGCTAAATAGTGCCACATTACACAATGTCAAAATTTTGCTAAACTCACCAATTGTCTCTACCTACGCTGATGATGGCGTAAGAAAGTGGTTAGCTTTGACCATATTCCTTGTATTTTTTGCTAATTGATCTTCGGACAATTTCTGATGAATTTCCTCCTTGTCCAGGAAGGATTATTCATAACTTGGAAAAGTCGAACCTTCAAATTAATCGACACAAAATGTTTTAAAGAACATTTCTTACCTAAATGTACAGAATATACATATCGTCAAATAACTATAGATAAATAAATAAGCAACATTAAGTATGGTCATTACCTATCAGGTCATCCCATTAGTTCTGTCCGAATTTTGAATAAAGAAAATAAGTGAACAAATGATACATTTAATTACAGATTCAATCAACAATGTATTTTCCCTGATTATCTATGATTTCCTTCCATCTATTAAGAAGCTTACTAATTCCATTACTGTAAAATTCTTTTGGCTTTGATTCGAAGAACTCACAAATGTCAGTTTTAACCTCTTTCTGTGTTACAAATGCTGTTTCTTCCAAATGATTCTGTAAGCTACGAAACAAATGGTAGTCTGAAGGAGCAAGGTCAGGAGAATAAGGGGGATGAGGAATTTTCTCCCAATGAACCATCGCCCGTTTTCGATTCACTAGAGCAGGTCTTTTTTTCTTCAAATCTTGGTTCAAACGCTCTAATTGCTGACAGTATATTTGAGCATTAATTGTTGCATTAGGTGGTAAGAATTCAAAGTGGATTATTCCTTGGCAATCCCACCAGATTGAAAGAAGAACCCATGAAGTTCCCTTCTCGGCTGTGGCTGGGGTCCTTCCCTTTTACCAAGCCACTGTCTACGACGCTTAACATTTCGATAAAAGATCCATTTTTCGTCGTCAGTCACAAGTCTATCCAAAAAAGGTGAAACAAGTTGGCGAAAATGGAGAGAAGAGCAGATGTCAAATCGGGATTTGAGTTTGTTTTCAGACAATTCATGAGGCACCCGTTTTCCAAGTTTGGAACTTTTCCAAGTTGTTGAAGATGACAATGAAGAGTTGTATGGTTTGAACGGAGAACTACTGCCAATTCCTCAACTGATAAAGCAGGATTTTCTTCAAGGGCTGCTTCAAGAAGCTTTTCATCAAACTCAACTGGAGGTCCGGTTCGATCTTCATCTTCAAGAGTGAAATCTCCACCTCGGAATTTTGCAAACCATCTTCTGCAAGTTCTTTCATTCACACTTCCTCTCCATAAACTGAGTGAATGTTTCTAGCCGCTTCGGCTGCTGAGTTTCCTTTCTTGAACTCATAAAGCAGTATGTGCCTCAAATGATTCTTGGGTACTTCCATGTTAGCAGGGTTTTAATCAAACAAAATTTAATTTTATTGTTCTCTGAAATAAAATTCGATCAGTTTAAATGCATCTAAACATAAAAATAATGTTCAGCTCCATTAGACACGCACGCACGCACGCACATATCTATCTATCTATCTATCTATCTATCTATCTATATATATATATATATATATATATATATATATATATATACACACACACACAAATAAAATTAATTATGAAAACGAAGATTCACAATCATAGTCTTCGTTTTCATAATTAATTATAATTTGCTCTGTTTTTTATATAGAGCTCTCTCGGGATTTATATCCTCTTTGGAAATATGCAAAAGACAATAAATCATTTTGGGAAGACGTGTTATCTAGGACAACAAAAGAACCGAGTTCTAGATTTTTTCGGCGGAAGGAATTGCAAATTCACTCTCTGAATTTAAGTACGACCCTGACAGTGGTTCAATGTTTCCAACTTATTTTCGTAGGTTTGAAACAATATTTACGAAAAGATGCGAACAATGGTTCGACCAAGAAGAAATTACTTTATTGTTGCGGAAGTTGGGAACAGAAGAAAATACGAAATACACGAATTTAATCCTCCCAAAGAAGCCAGAAGAAATGACCTTCGGCGAAACAGTGGAAATTTTGTCGAAAACTTTCGATAAAAGAGTGTTTCATACTTGATACAAGTGTCTGAATATTGTAAAACAAGAGGATGATGACTTTGTCACGTATGCAGGTTTGGTTAACGCACAGTGTGAGGCGTTCAAATTAAAAGAGTTGTCAAGCGACATGTTCAAATGTCTAATTTTTGTGAAAGGTCTAACGACACCAAAGGATGAAGAAATTAGATCAAGAATCCTCTCTATCATGGTACGAGATCCGGAGATTACGTTACAAAAAGTAACTGAAGAAGGTCAACGAATAATAAACATAAAAAAGACAATACTCTGATTGAGGAGAAGAACATTTTGTGAGTACAAACTGTAAGACAACAGAAGTGGAGTCAAAAGAATGAAAGAAAAATTATATGCAGTTCGTGTGGAGGACAGAATATAAAGAAGGATTGTTTCTTTAAGGATAATTTTTTTTATAATTGTGGGCGTGTAGGCCATAAAAGTTCCCATTGTCGGGCAAAATAGAGAAATGAAAAATCAAAGTCTCAGGCAAAAGCGAACGTAGTTTTATCTAAACACAAAATTGAGGAGGGTGAAAGAAGAAAATACCTCAATGTAAAAATAAATGGGCAGACCGTAAAATTATTACTCGATTCAGGAAACGATATCTCCGTGATAAACGATCAAACATGGAAAAAAATCGGCTACCCAGCGTTGACAAAATTGCCAGAGGACTGTCTGGAAAAAGATTCGAGTTTCGAGGTGAATTAAAATGTAACATTTCGTTCATGGGAAAGATTCACAAATCGAACGTGTATGTGCTCACTAGTTCAGTAAACCTTTTTGGTACAGACTGGATTGTATTATTCAATTTGTGGGGAAATACCGTTAAATTCTTTCTGTAACAAAGTGAACGTCATAGAGAATTAAGACGAAGCAAACAGAAAGATTGATTACGGAGTTGAAAAATGAATTCCCTCGTGTTTTTTCAGAAGGACTAGGTCTGTGCACAAAACAGAAGTCAACTTCGAATTGAAAGAAAACATTAAACCAATCTTTAAACCAAAGAGAAAAGTACCGTTTTCGGCACCAGACTCAATAAATGAGGAATTAGAAAGGTTGGAAAAATTGGCGTAATATCAAAAGTGGATTACTCGGATTGGGCATCTCCAACCGTATATATAAAAAAGAAAAACCGAAAAATCAGAGTGTGTGCTGACTTCTCGACACGCTTAAATGACTGTTTGAAAGAGCATGCGTACCCTCTACCGTCTCGGGAGGATATATTCACTAAATTAAACGGAGGTAGAGTGTTTTCAAAGTTGGACTTGTCGGAGGCTTACCTTCAGGTTAAAGTCAGTGAAGAATGCTCAAAGTACCTGACAATAAACATGCATAAAGGGATTTTAAAACTAAATCGTCTCCCTTTTGGATTGAAGGTAGCTCCAAGCATATTCCAGCAAATAATGGACACAATGGTATGGAGTATGCAATCGCATACTTAGATGATATTTTGATTAAAAGTGAAAACGAGGCCCAACACAAAACGCATATTAGAGCAGTATTTCAGAGAATTGAGGAATACGGGCTCAAGCTGAGTGCTGAAAAATGCGAGTTCTTCTTAAAGAAGATGAAATATTTAGGGCAGATCATTGACAGTAAAGGAAGAAAACTGGATCCAGAAAGGGCTGAGGCTGTAAAAAATATGCCTGCATCTGATAATGTGGCTAAACTCCAGGCGTTCTTGAGATTAATAAGTTATTATAGCATTTATATCCCAAAAATGTATGATATGAGAGCTCCTTTAAATAATTTGGGGAAAAAGGGCGCAAAGTGGATATGGTCGGAAGAATATGAAGATGCTTTTAAAAAAATAAAAAAAACTGTTTATTAGCAGACCTATCGTTGGCGCATTTCGACCCGAAGAAGAAAATGATTGTTGCAGCAGATGCTAGTAATGAGGGAGTAGGCGCGGTATTGCTGCGTAAATTCGAGGACGGATCTACGAAGCCAGTAGCACATCCCTCGAGAACGTTACTGCCCGCGAAACGAAATTATAGCCAAATCGAAAAAGAGTTTGGCAATAATCTACGCTGTAAAAAAAATTCACAGCTTCATATACGGAAGAGAATTTCCTCTGCAAACAGACCACAAACCGCTGTTAACAATATTTGGTTCAAAAAAAGGTATACCAACTCACACGGCAAATTGACTACAGCGTTGGGGTATAATTCTATTGAATTATAATTTCAAAATGGAATATGTACCTTCAAAGAAGCTAGGTCCCGCCCCGATGGGTTGTCGAGGTTAATAACGAACTACACGGAACCATTGGAAGAAACAGTAATAGCGGCGCTAAGAGATGAAAGTGAATTGTTGGGTCTGTTATGCAATACTATTAGAGAACTACCAGTTACGCTAGATGATGTGAAAAAAGCAGCAGAGAACGATGATTTCATTAAAAAAATGAAAAAGCAAGTCTGGTTGAACGAAAAAACAAAAAAGGAATGAGTGCGTCACCTTTTTCATTTTGTGATCAGGTATTATTTTACGCAGATAGAGCTGTAATGCCGTGTACTTTACAGAAAAAAATTCTGAAAGAATTTCACACAGGTCATCCAGGGATTTCGAGAATGAAATCTCTAATGAGAGGCTATAAATATTGGCCGAGGATGGCACAGGACATAGAAAATGTGGTGAAACAGTTCAAAGGATGTCAACTGGCAGCAAGGGATCCACCAGTAAAGATTCAACCATGGCCAAAAACAGATGTCCCATGGACTCGATTGCATATCGACTATGCAGAGCCCATAAATGGATCTTATTATCCTGATTATTGTAGACAGTTTTACTAAGTGGCCAGAAATTGTTAAGTGCAGACATCCAACTGCAACAAATACAATAAATGCACATAGTGAAATTTTCAGTCGCTTTGGACTCCCTAAAACATGAGTCAGCGACAACGGAATGCAGTTTACGGGAAGAGAATTCAAGGAATTCTGTACATCATTGTCCATCGATCACGTGACAACGCCAGTATATCATCCAAGATCGAATGGACAGGCAGAAGAATTCGTGGACACCTTTAAACGAGCGTTGAAGAAAAGTCAAGGCGTGGACACGAATGAAAAAAGTATTCAGAAATTTTTGGCACTATATAGAATCACGCCAAACCCGAATACGACATCAGGATTATCGCCAGCAGAGTTAATGTTTGCGAGAAAATACGCTTTGTGTTCGACAGGGTATTGCCTCGTCTCGCGAAGAAAACTGCTAAGAAATAAAACCAGATGACTAAAGTATATAAGCCAGGTGATAAAGTTTTCTTCAAGAATTTTAGCGCTGGAGAAACGTATTTGGAAGAAGTTGTAATAACCAAAAGAATTGGTCAAGTCATATATGACATAAAAGGAGAAGAAATTCGGTGCAAAAGACATTGGAATCAATTGAGACCCAGACATACTACAGAGGTCGCGGAAAATACCGAAGAGATTCCAATGGAAGTTTTATATGACGCTTTCGGATTCCCGTTCCAGTAAGTCAACATTCGCCAATGGAGGTATCTTCGACCTCAAGGCCAGAGGTATCGGTGTGTTAAACGCCACCACTACAAGGAGGATTGAGGCGAAATAGACTTAGAAAAAAAGTTAATCGATTATGTCCAGACCCTAAAAAGAGAAAGTATTAAAGCTAAATTTCACGGGATAATTTAGCTCACGGGGAGGAGATATAATGGAATATGCATACACCTGTGTTCCCCTCACCGGAATATGATTGGCTGATGTCAGTCATAAAGACAGACTGAAAGAGAGACCAAGAAAGAAGATTAATGACGCCCTTTGGACAACGCCATTGGCTATCCTACTGGTCTATACCTATTGCCTAAGCATATTACCTGCGACTACTAAGGGTATCAGTCGATTACTGCTACCATGTACTACTTGGTTACAGTAGTCAAAACTACTTAGCTACTTCGATCAAATATATCCCTTTCCGGGACATATCAATAAGGAAACTTATCTATCTATCTATCTATCTATCTATCTATCTATCTATCGTTTAGGGTTCATGTGGTCCGTCTCGTCTGTTTTAAGCCAATATGTGTATATATATATATTTGTTCTCCATATATATATTATTATTATAAAGAAACCTATAATATGTATATGTATGTATGTATGTATGTATGTATGTATGTATGTATGTATGTAGGCGAACAGATACACACATATATATGGAGAAGAATAGTTTTAAGGTGTGCTATATTTATGGGATAAAGTGCTCAATATCAGAGATAGACCGTATTTAAATATAAAAGTGAACATTGAAGTCAAAACTCAGGCGACAGGCCTGATGATTGCGTTCAGCATTAAACAGTCTGTCGCTTCTGAGTGTTGACTTCAATGTTCACTTTTATATATATATGCGTGTGTTTGTGTGTGTGTGTGTGTATGAAGTTTTTGGTGTATGTTTATGTGTGTGTAGTTATGATTTGTTTAGTGCTGATTTAAATTTTTCTGTGAAGTTTTTTTTTCATGTATTTAGAGGTAAGAGTAATCGTATGTTTGATGTATTGCCAGAATTTTAAAGTTACCCTTGTTGCATTTGAACGCAATACACCAATCGCACTTTTCCCGTCAATAATCGCTTGTAGAACGTCCTTTTCAATTGTACATGTATTACACGACATTATCCAGACAGTAAAACCTCATTTCAATTGTCTTTGTGCTACTTTCATTTATCATTGAAAAACCCGAAGTTCACTTATCCCTGCGTTCTGTGATTTCAAAAATCGCTTTGCCATGGCATCCTACAATAATTGAAAGAGACGAGAAAATGTGATTGAAAACCTGGACAAATCACTACCTTAGCTGCCCAGGAAGCACGAAACAGTAAAATGTTGTTATACACATGACAAGTTTCATTCATTAGCCAGTTGAGTGAATAGCAGTGCCTAGATTTGTCTGCACTGATAGGACGAAAGGATGAAGAGAGGCAGTTTCTCTGAATCTCCACACAAATCTGCAGTCTGGAAAAAAAACGCTAAAGAAATGGTAGTGATTTCTTTGGCCTTTGGCATGTATTCGATTTCATTTACTTTGATGTCGTTGATTTGCTCTATAAATTTTCGACTGGGCAGCGTGTCAAAAGCCATTTCCAAATGAAAAAAAGTTATTCATCTGTGGGTCTGATAGGAAAGAGCAACTGAATTAGCACCAAACCTCCATTAATATGCACCTCTACTATATATATATATAGCATATAGTATATATATATTATATATATATGTATACTATATATATATATATATATATATATATATATATATATATATATATATATATATATATATATATATATATATCTAGTACATATATATATATATATATATCTAGTACATATATATATATATATCTAGTACATATATATATATATATATCTAGTACATATATATATATATATATCTAGTACATATATATATATATATATCTAGTATATATATATATATATATATATAGTATATATATATATATATATATATATATATATATATATATATATATATATATATATATATATATATATATATATATATATATATATATAAAATAATGTGAGGTACGGTGGATAGCGGCTCGGATTGAGGACCCGAAAAGCAGAGTTCGAATTACAGCTGAATCCATTAAATTCACTTACGTGCTAATAACCTTGAACTCTTCTCCTGCCTAGCAGGACAGACTGGTTCTATAGCCTTGAATGGCAACTGGTCTAGGAGAAGGACAACTCTGAATTCAAAACCTGCTGAGGGTCGTTTGGGGACCTTGTGGCACTTCGTGCACCAGATTCTCTGTATTCGACCCTTCAAAAAGTGTGTTTGGTTCTTCACAATGCTTTCTGCACCATAATGAAATCATATGTGTCTGGCTGTCCGTTCCTAGACTCTCATACGTCAAATACGACTGGAGAGTCCACCACCATATATATGTATATAGATATATATGAGCAGTAGTCCTTCTTTTATTCATGTTTCGTTAAATATGGCGAAGAAAAATATCTTCTGAGTTATTTATTCAAATATTAATACTCGTCACTATGGAAATTACCGCCGCCCGTTATAAAACCGAAAGTCGAGAAAACCAACACTATAGATAGATTCTCCGTACACTGAGTACTCCAAAACGAAAATTAGTAGCCAGAAAATTTAAATAAAAGACCTCACAATTTCGTTTATAATAATATTTCATGTGTATATATTTCCTATATTATTTTCTTTATAAATAACTCAAAGATATCTAAACAAAACTAAGAATATCTCATATAGTGAACATATGCCTTCTACAGGATTAATATATTATGAAATCGGAGGATTTAATTTGGTATTTTTGAAAACTTTTTAAGTAATAAAGTATTTTTATTCTATGTATATACAAAATGGTTGTTTAGCCAAAGAGTGTCTCTGCAGTTCGGCCACAGAGAAAACTGATAGGGCGATGTGAGAATTACCCGTTAAAGAAGGCAAGTTTTTTCTACGAATAGATTTATGCCAGCTTCAATTTTATACCGGAACCATAAACAAGTCATATTATATGAAATAATTTTTATCGGCCTGAATTGTGAAGTTCAACCAAAGAAATATATATTTTAAACCTTAGGTATTGCTTTCTTTTTCGAGCTAAATAAGGAAATTTGAAGACAGGAAACATAAAATTTCATAAACAAATATATTAATTTTTATTTACATTATTCGGACTATTGTCCTCATCTTTCTCACCACATTTATTACAACGGTTCGGCCGTTGTACACTCCGGCCTTCGTCAGGTGGTTGGAATGTCGAACTGAACCCTTTATTTCGCTCACTGGGGTACACAAACAACACACTTCGAAATGGTATCACACACATATCGACAGGATGAGGGCTTAGCAATGGGCTCGCCATTATCATCAGCAATGGCGAATATATACATGGAATACTTTGAGGAAATGACATTAGAATCTATATCTTTAAAGCCAACTATATCGTTAAGGTACGTTGATGATACCTCCATACTCTGGCCACACCAGAAAGATGTTCAGGTTCTACTGGACCATGTGAACTCAATAAGAGCTTCAATACAGTTCACAATGGAGAAAGAGAGTAACAACACACTCCCATTCCTGGATGTTCTAAGATCTTGAACAGAGCATGGTTTCAAGACATCCGTATACCGTAAAATGACATTCACTGGACAGTACCTCAATTTCAACTCCCACCATCCATACAGCGTAAAGAAAGGGATCGTCCGCTGCTTACAACACCGAGCAAAAGTCATAAGTGGCGACCCAGAAACATTAGTTAAAGAATTGGTCAGTATAAGTAGTACCCTACAACGTAACAACTACCCTGGGTACATGGCAGCAGCCCCCCCCCTAAACTGGGATAGGCGGGTACAAGACGAGGAGGAGGACAACAACACTCAGAAAACTGTTTGCCTGCCTTATGTGAAGGGGTTATCAGAGAAAATACAAAGGAGCTGCGGTCCCTATAACATCAGGACAACCTTCAAAAGCTGGACGACACTTCGCAGATATCTCTCCCGAGTAAGTGAGACCCCCACAGAGGAGATCATGACTAAACATTGTGTGTACGCTATCCTGTACAGCTGCAGAAAGAAATATAATGGTGAGACAGGCCGGCCCCTTAAGGTGAGGTTTCTAGAACTCCAGAAAGCTGTAACACGAGGGGAAGTGGGAAAATCAGGCGTGGCTGACCACATATGGAGAGAGAAGGGAGATCACCGCCCTCTGTGGGATCAGGTTGAGATCATAGACAAGGAACACCATTGGAAAATTCATAAACTTAAGGAATCAGCACATATGCTAGGCCACAAAAATCTCCTGAGCCGACCAAGCATAGAAATGAATACAATATGGGAACCAGTAATAAGGAGTGCCAGAGAAAAGCGATAATAACAACAAAAATTGCAATATGAGCTCTGGTAAAAACATAAAATGATAACAGCAAAAATTGTAACTGGTAAAAATGGTTGCTGAAGACATTATGTTTATAATATTCAGAAATTCATACACAGATGGCCTCAAGGACACACGGCACAGTGGATAAAGGCGTTAGTTAGATCCAGTGACAGGACCCAAAGAGTGTGAGTTCAATACCCGGTTAAGGCAGTGGAGAACTTTCAGAGGGAAAAATTAACAGGAGATAACTAATAACCGACATCCATTAAACATGGAACAGTCTACTCCAGTGAACGAAATAGAGGGTTCAGTTCGACATTCCAACCACCTGAAGAATGCCGGAGCGTACAAAGGCCGAAACGTTGTAATAAATATGGCAACATAGAAGAGGACAATAGTCCGAATAATGTAAATAATGTACATAATACCTCATCTCAGAAATATAGACAGATATTAATTTTTGTTGCTTTTTAATTTCTCTTAGGTTTCTTTGACAAATTTTAAGTTGGATTCTTACAGGCGAACATAAAATAATTGTCTATATAAAAATCTCAAGCAGAAAGTCTAGTTCGATAATTTAAGAAGTTCGATACGCAAAAAAGAATTACAAAAAGATAGTCCTTGGCCATGTATTGGTCGGCATATGATGAATACAGAAATGTTCGGCTTCTGTGACCATGTGTAATTTTAAAACAAGCATCAAAAGAATAAATCTTGCTTGTGGACTTGAGTCACTAGATAACTGTATAGCGACTTTGTGCTAAGCTAGAAAAACATTAACAATATTCACAAATACAGTGCTGTTCGATAAAAGGGACTCACCTGATTTCTTTTACTTAAAAATTTTTTCGCCTATTGTTTTTGGGGATCCATCTAATTTTTAATCTTACTAATATAAAGGCCCCTTCCCGACCACCTAGTGAAAAAGTTTACTCACCCTAAGATATTCTACTGATAATTATAATTTTGGATATAAATGAGATTTAGGGAAAAACTCTGCAAAAAAAGTGATCACTTATTTCCTGCAACTAGTAATCGATAGAAACATAACCGAACAGGTTTAAATAAAGAATAATAGAGGTAGAATTTATTTATAATAGGTAATATAGTTCGAAATATTTAATAATCTATGGGTCCTCCTTTATTTTGAATAACCGTTTCAACCCTGTTTGCCATTGACTTGATTGGGTTCTGGCAAATCTCATCTCCAAGCATTGAATTCCATCCGGATATGAAATTCACAATCAAATCCTCTTTGTTGCTCAACTGCTTCATTGAGAGCCTGTACTTTATAATGCTCCATAAGTTTTCTGTGGGGTTGAGGTCAGGAGATTGGAGTGGCCATGTCATAACACTCACCTGCTTCTCATCAGAGTATTCCTTCATCAATTTTTATTTGTGACAGGGAGCATTATCCAGCATAAAAATGAGCTTGGTGGGATCGATTTGCACCCTTTCAGCAGAAGGGAGCAGACAAGATACTAAAATTCTCTTGTACTGCTCGCTCCTGAGGGTCTTTTCAATAGGTTTTAAGAAACCATATGAATGAAAAGAAAAGCATCCCCAGAACATTATACTGAACGGATGCTTGACAGTACTTACTGCTAAATTCAAAGAGCTTTCAAAGCTTCTTCTTCGCATTTTAGATCGCTTATCCTTTGAATTTATCGCAACTTTCGTTTCATCGGAGATGAGAACATTTAGTAAAAAAAAAATATCAGGTGAGTCACTTTTATCGAACAGCACTGTTGATCTCTTACAGTAAAGCAATTGTTAACAACCTTCACTTGAAGACATTTAATGCTGTATTAGGTTGGTCCTTGTTGTGTGTTTCATGCGTACAACCTTTTACTAGATTAAATTTAATAAGTATTTTTTATTGGACATTGTTTCCAGATTTTAACCATGGCTATATGTTTTTTAACATCTTTTGTTTCTTTAATTATTACTCTGAATAAATCTTTTATATCTCGCCCATTATGAATTGCGATAAGAATAATTCGAACCTGCCTTTGATAACGCCACTCCTTACTTGGAATTCGATGATCAGCCCGCTTATACAAAAAAAAGAGGTTTTTTTTTCTTTTTTTTCTGAGCACTTAATAACGTAACTTCATACAGTGACGAGAGTGGACGGTAATTCAGTTTGTTTACACTAGCCAAACCGAGCGGTTGCTTTTTTAGACTGGGCCAAGTCGTCCGGACTGAGAGGCTAAATCTGTCTCCGTCAGCAAATGCTACAGTTTGCTAGTCCATGGCACCGTTTCTCTTTGGGGATATATCTTCCACAGATATAGAAAGAAATTCCGGCTCGCAATTTGAGAAAACTCAAGATTCACCGATTCCCATTTCTTTGAATATGTCCTCGCCTGGGACATAGTAGATAAACCCGGCTAATTTGAATCTGGAGACCTAAACACGGCTTCTCCAGACACAGGAGTATCTCCATATTATATAAGACCCTTCGTTTTTGTTTCTCATTACGCTCTTCTTTACCATGTAGATATATGTGATATTTTTTCTCTGCGTGGAACACGTGTATATATGTATATATGTAGTTATGTGTATGTCTTAGTGGTATAAAGTCTTTCTGAGAACAAAGCGTGTTTGTCATTCCCTTTCCTTTCAGCTATTTTGATCCGTCTGTGAAGTATGGCGTTATTATATCACTGATAGAATAATAATGTCCATAATGCGGGAAAACGGAAATGGAAGAATAAACCTTTCTTCCCTAACTCTCTCCTATTGTATACCCAACGCACTTCATTAAAGATATTTAATATTGTTATTAAAGCAAATAGATTAGATTAAGGTACGATAATCGTATTTAACAAATAATTTAAACGGGAATATATATCGGCTTTAAAAATCTGTATTCAAATATTTACCTAGATTTGAACACAGATCTCTGGTGCGAAAACCATCATTTTCTCAGTCACAAGCACTGCCATGAAAATAATTTTGATATTAATATGAGTAACATTAAATATATAGCATTCTTTTTAGTTTTGCATTTGCATCATATCAATTCAATGTTACTTGTTTTTTTTAAACCAATTCGCTTTTGAAAGTTTTTTTTTTACTTCAACGTTATTCGCAAATGACTACTTGAGAATTAATGAGAAAGTTTTCAATTTTCAATTAATTAAAAGTAGCTAAATAATATTAAAATAACGATATTATCCTTATTTTTAGCGGAAGCCTTTTCAACGATTATTATTATTGTTAGTATAATAATTATTATTATTGTTAATATTTTTTCATTTTAGCAATTAGTTGTTCTTTATTGCACCTTTCGTGAGCCGTCTGCTTATGTTAGGAAGTAAACATGGCGGATCAAATCTTACCATGAACTTATAGTCCTTTGTTATTAATATTTCCGATTTTCACTGTTTTCTTGTTGCCATAGAGACTGATAATCCGAGGACTGTGCGATAAAACGTAGCGTAAAAGTAAGATGAATAATTACTAATTAAAATTCATAAAAAAAATGGTTCAGAATTCTTCATCTAAAGTAAGTGAAACTAGTGCTGGCGCTAATATCATGTGTGTAAAAACCAATGAAAATATGGTGCTAAGTTAAGTGAAAGAATGGTGTGCAAGGTTTCTTGATGAGATTTGGACTTTTGCAGTCAAGTTCTAATATCTTAGACATTAAAGAAATGCGCATTTACCAGGCACCTTGAGTCTGAGATCGTGTTGTTTTTGATCGATAATCACCACCACCGCCATCATCATCATCGCTGACAAGTACAATTGTCAGGAGGCTTGAATCTGCAACAAAGAGTGTCACATTTTCATTTGGTATCGAGTAAGAATAAAACTGTTGTATTCCACGCCTCTTTCTCTTTGTATTGTTAGCCTATAATCGGTGGCATTTCCGCATCAAAGATTTCAGAGATTTTCAGTATCGGGATACCAACAGTAGAAAACTCATCCACACGTTAAAGATTAATAATATTTTTTTTTTAAATATTTTAACATAAAATTGAAAAACTACAGTCGGAGAACTTTACTTTTATCTACATTGAATTTATCAGATTTCCTAACTTCTCTTGTGGGATATGCAAAGAGGTTGTGATGCAAAAAAAACCCCCAAAAAAACAGAAAAAAAAATCCCCCCCCAAAACCACCCAAAACAAAAACACTTTGGTGGGGGATATGATTTTCTGTGAATATTCCTAATGTCAAAACAATCTTATTCATATTTTCAATGCTGATCATATCGGAAAACTTGGCACTTTCTCTTACTTTCTTTCTTTTGGGATTGTATATTTTCCATTCTTTTTTTTTTCTGTCAGACCGAAACTTTGTGATTTATATAAGTTTTACTGATTTATCTAGAGACATGTGGACATTTTATGTTGACTGGATATGCAGTTTTATATTTGCCTTCGCTCAATGCATGTTTAAAACAACGAGTGCTCAGAATTATTTCCAGTCACGTTTAGCACCTACCACCAATTGTTGCGTCGAAAAATCTCCAGACGAAAAGGCTTTGCTAATTAAGCAATCGCCGATTTGTATCAAAGAATCATTTTTCATCCCAAAATTATCTACTGCTTTCTCTGCAGAAGGGTGACTGATTGAAGAAGTGACTTTCCACTGACTAAAATGGAACAAAAACATGTCATTAGACTACTAATGATCTGAATATATTTCGCACGATTATCACACTTCATCGGGCATTTCGTTCAATAGTGAGTCTTATCGCATGAAGCCAAATTTCTAATGACTTCTTAATTCGAACAAGACGCAGTTGTTTACCTTCCTTCATTTGTACGATATCATAATACTGAGTCTAAAGTAGAATCACCAGTTTCGATGCTATTTAAGGCGAATGCAGACCCCAATTTTTGACTCGGAAAAATCTGCCCCATTTTGAATGTTAGCAATTCTTGTGTACAAAGCATTACGCACTAATTGATACTTCCGCACTAATTTATAGTAATGTCAGAAATTCTTGATATGTATATTTTTATGTTAAATCCGAACATAATAAAAGTGTGTATTGTCTTATTTCTCCGTCCGTAAAGCGAGAACGACAAAGCAATTAAGTATTAGGAAACTTCATTAGCATTCATGTTTCTAGTGTCTTGACCTTCCTTCCAGACATCTAGACCAATTTCATGCCAGCCTCGTTAACAACTAAGATTTCTCATTTTGAGTATTTTTAAGTCGAGCAATCAAATGTCTTTGATTCTGTTACTGTTATCGCTCAAATCGTAAGTGTATCTCTGTCATTATTTTGGTGATCGTTCTGAGATTATGGATATTGGGCTTTCTTTTATGATGGATATGATGATATGAATAGCCTTCCTGTTTGTCTACTTTTTCTAGGTGTCTCTCTGTCTATATGCATCTCTCTAACACGCACGCATACTATGATTATATCGTTTGAATATGAGAAAATGCTTTTGTTTTATTCCAATATTTGATTCTAAAAATGATACACTTTTCAAAGACAAGTTTTGATCTTTCAGTTTACAATTTATAATATTCTGAATGATTTAGTATTATCTTACTTAAATTCGACAAATATGTTTCGTCTGTTTTTCTGCCGTTCCATAATTTTAGAACGGCTAAAGCAATGACAACTTAATTTTATGTCATTAATAATAAGACCGCGAAACAAGTTTTCCAAATCTTAAACTTTTTAAGAATCGTGGGCATTTGATCTTTTCAGCGGGTGTTACCAGATTCTGGTCGTCTGTCAGCATTTCTTCAGTGTGAACCGCAACGTTGCATCAAATTCTGAACTAACGACGGACAATTTTCTTCAGCTTTCTTTTTAATGTCGCTTTATATCGGAGGCATGCTGCATAGTAGCAGGCATCGTTTCTTGGGGGAAGCCTGAAGAAGAAAATACAGAAAACCTGATTTGAATATATTGGGCAGCTGCTCATCTCCTCTCTCCACGCCACGTCAGTCGTTGAGGAGAGGAAAACTAGGACGAACACCAGAACGGCGTAGGCAGTTACAGTAAAATGCTGTTATTTGGATCCAAAGTAAATACATAAATTGCAAGCACCTCTCACAAACATATCCTCACATATATACTTAAGACAAAATATAGAGCCATACATATAAATATACGCATACCTACATAATAAAGATGACTCAATATTGTAATTAGATATAAGATATAAAAAAATAAAAACATACATATATGAACGAATAAAAAACCTAAATCGAGCAAGTGACTGTACACTCATACATAAAGAATTTTAACATAAAAATAAAGTAACAAAATGAATTAAAAGAAAAGAAAAGCAAGATATAGGTTTCAATTGAAATCAAGCTGGTACAACATATTTCAACAGATATTTGTTTTATGCTTACATGTGACAGGTAATTCTTAAGACCAGATGTCATTATTCCTTGCGCGAGCTGTATATATATTAGCAGGCGTCTTTTCTTAAAGGAAGCCTGAAGAAGAAAATACAGAGAGGAAAACTCGGACGAACACCAGAACCTATCTTCTGTTAACGAGCATTTCCTCGGCCTTATAAATTAAACAACTATAATCCATTACTATCAATAATCAGCCCAACTTAGTACGGGTTGCAAAAATTCTGTTACAGTAGGATTTGCCATTTTTGCTTTGCAAAAGCATTCTGTAACAAAGCGTTAACCTTTTGATACCTGGCCACTGGTGGTAGAGGAAAAAAAAAACGTAATGCTCAGCCAGCGGTTTTTGTCCGTCAAATTAGTTAAACTGAAACTTAATCATTTTGCCAAACCGGATTTGAAATATTTTTCGAAACTACTTCAGATAGCTGGAATAAATATACCCCTAAGAATTCATGATGGTAAAGATTTTAATATAAGGTTCAATTCAGATTACATAATTGAAATCCAAAGATTAGTACTTTGACATCGGGATTCGGTTCCGAAACTGTAATTTCTGTGTCGCGATAATAATTGGAGAATCACGATCAGAGAAGGTTTCCCATACTTACTCCATCAGTTTGTGTGTAAAGAGTACCATTCTGGCTATAAAAAGTGTAATGAATATGCATACACCTGGGTTCCCCCTCACAGTAATATGATTGTCTGGTGTCAGCCATAAATACAGACTGATGTGGAGGTACATGGCCTACGCCTATTGTCTACGCCTATTGTCTACGCCTATTGCCTACGACTACGACGAGTAACAGTCCATTACGACTACCTGCTAGATTGTCCTACCCAGTCGCAGTAGCCCAAACCACTTAGCTACTTCGAACAAATATATCCCATTCCGGGACATATCAAAAAGCAATAACAATCGTAAAAAAAAAAATTAGATTAATTATTTATTACAAAGAATTTACCTCTAACCTTATAGTTAAAAATAATAATTTACCTCCTAGAACAAAATTAGATAGGGCAAATATTATTTACGAATTTAAATGCCCATTAAGAAATTGTATTCCTGATCAATCAAAATTCGTAAATAATTATATAGGCCACACTACAACATGTTTGACACGCAGACTCACTCTACACCTTTCTGACAATAGCTCAATTAGATCTCATTTAAATATTCATGGGGACCTACCGGACACTATTCGTAACATACTTGTTGACAACACTAATATAATAGCATCATCTACATGCAAAAAAGGGCTAAAAATAATGGAAGCCTTACTAATAAAAACAAACAAACCAACACTTAATAATATTAACTTTGAACATGGACATAATATCTTTACCGTGTTTTGAAACAAAAAAATAAAAACATTTTATAAAATATACATACAACAAACTATTTCTAATTCTAACAGTTGAAATATAATCTTTGAAAATGGCTAAATGTATAGCCGAAAGCGCTCGGATAAAAATTTTTTATATAATTTATCATCTGAAAAGAAAACAAATTATTAGATCGCACGAGAAATTATATAAAAAACTGAATAAAGCACCTTGTCAGTCGTTTTAAGGAAATGTGCATATATATATATATATATATATATATATATGTAGAGAGAGAGAGAGAGAGAGAGAGAGAGAGAGAAAAAGAGAGAGAGAGAGACGATCTCATTCACCTTGTAAATTCAAGAAAGTCTGTTTGTTGGTTTGTGGAGTTCCATATTTTTCCCACCAACTTGGGTGTTCAATGTTTAGATACAAGATAAATGCCAAGATTTGGATATTGCTTTTTTCTATGAAAATTTCTCGGACATTCAGGCCGGTAAATGTTATTTAATACTGTTTATTATAAAACAGAGCATTTGCTTAAATACTTGTATCTATAAAAAGAACGTTAAACATATTATATAAATGTCTTTAAATAAATTGTCGGACTATGTCCAATTCAAAAATATATATCTAAAAGATTGTAACAGACTTCATACCTTTTCTAAATCTTTTCCTATATCAAATTTAGTAATGTTATAATATTAACACGGTATATAGAAATCGTATATCACATTAAATGTTCAGGTGTGCTTAATATTCTGACCTTTACTTTGTGAATATGTCATGTTACTTCTACGGAGTTGAATCCTCCTCATTTTCTTCGTATTCCAAATATGAGGAAAAAGTTCCAATTTTCGCCAAGAACTGTCACTCTGTAGGACAGAAATCCGTGTGATTGCTTCTTGGTACACTTACATTCAACCTCTTCGAGTCAGTAGCCATCTATCCTCCTTATCATCCAGTTTTGCACACCTCCGATTTCACTCAGATTACAATATTCGTCATAGCAATTTTAATAGGAGTTCTTTACCTTGTGTGACGCTAAAGCTTTGTATTAGCTGAATTTTAGTATTAAAAATATGGAGATTTAACATTTGGGCCACTATTAATCTTAACTATCTTACCTGGCCAGTCAATAATATTATCAAATGCTACACCCACCATTTTTATAGGCATGGTTTATTCGGGATGGGTAAATGAGAAAACGAGTGATTATTAAGCAACTCACACATAAATATATTGTACATTATTTACATTATTCAGACTATTGTCCTCATCTTTGTTGCCATATTTATTACAACGTTTCGGCCGTTACCTGTTTTTACCAGAGCTCATATTGCAATTTTTGTTGTTATTATCGCTTTTCTCTGGCAATGATAACAGCAAAAATTGAAATATGAGCATTGGTAAAAATGGTTGCTGAAGACATTAGGGTTATAATACCCAGAAATTCATGCACAGATGTCTTCAAGTGGCGCAGTGGATAAAGGCGTTAGTTAGATCCAGTGACAAGACCCAAAGAGTGTGAGTTCAATAGCCGGCTAAGGCAGTGGAGAACTTTCAGAGGTAAATTAACAGGAGATAACTGATAACGGACATCCATTAAACATGTCACGTGGAACTAGAACTGTCTACCCCAGTGAGCGAAATAAAGTGTTCAGTTCGACACTTTAACTACCTGAAGAAGGCGTACAACGTCCGAAACGTTGTAATAAATATGGCGACAAAGATGAGATCAATAGTCCGAATAATGTAAATAATGTACATAATCATCTCAGAAATATAGACATATTGCTTTCACAGGTAGTAACAGGAGAAAAAAAAACAACTTTCTTCCCATTGTCATCAATGCAAAGATTGACGAGAGGAGACGGCGTAGAAAGTCGCAGTAAAATGCTGTTATTTGGATCCCAAGTAAATACATAAATTGCAAGCACCTCTCAGAAACATATCCTCACATATATACTTAAGACAAAATATAGAGCCATACATATAAATATACACATACCTATATAATAGAGATGATATTGTAAATAGATATAAGATATTAAAAAACATACACATATAAACGAATAAAAAAACTTAAATCGAGCAAGTGACTGTACACTCATACAGAAAGAAATTTAACATAAAAATAAAGTAACAAAATGAATTTAAAAAAAAGAGAAGGAAAGCAAGATATAGGTTTGAATCGAATTCAATCAGGTACAACATATTTCAACAGATATTTATTTTTATGCTTACATATGACAGGTAATTCTTAAGACCAGATGTCATTATTCCTTGCGCGGGCTGTATATATAGAAACCGAGGATTATGGGAAATAGATGAAGAAGTAAAACTGATCATTACTGACTCAATTGTCTAGAGTTAATATTTTATGTTATTATAGTACTGACCTTTGGTTTGCATATTTCCAAGATTTATTTTTATTATTTTAAAGTCCGCATCAAGTTGAAAGAGTACGATCACCAAAGTTGAGTACCTAGATGGGTGACCGCTTGGGAATACGAGGTGTAAACTTAGATGTGCAGGTGGCGTTATGGATAATGGCTTGGAATTGTTAATCAGAGAGACGAGTTCTAATTGCCGTTTGGTTACTTATATTCCCTCATCGGAAAAGGCATGAATCCATCTTTTCTAACAACAGCTATGGGTTTATTACTAAGACTTTTATCACTAAAAGAATATTATTTACAAAAATAATGTTAGAATCTAAAAATATTCGCTGGCTTTAAATAACCTGAAAAGGGTTCATAAGTTATAGAAAATTGAATCAATTATTTTAAAATTATTGTTTTGTTATTTGTTGAATGAATACATTTTATTTTTATTCCTTTGGATAGTTTCGCGAAATGGCCTGAGATACAAAGCATAAGAAAACCGACGACGCAAAGTACTAAAAGGTTCCTGCTGGAATTATTCGCAAGGTTTGGTGTAGTAGACACAATTGTGACAGACAACGGAAGTCAATTTACGTCGGAACAACTTTAAGATTTCTGCAAGGAATACAACGTCGAACATGTTACCACAGCTCCATATCACCCAAGATCGAACGGGTTAGCTGAAAACCCTAAAGAGAGCTCTAAAGAAAGCTAGGGAAATACGTGCAGATGAAGCCCTACAGAAGTTTCTACAGGTATACAGAATTACCCAAAATAACGGAACACCAGTCTCAAAATCGCCAACCGAGGTGATGTTTGCACGCCGGGTAAAATCGCAATATCTTTACCAGTGTAGTTCACCGCAAGCAAAACATGGCTTCGGGAGTTTTTGTTTATTTTTCTCTGGTATTTCACTTTTTGCGTGATAATCCGCAATTTTAGAATTCTTTTTGGTAGACTGACTTTCTTCTTTGTAGCGTATTTTCCTTACATGCGAAACGCCAGACTGTTCTATCTTTTTTTAATCTTTCTTTACGCTAACATATCTTGTGCAGTCTTCTGCCAATTTCTGTACCGTAATAGTTGGATCGCTTTCCAATTTTGCCAGTACTAATTTTTTCAACTCTGCGTCTCTTTCCGATACCAGCACCTGAACAAACACCAAGCCCTTAAAATTGTCTGCGCTTAACTCTGCTAGCTTGAATTCTTCACAATGCTTATTCACATTGGCTGCGTACGTTATATAGTCTTGTTCATCATCTTTCATCAGATTCAAACATTTCCACCTCTTGTGGAACAGAGATGTCTTTTTCCTAAATAATTCACTTAATATATTTACCGCCTCGGTAAATGTCAACTCGCTAGTTTTTTTCGGTAAAATGTAGTTTACCAATTTGTTATGCTCAGCAGTTCCTAATTTGCTTAAAAGAAGCCTAACCTTCTTTCCTTCAGACCACGAGTGGCAGTCCTCGTTCTACACGTCCGTATATTTTTTATAATACTCCCAAAAAGTTATCTCTTCATCTTGACTGTACGTGAATATTTCAATTGAATTCCATATTGTATTCTCTGGGACAGAATCATTTTGTAGATATTTCTCTTTCCTCTTCTCAGTTATTTCCAGAATTTTGTTTTGAAACTCCCTATGTATCTGTTCCATTTTTTGTTGGAATTGCATTTGTCTATTGAAAGTTTCCTCCTGTAGCTTCATCTGGAATGTTGTTTGTTGCTCTAATATTTTCGTCTGTTGTTCCGACTGGAACTTAAAGAATTCCCGGAATAAACTTTTGCATTCCTCCATCTTCGCAAAAAGTTTACACAATGTCTAAATACTGTAGAGGTGGGGGGTCCTACGAATTTGCAATTCGTGACCTATTTGAGCAAACTGTATTATCGAGAAAAATATTTCTTTTCTCGACACTAAGTTTACGTCTTGGCTTGCGACAAACTTTGCCATGTTTTGTTTTTGTTTTTTTAAAGTGGGAATCCGAGACTTTGTCGCCGAAGTTATTGTGGCGATGAAACTTTTTCTTCTTCCGTATGAGTGCGAATCTTCGTCGCCAAAGTTGTTGTGGAGTTATTTCGCAGTGGAGGCTTGTATTTGTACTAAAATCGGTCCTAAATAAGTTCGACGTACCAAGCGTTAGGAACTTGATATAATAGGTATTATGCAGAGTAATCTTGTGGTCACTGACTACTTTCGTATTCGACTAACAGTCAACTACTGTCGTCCGACATCGACTGACCCTCGTTCCTCTTACTACTTCTATTTATATTAGGTGGGAGAGTCTAATAACTATAGAATAGGTGTGTTTCACAATATCACTTCCCCTCTCTTTCTCACTCTCTCCTTCCCTCTCCTCTTTCCATCTCTCTGTCTCTCTCTCCCCAAGCCATATATTTTTATATGGTGCAATGGATAAATTGACGTCTAAATGAGGCAAAAATGAAAACAGTGACATCTTATTTTAGCTGGTGTGATTTGGTTTTTCTCAGATGGGAAAAATTTTGATCAAGATCAAAAACTTAACAGAAGAAATGACAGATGGCTTTGTTCAGATCCTTCTGAGGTGCCAAGAGTGATGTGCACAAAATTTCCTGCAAGTGTTATGGTATTGAGTGTTGTTAGCAATGAAGAACATGTTATGCCACCACACTTTTTTTCCACAAGGTCTTAGAGTAAACGCTGCTGTTTACATTGAGGTTCTAGAAACAGTTGTCAAGCCCTGGATTGACAACATATGCAACGGCAGGCCTTACATATTCCAGCAAGACTCGGCTCCATCCCACAAGGCGGTACGAACACAAGAATGGATGGCTGACCATTTGTACGACCTCATCACATCCAACATTTGGCCTCCTAACTCTCCAGATCTCAATCCACACTTTCATTCTCCATTGGAGAGTGTTGATATGATCGTAGTTTGATACGATCCAAGGTTAGCTTCACTATCCGTAGTCCATTATGTAACAATTGCACTCCACCAACTCAAAGAGTAGATGTCAAAATGCTCAACAAGACAGACAACTTAAAATCCTTTCGGACCTTTTGTGATCGTAAGCATGCAGATGTCCCGGACAGTGCTGATAATGAATCAACTTGGCCTGTTTTCAAAGCGCTGTATAAGATTCATTTCAGCGAACGCATTACTATGCCAAGAGGAAACATCAAAACTGCTTTGACGCAAAGATCCAATCATTCTCCCTCTTTTGCATAATATTCACAAGTGCTATCGCCAGTGGACGTCGGGCAATAATAATGTCACAAAGCGAAAGGAATTCAAGAAAGCCAGAAGTCTATGACAATATATATGAATGAAGAAATGTATATACGATTTTAGAAATACAGGGTGTGGCTGGTATTTGAGGACACACAGATTTAAGATTAATACTGCTTCCCACTAACTTCTAATGCTTTTATTTTTCAGAAATCAAGAATGGAAAACCCTATGATAACAAATGAAATGAAAAGGCATGCTGTGATTGTGGCATTAAAGGCTGATCATAGAGATTTGGATATTGCACGTTAACTCAGAGTTGCAAGATCGTTTGTCTACAAGATACGAAAAGAGTTAGAAGACGCCGACAGTTACCCAATGTCTGTATCCAAACGTAAAAGACATTCTGCACGTTCTGATAAAATGAGAACATCCGAATTTATTCCGGAAGCCAAGCAAACAATTGATGAAAACCGAGGTCAATCAATGAGGGCAATTGCCAAAAAGCTGCATGTGTCTGAAAAAACAATCAGAAAGAGTGTTCATGAAGACATTCGATACAAGTCATAAGTGATGAAGAGAGGTCAATTTATGTCTGAAAAAAAAACAAAAGAAAACCGTTTAAACAGATCCAAAAGGCTTTTAAACAAACTTAAAAACCCTTCAGAAGCTGGTGTGATTAGGTTTTTCTCAGATGAGAAAAATTTTGATCAAGATCAAAAACTTAACAGAAGAAATGACAGATGGCTTTGTTCAGATCCTTCTGAGGTGCCAAGAGGGATGCGCACAAAATGTCCTCCAGGTTTTATGGTATTTTGGGTGTTGTTCGCAAAGAAGGACATGTTATGCCAACACACTTTTCTCCACGAGGTCTTAGAGTAAACGCTGCTGCTTACATTGAGGTTCTAGAAACAATTGTCAAGCCCTGGACTGAGAACATATGCAACTGTAAGCTTTACATATTCCAGCAAGATTCGGCTCCATCCTACAAGGCGGTACGAACACAAGAATGGATGGCTGACCATTTGTACGACAACATATCACCCAACTTTTGGCCTCCTAACTCTCCAGATCTCAATCCTCTAGACTATTATGTGTGGAGCGTTGATGTTATATATTCCTTTCAACTAATCGCATTCATCCTATATGTTAAATATAAAGAAAAAATATCAACAGTTAACTAATTTAAAAAAATCATATATGACCTTCGAACTGCATAAAGCCTCACTCGATCAAAATATTACTAATACAAACAGATATCATAAACTGAAATTCACTTGCTGCATTTATCAGACAAATATAAGTATATTCTAAAACAGTTTTAATGGCATTGATTGGTAAATAACAATTATATTTACCTTGCATAATAAAATCTAGTATAATGTACATTTATAAATCGTATATGAAATATTTTAAACAAACTTTTACTATTTTAAAAAGTAATATATTTAGAAAATCCTGATTGTTTTCTTATCACTCTATTATTATTTATTACAATTAAAAGAAACATTAGTATCAATGGAAAGAAAAAAACATAATGCAACAGGATTGAAAATGTAGTCTAATCATTCGATCTGTATCTATTCATAAACAAGATTTATTCTTTTAGCACTTTGTGTACGTTCCCAGAAAATATTTATTAACAAGCCCAGATAATTAATTTCTGTAAATAATCAAAAGTGTTTATTAAATAATAATATTGTTGGGGTAATTGTATCCGAAGACTAAAAATATTTTTTCAAAATAAATTGGACGTAAAGAGTACGTTTTATTGAATGTCTCACGAAATCATTAAAATAAAAATGGTGTGTACAAAAGCCGGAACGAAAGAGTTAAAAATCCATTTGCATCGTATTTAAAGCTTAATTCCGTTTTCAAAAACGTCATGCTATGCAAAGAAGAACAGGAGATTATTATCTCATAAAAAACTTTGGTTGAAACAGCGACGTTTTTATTTGGTTTAGTGAAAAAATTGAATATGAAAAATCATTAGGAATAAAATTTGATCAATTGCTACACGCACATCTTAAAATTCTGCGAAATTTCAACTAATTACTGCGATTTAATCAAATTATCTTTATTGCATCATTAACTAAATGCAATTGGGTTAGACAATGTGTGTGAAAGACGGATTTCAGAGATGCTGGATGTGAGTCCATGTTTCTTTTCGATTTCCGATTTCGTGTTTTTTATTTCAGCAGTCGAATAGTTTTTGGCTCGATACTGTGATAGAAAACGATAATTATAAGACAGAGTAAAAAACAATAATAAAATAATAATTGCATGGAAGATGACTCATATAAATAAATGTTTTTTCTAAAAAATCCTTGCTAACTTATTTCTGGCCCGGTGCCCGTTCTGTTTGTCTCAAGGTTCTTGATAAGATCCAGAGACGGATATGCAATGTAATTGGTCCTGATCTGGCATCTCGTCTGCAGTCGCTCTCTCACAGACGTGCCGTCGCCTCCCTCTGTCTTTTTTACAATACTTTCATGGTAACTGCTCCGATGAGCTGCTTTCGCTGGTTCTCAGACTTCATGAATTTAAGCGTTCTACTAGGCTGGCATCTCGCTCTCACACTTTCATTATCGAAACTGTTAAATGTAGCCGTCTCTTCTACTCCAATAGCTTCATGTCTCGCACCTCTCACCTGTGGAACCCCCTCCCCTCTTCCTGTTTTCCTGATAGCTATAATCTCCAACTATTCAAATGTAATGTCAATTGACGTCTCCAGATGCCCTGATCTATCCCCTAACCTTCTCTTCACCCTTTCCTCTATCACTCCTATTTGCTCTAGCGCCAACTCTCTGTAAACCCTTGCTAGTGGCTTCCCACCTTGCTTGGGTTGGAATGCTTAAAAAAAAACTTTAGCCAAGATAAAGCCAAATGGGAAGGTGTGATGTTGTGCCAATCTCTCAAGAATAAAATCAGCATGACAAGAGTTGGATTTTAATTGATCGCTCCATCATTGTATATTATTATTTAAAAAAAGATTCAGCCTGTATCTTTCATTTTGTCATTGTTTGCTTTGCTACATCTGCTTTCAAATTTCATTTTTTACAGAATATTTACTGTTTACGCTTTCAATTTTCACCAACAATGCACGGCATCTACTCTCTTCCTATTATAATAATTAGCGATTGATTTAATTTGTCAGATTGAATATGCAGCAGAGATAATGACGAATATGATATTAGTTTTGGAGTTTGGGCCATGATTGGCACTGAAATTATATCGATATACACACTGTGAACGTCAGAATTAACGCTATATGCAATATTGATTCATATGATCACACTTCCTACGCACACATACACACACACATGTATATAAGTGTACACTAACGTCAATATTACACTTCTATATTTACATACACTCTATCTATGATATCGAGCACTTTATGTCATAAATAATTTCTCCATATATATATATATATATATATATATATATATATATATATATGTATGTATTTATATATATATATATATATATATATATATATATATATATATATATATATATATATGAATAAAAAGAAAGAACAGTAAGATATATAATCCAGTGTTCTTATTGATATTTTTTATTTTTACAAAACAGTGCTCAATGTAAATTTACAGAACATAAATATTATAAAGTAACTGATTTAATAAATGTTTTTTTCGCCGCACAGTAATAACCATTTAGCTTTAGTTTATTATTGTGTGGCAAAAAAATCATATTTTAAATCAGTTAATTTATAATATATATATCTATATCTATATATATATATGTGTGCGTGTGTGGTTTAACAATTGCTATATATATGGAGAAACAGTGTTCAAAATCCCCCCCTCTCTCTCTCTCTCTCTCTCTCTCTCTCTCTATATATATATATATATATATATATATATATATATATATATATATATATATATATATATATATATATATATATATATAGACAATATTAGTGGTGAATATACACATACATATGCAATTATATATACACATACATATAGGTATAAAAATAATTCCAAGAGGATATGATCCAGGTAGAACTCGATGTCCGGGACAGAGTAAGGATATAATAAAAAGACTTAAACACTAATATTCCATGGTCATAATTTATTCCATTGGAATCGTAAGAACGATGATCCAATTCATCAGACTTACAGATTCAAAAAGAAAACGGAACAACGACTCCGGGAAAAATTGGTGAGAGTATGTGTGAGAGTGTGGGGGGACCTGTGATCTATATATATATATATATATATATAAATAATTCCAAGAGGATAGAATCCAGGTAGAACTCAATATCCAGGACAGAGTAAGGATATAATAAAAAGCTTAAACACCTGTACTCCATGGTCATTTTGTAATTATGACGATGGAGTACTAGTGTTTAAGACTTTTTATTATATATATATATATATATATATATATATATATATATATGCGCATTTCATTGAAAACGACAGACAAGGTGCTTTTATTTATTTTTTTTATACAATTTCTCATGAGATCTAATAATTTTTTTCTGTTCGGATGATAAATTATATAAAAACTGTCCGAATTAGATCTCATTTAAATATTCCTGGAGATCTACCGGACACTATTCGTAACATATTTGTTGACAACACTAATATAATAGCATCATCTACATGCAAAAATGGCTAAAAATAATGGAAGCCTTATTAATAAACACAAAAAAAAACAACACTTAATAATATTAACTTTCAACATGGACACAATATCTTGAGCGTTAAGTATATTACTGAGATTGTGCTCAGGGAGACATGGGAAGTTGGGAGGGGATGGCCTTTGTCATCTAAAGTTGTTGAGTCTGAGGCAAAGATCGAGGAGAACAGACTTGCCTTGTCGGTCGAGGATGATATGACCTTGGGTCATTTATATTAGTAGGGACAGCGGCTTTGTTTATAATTTGGTTGGTGATCTTCCAGAATACGTGAGATCCAATTTGTTTATTTTCAGCCTTTGCCTGGACAGATCGCGCGTAGCTGCTCTTTGTATTTTCTAGTAATTTCTTACAAAGATTACGGGCGATCCTGAAGGAAATTTAAGGCCAGATTATACCGCTAATGGCGATAGGTTTTGAAGTTACGATGCGTTATGGCTGCAACGTATTCAGGGGTGAACCAGAGCTGACCGTTTAGCTTTTACTGGAATTCTTTTGGGAGTATAAAACACTCCATTCCATAAAGAATCCATTCGGAGATTAGGGCAGCAGTTTCGGGGTTAGCATGTTTGAAGAAGGTTGGAAGAGGACCTTCCATAATGTAGGACCGAATGTTGTCCCAGTCTGCTTTTGCATAGCAAAAAACCGTTCTATGGAATGGTAAATCAGGGGATGTCATTGATTTGGAATCAATCTGCACATTGACTAAGGAATGATCTGAGGTGCTAATGGGAGCTAAAAATCTGTATGTTTCTGTAAGTTGCTCTAAAGTTGGAGATTCGTCTCCAGCTGAGCTGGTCAAACTATCTAACGAGCAGAAATGATCCGCAGACGAGTCTATGTCGAAGGGCAGAGTCTCGTCTCGGGAAACAGACTAGCCGACACCGTTTTATACGAGGACTAGGGGGAATTTTTGACTGAGGTTACGGGCTCGAATACCCCAAATTAAATTCAGCTTTGTGCCACATCCTACCGCGTGGGGCGGTTAGTAGATACCTTGCACTTGGAAATTTGTCTCCAGCTGCCCTGGTCAAACTCCCTGCCTCTGGGGGGGGGGGGGCAGAGATGATCCCCAGAAGACGCTATGTCGAAGGGCAGAGTGTCGTCTTGGAAAACAGATTACCCGGCACCGTTTTATACCGTGTCTACGGGGAATTTTTGGCTGAGCCTACGGGTTCGGTTACTCCAAATTAAATTCAACCTTGTGTCACATCTCACCGCGTGGTGCAGTTTATAGATATCCTACTGCTGGAGATTCATTGTGGAATTCCTTTCACTCACTTCAAGCAGTTGTCTACTTCTTCTACGCGCCGCTGGCCAATCTTCTATGTGTTGTTCTTGTCCTAAGTATTATCGTTCATTACCAAACTTCGAGCGATTATTCTATTCAGTAACCTTCCCTAGGTTACAACACACATCGGTGTTGTTAAAGTGGATTGGCCACTCTTTGTGGTGAACATTGAAGTCACCGCGTTTATGAAAGTTGGCCGAAGGAAATTCGGTGAGGACATTGTGAATCCATTCTGATATTCCATCGATGATTACCGAACTTTCATCCTGAGGACGATACAGTGCAAAGAAAAATGTGGTACTATAGATATGTGCCACGCAGACACACATATACGACAGATCAGGATTCTTGTTTCTTGTGTCCCTGTCAGAGAGAAACCTGTCCTTGATGTAGGCACAAAGCTCGCGATTTAAGTGGTCGTATTTTGTTATAATGCATGAGCAGCTCGGGATTGTGAGCTTCTACAATGGAATTGAGGCATACATACCGGTTTCATAGAGTATCTGTCTATATTTCCGAGATGAGGTATTATGTACATTATTTACATTATTCGGACTATTGCCCTCATCTTTGTTGCCAAGTTTATCACAACGTTTCAGCCGTTGTACGTTCCGGCCTTCTTCAGTATCTGTCTATATTTCTGAGATGAGGTATTATGTACATTATTTACATTATTCGGGCTATTGTCCTCATCTTTGTCGCCATGTTTATCACAACGTTTCGGCCGTTGCACGCTCCGCCTTCTTCAGGTGGTTGGAATGTCAAACTGAACCCTTTATATCGCTCACTGGGGTACACTGTTCTAGTTCCACGTGCCATGATGTCCGTTATCAGTTATCTCCTGTTAATTTTCCTCTGAAGGATACATGGCACAGTGGATAAAGGCGTTAGTTAGATCCAGTGATAGGACCCAAAGAGTGTGAGTTCAATACCTGGCTAAGGCGGTGGAGAGCTTGGAGAGGGGAATAAACAGGAGATAACTGATAACTGACATCCATTAAACATAGCACGTGGAACTAGAACAGTCTACACCAGTGAGCGAAATAAAGGGTTCAGTTCGACATTCCAACCACCTGAATAAGTCCGGACAATACAACGGCCGAAACGTTGTAATAAATATGGCGACAAAAATGAGGACAATCGTCCGAATAATGTAAATACTGTTTCATACAGTAATGACATCAATAAAATGTTATGAGTTTTTATTGGTAGATTTTAGTTAGTCATTAGATCATTCTCAGTACAGTTTAACATAACATCAACTAAAGTTTATACATTGTTTCTGTTTTAGAAATAAATTCGATTTTATGTTTGATGTTTAGTTTACTCTTACACGATTAGGTAAGATTGCTTTGTTAATATTTATGAATAAAACATTATCCATGTATCGGAAATATGTTGATTGCTTATGTATTTTATTAGGCATATTATATTTTTATTATAGATATTTAGAATTATATTTTTTAGATATTATATTATTTTCCGATATAAGTATGATGTTTCTTGAATTGAATGGGCAACGGATTTTGCTGAAAGGCTTTCTTTGTATCATGCGATTATCCATAAAACCGTCATTCCTTAATCGACCCGCAATCCCAGGACAGAAGATGTGCCTTAAGATGTACAAAAATCGATATTGTTTACAAACTTATCAGCCCTATTGAAGATTGGATCTCTTAAAATAACCAAACGAAAATATGGCAACTACGATTAAAACTCAAAATCCTAAATTAAAAATCATTAAAAGAGGCGAACTGAAAAACTTTGAATACCAGCAAATTTCTTTTTTTTTTTCTTTTTTCATTTTGACTGAAAAAGTTGAAAGAGCCGGATATAACATGAATTAGCAACGAACTGTGTAATCTCTTAGCATCAAGATACGGAAAGTGTTTCATGCTAAGCGCAATCATTACCTGATCCTGTAAATAAACTAAACAACATCAAACATAATATCGATTTTATTTCTAAAACAGAAACAATCTATAAACTTTCGTTGATATGTTAAACTGTACTGAGAAGGATCTAAAACTAAACGTCTACCTAAAATCTACCAATAAAAATGATCTCATAAAGTTTTATTAATGTCATTGCTATGGTTGCGTTTAGCATGAAACAGTCTGAGTGTCGACTTCAATGTTCACTTTTATATTTACATAAGCTCTATCTCTGATATTGAGCACTCTATCCCATAAATATAGCACATTTTAAGACTATAATTCTTCATATATATATATATATATATATATATATATATATATATATATATATATATATATATATATGAATGAACAGATTGTTGTTGACCAGGATTAAATGATCTTTAGGAAAGGGGTCATATTTTATTAATAAAACAGGATACAAAGTATCACAGCGATTAAAATTTTAGGTACATTTTGGCCGCCACTTCTTCAGAATAAATATGCTCATCGGTAAAATAAAAACAAGCAGCTGACAAGAAAAAATATAAAATCGTGGAAAACACGTGATATCTGAATGTTTGTTTTTCTCATTTTTGCCAAGAAGATAATAAATTTATGAAGATAAATAGAGAATTTCCATTTAGAAACCTGTATTTATACACACAGACATAGTGACTATGAGAAAAGGACAATATGAATAAAGACAAAAGGGAATATAGAAGAATCTGATATATAAATTTCTACAGATCCAAACACTGTTAGGTAAATAAATGACAAAGAGTGTAACGCGTTCCGTCGTCTAAATTAAGGTTTTTGCTGATGGAGTTTATATATTTGTAGGAAGGAGGGGGCGAGATATCAAACGCAAGCGTAGGTTAGAATTATTCACTATAATTATGCGATAGGAAACGCTCATGATGTTGGAATGCTGAAATTTTCATTCTGTCATTTTTTGAGACGTCTCTATGCATTTAGTCTTGCTGGTTTCATTCAGCTCGCTTATCATTTCATTTATGTTTATATCCCTTTCATTATCATTATTATTATTATTATTATTGGTCCTTACCTATAACTACAGAATGAACTCTTCCTAACACTATGTATACTCTGCCTCTCAAGAGAGAGGGACGAATCGAGTCGAGCCGATAGTAGTTCACTCCAAACCAGACTGACAGTCATACTAACACCTTCCACATCTTGTATTATTATTCCGTGTAATATATCTTCGTTATTTCTGCTCTTGTGTTTTCAAGAAGAAAATAAATGTACCTTTGGCATCATTAGAAAAAAATAGACGACGATTTGGATAGACTCGTGAAAACCGGTATATTGACAAAGGTGGAATATAGTCAATGGGCCCCACATACGGTTTACGTGAAAAAGTAATCGGGTGAGATACGAGTATTTCTCGACGGGATTGAATGCAGCGATTAAGGATTATCACTATCCTCTCCCTAGTCCAGAGGAAGTTTTTACAAAATTGAACGGAGGAAAAGTTTTCTCAAAGATAGACTTGAGTGAAGCATACCTACAAGTACCAGTAGATGAGGAAAGCTCGAGGTTGTTGTGCGTAAACACACATAAAGGGTTATATAAGTTCCAAAGATTACCATTCGGGGTCAAGGTCGCGCCGGCGATATTTCAGCAAATAATGGACACTATGCTAGGCTGACTGGATTTCACGATCGCATACCTTGATGACATCCTGATAAATAGCAAAAATATTGAACAACACTGGGAACACGTTCAAGAGGTTTGCAGGCAGATACAAAATTACGGTTTTAAGGTAAAGGAAAATAAATGTGACTTCTTCATGAAGGAGATAAAATAACTGGACCATATTATTGACGAAGAAGGAAGAAGACCAGACCCAGAAAGAGCCACGGCTATAAAGAGAATGCCGGCTCCAAATAATTTAGCCGAGTTACAAAGCTTCTTGGTCTTAATAAATTATTATCAAGAATTTATTCCTAACATGCACAAATTACGCGCACCCCTAAACGAACTGTTGAAGAAGGAAAAAGTTTAGGAATGGTCATATGAATGTCAGAAAACTTTCGACAAAATCATTAAGACTCTAACAGCAGATTTATTTTTAGCGCATTATGATCCAAAATTGGAAATAATAGTCGCGAGTGACTATGGTGTTGGGGCAGATATACTTCATAAAATGCCGGATGGAACTCTAAAACCCATCGCGCATGCGTCAAGAATGTTCGTACCAGCCGAACAAAATTACTCGCAAATCGAAAAAGAAGGACTTGGGATTATTTTTGCGTTTATGAGATTCCACAGATTAATTTACGGTAGATTTTTCAGCTTATAGACGGACCACAAGCCGTTATTGACAATA
The DNA here is from genome assembly GCA_964036315.1 of Acanthosepion esculentum. Lineage (NCBI taxonomy): Eukaryota > Metazoa > Mollusca > Cephalopoda > Sepiida > Sepiidae > Acanthosepion > Acanthosepion esculentum. The sequence continues at coordinate 8,400,410 of OZ038480.1, forward strand.
TTTGGATCAAAGAAAGTTCTACCTGTCTACACTGCTAATAGATTGCTAAGATGGGGACGATTTTATTAAACTATAACTTTAAATTGGAGTATCTTCCATCAAACAAAATCGGGCATGCAGATGGTCTAATACCAAAGAAAACAGAACCATTAGAAGATTCCGTAATTGCAGCTCTACGATATGAGGAAGATATTAGAACATCATTATGTAGTACAATTCGAGACCTCCCCGTCATATTACAGGGAATAAGAAACGAGGCAGTGAATAACGAATTTATAAAGGAAACGAAAACAAAAATTGTAGGAAAAGATAAGCATATATCAGACAGTTTTTCGTTATGTGATAATGTTCTGTTGTATAATGAAAGAGTAGTAACCCCGAAAACGCTACAAAGGCGAATCCACAAGGATTTTCACATGGGCCACCCAGGAAAGAACAGAATGAAATCCTTAATGCAAAGTTACGTGTACTGGCCAAACATGGATCAAGATATTATACATATGGTGGACAAATGCAAGGGCTGTTCCTTAGCAGCCAAGGCACTTCCAATCATCCATAAGCCATGGCCTAAGACAGATCGACCGTGGTCGAGAATCCATGTAGATTTCGCAGGTCCATTAGAGGGTTTCTACTACTTGATTGTAGTAGACAGTTAATGGCCAGAAGTATTTTGTTGTAGAAAACCTACTTCTGAGACTACAATAAATTGCCTTCACGAACTGTTTGCTCGTTTCAGAGTGGTTGATTGCTTAGTCACCGATAATGGGACACAAGTTACATCTACGGGTTTTTAAGAATTTTTTGAAACTTTTCAGGTGAAACACATCAAATCACCGCCATATCACCCAAGATCAAACGGACAAGCGGAGAGGTTTGTAGATACGTTAAAAAGAGCACTAAGGAAAGCTTATGACGTACCAACAGAAAAGGCTTTACAACAATTCTTGCAAGTGTATAGAATGACACAGAACAGTACTAAGCCATCGGCATTATCACCGGCGGGAGTAATGTTCGCCCGAAAAATTAGATCGGTATTCGACAAATTACTGCCAAAACATACAAATCAATCACCAACGTCGTTTGTACCAAAAAGAAAATTTAACCGAGGGGAGAAAGTTTTTTTTAAATGTTCAAAAACAACATATCCTATTGGGAGCCAGGTACAATAGAGAAACGAATCGGGAACGTGATTTACATAATTCAGGGTCCGAAGTTCTCGCATAAAAGGCACTTAAATCAGATCAGAAAGAGGCTGTTAGAGGATTCTAACGGTCTACCCCAGGAAGAGGAGGAAGTAATGGACACAATATTTGACACATTCAATATGCAAAGGCCTCAAGCAATTTCAGAACCACGGAAATCAAACAGAAAAAGAAAATTTACAGAGCCTTTGATGATTAATCCAAAGAGGAAAAAATATTAAAGACCCCTGCGAGGTAAAAGCTTGGGAGGCGGGTGTTATGGGTCCTTACCTATAATTACAGAATGAACTATTCCTAACACTATGTATACTACGCCTCTCAAGAGAGAGGGACGAATCGAGTCGAGCCGATAGTCGTTAACTCCAAACCAGACTGACAGTCATACTAACACCTTCCACATCTTGTATTATTATTCCGTGTAATATATCTTCGTTATTTCTACTCTTGTGTTCGTGTTGTTCTTCCTTGGTCCTAACCTGGACCATAAAAATTATTAAGTATTTCACATTGTGATAATAGATGACTTGTCATGAAATGTAAAATGTTATAAGAATCAGGGCGCAAATTTACCGATTATGAAATAGCGACCAAAGTACGTTTAAAAAACGTTCTCTTTTAGTTAAAGTAGCATATTTTATAAAACAACATACTAAGTGCATTATACACTAACAATAATAAGTTTGGGGATTATTTCGATTTAGAAAATGTTACTTTAATCAAAACTCTTCATTTTCCTAGACATATATAATTTATATTATATTATTTACTAATATCGAACTGAACCCTTTATTTCGCTCACTGGGGTAGAGTGTTCGAGTTTCACGTGCCATGTTTAATGGATGTCAGTTATCAGTTATCTCCTGTTAATTTCCCTCTGAAAATTCTCCTTGCCTTAACCCAGTATTGAACTCACATTCTTTGAGTTCTGTCATTGGATCTAACTGACGACCTTTATCCACTGTGCCATGTGTCAGTGAGCGAAATAAAGTGTTCAGTTCGACATTCCAACCACCTGAAGATATTCCGAGCGTAAAACGGCCGAAACGTTGTAATAAATATGGCGACAAAGATGAGGACAATAGTCGGAATAATGTAAATAATGTACATCATACCTCATCTCAGAAATATAGACAGATACTGAAAGGCCGAAGCGTTGTAATAAATATGGAGACAAAGATGAGGACAATAGCCCGAATAATGTAAATAGTTTACATAATACCTCATCTCAGAAATATAGACAGATACTGAAAGGCCGAAACGTTGTAATAAATATGGTAACAAAGATGAGATCAATAGTCGGAATAATGTAAATAATGTACATAATACCTCATCTCAGAAATATAGAAAGATACTGAAAGGCCGAAACCTTGTAATAAATATGGCGACAAAGATGAGGACAATAGTCCGAATAATGTAAATAGTATACATAATACCTCATCTCAGAAATATAGACAGATACTGAAAGGCTGAAACGTTGTAATAAATATGGCAACAAAGATGTAAATAATGTACATAATACCTCATCTCAGAAATATAGACAGATATATTTAATCATCAAAAATATTACTTGAGTACAATGAAGTCCCTCTTGCGAAAGAAATGTGTTAATTATAATTTTTCCACTAATATCTTAGATTGTCTCAGCTAAATGATATTTGACAGTCAAATGTGGATCTAGAATATATTGTCAAGATTGCAAGAAAATTATCCTTGTTGAGAAGAAATGCTGTCCTGATCGATTATTACTGCTTTCGTGAGTTCCCAGTGAGTGCTCCACACGTGTGCGCTTGGCAAGATTAATTTAAGACCAGTATCTAAATCTTCTTATATATTTTCGTAGGTCAGTGATCCTTGAATGAGGAATCATAATTATCGAATATATTATATAGGAAATTCCAAGCTATTAAGCAATGGTTTTCATAACAAATTATAATTTGTTATCCTTAATGTATTACCAGGAGAATAATTAATGAAATTATTCCTTGATAATATAAGTTAAAAATATTGGTTCTAAGAGAAACCATTCCAAAGAAGATAGTAAAATTATGAAAACCTTCAGGAAAATACAACGAGGAACTTTTGAATTGCGCTCTTCATTACTGTAAATATTCTCTTAGAATGATTTTACAAGCAAGTTTTGAAATATTTCTTTAATTTCAGAGAGTAGTTTTATAAAAAATCAACATTTACTGGTGTTATCATTGGTTGCTATGAATACTTATCATATTGAAACAGCACCAACTTTGAAAATCTAGTCAGACCGAAAACCTGTGTCCGACCAAAAATATTCTTTAAGAGGCTCATTTCAGGTATGCTATTAGAAGATTTGGTGAGCTTCGCGCACAATTTTATACAAGGAAATTGCATGACTTTATCAGCCTTGGTGAAGATCGCAATGTCGTTTTAAAACAACTTTGCCATACAATTTGAACACTGTTATTTCCTCTTGTTTAGCTTTACACCAGATTGATGAGTTGATTCGATGTAAATTTTAAAACCATAACGTATTTGGGTATTTCTCTTTATTAATGTTGTAGCATACCTAAGGACGATGGGTATGTCCCCATTCACATAAATACAGTAGTAAATACTGTATGTTGGTCTGGAGATTCGTCTCCAGTTGTGCTGGTCGAAACTCTCTGCCTCCGGGCAGAGAGGATCTCCAGAAGAGGCTATGTTGAAAGGTAGAGACACGTCTCGGGAAACAGACTACCCGACACCGATTTATACGGTGTCTACGGGGAATTTTTGGCCGAGCCTAAGGGGTCGCACCCCACCAATAAATTTGACCTTGTGCCACATTTGACCACGTGGGGTGGTTGGCAGATATCCTGCAGTTGGAGATTCATTGTGGAATTCACTTGACTCCCTTCTAGCAGTTGACGCCTTCTACGCGCTGCTGGCGAATCTTATACGTATTGGTCTTGTCCTAAGTATTATCTTTCATTACCAACCTTCGTTTGATTATTCTATTCAATAACCTTCTCTAGGTTACAACAATTAAATAAAACAGGTAGGTTTGCCTTACGAAAAGAACATCTAAAAGTCTTCATTTTGCTGAAGCCAAGTTGATATTTGAATACAAGACATTCATTTATGCTGAGGAAGATTCGAAAAATACTTTTGTTCAAGTTTTAGAATTATCTATTCTGTTTTAATGATCTCTTTTTGGTTTTTGTCCAAATGCTGTTTTATTTAAATAATTTAAGCACAACATATTATTACAAATGCATCCCAGAGAAACTGTTCACAGGATCACATATTAAAAAAATATTGCACATACCTGAATAAATTATTATATTATTTAAAATTTGAATACGTTCTCCTGATAACATACATCAGTCTCTCATTACTTTATTTGCTTGAATATTGTTTTTCATTCTCATATATAGCTCTTAATGTTGCGCCGTAGTTTTTATATTTTAAAGGGTGTTTCATTAAGACGGATTTTCTATAAGGGTGTTTCATTAAGACGGATCAAAGTCAGCAGAAAATAAATCAGTGTTATTGGTGAAAATTTATTTATTTCTCTATTGGATCATCTTATTTAGCCCTAGAACACTAACCATCAATTAAAGTTACACCACTACTAACCATGGGTATACCCGATTTTGGAAATATCAAAAAAATATTAAATATAAATCTTTATTTGAAATATTTTACATGCAGGCACATCAAACGTTGTACTTTGAGGTAAAATTAATAGTAACAGAAAAACATTATTTAGGTAAGAAAATCAGGTACTGAAAATTGTGATTAAAAATAGGAGAATTTGCGCTGGGTACTATATACCCATGGTTAGTGTTCTAGGGTTAAGTCATGGTAATTATGTGTGAAAAATAATATCGCCCAAATCTGAAAAAAAAGAAAAAAATCATTAGACGCTTAAACTTAATTCACATTTTAAATCGGTCCAGTTTATTGGAACACCCTTTATTAACATCTGGAGAGATTGTGGAGTCTTGTAAAGTAACAAAGAGTTTGATAAATATTCTTTCTCTTCATAATTAAAAAACAACTTCCTAGCGCTGTAAAGAGCACCTCTGATGAAGGCGTCAGACTTCGAAATCTTATTCAGAGAGAACACAATGATAATCATTTTTCATAAAGCGATCAACACAGCAGTTTCATATTTCACATTTTTTGTACGACAGGCATATGTGTTTCATTTTCACAATTCATATTCGTAACGCATTTTAGTATTTTGATTTCCCTTCAACAAGTAGAATAAAAATTATAAAATCTCCCGCTAATAATATTTTCTTCGGTTTTAATCTCTATTTTCCACAGAATGACATGAAAAATATGTACGTTTTTCGGGATGGGAATTCTTATCGAGTTAAAAATGTTAATTAGGACAATCAAACCTTTTCAAAATTGCTGGGAATCTTCGTTTCTTTCAAATAAAAAATAATATAGTACATATGGAAGCTAAACTGCATATGTGGTTAAAAATTGAAGAAACTTTTGAAAATAAAACACTACTAGGATGTTTTTGAATGATATCAACAATGGTTGACAGACAATTTAAGTGCCATTTCACCTGTACGTGTCAATATATGGTACTAACGTAATTCTTTCGTTGTGTGAGATAAATACTCAATATAGAAACTACATTTCTATTGATCCTTGTCACTTTTCGTAATGAACTTTTGAATGCTATTAATCACAGGCTGTGATGTGCGTTTTTATGAAGTCACAACAAAACAATCCAAACTTTATTAATTTGGTGATTATATATTTTACCAATGCTATAAGTTCAAATGCCATTTATTATTGCCTTATGTAGCAACGGACGTCAACAATGCACAATTTAACAACTCATAATTGTGAGACTGTTTGTTGTTTCGCGGTTAAACATAGAAAAGTTTTCTTATGGATAGAACGAGCAATATATTGAAAGAATTTGGAACAAGAAGGGTTAATACTGAAAATCCATGGAAAAAAGATTGTCGATTTAATTCGCATATAGACGACACCTGCAACTGGTGTGTCGAGGGTTTGAACAACGGAAATGACCCAGACTTATAGGGCAGTGATGATTGACATGTGTTCTACGCAGCTGAATATGCAAGCTGTAAAACGAAAAATTTATTTTCGTAAACAACGACTTTGGAGTTGAATTCTCCTGGTCGAAAGATGAGTTGAAATACCAGGGCGGGGTGGATAAGCCACCGACGCTCACCGAGGAGATTTAGAGAAATTTAGTGTGAGGTAATATGAACTTAATGAATTAGCAATTTCAATAGTAGGTTTTTATGAAGTGACTATCATAGGTTTTACAAGCATATTTTTTTACTTCATATGATTAGATTTTCTGTTTTATTTTTCATAGTTTGTATTTATCATTTTTCTTTCTTTTCTTTCTCATACTCTTTTAACGTTTTACTCGAGGGAATCAACATTTTCTATCAATGTTATGTCATCTACTTTTTCAGTGAATTTTGCACTGGAATCATAGAAGATGTCAAGCTCGAGTTTCCGAAGAAGATTATTCATGACTAACATTTTTTTAGAGAGATTTTAAAATCTCGAGAGAATTGAGAGTGACATTCTTCTCTTCCGGAATCCTTATGATTGTAAACTTGATGACATATCAGTAGAACCACATTTGGTACTCACAGATTTACAAGCAAGTGACTTGTTGAAAGAGAAGCACAGAGAAGGAAAACTTCTTGAATTTTATTGCTGCTTACCTAATGAGTTTTCAATGTTGAAGAAATTTGCCTCTGGTATGACATTAGAGTTTGAAACAACTTATGTTTGTGAGCAAATATTTTCAAATTTGAAGTCTATAAAGTCAGCACATCGAACGAGGTTGACTGATGAATCAATTCTCTTGATTGGCTGCACCAATTCCAAAACAAATATTGATTCTTAAAAGGTAAACGCCAGTTTCACAAATCCCACTAAACATTTTTTTGCTGCTTAGTATGTGCGCACTGGGTTCTGATATAATTAGTTTATTGTTAATGTCGTCTTCCTTGATAACGTTTTTGGTAAATAAATATGTTGTCTATGTTTTCTGTGTATTCACTGTATTGTATTGAACAAATTGGTTACCCGACCCACACTCGTCATTCTCTCAGTTATCTGGCCCTCTGTGAAAAAAAGTTTGGTAACCCTTGGTCAAGAGCCTCCCTAATACTGTGAGTGATGGTATATAGGATGTCGTCAGTGGAACAATCTGATTTTTGAATCTGACAGTAATATAAGTTTTAGGAACATCAGTGAACTGGAAGGAAGAAATTTCTCTAATTGTCAGTGTTTCAAAGATTTTTGCAATGGAATCGCAGATTCCATTGCAAAAATGGGTTACCGAAGAAGATTATTCATGATGTAAACGAGTTACCGAAGAAGATTATTCATGATGTAAACGTTTTTAGAGAGATCTTCTCATCTCAAGAGTAATGAGAGTGACATTCTTCTGTTCCAGAATCCTTTGATTGTAATCTTGATGACGTATTAGTTGAACTACAGTTGGAACTCTTTGATTTACAAGCAAGTGACTTTTTGAAAGTGAAGCAAAGAAAAGGAAACCTTCTTGCTTAATGATGAGTTTTCAAAGTTGGAGAAGTTTGCCTCTGGTATGGCATTAGGGTTTGAAACAAATTATGTTTGCGAGCAAACATTTTCAAAAATGAAGTATGCAAAGTCAGCACATTCCAAAGAAAATATTGATTCTTAATGTGGTGATATGCAAAGTAGTATAATTTGCATATGAGCAGGTAGCTCATATATATAAACCGACACCAACTAGAACAAGACAATAATACTTACTCAGCATTCTTTGGTGTTTTCTTGAGTATTGAGGTCCAGTACTGACTGCGAACGGAAAAAGCTAAGTTACTTGAAAGTTTGAGTGATTTTAAATACTTATTTTTATTTCTTTTCAGTTTTACATTTTTCAGTTTTTCCTGTTTTGTGTTGATACCCTCCCCTTCTGTTACTTTATTTATTAATTTCGTTTTGGTTTTGTGTGTTTATTTTGTTTATTTGCTCCCGAATTCGGCCTAGCCTTTTTGTTCTGATTTTATTTTATTTTACGTTTTGAAGTTTGGTTTTAAAAAAATTACTTCCAAAAGGAAATATCTAAAAAAGAAACTGTTTCGCCGTCATAATAGTGCTTGGCGCTATTATGGCGGACTCCAAAATAATGGATACGCAACCAGTGGAAACACCGGCGGTGATTGAGCAAAATGCTCCACCCCAAAAATCGGCCTGGTCAGAAACAAGGCCCATAAAAGACCATGAATATTATGTAAGACTACAAGAAAAATATAAGGAGTATACAAAGGGCAATGAGCTTCTGACAATTGAGGAAGCTTTCAAAGAAGTTAACACCAGAACCATCTCCCTACTGACGTCTGACATTAACAGTTTAATTGGTGTTAGTAGGGAAACGATGATGGAAAGCCTGAAAGCTCTAAAAATCACCCCATGTATTCTGGCAAGGCGCTCAAGGGCAATGTGGGATTTGCTCATGAGGTCTGAGCAGGAAGCCAAAAACTTGTCAGGAAGTGTCTTGACTTCCAAGTCACTGCGACTCCAGACGGAGTATATGGGAACGCGGCGGACAAAGATTACCATACACGGAGTGCCTGTTGATATAACAGAAGATAGGCTGGGGGCCTTTTTTGCCCAATATGGCCGAATAGAGAAAGTAATGGCGGTGATTGGAAAAGAGGGGATCGCCACCGGAGACGTAATCATTGAAATTACGCTGACGCAACAAGACTTCAAAGCCGTCCCGAACATACTAACGTGTAGAATGAGGAAAATGTTGGTGGTCGTCGAAGGGCGGAAGCCGTTCTGTTGGTCGTGTGGGATCATGGGCCACATGGCCAAGGTGTGTCCCGGAAAGAAAGACGCACCTCAACCAGAAGCAGCAGCAGCAGCAACAACAGCAATAGTGGTAACACCAGCAGCTCCTGCAACATCAACAACAACCACTGGGACCAAACCAGACAAGGGTCCGGATGATGGTTGGAAGGAGGTGGTGGCGAAAGGACGGAAGAAGAAAGTCGACCACCCATCTCCTCAAAAGGAAGTCCTACCCAAGCAGCAGCAGCGGCAACTCCCAAAGGAGCAGCAGCCGACAAAGGAACAGCTGCTACCAAAAGAGCAACGGCCGCCAAAGGAGCAGCATTCAACCAAGGAACAACCCAAAAAGCAGAAGAAACAGCAGCAGCAACAACAATTAGCAGACAACAAGATGGAGGTGGAAGAAGTATCTCCAACACGGTCCTCTTCATTGAAAAGGAACCGGGAAGAAGAAGAAGAAGAGCAAGAGATACAAAGAAAAAGACATACAGGACAAAGTAGGGAAGGGCGAAGCAGAGAAATTACAGACGAAGGTCCTTCCCTAATTCGCCAGTAAGAGAAAAAGAGGATACGGAATTCAGCAGCCTCCCCCCGTCCCTTTCTCGCTTGCCACTCCCTCCCACACCTCCACTCCTACCAACCCCCACAGCTTCAGAATTATCTCCCCCCCAACCATCCATCTCATCTCCTTCCCCTTTGTCGACATCCACCCCGCCACACCCAGCCAGGGAGAAAAAGCCAAGACATTTTCGTAATAAAGAAGACATATGTAGGGTGAATGGAGGAGAAATTGACAAGAACCTCTCCGCCCGCAAAAGAGTCCTACTAGGACCCTTACTCAAGATGTCCACTGTGGACAACAAATTGGTGGAGGACCCACAGAATGTCCCCGGAGCCCCAGGGGTTATTGCCCTAATTAGAGACACGGGGAATTACCTGAAGGTTTGGGCCCACATGTTCGAGGCGAGGGAGGCCTTTACTGGAATTAGGATGGTCGAGTTGGGGTCATCCGACCTGAAGAAAATGCACACGTTCTGTGCAGGGAGGGTCCCGGTACGTCTCCACCCCTCGTTATATAGGGTGTTAAAATTAACATACCCAATGGATGTCGGCGGGGTTGTCCGGAGTAATCGCATGTCGACAGAATTAGGAACAGGGAGCCTCGGACAAACCGTCGGGGTCCTATCACCCACAGATTTCCGCCCCGTATGTGAATAAGGTTTTTGCACTAATTCCTTTTTATATTTGCAGGTTTAGAAATGGAAATGAAGATAGCCAGTCTGAATGTGAAGGGCTTGAGAGATCGGGGTAAGGCTGCCCGCCTGCTTCGGGATCTCCTGTCCTTCAGCGTGGATGTTGCCGCGATTGAAGAGACCCACTTTGTTTGCTCGTCCGATGCCTGTGTGCTGGAGAATGACTTTGTCATTTATTCAGCATATGGGAACCGGTATGCCAGAGGAGTTTCTTTGCTAGTCAGACGGACTCTTGATGCGAAGGTGGACCTTGTGCATACAGATGCCGAGGGCAGGTTAATCGTGGCCGATATTGCCGTGAAAAGTGGTTCGTTTCGGGTCGTTGCGGTTTATGCGCCCAACGACCGGGAGGAGCGGGATTCCTTTTTTCGGCGGTTGGGGCCGTTCCTGGTCGATTCTTCACGCCTAGTTCTAATGGGGGACTGGAATGCCATCCTGGACCCCAAGTTAGACAGGGGGCGGGGCGCTAGCGGGAGAAGGGCCGATCGTAGCCTGGTCAATCTGATTGGCGATTATGGTCTCGTCGATAGATACCGGGTCGATCATCCCAGGGGGAAAATGTGGACGTGGGCGCTTAATTGGCCGTCTGACAAGGTGGCTAGCTACCTTGACAGAATGTTAGTTCGTAGAGCCGACATAGACTTGTTAGATTGTCCCACGTTCCACTGGGTAGGCTACACGGATCGCAAACTCGTTTGTGCCCGTGTGGTGTTAGAACATAGGCCTAGAATGGCTGGTTACTGGAAGTTCAATCTGTCTTTACTGGACAGGCGGCACTTCCAGGGGCAGCTAATTAAATTAGTGCAGCGGGAGCTAGTGGGGGCGGTTATCGGGAATAGGTGGTGGGAGAAACTTAAGGATAGAATTAGGTCTTTCACCACTGATTTCAGCAAACGGCTCGCTCTAGATAAAGCTGATAAGGTGAAGACACTTAAGGCTAATTTTTCCCGGGCGGAGGCTGGGGGGGATCCCCTAGAGATAGCCCTAGCCAGGGAGGCCCTGCAGCGTTCGAATAGCGAGCGCTACATGGGTCAGGTAATTAGACATAAGTTAAGTAAGATGTCTTCTGAAGCCGTAAACGTGGGCGCAGATCTGCGTCGGGAAGAAGTCCGTCGAGGTGGTGATCGCTACATTCGTCAAGTCAAAAACCCGGAGGGGCGTACTCTGCGGTCGACTGACGACATGTGCGAGGCGTTTCGGCGGCATTTCGAGAGCCGCTTTACCAAGGAGCCTGGTCTCCGTGAGGAGGAGTTTCGTAGCTATTTGGCTGACGTTCCTCGGCTTGCGCCGACTGAAGCAGCTAGCTGCGAGGGAGAGATCACGGAGGGCGAAGTCTACGAGGCATTGAAGAAGGTCGGCAGAGGCAAGTCGCCCGGTCTGGATGGTTTGCCCTATGAATTGTACTTGAGGTTGTCGCACATCTTTGTTCCGATTTTGACAGCAGTGTTCAACAACTGGTTTCGGTCGGGGTCCTTCCCCAACCGCATTACTAGGGGTGTGATCACTCTGTTGAAAAAGGGCAAGGGTGTTGGGGGGAAATTAGATGATTATAGGCCCATAACTCTGCTAAACACAGAGTTAAAGATTATGGCCAAGATCCTGCAGGAGCGTTTGCAGTCAGTTGCCGAGTCTCTGTTGGGACCCGAGCAGACTTGTTCTGTGAGGGGCCGAACAATTCAGAGTAACCTGCATTTGATCCGCACGATCCTAGAGGGCTTAAAAGACGACGAAGAAGCCGCCCTGATCAATTTGGATTAGTCCAAGGCATTTGATAGGGTCGACCATCGCTACCTTGCTACTGTCCTGCAGGCCGCCGGATTCGCACCCGACTTCTGCCGCTGGATTAGCCTCCTGTATCGCTCCCCCAGTGCTGTGGTACAGGTGAACGGAAAGTTGTCGGGCGCTTTTGTTCTGTCGAGGTCGGTTCGTCAGGGTTGTCCGCTGTCGCCTCTCCTTTATGCTTTGGCGTTGGAGCCTCTCCTGCGCCGGCTGAAGGACGAGACGTGCAGTCCGGCCCTACGCGGGATCGCCGTTCCTGGAGGTTCTCGAGCCAGGATTTCCGCGTACGCCGATGACGTATCTGCTTTCGTGTCGTCCCGAAGCGACATTGAGGCGGTACAGAAGGCGCTTGATCGGTACGAAAAGGTGACAGGGGCCAAGATAAACCGCGACAAGTCGTCCGGCTTGCGGTTAGGTGCCTGGAAGGGGCGGGATCTTCCGGGCCGCTTCGGTTGGACGGACGGTCCTGTCCGCATTCTTGGAGTGTGGTTTGGACCCGACCTCCAGCTGGAGAAAAATCGGTCTGAAGTACTAGCAAAGGTCGTTTCTGCCGGTAAAACTTGGAATCGACGGAGGTTGTCCGTAAAGGGCAGGGCGGAGGTGTGTGTTACATACATTTCCCCCCTGATTCTTTATCGATTGTCAGTACTTCCTCTCTGTGATACCCACATGAAGGCGCTCGAGCAAGCGCTATCCTCCATTTTATGGAGGGGACGCGCGAACAGGGTGGACAGACGAGTCTGCACTAAACGTCCGTGTCATGGGGGGCTGGGAATGCCACACTTGAACAGTCACATCCGTGCCTCTCGGTTGGCTTTCCTACGCCGCGCATTGACTAGAGGAGATCCGATTCTGGCGGGGATTGTTAGGGACGCCTTCCCTAGCCTTGCCATCAGTCCCCCCATCTCGAAGGTTGAGCGCCGTTGTAAATCTCAAGATAAATCGCTTTTCCTCAGCGAGTGTCGGTCAGCCTTGAGGGCTATTCCGCGGTCCAGTGACCTTTCACGGCCTAGGAAGGTCTTCTATCGGGGATTAGTGGAGGATCGCGTGAAGGATCCCCTACGTGATACGCTCTGCTGTTTGGAGGAGGAGTACCGCTCCTACTGGTCTTGGGCGCCAGCGGCGAATTATCTCAGTAACCCTGAGTTTTCGCTTACCTGGCGATTGGCTCGGGATCGACTGCCTCTCAACGACAAGGCTTTCATATGGGGCTTGGCGGATTTGCCAGACTGTGAACGGTGTGGCCTTGGTTTAGAGGAAACGGCTTCGCACGCCTTCTACCATTGCCGCCGGGTCCGCCCCTTATGGGACCATGTCGGCGAGCTGACGGCTCGTCTCGCTCCCGAAGAACTCGTGTCCATTGATCGTGCATACGCGTGTGACAATGTGTCGCCCCCGTATTCCGGGGTGAAACGAATGGTGTTTCTGATGCTGCTAGCCACGGCCCGAATGGTGATTTGGACGACGCGCATGGAGGAAGTCTTGCGAGGCAATCAGCTTTCTTATTATGATCTGATCCGATTCTTTGAGCATCAGCTCAAGATGAAGATTAGAACTGATAGAAAACGATTACATTCGACAGTCTTTAGCGAAAGGTGGGTAAAAGCGGCGAGCTTGGTTCGTTTGAACGGGGCGAGCCTTGATTTTCTTTTCTAGGTCAACCAAAGTTACACCGGGGTGGTTTCCTGTGGAACCCTCCCCTTGGTTAGGTTAGAAAAGCTTAAGTGTACCTAGTTAATGTGAGTAAATGTGTTCCGAACCTGTTCCCGGTTATCTCTTATGTTATGATCCAGTCGAGATTCCCAACCTCCCCAGTTTGTTTTTGACCCCCCAATTTTATCTCGACTGGCTCAGCCTTTTATTTACCCACGCCCGTGTTATTTTTCTCCTTCCCACTCCCTTAGCGAGAGTGCTTCTTGATTTTGCCTTATCGGCAGAATACAGCGGCCTCTCCGTTTTCAGGGTTGGACGGGCCCTACTAACATAAATTATGTTGAGTTTAAATATTTGTTGGATTTTTAGTTGTTATTGGGTTCATCTCCCTCCCCTTTTCATCTATTCATTATTGGATTTTTAATGTATATATTATCATCAAATTTTTATGGTGTGGGGCGCGTTTTTTGTAGGTTCCCCTGGTGTGGACGTGGTATTATGGTGGATGAAGATTTGAATGGCGACGGATGACTTCTTGTGGTGAATGGGAAATTGTAATGTATGAATGGGTCGCGAATCTGATTAGCTAGGTATAGGATAGTAAGCAATGACCAGCCTTTACCCCTCCCCTTTTTGGCCTTGTGCCACAATTTGTACTTTGTGCAAATAAATCACAATACTTACTCAGCATTATCCACGACACAACACTTAATGTAAATGTCGTCTTCTTTGATAACTTTTGGGTAAAAAAATACGTCTGTTGTCTTTATTTTTTGTATATTCAGTGTATTGTGTTGAACAAAATGGTTATCCGGCCTACACTCGTATTTCTCTCAGTTATCTGGCTCTCTGTGAAAAACGTTTGGTGACCCCTGGTTTAGAGGATGGGAACGATTCCTGTTGAAGGACCTAAGTTAATGGTAAGACAGCACTTATTGTCAGTAACGAATTAGGAAATATTGATCTCTTGAAAACGATATCTTAATGAAAGGACAAATACACCTTTGGTTTGATCTTATAGGAGAGTATATATTAATGTAAGCATTTCTTTTTCTTCGTTTCGGGAAAAAAAACTATATTAATGAAAGACAAACATTTTATCTCAGTTGATCTGAACAACTATTGTAAGGAAATGATAAATATTTGCTTTGTTTTATCTCTTTACGCTTTTATATAAGGTTTAACAATTACATTAACGAAAGTATAAATATTTATTTACTTTAATCTCATAATCAATATATTAACGAGAGGAAAACATTGTTTAGTTCGATCTTTCAATGATAATATTAATGTAACGCTAAAAAGTATTTGTATTCTTTACGATAATGCTAATGAAATTTCACACATTTGTTAGGTCTGATAACGATTATATTGAAAGGTGACAAACATTTCTTTTCTTAATATATTAATAGTTATAGGAAAAAAAATCAAATATTTTATTTATTTCAGGCTTTGGTAATGGATGTATAAAAATTCGTATCTAATTTAATTTAACTTAATTTAATTAATTATAATTTAATTTAATAGTCACAATATGAAAAGGAGAAGTATTTTTAATTTGACTTCTTAAATATATATTCATAAAGAACAGTTTACCGTAACCATAAATCTAACCTATAATCCCAAATCCTAGTCCTGGATCCTAATCCTAAATCTTAATCTTAAACCCTGACCTGGATACCTAACCTGAAATCTGCAATGTGATCAGAATATAAAGGTAAGGGGCAATTAACAAATTTTAATTATTATTTATCACTATATTTTTTTCATTTTTAATTTATTCACATAAACCGTGTGCTCATAAGACAAAGCTATGTAAAGTAAATGTAATGACAAAAATAAGCAGATGTAGGCTTTAAGAAAGCTTTATTCAACTGAGAATACAAGGTTCGCCTATAGTGTCTTTCTATAGTCCGAGTAAACCGAAGTAGCTAACTTAAAGAGGAGAGTAACAAAACAAGGGGAGACTACACTTGATTATTTGTAAGAGTAATATATAAACAATTTACCGACAAAAACTCAATATGTAAAAAGCGATCATTTGCAGAAATGCAAACGAAAAAATGCGTTTTATTTTTACTTGTGGATGAAAATGACATGGCAAACATTTGTACTTAAAATATTTTGAGCTGATATTTTAAGTGTGAAAAGCCTTTGTTTCATTGGCTGGCGTTGACTGAGGTATGCCAATAAGAACGGTCGAACTCCTAGCCCTCTCTGAATTTGTCTTTGTAATGTCGAGATGCATAGCACGTCGTTATCAATGAGGCGGACTGAATCTTCTGGAGTCAGGTTGGGGTTACTGTATCAGCCGATATGATGGAAAACCCGAAATCGGCGATGAGGACAGCCGTCATCGTCGTCGGCATCCGTCCGTCTCGAGAGACGATGGAGTAGCGCGGGCGGGATATATGGAGAACTAGGGCTGTCCAGACGTCTAGTTCCCCCTCTCGGCCTTGCTAGCAGAGTCCAAAGGAGAGGATAAACCAATACAGTTTGGTACCAACGCGGCTGCAGGAGATGCTGGAAGGTAGCACAAAGTGCCGTCCACCCGCCTTCGGGGCTCCACTCCGGGTTTGAATTCAGAGTTGCCCTTCTCCTAGACCAGTTGCTATCCAAGGCTATAGAACCCAGTCTGTCCTGCTATTTACCCATAGCTGGAGGGAGAAGAAGGGGATTCACACCTTTCCCAAGGGAATTAGCACGTGAGTGAATGTAATGGATTCGACTGGAATTCGAACTCGGTTCTCCGATTCCTCACTCCAAGCCGCTATCCATTGGATGAGGACAGTGCATCGCTGAAAAACAGCATTGATCCATCTAAAATGTATTATGAAACCTACGTTTTACTTATCATATATAATATTATCCTGACAATATTTCATCGGTTGGTTAAAATTCATTTGATAGTGAAAATATTGAATGCATAATAAAATATCATACAGTGTATTAATGAACATATTATCTTTATCTCTTAACGATAATCTCAAAGAAAGGAAAATATTTTTGTTTTTATTTCTTAACGATTATATTAATAAAAGATCAAACATTTCTTTGCTATATAATGACGTGTATATGAATGAAAGATGATTCTTTTATTTCTTATAATCTATTAAATACCGTGCTAAAGAAAGGAAAGCCTTTCTTTCATTTGATTTATTAACGATGATAAAAATGATAGGTATAGTGACACGCAAATGTTTATAACATATTACAAAAATGTTTTTTAGTTATTTCTAATAGTTACATTAAGTAAGCTTTTACTACTCGTAGAACATACATTTGCCATTTATATCATTAACTTCACTATCTGCTTTTTGTATGAATGATTCATGTAATGTAAATTGAACTGGACCACATACTTGATATATATATATATAAATATATATATATATAAGATAACCAAAAAAGTTATGAACGTTTTTAAAGGAAAAAAAGAAAACGCTTCACAGTATGTGTAACTTATATTTAGTCTTCGAAGTAATCGCCATCGGCATCCAGCACCTTTTGCCAACGTGTCTCCAGCTGTTCAATGCCCTTGCGGTAGAACTCGGGGGGTGGCACAAAGAAGTCCGTGAGCGCTTTGCGAAAGTCTGCTTCATTGGTGAAGGATTTCCCACGAAGATGATTTTCCAGGGAGTGGAATAGGTCGTAATCGGATGGTGCAAGGTCAGATGAATAAGGTGGATCGCACAAAGTCTCCCACCCAATATGCTGTATGGTATCCCTGACCACTCGCGCGACATGCGGCTTGGCGTTGTCATGGAGGACAAGCACACCTTTGCAATTCACCAGTGCTGGCTCCTTCTGGCGCAATGCCTGTTGCACGCGTTTCAATTGCTGTGTGTATAGGTCTCCAGTGACCTTTTGGCCCGTTGGTAGCAGTTCATTATGAACCACTTGACGACCTGTCCACCAGAGACAAAGCATAATCTTGCGTGTGTGCATAGGCGGTCTTGCGGTGTGAGGGACAGCATCCTGAGGAGACAACCAATGTCTGGAACGCTTGGGAGTTTCGTACAGGACCCACTTTTCATCACTGGTAAGCACTCGATTGAATAAGGATGCGGTACAGTGGCGAGAAAGCAGCGATACGCAGGCTGCCACTCGTTGTCCCTTGTGGACCTCCAACAGCGTTTGCGGAACCCACTTGCTCAGTTTGTACGTCTTACCTAGGCGGTGCAGATGAAGTCTAACTGTTTCATCGGAAACGTTGAACTGTCTTACAAGTTCACCACACGTTAGACTACTGTCCTCTTCAATGGCCGCCTTCAGGACTGCGACATTGAAGACCTGTAGAGAGACAAATCTCCCGACTTGAATTTTCGAAACCAACGCCTTGCAGTACGTTCATCTACAGCACTATCCCCAAACGCTTGACATATGCTGCGACTTTATGCAGCTGCTGATAAGCCCACTTTAAAGTCGTAAAGCAAACAAAGAACGAGATGTCTAGTCACTTCCATCCTTCTCACAGCTGCCCGGCTGATGGCCGGGCACGGTGCGCGTGTTTTTTATAACGTCTGATGTTCCTACTTCCGGCTGTCGGAATTTGAAAACAATTGCCTCACGCATTTTGTATATATTTCAACTTCATTCAATGACTAATCAAAAAACGGACAGAACTATTTGGTTAACTTGTGTATATATATATATATATATATATATATATATATATGTATGAGAAGCGGACAGGAATATTCGTTCTGCCTATGTCCGTACAGGGTATGACAATAAACTAAGTCCGCGTCCTGGGTATTACGATAAACTACATCCGCGTCTTGGGTATGACGATAAACTCCGTCCAGCAGCAAGGCCTCTGATCAGGATGTTTTGAGAAGCGTGCGACCCCCTCTTAATTGCTGGTGTCCCCAGGTCCGCCCTAACCCGGGTGGTAGCACCTATTAGGGTCCCAGCTATGGGCAAATAGTTAACCCCCCCAAACTGGGGTTAAAAAACTTTGAAATTGTAAAAATAGATTTTAATACCAGAAATACTTTGTTAAAAATTTATTTCCGTCAATAATTTTTTCAAGAAGGAGAACTATTACCAGCAATATATTTGGGAAAAAATATTACCAGTAAGACACTTTTGAAAAAAATTATTACCAGAAATAGATTTTTGACAAAACAAAATATTACCATCAATTAAAATTTTGTCGGCATTAAATAACCCATTAAGGTTGATATCCCGTAAAACAAAATAAACCAAATCAATCTAAACCAAAGAATACATATTCTATTCATACGAATCTATCCTAAAAATGTTGTCGGCATTAAATAACCCATTGAGGTTGATATGCCATAAAACAAAATAAACCAAATCAATATGCTTATGTAAATGAAGCTTGTCTGCACACGCCAATGATTTTTTGACTAGAAAATTTGTTTCTCGAAGATTTCTAGACCACAAAGTTCTGTCAATATTGAGCTTCTGTAAACGTTAGTTGAGAAAAATCCTAATCAAACTGCAGAATAATTAGCAAACAAGTATAATACATATGACACATCGATAAGAAAACACCTTCATGAAAATGGGGGGGGGGTGATTAAAGTGGATCAATGAGTCTCTTATCATCTGACTACTACTCGGTTTAATCAAAGTGTTGCCCTCTACTTGTCATGGAAGAGTAAACTTGTTATCGAATTTTTCTCGATAGAGTCTTCTGATTCCTCTTATCCCCCAAAAACATGACAATAGTTAACATTCACTGAATATAGAGAATCGACCAGGATAAAAGACGAAAAAACGTTATCTTCTACGTTTGGTGGAATATGTAGGGTGTCGTCTATAATAAAATGTTAATCTAAAACTAAACAGATTATGTGGAGAAATATGGCCCTCAGTAGGAGATACTGCACAAACATTTGTAAACAAAAGTGCTCATTATTAGTAAATCATAGGGGCGTGTTGTTCTTAATCGATAAGGCAAAATTACATATTTTGACCCTGGAAAAAGATCAAAGCATAAATTATAAGAATTACAAATTATACACTCTTCATCTTTCTTGTACGACAGTAATCATTTCAAATCATTGCGAAAATCGTTACAGGAAACACAGTTTATTAATTGTGGTGTCATTCAAACTGATACTGAATATTCCTTTACCAGAACCTGAAGGATTTTACGCACCAAGGATTAATACCTTGCCAAATAAATAAAATTCAGTCGGTCCGTTATGTGCCATGCGTGATACACGACTTTCGATACATGACTGACGAGGCAGATTTATTCCGCAGTAGGTTGCTATTTCTTTCTGCGGAACCTATAGAACCTGGTCTGTCATGCTATTTACCCATAGCTGGGGGGGAGAAGAAGAGGATTCACACCTTTCCCAAGTATATTAGCACGTAAATGAATGTAATCGATTCGACTGGAATTCGAACTCGGCTCTCCATTACGCCACCAATGAGATTACATGAAGGATAAAAGTACGATATTAAATTTATCAATTAAGACTAAAGAGACATTAATATCTTTTAATTTTTAAAGTCCGACGAATTATTTTCCAACCTAATATTAATTTCTTTATTTTAAAGAGTTCTCGATGTATATTAGCAGAATTAAAATTTATATTAATAATAAATATACATTTTCTTCTCCCCGGGGCACAAGTCTTTCACATTTATATGTTTGTATTTGGGTGTACGTTAGTGTATATGTAGATATTTTACCCGGAAATAAATGAATGGCTCCACTATCATAACAATACAGTATAGATATCAATATTTAAATTTTTTAAAGGTCAGTTTTCATTCAGCACCTGACAATTGCATCTTGCATGGAACTTAGACATGTGATACTGGTGAGGAAAAATGTGATTAAAACGAAAACATGTTAAAAGTGGCTTCAAAATTAAAATTATGTTTCAACACTACAAATGTGTCTCCTCGCGTGATATTAAACTACTGGTGAGTAGTTTAACATCGCCCGACGAGACACATTTGTATTTGTATTGTTGAAACAGAATTGAAATTGTGTAGCCATTTTAAACATGTTTCTGTTTTAAAATATATGTATTAGATCTCATTTAAATATTCATGGGGACCTACCGGACAGAATTCGTAACATACTTGTCGACAACACTAATGCATCATCTACATGCAAAAAAAAGGCTAAAAATAGTGGAAGCCTTATTAATAAAAACAAACAAACCAATACTTAATAATATTAACTTTGACCATGGACATAATATCTTGACCGTGTTTTGAAACAAAAAAAGAAAAAAATTAATAAAATATACATACAACAAACTATTTCTAATTTTAACAGTTAAAATATAATCCTAGGAAATGCCTAAATGTATAGCCGAAAGCGCTCGGATAAAAAGAACATTCGGACAGTTTTATATAATTTATCATCCGAAAAGAAAAAAAATATTAGATCGCATGAGAAATTGTATGAAAAACAAAAAAAAACACCTTGTCCGTCGTTTTCAACGAAATGTTCATGAAAGAAGGATTGCCGCCTAAATACACACACACACACACATATATATATATATATATATATATATATATATATATATATAAATAGAAAGAATAAACAGATTTAGAATCCACATTTCTTTAGCATATATTTTTTTAAAAAGTGCTCAATACAACCTAGAGCATAATATTTTTTTAAATAATATTTTTTATTTAAAAATATTTTACATTGCGATATGGCAATTTCTATGTTTCTGGACTTATCGCGACATTAGGCAAAAATTACCGAACATTGCTTGTTGACAGGATAACTTCTGAAACAGAAATTTCCGTGTCTGACAGAAACCTCAACAGAATGCAGAAAGCACTGGACGGCCGTTTCGTCCTATATTTGGGAACTCATCAGCAGTGCGCATCCACTACCGAGAATTGAGTTTTTTTTATACAATTTCCATGTCTACCTACAAATTATAACATGAAATCGACCCATGAATTTCTCCAAATTCTTCAAACTACAAAACCAAACGAAGACATTCTAGCGTCACTTGACGTCGAAAATTTATTTACAAATGTCCCTGTTGACGAAACTATTGATATAATCCTTAACTCCATAAAATAACAATAATTAAATTCCACCTCCATCCATCAAACCCAATGTTCTCAAAGCATTATTACATGCATGCACTGCTAAAGTCCACTTCTTTGACCCTAACGGAAAAATCGACACTCAAAGTAATCGAGTAAGTATGGGAAATCCTCTCGATCAATGCTATTACATGTATCACGTAGAACACAAGGTTTTTTTTAAAAGGTAATTAAACCGAAAACATACCTCCGCTACGTAGACGATATATTCATTTTTTTATTTTAGCTGTGGACAAAAATGAAAATCTATAATCTCTAAACTACATATAAAAAATTCCATCCTCATTTTTACTAATGAACTTAGCCAACAAAATAAAATACCATTGTTGAATGTTCTTCCTGAGTCTAGTAATAATACATTCACTACTTCGTTATATAAAAACCCACAAGTAAAACGTCTTGTCATCTCAATTTTACTAGCCAATGTCATCTCAGATATAAAATAGCTGTTATGAAAATTTCCTTATCAGAGCTCACGAGAATTCATCCTTTCGTCTGATGTTCTTTCAAAAGCTTAATAACTTGAAACAAATGCTTGTTAATAACGGTTTTCCAAACCATCTTATAGATTATCGTATTAGACTTTTTCTTTCTAAGGTAACCAATAGCAACACGAAACAGAGACAAAACAATAACATTTTCTACAAAAATCAAATGCATGGTAACTATAAGTAAGATGAATCTTAAAAACATCATAAAGAAATCCAGTCGACAAAACAAGAAAATTAAATTAATTATTACAAAAAAATTTAAAACAGGTAACCTTATCGTCACAAATAATAATTCACCTGCAAGATCTATTGTACAGAGAACCAATATTATTTATGAATTTACATGTTCCTTAAGGAATTGCGTTCCTGACCAATCCAAATTTGTAAATAATTATACTGGATATAGTACAACATGTTTAACAAGAAGATTCACGTCACATCTCTCTGACCATAGCTCAATTAGGTCTCATTTAAGTGAGCATGGAAACCTACCAAACTCTATCTGCAACAAACTTGTTGATAATACAAATATAATAGCATCATACAGATATACAAAAAAGGCTGAAAATAATGGAAGCAATATTAATAAAAAATAAAAAGCCAACACTCAATAATATCAACTATGAACATGGCCACAATCTGCTGACCGTGTTGGGAAAATAAAACATTCCTATAAATCTAGATACATGCATGAAACAATGCATATATTCAGTCAAAAATAAAATAAAATTAATCCCTTATAAAGGCTATAAGTATAGACGAAAGCTCTTGGAAAACATGGACAATTTTTACATAATTTATGTCCCGAAGAGAAAAAATACAGGGTGTCCATAAAGTTCGTGTGCACTTTAAAATATTTATAACTTTATTTGTATTTGCGATAGAAATAATTTGTAAAAAGGATTAGAAAGAAGTAAATTTATATTTTTTAAGGTTTTATTGAAATTTTATTTAAGTTTCCACATGTCCTCCATCATTAGCAATACAAAGGGTAATACGATTTTGCAGTTCACAGAAAACATTTGCCAACTGATTTACAGTAATGCCTGAAATCACATTAGTTATTTTAGCTATACTTAAAACTAGGTACATTAAACTTTATAACATTTTTTACAGATTATTTCTGTCGCAAATACAAATAAAGTTATAAATTTTTTAAAGTGCACACGAAATTTATGGACAGCATGTATTATACAAACACATGAGAAATTATATAAATAAATTCAACCACGGCACCTTGACAGTGGCTTTCAACAAAACTTGTATAAAAGAGGGATTGGTGCCCAACTACACACACACACACACACACACACACACACACACACACATATCTGTTTCTGAGATGAAGTATTGTAACTATTTACACTATTTACTTTTTGGGGGAGGTGGGGAGATAATTCGGTAGCAGTTAATTCCCTTGAGCAAATCAACTCTTCAAGTTTTTATTCACTCTGCTGTGGTCAGGTATTGAACTCACAGTAAAGATGGCAACAGGAGATCGAAAGTACTTGGGTAAAAAGAAAAACAAAAAGTAAACGGCGCATTCGTTAATGAATTTTGACTTAACATCAAGAAACTGATTAGAGAACCGGAAAGGATTAGTATACAAATAAATAGACATAATACGTCTATATTATTCAATGGAACATGTTCGAATACTACCTCTCTCTCTCTCTCTCTATATATATATATATATATATATATATATATATATATATATATATATATATATATATATATATATACAAAGGGTGTGATGGATAAATTGTCATCTAAATTACATAAAAATGAAAATAACACTAACATCTAATTTTTACAGATATATTTACCAAAATTACTCAAAAATATCTTAAAATACTAAAAAGTAAATTTATTCAATAAAATCACCGTTGACTTCCAACATGGTCTCCAGACAACTTCGGAATCACCTGCAACTCTTCTGTTTAAGTTGGTATATGTTTCTATAATCCTTAACTTCAATTTATCTTTGGTGTTAGGCTTCTGTATTTTCATAGTTCCATACATGTATCTGGGTTTGTAGTCAGTGATTATTTTAGGGAGTTTTAAGTTGCCCTGTTCTGCATTGTTGTTTATTAATTTTTAATTTCAATTGGTTAGTAGGATTTTTGTTGACTTTTTAAAATCTGGTATGATTTACATTAGGACACTTGTTTTGTAAACAATTCCACAGCTAGAAGCGATAAATTTAAAATTAGTTATAACAGAGCACGTTCACCATGACGACGATTACAATTACAAGTTTATCTTTGTAATTCACCCCTGAGGATGATCTCAGAGGAGATCGAAAGTACTTGGGTAGGAAAAAATAATGGTGCCTTTCTTGGTGAACTTCATCTTAACATCAAGAAACTGATTAGAGAACCGGAAAGGATTATTATTAGGTTGGTGCAAAAATAATGTCGTTTTTCGACGTTCAAGATCATGTCAAAAAACGACATTATTTTTGCACCAACCTAATATAAAAATAAATAGACATAATACGTCTATATTATTCAATGATTTGGTTTGGTATTAAAATCTATTTTTAAACTTTCATACTGTTTTGACCCCAGTTTGGGGGTTAACTATTTGCCCATAGCTGGGACCCTCACAGGTACTACCACTCCGGGTCAGGATGGACCTGGAAACACCAGCAATTAAGAGGTGGTTCCACGCTCCTCAAAACCTCCTGATCAGAGGCCTTTCTGTTGGACGTAGTTTATTGTCTTACCCTGGACGCGGATGTAGTTTATCGTCATACACAGTACGGATTATTCAATGAAACATCTTTGAATATATATATATATATATATATATATGAAGAAATATAGTTTTATGGTGTGCTATATTTATGGGATAAAGTGCTCAAGATCAGAGATAGAGCGTATGTAAATATAAAAGTGAACATTGAAGTCAACACTTAGAGGCGACAGTCTGTTTCATGCTAGAGGAGGCCTGACGATTGCGTCTAGCATGAAACAGCCTGTCACCTCTGTGTGTTGACTTCAATGTTCACTTTTATATATATATATATATATATATATATATATATATATATGTGTGTGTGTGTGTGAGTGTGTGTGTGTGTGTGTGTAAGATAAACATGTCTTTGTTCTATTTATTGAAAGATCAAATATTTTTACTGAATTTTCTTTTTAAGCTAAATATTCTGTTGTGATAAGGTAAAGATAATATCGATGAAAATAGAAACACTTTATTACTCTATTACGTTAATGGTTTCATTAGAGTTTTTATCACTTATATTACAAAAAGGAAAAATTACAATGATATATTACAGATCATATTATAAAAAACAGGCAGACATTTTTCTTACTTGATTACCCACCGATTACATTATTGAAATTTAAACAGATCTTTCCTTTCATCTTTTCATGCTTATATTAATTAAAGTTCAGCTTTTCTTTAATCTCTTTATAATCACAATCATGTCAGTTAAAATACTTCTTCCATGAGATTACTTAGCGAATATATTAACGATAATAAAACTATTTCCATGATTTGATATCCGAAAGATTCAATTTATAAAAGGATTAGCATATTTTTATTCATTAATGAAATGTAAAAAAAAAATAATATTTTAATAATTATATTAAAACGAAAACAGATATTAAAAAATATAAGTAGTTTTAGGATTTCCTTCCTAACGATTATATATTAACTGAACATCATTCATTTTAGCACAAACCTAGTTTAGTTTAAAGACAGGAAAATATACCGTTGCTCATGTCTTAACGTTGATATATTAATAAAAAGTATGTGTAATTTAGCAGCAACTTTTCTTTTAATTACACATATTTTAAACTACATGTTCCCGCAGCTTTATATGATACCAACACCGGGGATTACAAAGAATATCTTGTTAAACGACAAATTGATTTTGCCAAAAAATAATATTAACCTCCTAAATATTGCTTCTAAACATATACAAAACGGACAATATTTATTTCAATATAATTTTCAAATAAAAAGTCTCATTAGAAAATATGAGAAAATTCAAAAGAGAATATGCAGGACGATGTTGTCTTTGACATTCAATACAACATGTTTAATAAAAGGTAGTAAATGATGATTGGTATTTTTCGTTTGAGGATTAAATATTATATAGAGAAAATACTTATTTGCTTTGATCTCTTAGCGGTTTTATATTAATGAAAAGACAAATATATATTTACTTCAATCTCTTAAGGATTATATATGAAAGTATAATTTTCAGGTGAATTTCTTCAGTAGCATTAACGTAATGAAAAAGAAGTACAGTCAACGACTAAATCATTCGTACACCCATCAATTTTGAATATTTTTTCCATTTCTCAGAACCTAATTCTCGCTTAATGCCAGGTGTTTTTTATAAGTTACTAAGCACAAAAAAAGGAATATAAAACCCAATTTTCAGAACAATACAACAACTTTGACAGCGAAAAATGCAAAATAAAGAAAGACAAAATTATTCGTACAGTATGAAAGATAGAAAAAATTTAACAATTTCACAATATTAATTGGTAGTAGCATGGCTTCTTATCATAATAACTTGTTTGTGATGACATTTGAACAAGTCTTTTCAAGGGCTTTTCTTTCATTCTTCAAAGGTTGCACATTATAATTCCCGGATAAATTGGCACTTAACTAAGTATAGTAATAGCATAATATATATATATAGAAAAATAGAACTGAATATATATATATATATATATATATATATATATATATATATATATATATACAGTGACACGCATAAGTATTGGATACATGTTGTTTTCTGTTATAACCCTAGTTTATGATCGCCATTTTGCCTGATATTTTGTAAGTAATATCTCGTAAAGTTGTTTTAGTTGGATGTGGATGTAATATATAATTATTTATTTAAAAATTATTACATAAATATGTTATAAAATCACTAGAAAAATAGCCATTTTGTTTCAACACCTCTGGTGTCTTATCAAGTGATGATGTTGAATGTAGAATAAAGGGTTTTAAAAGGTTCAAATTAATTAACCACCCCTCGCAAGGGGAACCACTGTTACATAACCTGGAATGACAAGTATATGAGAATTCAAAAAGCTTGACAACGAAGTAAGGTTATAATAGCTATTAAATGCTTTAAAGTTGGGGTTATACTAAAATAGAATTTATTCTAACCAATAAGTATTAAATTATATGATAAAATTTGAAATTAAAATAAAAAATAAAAAATTACCCATTTTAAAATCTCAATTTAATCTCTATTAAGTTTAAAATTATAAAATTACTGAGGAAAAAAGACAAAATACATATGTTATTCTATTTATTTTGTTTTCAATGAAATTACGTTAGAATAGACGTTAAGATCGACTCCTCTTAACTTCATGACAATATGGATACATTTGAATTTCAAGTATAGGGATGGGGGGTGATGATATCTTGCGAAAAACATACATACACACTCAGATTATAATACATAAGCACCCAGACATATTTAGATATATACACACAAAAGAAGTGACGAGACAGGAAAGATCTCCACGACCCTTTACAAAAAACAAAACAAAAAAACAAATCAGAACACACACATACATATACAATTAAATGCGCATGCAAGTTTCTATACACATAGACGCCAATAAATACATGTACATACACCCACATTCATTGACCTAGACAGTCCGATACAACAACCAAGAAATATTTAAGACTGAAAGTGTTATTAAACGAATTCAACTACTTATTAAAATATAACTTATACGGGCAAATATACATAGATAAAAATGGTAAAATAGAACAGAGAAACAAAGAATAGGGAAAGAAATGACATTAAAACAGATACATACGTATAAAAATAACATAATCTAAAATATAAAAAACGAAAATTCCAAACATACAAATATATATAAAAATATATATTTTTTATATATGGCTATATACGCCTTATTATACTTTAGCTGAATGAAAATAAGAACTACCTACAGATATATGTGTACAGTGTACACACATTCATTACTACAGATAGAAGCAGAGAATAGCCGACCTATCGATAAATACATAGACACATATATACACATACACACATATATATCTACACTTATACACATATACGCATATGCATATATAGACATACCGAAGCAAGCATAAATATATCAACCCACACAGCAACGTAAAAAGTAAACAAACCAAATTTAAATATACATACATACATACACATACATACAAATACACACACATATATTATATGTATATGTATATATATATATATATATATATATATATATATATGTATATATATAAATATATCCATGTAAACATATACGTATATAAACTAAACATATAAACATACATATATACAAACACATATACGAACACACGCATATATAAAAAACATACAAAAGTAAATTTAAACATACCTATATAAACATAGATACGCACTTACACATCCATATATATATATATATATATATATATATAAATAGGAATATATATACATAAACCTACACATAATCTAACAATATTATCTTATTGACGATAAAGTACAGTAGAAGTCCATAATAATTTTTTAAATGTAACAATACACAGTTGTCGCTTAAGTCTATAAGCAATTAAAAATCCTTATCAAACAAAAGTAGATTTTAGTTAGTATTGATGATACATGCCAAGACACTAAGATATAAATACATATACATAATGAAGACATACGAACATACATCCACATATACAAATATATAATCATGCATAAATACTTCACTTTCAGAAAGTGGATATTATCATGAATTGCTGAAATTCTGTTCTGATCTACAAGGATGAACAGTGGACCAAAAAGTCTTGCAACGATAATTTTGACATTTCAATGGGTTCCTTGGATTCTGCAGAAGCTCCTGACCTGGTTGGATTATTTCTTTCGTACAATTTAAGTGCCTTTGATTGTCTACATTCTAATAGTGTAGGATTATATAGAGATGATGGCTTATTAGTTGTTCAAAACTCCACTAAAATTAAGGTAGACCGTATTAGGAAAATGATCCATAGGGTATTTAAGGATTTAGGTCTTAGGACTATAGTTACAACTAACGTGAAACAAGTAAATTTTCTGGACGTCACTCTAGACCTTACTAGCAACACTTTCCAACCATATGTGAAGGTTAATTCCAACCCAATATACGTGCATCCAAATTCCAACCATCCCCTCTTCAGTTATCAAACACATACCCTCCACCATTGGATTTAGGATTAGTACTAACTCTTCTAACAAAGATGTTTTTAATAAACATCGTGATTTTTTCAATTCTGCACTCAAAAATAGTGGATACAAAGATACCACTATTCAATATAGAAACACGGTTAACTGCAACCATAATAAGAAAAGAAGATCTAGAAAGATCATCTGGTTTACTCCCTCTTTCAATATAATGGTTAAAACTAAATTAGGACGTGTATTTCTAAACCTCATCAAGAAACATTTCCCCAACCCAGAAACTAACCCACTTAGAATATTTAATCCTAATACCCTTAAATTAAGCTATAGTTGTGCGAATAACCTATAGAAAATAATTAAAAAACATAACAACAGAGTCTTTAACAAGTACAGGGACTCAAAAAACTTGATTACTCACCAGGTTGCAAGCAGCATTACAAAGTATAATGACACGAATAACAACTTATGCAATTGTAGGAATCCAAATAATTGTCCACTACAGAATAATTGTATGACTAGTTCTGTAGTTTATCTTAGTACAATCTCTACACTAGAAAACCCAAATATAAAAACATTTTACTTTGGTAGTACCATGAATCCAGCCCATATAGTGACTTTTCGAGTTTCCATACATAATTGTCACCATTTTTAAAACCTTCTGGCGGTTTTATGTATATTTCATAGTCAATCGGTGCATTCAAATATGCTCCTTTGACTTCCATATGGTGTATATCCATGCCAAAATGCGCAGCCATTTGCATTAAAATTCTTATTGTTGTCACGTTTGTTGTTGGACTGAATGTTTCTACACAATCTTCCCCGTTATCTTCGAAAATCCTTTAGCTACAAAACGCGCCTTATACACTGGCGAACCATCCTCAGTTCGTTTTACAGTATAAACTCAACGGCTGCCGATAATATTTTTATCATCCGGGGCTTTTGTCAATTCAAAAGTATCATTTGATACTAAAGATTCCATTTCTTTTTGCATAGCGGCTATCCATCGTTTGAAATTATCAGAATTTATGGCTTCTTGATAGTTCTTCGGGATACATTGCACTGAATAGGAACAGTCAATGTCACAGATATTACAGGGATCCATTCCAAAATAGCCTGGCTTTCTTCTAATTCTGGTTGGATAACGCGGAATTTGTCCCCCCCTCATTAGTTGTATTTTCTTTTAATTCAAGGTTTGCGTCTGATTTTTCCTCGTCTATATCGTCTGATATAACACCTTCCTCTAATTGTGGATCCTGAACGGGTTTTCTATTTATAGGCCTTATCTCATAATTATGCCATCCTGGTTCATGTGGGACCAGCGCCTCACAATTAATATTCTTTTCCTCGGGATCCTTTACTTGCTCAAAGGAATCGGTAAATCTGACGCATCTTATTTTCCTTATTATTTTACTTTCTGGAAAATAAATCATATAGGCCGGACTTGATTTGTCATAGCCAATAAATATGTCTCGTTCACTTTTTGGATCAAGTTTTGCCCTGTGGTCGACATATGTGTAGCAAATTGTTCCAAAGATATGCATACAACTTATGTTGGGTTTATAATTCGTATAAGCCTCGTAGGGAGTCCTTTTAAGGTTACCATTATAGCAACAGTTTCTTCTATATACGGCGGTATTTAATGCATAGACCCACAGATTTTGGGTAACTTAGATTCTATTAGCAAACATCTAGCCATTTCGAAAAGCGTCCGCCAACTACGTTCAGCGATTCCATTCTGGTGCGGCGAATAGGGGCTGGTCCTCTCATGTTTAATGCCTTCATTTATTAGGAGGTCTTCGTAATCATCAGAAGTAAATTCTCCACCATTATCTATTCTAATTATTTTCACTTTTCCATAAGGTGAAATATCAGATAAATACATTTTTGTAGCTTGTAAGGTATCAGATTTGTTTTTCAGAAAATATATCATAAGTCCTGAATATTCGTCCACAAAGTTTAATACATATGCATAAGTGACTATACCCATTGGTGAAATTGGACCCGCTAAGTCGCAATAAACTCTGAACAAGATATCTGTTGATTTTGGGATTCGATCCCTATTTCTATACTTTGTCATTTTTCCTTTAATACATGTGTCACAATGTTGTAAGTCCTTTGAAGATGTAATTTTCATTCCAGTAACGTGTTCTTGTAATTTTTTAACATCCGAACTATTACAGTGACCTAATATTTTATGCCAAGTCGCTAAGTCGTGGGTGGCTGTTTTCACAGATTTAATACTTTTCAAATAATACAAACGTCCATTTTGTTGTATATTAAATTCAGTTCCGTCTGAGTATATTAACTTTGCATTGACTCGGTGAAAATTAACTTTAACACCAGTTTTAACAGCGAACTGACATATTTTGTTTAAATTTAGGGATTTATAAAACCCTTTTTAATAAACAATTACAAATATTTCCATTAGTATCTCGTACATAAATACAGGGATCGCCTCTTTTTAAAACTAAATTGTTAGCTCTAGTTCCGTCTACCAACTCTATAAAATGGTTATCAGTTTCGAAATAGCGGTCAAAATTAATAAATTTTGTTTTATCTTTAATTACACGATTTGTTGCACCCGTATCGACTAGGTAAGAATTATTATTATTGGGTATAATATCCAACTCAAAGGAAAAAGGCATATGTTCGCTCATTCGAAAAAGCTTTTACATTTTTACAAAAATCACTCCTTTTATAAAACTGACATTTCGCACGTATATGCCCGACTTTACCACAACGAAAACAGATGATATTTGATTTTCTATTATTATTATTATTATTATTATTCTTGCTGTTGCTGTTGTTTTTAGGCCCCCTATTTTTAATATCATAATTCCTGGTCTGGTAGGTTGGTGCGATTACTTTTCTGAATTTGTTAAATGACGTCCTTAGTTGCATTACGTTTTTTTCTTGATTTGGGGAGTTGCACATTTTTTCAGTTTCTTCATAACTACGTAATGCGACTTTAAACTCAGTGAAAGTTAGACTTTTATCTTTTTGAGTTATGACTGTCGTGAATGCTTTAAATGTCAGTGGTAATCCCTTTAAAACCATGGCTATTAGCAGCCCATCTGAAATAGTCTCAGCGGCCATTTTTAATGCATTTGTGACATTCTCAGCCCGTATAATATAATCTGTTACGGATTCATTCACTCGTCTCCTTAACGCGGTTAGTTCAGTATATAAAGCAATAATTTTAGGCTTACCTTTTGGTAAGTAGTTTTCACGCAATATCTGTAGCTCTCGGCGTCTATTGTCCTTGGCTTCTCACATTATTAAAGACAAACTTCTGTCATCCAGGCATTGTATTAATTCAGCGAACACGGTCACATTTCTTTCCATAAAATCATCGTCTTTCTTCTGGTCATCTTGGCAAAGGATAATGTCCTGACGTTTTCGTATTCTGTTGTGGAGCTATTTCGCAGTGGAGGCTTGTATTTGTACTAAAATCGGTCCTAAATAAGTTCGACGTACCAAACGTTAGGAACTTGATATAATAGGTATTACGCGGAGTAATCTTGTGGTCGCTGACTCCTTTCGTATTCGACTAACTGTCGACTACTGTCGTCCGACATCGACTGACCCTTGTTCCTCTTACTACTACTTATATAAGGTGGGAGAGTCTAATAACTATAGAATAGGTGTGTTTTACCATACCACCCCCTACTAAAACTTTACTCCGTAGGAGTAAAACAGTTTTCTTTATTTTTTATTTTTTTACAGGAAATATGAAGAAAAAACAAAAAAAAACCTTCATTTTTTTAGCAACATCGTAGCGTATCTCCTACGTTTTGGATCCACTTTTAAATGATCAGTTGCCTTTCTTTTTCTCCTGGATCGGCGTACCTCAGGTAAAATCGTTGCTGGCGTTATTAGATCAAACGTATCGAAAATCACCTCCATAGGATTTTCTTCCGCGGGATCGCTGTCAACCACGTCTGAAGAGCGTCGTCTGATCTGGTTAATGTGCCGTCTGCACGTGAATTTTTCACCTTTCACGAAGTACATCATGTTGCCAATCCGCTTTTCTATTTTTCCAATCTCCCAGAATGATTTATTCTGTTTATAGACCTTAAAGTATACTTTTTCACCAGGATTGTATTTTTTGACTTGAATAAATTTTTCTCTATCTGGCTTTGTCTTTTTTGGTAGTAATTTGCCGAAGACAGATCGTACCCGACGTGCAAACATCACCTCGGCTGGCGATTGTGAGGCTGGTGTTCCGTTATTTGGGGTAATTCTGTATACCTGTAGAAACTTGTGTAGGGCTTCATCTGCAGGTATTTCCCTAGCTTTCTTTAGAGCTCTTTTTAGGGTGTCCACAATTTTTTCAGCTAACCCGTTCGATCTTGGGTGATATGGAGCTGTGGTAACATGTTCGACATTGTATTCCTTGCAGAAATCTTTAAATTGTTCGGACGTAAATTGACTTCCGTTGTCCGTCACAATTGTGTCTACTACACCAAACCTTGCGAACAATTCCAGCAGTAAGTTTTTAGTACTTTGCGTCGTCGGTTTTCTTATCCTTTGTATCTCAGGCCATTTCGAAAAACTATCCACTACTATGATGTAATGGTATCCATTCAGTGGACCTGCGAAATCCACATGTAACCTAGACCATGGTAGGTCTGTTTTTGGCCAGGGATTAAATTTTATTGGGGGTGCCTTTGCAGGTAAAGCACAGCCTTTACATTTTGCCACTGTTCTCAATGTCTCTGTCCATATTCGGCCAATATACAAGACTTCGCATTAGGCTCTTCATCCTAGTGCTGCCCGGATGACCGGTATGAAAATCCTTTAGTATTTGCTTTTGCAGTGTGTATGGAATCACCACACGTTCTCTGTATAACAATACTGTATCGTAAAGCGAAAAAACATTTGTTGTGTACTGATCCCTCTCGGCTATTTTTTCTTTTATTTTCAAGATATACTTGTCCCTGGTAGCTTCTTCTTTTATTTTTTCTAGAGTTA
This sequence comes from Acanthosepion esculentum, assembly GCA_964036315.1. Taxonomy (NCBI): domain Eukaryota; kingdom Metazoa; phylum Mollusca; class Cephalopoda; order Sepiida; family Sepiidae; genus Acanthosepion; species Acanthosepion esculentum. Next base: position 8,434,839 of record OZ038480.1, read on the forward strand.
CCGGAAGTTCCCGAACTGCATTACACACAGTAAATTTCAGCTCTTCTTCTGACTTCAGTGAGGCAATTATCGTGTCTTCTAATGGTTCGTTCATTTTAGGAATTAACCTGGAGAGCCCATCAGCGTAGCCCAATTTATTCGATGGTATGTACTCCATGCTGAAGTTATAATTTAGCAGTATTATACCCCATCACTGTAGTCGGTTGGCTGTATGCGTCGGCAAACCCTTCTTCGATCCCAAAATCGAAATTAGAGGCTTATGATCAGTTTGTAGTTTAAAGTGTCGACCGTGGACAAAACGGTGAAATTTCGCTACTGCAAAGATTATTCCTAGCGCCTCTTTCTCTATCTGAGAGTAATTCTTCTCAGCTGGAAGTAGTGCTCTAGATGCATGTGCAATTGGTTTTACTTGACCATCTGTCATTTTGTGTAAGATGCATGCTCCTACTCCATACGCACTTGCGTCGCAAGCTACTACAATCTCTAAATCCGAGTTGTAATGAATTAAAAAAAATTCTGACGTTAACACTTCCTTTACCTTTTCAAATGCTTTCTAGCATTCATTAGTCCACTTCCAGGGTTTTCCTTTCTTTAATAGTTCATTTAATGGTTCCCGCAGATCATACACTTTAGGGATGTATATTTGGTAATAATTAGCTAATCCCCAAAAACTTTGTAATGCGGTAATATCATTCGGAGGCGGCATGTCTTTTATAGCCGCTTCTCGCTCCGGGTCTGGCCTTCTACCATTCTTATCGATGATCTGCCCCAGATATTTTACTTTCTCCATAAAAAACTCGCATTTGCTTTCCTTGAGTTTAAATCCAAAATCCTGTATTCTTGAAACTACAGCATTTACATGTTCCACGTGTTCTGCTATACTTGTACTTCTCATGAGGATGTCGTCCAGATACGCTACGGCAAAATCCAGACCACCCAACATCGAATCCATTACTTGTTGGAAAATGGCGGGCACGACCTTAATCTCAAAAGGTAGACTGTTAAATTTATACAGACCCCGATGTGTGTTTATACACAAAAGTTTTGACGTTTCTTTTTCTACCGGTATTTGCAGATATGTGTCGCTGAGGTCTATCTTCGAAAATATTGTGACTTCATTAAGCTTCGCAAATATTTCTTCTGCTATTGGTAGAGGATAATTATAGTCTTTGAGTGCCGTCTTCACATTGCTTATTCACATTGGCTGCGTACGTTATATAGTCTTGTTCATCATCTTTCATCGGATTCAAACATTTCCACCTCTTGTGGAACAGAGATGTCTTTTTACTAAATAATTCACTTAATATATTTACAGCCTCGGTATATGTCAACTCGCTAGTTTTTACCACGAGTGGCAGTCCTCGTTATACACGTCCGTATATTGTTTTATAATACTCCGAAAAAGTTATCTCTTCATCTGGACTGTACGTGAATATTTCAATTGAATTCCATATTGTATTCTCTGGGAAAGAATCATTTTGTAGATTTTTCTCTTTCCTCTGCTCAGTTATTTCCAGAATTTTGTTTTGAAACTCCCTATGCATCTGTTCCATTTTTTGTTGGAATTGCATTTGTCTATTGAAGGTTTCCTCCTGTAACTGCATCTGGAATGTTGTTTGTGTTTCTAATATTTTCGTCTGTTGTTCCGACTGGAACTTAAAGAATTCCCCGAATAGACTTTTTCATTCCTCCATCTTCGCAAAAAGTTTACACAATGTCTAAATACTGTAGAGGGGGGGGGGGTCCTACGAATTTACATTTCGTGACCTATTTGAGCAAACTGTATTATCGAGAAAAATATTTCTTTTCTCGATAGATTTTTCGTCACTAAGTTGGCGTCTTGGCTTGCGAGAAACTTTGCCAAATTTTTAATTTTTTTTTTAAGTGTGAATCCGAGACTTTGTCGCTGAAGTTATTGTGGCGAGGGAATTTTTTCTTCCACCGTATGATTGCGAATGTTCGTCGCCAGAGTTGTTGTGGAGTTATTTCGCAGTGGAGGCTTGTATTTGTACTAAAATCGGTCCTAAATAAGTTCGACGTACCAAACGTTAGGAACTTGATATAATAGGTATTACGCAGAGTAATCTTGTTGTGGTCGCTGACTACTTTCATATTTGACTAACTGTCGACTACTGTCGTCCGACATCGACTGACCCTCGTTCCTCTTACTACTCCTACTTATATTAGGTGGAAGAGTCTAATAACTATAGAATACGTGTGTTTCACCATAACATATTCTAAGGTAGCCTAAGAATTTCGTTTCCCACAATAAATATCTGGACTGGTTTCCGTCAAAATACAGTCGTAACCTGGGTTCGTAACCACTGTTATACATGTTCACCGTGGTCTGAATGTAGAAATCCAACGCAATTTGTTCAATGAAACAACACCAATATCCAGTAGCAGCTGTTCAATAATTCTTAAGGTCTTCCATATCAGAGGTTGGCAGTGAATATTCGGAGAGAGTAGGAAAGCGTAGTTCTTCAGGTCTTTCATCTGACAGGTTAGCAGTGGATATTCCGCCAAAACAAAATGGCCGCTTTTATACACATCGGATTGAATATTCCAAGTCTTCTGATTGGTTGAACTTCTATTGGTAGACTATTAAATGATTCAGCCCATTTTGGTTGCTCACTAGTTAATAGAGTATCCAAAAATTGTAACAATATGTATGTGTGTATTTGTATGTATATATATATATATATATATATATATATATATATATATATATATATATATATATATATATATTTTAATTTGGTTTCTTTTATTTTTAAATTGCTGTGTGGGTTGATATATTTATGTTTGCTTCTGTATGTGTATATATGCATATGCGTATGCGTATATGTATATGTGTTTAAGTGTATATATATATATGTATGTGTGTATGTATATATATGTATATATGTGTGTATATATTTATCGATAGGTAGGCTTTTCTGTGCTTCTGTCTGTAGTAATGAATGTGTGTACACTGTACACATATATCTGTATGTAGTTCTTATTTTCTTTCACCTAATATATAATAAGGCGTATATAGACATATATGAAAAATATATATTTTTATATATATTTGTGTGTTTGGAATTTGTTTTTTATATATTAGATGATGTTATTTTTATACATATGTATCTGTTTTAATGTCATTTCTTTCCCTATTCTTTGTTTCTCTGTTCTATTTGACCATTTTTATCTATGTATATTTGCCCGTATAAGTTATATTTTAGTAAGTGGTTTGAATTCGTTTAATAACACTTTCAGTCTTGAATATTTCTTGGTTGTTGCATCGGACTGACAAGGTCAATGAATGTGGGTGTATGTACATGTATTTATCGGTGTCTATGTGTATTGAAACTTGCATGCACATTTAATTGTGTATGTATGTGTGTGTTCTGATTTCTTTTGTAAGGGACCGTGGAGATGTTTCCTGTCTCGTCACTTCTTTTGTGTGTATGTATCTAAATATATCTGGGTGCTTATGTATTATAATCTGAGTGTGTATGTATTGTCATTCGCAAGATGTCATCACCCCCATTCCTACACTTGGAATTCAAATGTATCCATGTTGTCATGAAGTTAAGAGCAGTCTATCTTCACGTCTATTCTAACGTAATTACATTGAAAGCAAAATAAATAGAATAACATATGTATTTTGTCTTTTTTCCCCAGTAATTTTATAATTTTAAATTTAATAGAGATTAAATTTAGATTTTAAAATGGGTAATTTTTTATTTTTATTTCAATTTCAAATTTTATCATATAATTTAATACTTATTTGTTAGAATAATTTTATTTTAGTATAACCTCAATTTTAAAGCATTTAATAGCTATTATAACCTTACTTCGTTGTCAAGATTTTTGAATTCTCGTATACTTGTATTTTGATTGGTCATTCCAGGATATGTAACAGCGGTTCCCCTTGCGAGGGGTGGTTAATTAATTTGAACCTTTTAAAACCCTTTATTCTACATTCTACATCATCACTTGATAAGACACCAGAGGTGTTGAAACAAAATGACTATTTTTGTAGTGATTTTATAACATTTTTATGTTATAATTTTTAAATAAATAATTATATTTGCTCTACTCTCTATTGAGCACTCTTTTAAGAAAAGTAATTGTTGGTTATTGGAATCTATTCCGTATACACCAATCCTATAGTTGGATATATATATATATATATATATATATATATATATATATATATATATATATATATATGTTGGTTCACGACGCTTAATACTACATTTAAATGATAACTCTAACATTTTTAGACATTTAAAACAACATGCCTGCTCGCGTACTTAATTCCGGAAAATCCTTGTTGAAAACACAAATATACTTAAACACGAAAACAATAAACAAAACTTAAGAATCCTTGAAGCTATATACATAAAACTGTTGACACTTAAACTGAACAAAATAAACAATGAAATCTCCACAAACATTCTTAAATGCGTATAATTTATAGCAGAAGCCATTGGTTTATACCAACGGCTTACCATACTTAATACTTCTCGTTTTTCACTCTCGCGTGGTCATGTGTGACGTCACGAGATGCGACGCGATTTTCGCTTCCTTGTCTCGTAAATATGAGTTTGTCATTACTTTGAACTTATTCAAGCAGCAAGGGCGGACAATCATTGTAGTTTCGTCTCTGTGTTGTTTGATTTATTGAAATTGTCATCTTTGATAATGGCTTATGCAATCCGAAAACTTAGATTAAATTTAAACATGTACCAATATGGTGTTTTCCTTTCGTCTTTCAACGATTATGTGATTAAGCTTATCAGATAATATGAAAGGAACTTACTTAAAATAAATAGACAAAACCTGTCTATATTACTTAATGAAACATGTATTAATATATATATATATATATATATATATATATATATATATATATATATATATATATATATATACATATATATATATATATATATATATATATATATATATATATATATAGATATATATATATATACTGAAAATATTCGGCCATTTAATATTAACGGGAATACTTTACCTTGAGCAATCGTGCCTTCGTTCCTTTCAACAGAGAGATATGAAGAGACTGAGATTGTAATATGGAGAAACGTAATGGTGGCTCTGACGGTCAAATGGAACATCAAATTCAAAGTAATTCTGATTGATTACCGTTTTCCTCATATCAAACTATACATTTATGTATAGAATTACCTTCAATACAGGAACACGACTTTAGGTTATCTTATTCAACTGCATAGCGAATGGCTTATGCAAGCAACAACGAACTGAAAATGCCCACAATCGGCTTTCTATCAAGGATTCATTTGGGAAAGTTAGTGTTTTAATAATTCTACATTATGTCTGTTCTAAATTTTGTTGAAACTGGGAGAGATTTCCATGTAAAATGTTGATTACTGTATTCAGTTATCAAATCTGAATCTTCTAATTGCTTGACATCGTAAATGAACCTTAAAATAACGTATCAAGACCATATCTACGCCGTAATATCCGTGTTTAGATTAATTGCTGCGACAGTGCAGTAACAGGAAATGCTTTTTCTTTTGGATCATATCCAATGTTACTCATTGAATAATAATAATAATAATAATAATAATAATAATAATGAACAAAATAATTCACATAACTTTTCCAATATTTTTCAAAAGTTAAGAGAAGAGCGTGATTTAAGAAAAGTAAAAGAAAAGAAACAATCTCAGTGTTTGACAATATTTCAACAATATGTCGGTCTCTTAAGAATACATATGTTGAAATATTGATTTACATTGTTAAACACTGTGTTTTTTAAACCGTGTTCCTCTCTTAAATAGAGTAATAATGATGATGATGATGATAATAATAATAATAATAATAATAATAATAATAATAATATAAACAACAGCAATAACAAGAATAATAATAATAATATACTGAAAAAAGTATGTTAGCAAAAAATGCAGATTCTGGGATAAATATCCATCCACAACCGACCATCAAGTTGCACGGTATTAGCCGCTCACTAAGTAAAAAACCCGGCATGACAGAGTGGGCCAATAACTGCATTGGAAAATATGCAACTTTTACGGAAAGGAAACTGCAATAAATTGATTTGAACACAAACCAGACCCGGTTAGTGAGGCAGTAAATATAACAATTTTATGTGACGTTACAATACACACAGAACACTCAAGGCTAATCGACAAGCCATTGTGATCAGAGACCGCAAAGAAAAACTGTTCCTTCTCATTAACATGACAGACCGTGCAGATTGCAATTGTATTTTTAAGCATTGCACCCCAATCCAGGCGGTAGTGCCACTAGTACACAATGGGGTTAGAGAGAATGAAAGTAAGAGAAAAGAGGGGTGTTTGAGGGAAGGATAAAGTGGACGAAGATCAAGAACAATGCAACAGATGTCAATTGACATTATATTTAAATTTATGAAGATTATAGTTATCAGGGAAGCAAGTAAGAGGAAGGGGGTTACACTGTCGGGAAGTGCAAGAGAAGAAGCTGTTGGTGCAGAAGAGGTGGTTACATTTAACTTTTTCGACAGTAAACCTAGTAGCACGCTTAAATTCATGCAGTTAGGCACCATTGAAAATAGCTCATCAGAGCAGTTGCCATAAAAATATTTGTAGAAAAGACAGAGGGAAGCCGTATCACGTCTATGAGAAAGTGAATGAAGCCAGGACAAATCACATTGCATATCCGTCTTTTGGATTTTGTCGAAACCCTTGAGATGAACATCGGGGGCACCAGACCATATATGGCCAGAGTATTCAATGCAAGTGCGAATGGGAGATTTGTAGATTTGAAGGATGAAATCAGAGAAAGACCTTCTGGCACAACACAGAGAACAAACTTTCCTTGCGGTAGATGCAGCTATTGATTCAATGTAGTTGTTCCACATTGATCAATGGCAAACTTGAGAGCACGAAGGCGCGGAGAGATGCTCTCGTGAAGTTGAGCATGAGACATCCTGATAGAAGGCAAGGAGTCTTCTCTATAGTGGATAAATGAGGGCATTCACTTTGGAGACATTAAAATTTACAAGCCGCAGTCACCTCCAGTCATTTCCTGCCCGAGTCAACCACAAATTGGCGGCCCTTTTCGAGACCAACGACCAGGTTAATTTTGTCAGCAACGCCGGATTTACTATTGAGGCAGGAATAAATTGTAGTGTGATCTGCGTAGTGGCCTACTTGAGAACTGATGGCATCAGGAAGATCGATGATGAATTCAGAAACAATGTAGAAGCCAGAGTACAGCCTTGGCGAACACCAACGTTCGTATGAAAAGAACTGGAGGGTGAACCCGTTCAGGTCGAAAGCGGAAACCATATTGTTTGTCAGAAAGTAGATCATGGGAGGTAATATGCTAAACCACTTCGGCAGACTTTTCTGAAGAGTGGTAGGAGTCTTATATGACGGTAGTTAGATGGGTCGGAAGGGTTTCCAGAGTTCTTGAAAACAGACACAAGTGAGAACTTCCAAAAAACGAGGCAATAGTTATATAGTTTGAAGTGAACTGGTGCCTGCCCAGGAGCACATTTATTTAGGACTACGGTTGGAATCCCGTCAACACCATTTACTTTATGAGAGTCTACATTGGAGATAATATTCAATAGCATGGACGGCGTTATGCTCATTTCATTCAATAGAACTTCAATTCTAAGGGAGAGGATATCAGGTGTGGGTACACCAAATGAGTTGTCTGTTTTGTTGGATGAGAATTTCCGAGCAAAGCATTCAGCCTTATCAGCTGTGGAAGTTAGGACTTCGAATTGATTGAATAGAGGAGGAGATGGGGATTTACTGCTGTTCAGCACACTCTTGCAGTGCCGCCAATAATCTTTAGAACCAAACTTGCGAGATGCAATACGTGGTCTCATTCTTTTAGCAAACAGTAACCTTGCTTCATTGAGGAGAAGCTTGCACTCATTACGTGACATCTGTTGCAATCAGACATTTCGCTCCGGTACAGAAGGAAGAAGTGATTCCTGCGAGCTATAGCGGCTGAGCAAGTAGGTGAGAATCAAGAAGAACAGCGCGATTTAACTTTGTATTTTCTTGCGGTATAAAAAGCCTCGAAGCCGGCTTTTAACCAGGAGGAGACTTCAGACACACGTTTTTGATTAAAAACCACATTTCAAGGGACGTCGCGAAGGAAATCATGGAACGAGTCCCTGTCTGTGCGTTGGTACCCTCACTTACCACAAACCGTACACATCACAAGTCATCTTGGGTATGACGATAAACTACATCCGCCTCCTGGGTAAGACGATAAACTACGTCCAACAGCAAGGCCTCAGATCAGGAGGTTTTGAAGATCGTGGAACCACCTCTTAATTGTTTGTGTTTACAGGTCTACCCTGACCCGGGGTGGTAGCACCTGTTAGAGTCCCAGCTATAGGCAAATATTTAACACCCAAACTTGTGTAAAAATAGGTTTTAATACCAGAAATATTTTGTAATAAATAAAATTATTACCAGCAATAATTTTTGAAGGATAAATTATTATCAGCAATACTTAAAAAAAAAAAATTCCAGTAATACAAACAGCTATATATTATTTGAAAACGATATGACTCGCTATAGATTTCTTCAAGGAGGAATATTCCCAGAAATAGATTTTTGAAGAAAAACATATTACCAGCAATAAAAATTTTGTCGGCATTAAATAAGCCATTGAGGTGTTGATATGCCGTAAAACAAAACAAACCAAATCAAGCACATCACAAGAAATTCACGACAGCACTAATTTTAAGGCTAGAGATAAGGCGAGGATCCGGGAACTCCTTTCTAAACAGGAAACAAGGGATGAGCCTCTACTCCTTTTCAAAAGAAGAGGGAGGAGTATTAACCGGGCGATAGGAAAACCTATCTACTCCTATTACAAAAAACAAAAACAAAACAAAACAAAAACAAAAACAAAAACACACACACACACCCAAACAAGCAACAGACAACAAACAAGTAATCAATTAACAACGGACATGGCACCCAGAGAAGTTGTTGTTATAAAAACTGGAGTCCATGTTAAGAGCCACGGCACGAGCTATGTATGTATAAAAATAACTCGTGAGCTACAAGTAAGACAGGCAACGATATTCTTTTTCACGTGGCTAGGTCATATATCTTTGAAGATCTTCAAAAAACTATAAAAATATAAGGACCTTGAAAACGAAATCTCGAATATGTGGCACACGAGGATATCAACAATTCCAATTGTAGTTGGAGCCCTCGGATTAAATGGAAAAGACCCCAACAGACTCGTTGATGGGCTTCCTATTAGCCCATGCCTTAAAAATTTACAAAAAATGTTCTCAAAAGTGGAGCCTACACTTGTGTATGTACGCCTGCAGGTGCACGTAGCAGGCCATATATACATGCATACATATATAAGACAAATATATATATTCATTACGCGTTTTATATTCAGACTAATGTCCTCACCTTTGTTGTTTTTATCACGTTTCGGTCGTCGTTCTCCCACCAGCCTTACTCAAGTGCATATTGATCATAGCCTAGCATATGTGCTGAATGTTTCATAAGGATCACCTGAGTAGGCCTAGTATATAAATTAATTCGCTAATAAATAAAGAAAAACATATTAGAGCAAATATTCAACCGCAGCAGAACTAATGAAATATATGGGCAGCAGCAGCAGCAATCAAAAGATGAAATATTAGCAGACTAATCAGCAGTTGCAGCCTAATCAGCAGTTGCAGCCTAATCAGCCGTTGCAGCCTAATCAGCAGTTGCAGACTAATCAGCAGTTGCAGACTAATCAGCAGTGAATGGGATATATATGGCCATGTGGGTAAAAGCATTGTATTTTTAATTTAGTCGCATAGTGGTTGTGAGTTCAGTCCCTAGCTATTTGCATTCAGTGGACACGGGCGAATAATAACTGAGCTGTGCTAAATAAAATACGGGCTAGACAATATCCCTGGATAGAACGAGAAGAGTCTACCCCGTAGATTAAATAGAGTTTAGTTTGGAATTCCCGATAGGTTCTGAGATCGATATACACATTAGTATGTCCGGAGGGCACAACTAACGAAAAGTTGTGATAAAAACAACAAAGATGAGGACAATAGTCCGAATATAAATAGTGAATAAATAATGATAATCCCAGAAATTCATAAAAAATAAAAAATATATAGTTTTAACGTCCGCTTTAATTTTGTGTAAAAATACTCAATATCAGAGTGTATGTAAATATAAAAGTGTATATATATATATATATATTAAAAGAACATTCGGACAGTTTTTATATAATTTATCCTCTGAAAAGAAAAAATTTATTAGATCGCACGAGAAATTATATAAAAAACTAAATAAAAGCACCTTGTCAGTCGTTTTTAATGAAATGTGCATATATATATATATATATATATATATATATATATATATATATATATATATATATATATATATGCACATTTCATTGAATACGACAGACAAGGTGCTTTGATTTATTTTTGATACAATTTCTCATGAGATCTAATAATTTTTTTTTCTTTTCGGATGATAAATTATATAAAAACTGTCTGAATGTTCTTTTTATCCGAGCGCTTTCGGTTATACATTTAGCCATTTTCAAGGATGAAATATTTTAACTGTTAAATATTAAAATATTTCCTCCTTGAAAATTACGAAATGCTGCGCCTGCGAACATGTTTTGACACATTTAGGATGGAATTGCTCGGTTGGGCGGCATCTCACAAAGGTTTTTCCATGCTAAAGTGTGACACGTCACTACAAAAAACTCTATAATAGTCGTAGCCCGTCCATTGAATGTGACTTTTCACGAATTTTAGCCGCTTGAGTCGATTCCTTTCTGAAGTAATTTACTTTTTTCTAGCAATGCGCCCGAATAATCTAAATTATCTTAGACGGTTTCGGACAGTTTGTGGCATAAAACTAACGCCAGTTTTACCAGATAATTGTCCACGGCCGTTAGCATTCGGTTAGCTTCGGAAAGCCTATGAATTCGTTTATCCAGTTGCTCTGTTGTTTTTCTTGGGGCTTCTGATCTTTGCCTATCCTTATATTTTCCAGTATCCTGGTAAAACTTCCAAGCCTGAATACAAGCCATTTTACTGCACCTTAATTGCCTGCTGATGTTCATAAAGGAAACGTTTTGTTGAAGTAACACCATTTTTGATCTGGTCACTGGGCTAAGACTACGACTCTTTCCCATCGTGAATTAATTGTATATCAATACTCAGATATTAAACTATATAATGCATTAATGACCTGCCATTTGACCAGCCATTTAGCAAATAATTTGCATAATAGCCATGCGGTCTTATTTTGCCGGCAAATTTGGATAATTTTAATGAATCCAGCCTTAAATCTTTTCAAGTTGTAGAAAAATATACAATTTTTACTTCATTCGAAAGAGAAATAAATTCTGTATAAAGCGTACACAATAAAAGTAATTTCTATTGTTTTATTAGAAACATATTCTGAAATGAATAAAAGTTTAACCATCGGTCTTAAACTTATTTTCGGCAGTCTGTATATACACGCTCACACACACATATGTATATACCTGTATATACATATATATATATATATATATATATATATATATATATATATATATATATATATATATATATATATATATATATATATATATATATATATATATAGTTATAGTTAAATTCCCAGATCAACTCTGTGGACAAGACATATTGGTATAAAATGACAATTGGAAAAATGATAGATTTTGCCGACGCGTTTCGTCTTCCGACTTTTTCAAGGCAAAAATTTGGATTTTAATGTAACTATAACAACAGAGATATTTCGATTTCATTTTTGCCTTGAAAAAGTCGGAAGACGAAACGCGTCGGCAAAATCTAAGATTTTTCCAATTGTCATTTTATACTATATATATATATATATATATATATATATATATATATATATATATATATATATATATATATAAAAGAGGGCATTGTAGTCAACACTGAGAGGTGATACTCTGTTTCAGGCTATCACTCGCCAAGTCAACTATCACTGATATTGAGCTCTTTGGCCCTTAAATATAGCACACTTGAAAACTATATTTTACCATATATATATATATATATATATATATATATATATATATATATATATGTATGTGTGTGTGTGTGTGTGTGTGTGTGTGTGTGTGTTTGTATAATTTGCAAGTGACGTGAATATTACTCTTGTCCAATCAGCCTGAAAGCGTCAGTCACACAGCAGACACGTTTGCTGAAATGGGAATCTTTCTGTCAAGTGAGTAACAATAATGGGAAATTTCTGTTCAACCATTCGCTGTCGCGTTTGCGATTCCTTGCTAAGATGCAAAACGATCTCGCGACTCTTAAATTTCAATTTGTATTTCAAAATCACTCTTTAGAAATTTCAATAATCTGCCTGTGCGTCATTCCATTCAGATGTACTCTTATATAAGGACGTTAACCAGGCTGGTGTCTACATGCATTCGGATTTAGTGAATATATGTGATACGAGTTACCCTGCAGACGATTTACATCGAATTGGTCAAACTTATCTCGTTATTCATTATTCAAACGATGAGCTCCGATATGACCCAAAGGAAAGAATCAACATTTTCTCCTACTACCGTGTAACAAAAAATAATCTCACAAAATGTATTAAATCTTATATAAGCATTTGATGACTCAAATACGATGTAAAATCAAACAGGTGATTCAGATTTGATAATAAGGCACTTTTTACAATGAAATCTACCACGCTTTCAAAAAGGGTTTAGAATAGATATAATGTAGAAATATATTCATCGTCATTAAAATGAGATTATATACAGGGATATGTCAAAAGGCTCTCGGTCTGACCCCTTTCTCAAACT
>OZ038480.1:8452702-8500202 GCA_964036315.1 Acanthosepion esculentum
GACCACTTTCTCAGAAACGAAGCATTCACCTTTTTAATCTCGTACAAGACTATGATTTGTGCTTTCAGAAACACTAACCGCAGTGAATTTCTCTGCTTGTCAATCTTACTAATCAACGTGTCTGGGTAGGCGCCCTAAAATCCTTTACAGCAATTTTTACGACTCAAAGCAAAAACGTCCTGGGTACGACGTTAAACTGCATCCAACAGCAAGGCCTCTGATTAGGAGGTTTTGAGGAAGCGTGGAACCACCTCTTAATTGCTGGTGTTCCCAGGTCCACCCTGACCCGGGGTGGTAGCACCTGTTGGGGTCCCAGCTATGGGAAAATAGTGAACTTCCAGGTCTTTTCCAGCACATTGAAACAATGATGTTGCCAACTACACTTTTTTGAAACAATGATGTTGCTAGCTATACGTTTTTGAAACAATGATGTTGCCAGCTATACGTTTTTGAAACAATGATGTTGCCAACTATACGTTTTTGAAACAATGATGTTGCCAACTATACGTTTTTGAAACAATGATGTTGCCAGCTATATGTTTTTGAAACAATGATGTTGCCAGCTATACGCTTTTGATATATTTAGTAAATACTGGATCTGGCATTAAATAACCCATAGTGGGTGATATGCCATAAAACCCCAAACAACCAACCATCAAAGCCAAACTTAGGAAAGAACAGGGTAGGAATACTGTGTTTGGAGTCGGAAGTCTGAATTCAAATACTGGCATTTACCTGTGAAAGTACTCAATTATCTTGCACACGAGGTACGCAACTTTTTTAATATTAGCTTTGTTTTGGCTAATATTAAAAATATCAGCTAATATCGCTATACAGATGTTGCCCTGACGATATAGTTTGTTTTGTTTTGTTATACGGCATACCAGCCTTAATGGATTATTTAATGCTGACAAGAATTTTATTGCTGTTAATATTTTTTTCAGAAAAATGCATTGCTCTTAATATTTTTTTCAAAAATGTATTGCTGGTAATATTTTTCTTCAAAAATTCATTGCTGGTAATAACATTTTTAAAAAGTTTCTTGACCCCAGTTTGGGGATTAGCTATTTTCCCATAGCTGAGACCCTAACAGGTGCTACCACCTCGGGTCAGGTAGGACCTAGGAACACCAGCAATTAAGAGGTGGGTCCATGCTCCCCAAAACCTCTTGATCAGAGGCCTTACTGTTGGATGTAGCTTATCGCGTTACGCAGGACGCGGATGTAGTTTATTGTCATACCCAGGACGCGGATGTAGTTTAGCGTCATACCCAGTACGCGGATGTAGTTTATTGTCATACCCAGGACGCGGATATAGTTTATCGTCATACCCAGGACAATATAATATCAACGTGCATTATAAATGAAATGGTGTGCATGCAATGTGCCCAATAAAGAAAAGAAAATATTGCAATAGGTAATTTCTCTTGCCTGTATCAGGTGGTTTGAAAAGGAATCTGCCGATGCAGAGCGGCTGGAAGGAAGAGGAAACAATGGTTGCATCTTCAATTCTTTCAGTTTTAATTATTTTATGTGGTTGGTGCAAAAATAATTTCATCATTAATTTTTTAAATTTTTCATACATTCTCAGTTGTTTTCTATTCGACCAAGGGTGATTATTTTTTATTGTGTTTTGGGGTGTTGTCGTATCCGCAGTCTTGTAAGGGTAGACTTATTCTCCATCTGGTAGCCTCTTCCCCACGGACGCAACATCGTAAGCCAATCACTAATCTATCGTCATCTTCATATCAAATATTCATATAAGCTCCATTCTTAAGTTTAATAATTGAAATCATTAGAGTTAAGACATGTTACGCAACATTCCCGAAGTCTAAACACTTACATTAACCTCGAATTTCAAATGTAATTTTCTACCAACTGCAACAAGAAACTCCTGTGAGTTCAATTCCAGGAATACACGAATCTTACCAATCATGAGTCAAACATTTTCTATGCTACTTATTCTCATAATATTCACTTCCTACCACTTCCTCGTGCATTCCTAAAACACACTTCATACATAATAACCATTTTAACATTAACAATCTACACTACAATTTAACCTCATCAGGTCAAGGGTCAATCGATACATATCATCCTTAACCTCATAATTTTCACTTCTTGCAACATCTGCTTGGATTCCTGTAACAGTCTTCATTCATCATAACCATTTTAACAATAAATCTTAACCTATCAGGTCAGTGGTCAATCCTTATCTATCCTCCTTATCCTCATAATTTTCACTTCTTACCGCATCCTCTTGCGTTCCTGTAACACACTTCATTCATCATAACCATTTTAACAGAAAACCTCGACACGACAATATTAACATCTTCAGGTCAAAGATCAATCATTATCTATCCTCCTTATCCTCATAATCTTCACTCCCTACCACCTCCTCTTTCATTGATATCACACACCTCATTCATCATCACCATTTTAAAAGTAACCCTCTACACTACAATCTTAACCTCTTCAGGTCAAATGTCAATCGTTTTCTATACTCCTTATCCTCATAAGCTTCACTTCCTACCACCTCCTCTTTCATTGATATCACACACCTCATTCATCATAATAATTTTAACAGTAACCCCCTACACTACAATTTTAACCTCTTCAGGTCAAGGGGCAATCATTATCTATCCTCCTTATCCTCATAATCTTCTCTTCCTACCACCCCCTCTTTCATTCATACCTGGCATTGTTCATCATATCTATTTTAAAAGTAATTCTCTACCTTTAGTTTTTTTCTCAGTACTTTTATTGGGTGAATTTAATTGGGTGGATTTAGTATAAAACGTAACCAATTGTGTGTTCTTGGGTTAGTTTACCCCGCATCTTTCCGATTAACTCGTGGCTTTTCGTTTAACTTTGCTCTCATCGCCCAAAATACCTCTATGAAATTCATCGCTTTTTCCCTCCTTAAAATTAATACTTTTTACAAGTTATTCATATCTACACTCGGCTTGCTGATTGTGTTATCTGATTATTGTATGTCGGGGGAGGTTTGAATATTTTTCGTCCCTGCTTAAACCTGGCTAATATAAACTATCGATACCGATGTACTCGAGTCTTTGTTTCAAGCATTCAGCTTGTCTATGTTCTGTAACTTAATTTTAAGTGGGATGGTCGATCTCGTCCTTGTAATCTATACCACGACCGTAAGAAATATTATTCACAATTTTTTGTATTTTGTCTTCCAGTGGGCGTTCCTTCATTATTGCACACCCCACAGCAAGGGTTAAATAAACTTGTATACTTTCTTCTACCTTGTAATACCAACAATCAACTGACAGCCAAGAAAACAGAAATCGCTGTTTCATCTTCTTCCTAGAAAATGACTTTGCCGTAGCTGTTAAATTGCTCATCGAATTAATTTTGCTTCAGGCTTTTATCACCCTTCTATTTCTCTGGTACAGCCAGAACATCAGCCGGGTTTAATATTTAGTATCATATGCTTGGGTGCTAGGAGGCTGTTCTTGCAGGCAATAATTCTCCTTCCAGAGATGAGCTGGTTAGTTTCTGTCTCTTGTGGGTGGGGTTGCGGAATATCGAAGAGATTTCAGTAATTCTTCTGTAAGGTCTCCGAAATGTACGAAGGGCACAATTTCCACATATCACCCGACATAAATATAATTAAAAATTATACACTCAATAAAATTAGATGTAGCTGTAAAGAAAGGAAAAAAGAAAGAAAATTAATAATATTATAAATGATACTAAACAATGAAACTAAGTCAAACAAGATAAAATTATCTGTCTATATTTCTGAGATGAGGGATTATGTACACTATTTACATTATTCGGACTATTGTCCTCATCTTTATCGCTATATTTATTACAACGTTTCGGCCTTTCAGTATCTGTCTATATTTCTGAGATGAGGTAAGATGTACACTATTTACATTATTCGGACTATTGTCCTCATCTTTATCGCTATATTTATTACAACGTTTCGGCCTTTCAGTATCTGTCTATATTTCTGAGATGAGGTAAGATGTACACTAATTACATTATTCGGACTATTGTCCTCATCTTTGTCGCCATATTTATTACAACGTTTCGGCCTTTCAGTATCTGTCTATATTTCTGTGATGAGGTATTATGTACACTATTTACATTATTAAGACTAGTGTCCTCATCTTTGTCGCCATATTTATTACAACGTCTCAACCATTGTCCTCAAGGGCACATGAAACAGTGGATAAAGGCGTTGGTTAGATCCAGTGACAGCACCCAAAGAGTGTGAGTTCAATATCCGGTTAAGGCAGTGGAGAACTTTCAGAGGAACAAATTAAAAAGAGATATAGCTGATAACTGACATCTATTAAACATGGCACGTGGAACTAGAACAGTCTACCCCAGTGATCGAAATAAAGGGTTCAGTTCGACATTCCAACCACCTGAAGAAGGCCGGAGCGTACAACGGCTGAAACGTTGTAATAAATATGGCGACAAAGATGAGGACAATAGTCCGAATATTGTAAATAATGAAGATAAAATTATGTATTGAAATTGAAATTATAATTTTTTCTTTCATTTATTATTATTACTTTTACATGAAAAAAATACTTCAACTGTGTCGTCCCTCAATAACGGAATTACTATCAGGTCATCCCATAAGTTCTGTCCGAATTTTGAATAAAGAAAACAAGTGACCAAATGTTACATTTAATTACAGATTCAATCAACAATGTATTTTCCCTGATTATCTATGACTTCCTTCCATCTATCAACAAACTTACTCATTACATTACTGTAAAATTCTTTTGGCTTTGATTCGAAGAACTCACAAATGTCAGTTTTAACCTCTTCCTGTGTTACAAAAGCTGTTTCTTCCAAATGATTCTGTAAGCTACAAAACAAATGGTAGTCTGAAGGAGCAAAGTCCGGAGAATAAGGTGGATGAGGAATTTTCTCCCAAACATGTTCTTCGATATTTTGTGACGTGATTCTTACTGTGTGTGGTCGCGCATTGTCCTGATGAAACATCACCCGTTTTCGATTCCCTAGAGCAGGCCTTTTTTTCCTCAAAGCTTGGTTCAAACGCTCTAATTGCTGACAGCATATTTGATCTCGAATCTTCCAAACGTTCTATTTCAAATTTCTGTATTTTACAACTACTTCATGAAAGAAATTTTTTTGAATTAACAGGTAGGACTCAGTAGAATCCCTTACTATAAATTTTAACCTTATTGAGACTTTCTTTTTATAGAAATGCATCCATGTAACAATATATATATATATATATATATATATATATATATATGTGTGTGTGTGTGTGTGTGTGTGTGTGTGTAAATATTCATTCTCATAAAAACATTTTTTACTTACCTAAGTGGTTTATTACTTCATTCAATGATGTTAATATGAGTTACTGCCCACTATTTACATTATTCGGACTATTGTCCTCATCTTTGTTGCCATATTTATCACAACGTTTCGGCCCTTGTATGCTCCGGGCTTCTTCAGGTGGTTGGAACGTCGAACTGAACCCTTTATTTTGCTCGCTGGGGTAGACTGTTCTAGTTCCACGTGCCATGTTTAATGGATGTCAGTTATCAGTTATCTCCTGCTAATTCCCCTCTCCAAGTTCTCCACCGCCATAACCAGGTATTGAACTCACACTGTCACTGGATCCGCCTTTATCCACTGCGCCATGTACCCTTAAGGATTTCTGTGTATGAATTTCTGGGACTTATAGAATTAATGTCATCAGCAACCATTTTTACCAGTGCTCATATTGCAATTTTTGCAGTTATCATTGCATGATTTTTACCAGAGCTCATATTGCGATTTTCATTGTTATTATTACTTTTCTCTGGTACTTCTTATTACTGGTTCCCATATTGTATTCGTTTCTATGCTTGGTCTGCTCAGGAGATTTTTGTGGCCTAGC
Source organism: Acanthosepion esculentum (assembly GCA_964036315.1). NCBI lineage: Eukaryota > Metazoa > Mollusca > Cephalopoda > Sepiida > Sepiidae > Acanthosepion > Acanthosepion esculentum. The sequence continues at coordinate 8,458,601 of OZ038480.1, forward strand.
ATATGTGCTGATTCCTTAAGTTTACGAATTTTTCAATGATGTTCTTTGTCTATGATTTCAACCTGATCCGACAAAAGGCGGTGATCTCCCTTCTCTCTCCATATGTGGTCAGCCACGCCTGATTTCTCCACTTCCCCTCGTGTTACAGCTTTTTGGTGTTCTTGTTGCCTTACCTTAAGGGGGCGGCCTGTTTCCTGTTTATATTTCTTTCCGCAGCTGATAGGATAGCGTACCCACAGTCTTTAGTCATTTTCTCCTCAATGGAGGGTCTTACTCGGGAGAGGTATCTGCGAAGTGTCGTCCAGTTTTTGAAAGTTGTCCTAATAAAGGGTTCAGTTCGACATTCCAACCAACGAAAGAAGACCGGAGCGTACAACAGCCGAAACGTTGTGATAAATATGGCAATAAAGTTGAGGACAATAATCCGAATAATGTAAATACCTCATCTCAGAAATATAGACAGATACTGTGTTACTACCCTTCTGGAAAAAGGTGTAACCTCCCTATAAATATTTAGAAAGAAGTCTTTTGGATTTTTATTATCATACGCTTTTGATGAAAAAGTGATATGCAAGATAAAATCGCTCAAAAATCAATAGAAAACGTTAAGTTTATTTTCATAATCTTTGCTATTAAGTAAAAAGAAAAATTGGAAAATAAATTCTTATCTCAATTTAGTCGTTTGTGATATATTATAAAGAATTTTAGTATGCACAATAATATAAAGCAAACATTATTGACAAGAATTTCATGATATTCTTCAATTTATATGGGAAATACAGAGATTGCGTTCAGGCTTATATATTGTCCTTCTTACAAATATTTATAATAACTTTTCTCCCGTGAACTCAGGCTTTATCATGCAAAAAAGCGACATAACTCTTGATTTGTACAAAACGCCAAAGGATAAAGGCAAGATAAATATATATTTGATTAAAACAATCGCCCATAGACCTGAAAAATATTTTATTTAAATATTTATATCGCTTGTTTGAGATTTTTGTTCGATTTGTCCACTACGTTGCTTTTGTATCCCAGTCGGAGGATAACACTGGAAGTAAATCCATGAGGTTCTATTTGGTTATTTTTCTCGCCGGGTAATGTTCCTAATCGGAACTCTAGTGATTTTTCTGCTCGTCAAAAGCAGTTCTGCTTGTTTGAGTATTGAATACTACTTATAGATGAACTACGAAGGTCATTCAATAAATAAGGTGAATTTTTCGGTATAAGGACTTCTAATACAGATAGAAGCTTACTTTATTTATTATTTTTCAACGTAGTCTCCCAGCACTGTCACACACTTTTCCCATCTGTGCACAAGCTTCTGTATTCCCTCAGCGTAAAAATCTTTGGACTGATGTCTCAGCCAGTCGCTCACAACACTTTTGACTTCATCGTCACTTTTAAACTTCGTGCCTCTCGTGAACGCATTCAAGGGACCAAACAGGTGAAAGTCTGAAGGGGCAAGGTCCGGGCTGTAAGGAGGATGAGGGAGCAGTTCCCAGCCCAGCTCGTTGATGGTCTGCACCGTTTGGGCTTTGAGGCCTTGAGTTGTCATGATGCAAGATGACTCTTTCTGACTGATGACCCCTGCGTTTGTCCCAACAGATAAGCTCAAATTCCTTGCAATGTCATCCACTGTCACCCTTCTGTCAGACTGAATGAGGTCATTGACTGATTCGATCACCTCAGGAGACCTCACTTCTGTAGGCCTCCCAGGCCTGTCTTCATCCTCAACACTGCTCCGTCCTTCTTTAAACAATTTTGCCCACTTGTAGACATATTTTGGCTGAAGCATGTGGCACCATACAGATTTGACATTCTCCTATGAACTTCAACTGGTTTGCACCCTTCAGCAACCAAAAACTTGATAACTGACCGCTGTTCAATCCTGGAGCATGCTTCTTGGTCGGCCATCTTTGTTAATCGCCAAAACTCAGTTTTTTTAAAATCTTAAAAGAAATTAAATCCATGTGAAAAAGAAGTAAAACAAAAAAAAGAAAAAAAAAAGAGTAAGCTTCTATCTGTATTAGAAGTCCTTATACCGACAAATTCACCTTATTTATTGAATGCCCCTCGTATAAATCCATAAACATTAATACTTTCGTTACTATAATCAAACACTCGATACAATTTTACTAGCATGTTAGCGTAGTTTCGATTAATGATTTGGACACTTCAATCGCATTCAGCCAATATGCAGCGATGATATATTATTAAACAATTATTATAAAAGAAATTCCCTATAGTCACAAATGATGATACCTCTAATATCTAATCATTGTTCTTTATTCAGTTTAAAAGGTGTGTTTTCTCTGACTTCATCTGGTTAGTCGCTGTTAAATTATAAATATTTCCAATTCACTATTTTCAATTGCTAATTTTTGACTGAGATTTTGAAATGTTTTTACTACAATTCTAAAATCGTCATCAGGATTATTAATTCTAATCAACCACTTTTCTTGTTTTCTAGACCCAAGTGTCCATTTGAATCATTTTTATAGTACAATTGTACAATAATGTTTCAAATCGAGGAAATTTATATTCCTTGCATATTTGACTTCATTCTGGCCGAACTTGAGGTTATACAAGCGTCAAACGTGAAAAACATGACTAGAAAGGCTTTTTACGTCTGCATGATAATTCTAATCAAATGAAAAGTAATTGAAATGAAAATTTAATTTTGACTATAATAAAATGTATACATCACTAAATATATTAAAAGTTTAAACGGTTTCGATCAAAACGTCGCTGGGCAGTGACGAAAATGCCACAGATATGCAGCGAATTGCTGTCTCAACTTCCAGCGATAATAAGCAGGAATTTGGTATGAATATTTAAATAAATAAATAAATAAATAATAATAATAATAATAATAATAATAATAATAATAATAATAATGAGTTGAGTAGTGAGAATGAGCAAGTGAAGCTCATGTGTGATATGAAAATATTGACTAACAAGTGCGCGGATAGTAATCGCCCTGACACCACAATAGTGCACAGGAGCATCCATGAATTGGTCCTCATAGACGTTTAGTAACTTGGGATATGAACATCGTGAAGAGAGAGCAGGCAAAAACACAGAGGTACCCAAGACCTGGTAGAGCAAATCGGAAAAATATAGCAGGTATTAGCTCAAGTTGTACTTTTTGTTTCGAGCCCTTGGGATATTTGACCAAAACTTTCTCTTTCTCAAGACGCCATGGGGATATGCTATATATCGTACCTATGAACACTAATGGGTATTTCCCAATCGTCATAAATACGTTGGAAACTATTGCAAGTGGGAGCAATATGCTGTCTAACTAGTCCACTACTAGCGGTGGTTTACCTATTCCGCGCCGCTGGCGAGTATTTTATTTTGCTGATGTTATAAAGATTACCATATCATTTCCAACCTCCGTTTTGGTTATTCCTCATTCATTAACCCTTCCTAGGTTATAACAGGATACCTGATATCATTGGGAGTGGGTTGGTAGTGGCAGTATTTGGAACAGCTCATGTACTGAGGAAAGTGTTGTGTCTGTATGTTACTGGTAGGTGCTAAGATATGGCCTTTATCCCGAAGCTTAAACATCAAAGAATCGCAGTGGATATCAAATCAAATAACAATGATAATTGTGATAGAGTAATTACTGAATAATCAATACACAATAACTACATTTATGAAACGTATTGTGTTACCATATAAAGCGGCGGTGGAAACCGGTTTGGATGAGAGATTCTTAGAGTTGGTTGCGAGGCGTGTTCCGGTAACTAGCAGGTTGCTCGGATTGTTTAACAGAAATACCCTGGGGTTTGAGATAATGCTGTATGGATAGTGTCATCCTGCACATGAAGGAGTACAATAAAGATGTGCCTTCTCCGTGTGAAGCCAGTCGCGGCCCTTCTTGTTACTGTGGAAACGGAAGCTGTTGAAAACAATAGACTGTATTATAGATGCAGTAATGAATAGCATTGATCTTTCGAACGTCAGATAATAATAAAGAGAGTTATCCGAATAATAATTGGAATAATGAAAACATTTCATCTCCGAAGTTCAGAAAGCAACAAAGTTGTAAAGGGGAAGCTGAATAGAATATTAAAAAATATTTCATTTCAGAAAAACAAATGAACAAGAAAGTTAATAAAATAATTGGAAAATGAATGGAAAAATCTTGCTCAGATATTTTATCTCTTCGATTATGGGGGATTTTATTCGGCTTTGGAATTGATCAAATTAAAATGAAATCAAATATGGAAAAGAGAAAAGGATATTTTTAATATTTTTAAATAAATGCACACGTATATTTAATTCCCCATTTAATTATTTTTTCTTTTCATGACAACATTCTGACAGGATAAAACCGTTGTCCACGAATATAAACAGACGAAAATTAAAATTAGACAGGGAGATTCTAGTATTTTTACATTAAGAATAGTCACTATTATTATAGTATTGCATATTTTAATCTCTCTTAGAAGTGTTGCGTGTTAGATGAAGCAGTTTTCTGATAATTTTTATTAGCTTTTTCCATCTTATCATTGTTGCATTTCAGATAAAGCATTTTCACGATCATTATTTTATTACTAGTTTTATTCTATTTCATCCTTATATGTTATCTTTTTAATTTAAAAAATTAAAAATATTACTTGGTAGTAAAACATAAATGTAGTCAATAAGAGTATAAGGTACAATCACGCGCACGGAGAAAAGGTAATTCGTGAGCTAATATTCAGTATTTTCACATTTGGAACTGTATGCTTTAGTTTGGTTTAGGATTATTTTGTTTTACGCAATATCAACCTCAAAGGGTTATTTAATGCCGACAATATTTAGGATAGATTCGTATGAATATAATATGTATTCTTTGGTTTAGATTGGTTTGGTTTATTTTATTTTACGGCATATCAACCTCAATGGGTTATTTAATGCCGACAACATTTTAGGATAGATTCGTATGAATAGAATATGTATTCTTTGGTTTAGATTGGTTTGGTTTATTTTATTTTACGGCATATCAACCTCAATGGGTTATTTAATGCCGACAACATTTTTAGGATAGATTCGTATGAATAGAATATGTATTCTTTGGTTTAGATTGGTTTGGTTTATTTTATTTTACGGCATATCAACCTCAATGGGTTATTTAATGACGACAACATTTTTAGGATAGATTCGTATGAATAGAATATGTATTCTTTGGTTTAGATTGGTTTGGTTTATTTTGTTTTACGGCATATCAACCTCAATGGGTTATTTAATGCCGACAAAATTTTTAGGATAGATTCGTATGAATAGAATATGTATTCTTTGGTTTAGATTGGTTTGGTTTATTTTGTTTTACGGCATATCAACCTCAATGGGTTATTTAATGACGACAACATTTTTAGGATAGATTCGTATGAATAGAATATGTATTCTTTGGTTTAGATTGGTTTGGTTTATTTTGTTTTACGGCATATCAACCTCAATGGGTTATTTAATGCCGACAACATTTTTAGGATAGATTCGTATGAATAGAATATGTATTCTTTGGTTTAGATTGGTTTGGTTTATTTTGTTTTACGGCATATCAACCTCAATGGGTTATTTAATGCCGACAAAATTTTTAGGATAGATTCGTATGAATAGAATATGTATTCTTTGGTTTAGATTGGTTTGGTTTATTTTGTTTTACGGCATATCAACCTCAATGGGTTATTTAATGCCGACAACATTTTTAGGATAGATTCGTATGAATAGAATATGTATTCTTTGGTTTAGATTGGTTTGCTTTATTTTATTTTACGGCATATCAACCTCAATGGGTTATATAATGACAACAATCTTTATTGCAGGCAATATTTTGTTTCGTCAAAAATCTCTTTCTTGTAATATTTTTCCTTCAAAATTGTATTGCTGGTAAATTTTTTCAAAAAAGTATTATTGGTAATAGTTAACTATTTGCCCATAGCTGGGACCCTAGCAGGTGCTACCACCTTGGTCAGGGTGGACCTGGGAAAAACAGCAATTAAGATGTGGTTCCACGCTTCTCAAAACCTCCTGATCAGAGGCCTTGCTGCTGGATGTAGTTTATCGTCTTACTCAGGACGCGGGTGTAGATTAACGTCTTACCCAGGACGCTGTATGCTTTAGTGTACGAAGAATTTATCGACTGAATGTACTTTCATAAAAATCAACTAAATTGATTAATAGATTAATAAGTGTGTAAATTTATCAAAGATCTTCAAAAGATTTTCTTTAATTTTTATTAAAATTTCGAAGTTTATTCATTTGTAGATGTTCGTCATAACATCTACGTTTGTGTAAATATGATGACATATGACATTTATCTGTCAAGGTGTGAATGATTTTATGAAATGATTTATTCTATCCGCGCATGCGTAGCCTCCAGGCTTCCTGTTAGGTATGCATTAGGAAATTCTCACTTCTTCACAGGAAGAATATATTGTCAGTTATTTGTTCAAAGAAGAAATCCATATCAATGCTTTTGCATATGTGCAAAAGTGGGTGTGCAATGTTTTCTGCGTGGTTTTGTGCTTTGATTTAACAGTGGAATGTTAGCGACATCTTGTTAGCCTGCATGTCCTCACGTTCATAGATATACATTAAATCCAGTGCACCGTGATAAAACATTTACAGAATGAATACTTATTACCCAATATGAACACTTTTTTGTCAATGGATTTAATTACGTGGCTAATATTAATCAGTTTAGTCCGAGTAGTATACAGTAGAGTCTTCAAATGAAAATTCCGCTGATAGCTTCGTGTCAGGCTATGAAATTGCTGGTACATCTTCGTATGAGTCAAATAAATTTAAACGTAAGGTAAATAAAGAGTAAGACATACAATTATCTGGGAAGTAAAGTAAAAAAAAAAACTCTAAGTAAATAAATATATAAATATAAGTAAAAAAAAAATCGGTCTAAAAGATAAGCTTGTTAACCATTACACCAACATAGAGATATAAAAATGGAAGGGTAAGACCTACAAAATGGTAGAGTTTAAAAAAATAAGTTTTTACTTAGTTTATAAGTATATTTGATTTGCGTATGTCCACCACTCTAAAATGCCATGAATAATTTTCTTTCAGATAACATAGAAATATATTTATAATTGGTTTCTATATTTTAATCACAACTGATAAGACCTGGGTTTCTAAGAATATCTGCATATTTTATTTCTTAATAAACTTGGTTTAAATCTGATAACTGATTGAACCTATAAAGAATTAATATCTAATTTATGATGATCAGATTTTTGTTTTCTGTCTTTCTTTACTGCAATACCTTCAAAAAGCTTGAAACTGAATAATAAAGTAAGTTTTATCCCTATTTTCATCTTAATAATAATAGTGTAGAATCAGTGTTCATGCTCATTTCTAAATTAACGATGCAATTTTTGTTTGTTTGATGTATTTGTTCCAAGGCGAAAAGAATTATATCAAAATTAAGAGAGGAGAAGAAACGAAATAATTCTGAATGGCTTCTGTATCGTGATGATACCTTTATTTTATCAAAAGGATTTCATATTTTTATAATAACCTGTTTAGTAAACTAATAATTTATGCAAATATCGTTAATTTTTTCGTGTGTTTTTTTCCACCATTTTTACACTTCAAAAAATTCTGGAAATATATCAGTATTCATGGGATGAAGAAATGACAAAATTATCTTTACTTTTTGAGGAGTATTTAAAACTTTCATGTTAACTTTTCGTTAATTTTCTTTTGACCTATTCTTCACTGGAGACTCATTTCCGTAGACCAACAGTCTGAGTAAAACTTGCGATAGAAAGCAAAAAATAAAAAAAATAAAAATACGACTCTAAAATTAATGAACCCCCACCTGTATATATAAAAAAAAAATTAACGTTAGACGCACGACTGTTGATTTCAGATACAATTGTACAAGTGGACCTCATAGTAATTTATTTAAAAATAATTATAATATAAATTCTTTTAATAATATATTTTGTTAATTAAGTCATATAAACGACAATTTGGCTAATCATAATGTAATTTTAATTAACTTATTTTAATTAAAATAAACGATAATTAGCGCAATTCAGATTTGCATAATATTAATATAATATATTATATTTATTTGCATAATGTAATATATTATATTTATTTGTATAATATTAATGTAATATATCATATTTATTTGCATAATATTAATGTAATATATTATATTTATTTGCATAATATTAATTAATATTATATTTGTTTGCATAATGTAATATATTTATTTGCATAATATTAATGTAATATATTATATTTATTTGCATAATGTAATATATTATATTTATTTGCATAATGTAATATATTATATTTATTTGCATAATATTAATGTAATAAAGAGGAAGTAATTCAAAAAGAATTAATGTTATAACGATCAGTTTGCAAAAGTTTAACAAAATGTTTTTAAGCGCTCTAATTTTTCCGTGAAAAGTGCAGCATGTTTTGAAAAATGATAAATTTTGTTTAATTTCAGCGCATTCCGTTTTGAAGGCATTTATTGTAAACTTATGACACACAAGGTTTATTGATATTTACCATGCCACCTACTTACTTTTAGAAGGATACTTAATTTTGAAGCAGCTGCTAATAATAAAAATGTCCATATAATCACACAGACACGTACGTACACACACACACACACACATAAAAGCACGCACATACACACGCACACATACATACACGTACACGCACACACACACACACACACACACATATATATATAATAGTGTATTCGGGCAGCAATCTCTCTTTAATACACGTTTTGTTAAACAAGAGTGACAAGGTACTTTTGTTAAGTTTATCGTTATATATTTCATTTCGTCGTTGTAAGAACTTAATGAGTGTGGAAATTGTCAATATATATATATATATATATATATATATATATATATATATATATATATATATATATATATATATATATATATATGAGTGTGTGTGTTTGAAGTTAATTATACTATTAGGTAAAAATACCAAGCTAATTATTTATTACAAAAGATTAAAAAACATTCAACTTTACAAGCAGCAACGACAGGTCGCCGGCGAAATCAGAACTACATGATATAAACACTATTTTTGAATGTAATGCTTTCTAACGGACTGCGTTCCCGACGTAAACAAAATTATAAATAATGATATCAATCACAACACTATTTACTGAGTAAATATGTATGAGTAATTGATCTGGGGATTTAGGCTAATTTTATAGTAATTCGTCGACACAATGCAGAAAGCACTGGACGGCCGTTTCGTCCTATCTGTTGAGGATTCTAAGCTCGACGAATTACTATAAAATTAGCCTACATCCCCAAATTAATTACTTGTATATCTTGCTAGATCCAGCTAATCTCTGTGATAGAGCAGTTAAGGGTCAAAATAGTAGTCGTGGCTCTTGGGGCACAGGTTCCGAGGTTATTCGAGGACTCTGGATAACTGTATACTTGGATGGGTATCGGTGAACGGAACTGAGTGAATAGCGGAGCTATATCAAGTCTAGTTTATGTCTCCTACTTCATCGAGTCCTGTGGTACAGTTGGTATGACGTTCGCGTTATATCAAAGCGATACGGGTTCGATTATCGGTAGTGGATGCGCACTGCTGATGAGTCCCGGATATGACCAAACGGCCGTACTGTTCTTTCGGTTGAGGATTCTAAGCTCAACTAATTACTATAAAATATATGTATAAGGACGTGATTATGCATTCTTTTTTTTATATAGATACAAATATTTAATTAATTTCTTTTATTTCTTTTTTTTATATAGATACAACTATTCAAGTAAATGCTCTGTTTTTATAATAAATTGTATTAACAAGCATTTACCAGCCTGAATGTTCGAGAAATTGTCTCCGACAGGAATCGAACCTGTATCGTATACGGAACCGTCATATAGCCTGGCGGGCTTTTACCGATTTCGCCACAGAGGAGCGTTCGAGTGGCAGGTCGATTTTTACTGCTTTTAAACTACAATCTGCCATGATTCTCTCACGCACATTCATATTTGCTCGATGCGTCTCCAAATGTAAACAAATGACGTCACACATTATGAAATGGACAATTCCCGAGATTTATTTTCAAACATTTTTTATGTTTATACATTCTTTTTTTATAGATACAAATATTTATGTAAATGCTCTGTTTTTATAATATACAGTATTAGCAACATTTTACATTATCCTATACAGTTTATATGTTTATACATTCTTTTTTTTATAAAAATGTCTTAAAATAATTAAAAATATAATAATAAAATCCTGGAAAAAACACGCATGCCAAGACAGTATCAATAAAACTCCTAAACTGCAATTAGACAAAAATAATGAAAAATTATGTGATTGTAGAAACCCTAAAGACAGCCCGTTAGAAAATAAATGCCTCACAAAATCCGTGGTATACCAATGCACTATCTCATCCATTGAGAGTCCTAAAACTGATAGGATATACATTGGGTCAACGAAGAATAAATTTAAAATTAGATGGAGACAACACAAGAGCTCCTTCAACAATATTCAAAATAGAAATCAGACATCTCTATCCGAATATTTCTGGCATTTAAAAGAAACCAAAAGTAAAATGGAAAATAATAAATAGAACAAGAATTTGTAAAACCTGGGATGACCCATGCCCTTTATGCCTACATGAAAAACTACACATCATTAAGTTTCTAAATAATGAAAAGTTATTAAACCATAGGCAGGAGTTAACAGTTTTTTGCCGACATCAACAAATTTTCGCATTAATTAATTAACATAAAAAATAGATAAATAAATAAATTCCATAGTTTAATAAAAGTCTAAAAAGCTTAGCCTCATCATTAAATAGAAAAACCGTTTGTGAAGTCGTCAAAAAACAAATTGTAGTCCAGCGCAACGCATTTGTATATGAAATAGCCATTTGAATAAACAAATGAATAAAGAGATTAATAGATAAATAATAATAAAACAGAATCCTCTCGACACTTAACGACCTGCCGTCGCGCCATGAAATATCTTTCGCTTTAAACTAACTAGACGGTGACCTCCACCATCAGATTTGAAATAGAGACCCCACCATAACCTGACATAAACTTTCCGAAGGTGACTGATCTGTAGATATGAATTAACTCTCGGCCACCTAACCAAAATGGCCGCCCCCACCTTTTACATAGTAACTAATGTTGCAAGAGACCATACTTATAAACACGCGCAAACCACAAGATAGCTTATTGCTAAATTTTCGCTTGAAGATGAAACGAGACACGACACCTTAATTCAACTTAATTTCAATAATTATATTGAGGGTTTCGGGTCTCGTTTTTGAAACATGAGAACACTTATGTAGCGAAAGAATCATATTTAAAAAAAAATAATACAATTATATATATATATATATATATATATATATATATATATATATATATATATATATATATATATGTATATAAGTATAGGATAGGTGTATACTGAATAAATTCCAATCACGAACAAATACTATTCTTAAAAGAGTGCTCAATACAGAGTAGAGCAAATATAATTATTTATTCGAAAATTATAACATAAATATGTTATAAAATCACTGCAAGAATAGCCATTTTGTGACAACACTTCTGGTGTCTTATCAAGTGATGGTGTTGAATGTAAAATAAAGGGTTTTAAAATCTTTAAATAATTCAAACTCGTTAACGTTGTTACATAAGCTGGAATGACCAATCAAAATACAAGTATACGAGAATTCAAAAAATTTGACAACGAACATTGGTTATAATAATTTTTAATGCTTTAATGTTGGGGTTAGACTAAGATAGAATTTATTCTAATAAATATTAAATTATATATATATATATATATATATATATATATATATATATATAAACACTGACCTATTAAAATATATGGCAGTGCTGCTAAGTTTCGAGTTGAACGCTTCTATCAGGGTGAAATGCAACAATTTGATGTGTCATCGACTCTACAAATGGTTGGAAGACCTCTGTAGAGTTACTCAGCCATTCCTTCTCGATAGCTATTCATCGCCTTCTGATATTTCGACAAATGTTTTGCTTATCGAACTTATTAAGATTTCATGTTTTGGAAAATAAGTGTTTACCAAAGAGAATGTTCCTATTAATGTGATTGCAGCTGTCTTTAAAAATGGTAGTGGTAGGAACAATGTAATTATTCATTATTTACTTTTCTCCAGGAAAACGGTTCCCTCGATGGACTCTGGATAAATATATAAAATTGTTATAGAAAGTTTGCACTTTGCAAAACTGTCGATGATAAGTTTGGCTATTATATATATATATATATATATATATATATATATATATATATATATATATATATATATATATATATAAATTCAATTTCAGTAGAAAACAGACAAGCTTAAGAGTCCATAGTTTATAATTTATTTCCCCATGTATATGTTTTTTAAATGGTTCATCTGACCGCATTCGTTTAAACTTACATATAATTTTTATCCACGTTTGAGTGTTAGTTTGAAGTTGATATAAGGTGATATAGAGAGAGGTGGAGGAGAATGACAGACATGGTCGAAAATTAGAGTGGGAAGGGAGAGATAGGAATAATTTTAAATCTATTTATATTAAGATATTTAAGAGAAAGGGAGGGTGGTTACCCGATATTGACCTCTTTAATAAGTCATCTCACAGAAAACGATATATATTTATGTATATATATATATATATATATATATATATATATATATATATATATAGGAACCTATTAAAATTTTTAAGTATACACACACACACACACACACACAAACACCCCCTACACATATATATGAAGAAATATAGTCTTAAAGTGTGCTATATTTATGGGATATCAGAGATAGAGCGTGTGTAAATATAAAAGTGAACATAGGAGTCCATACTTAGAGGCGACAGTCTGTTTCATGCTAGATGCAATGGTCAGGCCACGAGTGCTGTTATTTTTCTCGGCTATCTATATATACGGGTCAGTGGTGCATTGTGGGTAGTCTATTTTGGCAGATATTTTACCGGAAGTCGTTTATTTGTTTATTTGTGTCAAATTATTTTGCTTGTTTTTATTTAATTTATTTTTGTTTTTTATCTTTATATTTATTTTTTATTTTGATCGGTGTTTTTATTAACGTAGTAAAAAATTGTTTATATAGCTTATTGTGGGTAGTCTATTATGGCGCCTATTTTACCGGAAATCGTTTATTTGTTTATTTATTTGGGTCAAATTATTTTTTTTGTTTTTATTTATTTTTATTTTTATCTTATATATTTATTTATTTATTATTTTTATTTTGATCGGTGTTTTTATTAACGTAATAAAAATTTGTTTATATAGCTTATTTAATAGTTTTGTTTTTGTTTGGGAAGATAAAGCTATTTGTTGAATTTTGTGGTTGATTGTTGTGGTTTGTTCTGACTATATATATATATATATATATATATATATATATATATATGAATCTATCTGTCTATCTAAGTTAATACAACCATAATGCCAGAACTGTTGATTAACTAATTATCTTCATCTTCCACGGAACTTTTTAATTGTAATTGTTCAATATATCTTTTGGTCTCTTCTAGCGAGTATAAAGTTGTTTACTAAGTAACGTCTTTGAAGACAAAAGTTAAGTAATTTTAAAATAATGTTGGCCCTGAATTGCTCTAACTGGGAATAATACACATTCAAATCAATCACCTACTTCAGTAGCTGAAGCTAAAGATATAAAACATCACATTTTGAGAGGATGTCTCACCATTGAAAAAAATGTGGTCGATTCTTGAAGTTTGTCTTACGACCTGTTGCAATTCACATTGTTGTAACGTATCCACTTTGTTTCGGATAATTATTTTTTTATATTTATGGTTTGAAGTAATTACGGAAATAATGTTATTTTCCTGTTTAGTGGAAGTCACGTATCTGTGCAACTATCAACCAAGTGGCATAGACGATTTTCAAAGCGTCATTTGAATATTTTGCGATTTTGGCTCTGCTATTGTATAATATCGATTATTTTCAGGTAATTTACTCATTTCATTTCGATCAACTTCAATTGTTCTGCCCAATTGTGCAATATGATTCTGCGAGAAATCTTCAGTGCAAAATTTTATAAATCAATTATGCTCGATTGTTTTTATAAGCTTCGCAAAACGTTTAAATTGTCTGGGCGCATTTTACCTTTATTACATTTTATAATGGCGAAATCTATAAACGTTGTTTATTTTTGTAGCATCTTACATATATATATATATGTATATATATATATGAAGATAATCAAAACGTTTTCAAAATAAAAAAGTATGTTCATCTGACATCCTTTACAAGCAAAAGTATACGTTTCGAATGACGGTGGGTAAAACGGCATGTTCCTGATACAATTTAATATTAAAGATAAAAACTATTTTGGGTTACCTAAGCATTTTCATTTCCGTCACTCGACTTAATTTAGAGGTTTACATACAGTAGCTTTAAAATTAAGATTTTAGTATTCATACAAATGTGCAAAATTAAACCAATGCTATTTTAAATCATTGTATAACGACAGAATGAACTCTTCCTAACTCTATGTATACTACGCGTCTCAAGAGAGAGGAACGAATCGAATCGAGCCGATAGTAGTTCATTCCAAACCAGACTGACAGTCATACTAACACCTTCCACCTCTTGTATTATTATTCCGTGTAATATATCTTCGTTATTTCTACTCTTGTGTTCGTGTTGTTCTTCCTTGGTCCTAACCTGGACCATAACAATCATATATTTTCCAACAGATATAATTTAATTGTTACAATACATTTCCATTGGAATAATAGTGGCAGTTAACTCATGAAAAAAAGGATTTCTTTCTTTTTCAGGGGTATTAATGCGAAGTGACTGTAACAGGCTCGGCCGGAATGTGCCATATCCTTTCAGGACGTGGGCGACCGTGGCTTTCCACCATCCTCTGTCGCTTGCAGTTCTCAACAAGTTCCTTCCTTCTGCTTCCTCCCTCAGATCACGTTCTCTCATCCACCTGCTCAAGCTCGCCAGTTTGCATCCTCTCCAAGACCTCATCTTTGCTCACACGCTCGGTCGATGATATCCTCAGCATGTTTCTCCGTCGCCACGAGTGAATTCATCATCTTCGAGGAGATCGTCCAACATTCGCTGCCGTAAAGAAAGACAGATGTTACGTAACAGCTCACTACTCTTTTTTTTGTTACCAAAGAAATCCTTCAGTCTCGCAATACGAAGGCTGAGGGGAGTAACCGGAATCGTTTTCTGTGTGACAAGCCCGTAGTAGTTCAGGCTTCCACCGCTAGATGCCACTTGAGGCAATCCTCAGGCATCAGTGTGCTGACTGGTGTCATCGTGGGAAGACGTACAGCTCCATGGTTCACATTTGTTTTGAAGCGTTTCACGCTTTTTCGTTCATTTTTACCATGACTGAAAGGATGCTTGTCGTAAACTGAAAGAACAGTTGGAAGTTGATCCAGACGTTTTTTTACAAATGTCATTACTGGTGAAGAAAGCTGGTGCTATGGCTACGACCCGGAAATGAAGCATCAATCAAGTCAGTGGAAGCATCCAACGTCACCACGACCCCCAAAAATAAAGGGTTCAGTTCGACATTCCAACCACCTGAAGTAGGCCGGAGCGTACAATGGCCGAAACGTTGTAATAAATATGGCGACAAAAATGAGGACAATAGTCCGAATAATGTAAATAATGTACAATTTCAGTGCCGATAAATTTTAAGCTGCACTCATCCTTTATAGAGAGTTCATTATTATGTTGTAAATAATTCCGTTAGAAAAATATAGAAGCATATTCACAGTATAAGGATTCCTACAAGTTTTTGTAGTTTTATTTGCATGTTTAATTAAGCATCGAGACTAAAAAAGAGTTGCATATTTTATATTCAGCTTTTATTTTCAGAATAAATTGCAATTATCACTTTAACGATCATCATTTCAACTTAGTGCCTCTGTACAAAGCGATTTTTCTAACGAATCTGAGTATATTTGAAGCAATCTCATAGCAACACAAAATGCAGGTGGATGGTATTCGCATGGCAACTATTTCTATCTTAGTTTCGAGTTGGCGATGGGAATTAACATTTTAAATAAGTTCCAAACAAATCTCGATTTTGCTTGCTGTTAAATTCTTTTTTTAAAACTACGAAATTTTGTGAATATCGTCTGCCGGCAATCAATAGCAATAGCGAGGTATATACATTTTATATACTTTATGTCTGAAGTGTCTCAAAGAGTAACAATAGCAATTAAGCTAGATTAATATGACTGCTATTAATCACCATGGGTACCTCATACTTTACTTCTTGTATGATTAATTGCGCGGGTCTTGTCACGGAGTTAATGGCAAATCAGCTGGCTTCTCGAAACCTTGCAACAGTTTTTATGACTCACTGCATTGTTGTGGCCAGAAAGAAAGACACGGAAAGAAGAAGGTAGGCTGAACAAATGTATTGAAATAACAGAACATATATATAATTAAAATAAGAGTGTTATTAGTCAGAAGTGCCAGTCTGAACTATCAGGTTACACTGAGTCCCGACTGCCACGCTCGGAAGTCTCGCAGCTTAGTATTTATGAAGGAGGTTCATTCTAATGTAGATAGGTAACCATAACATAGATCTCAGATTTGTATCCCTCTGCTCTACAAATCTTGATACCTCCCTGTAATTATTTATTATTTTATTATTGCTAGAAGTCCGTTTTTTTTTGTTCTACGCACATACAGGGGTTGGACAAAATAATTGAAACACTTGTTAAATTCAAAGAAAATGTGTTTAATATGGAGTTGGTCCTCCTTTACCCTTACATAGAGCTTTAATACGTCTAGGAATGGAATCATACAGCTTCCTGACTTCATCCAGAAGATTCTTCCATTAACACCTACTTCAGCTCTTCAAGACTTGACGCTGGAGGATAGCGGCTCCTAACTTGTCGCTCCAAAATGCACCACAAATGTTCAAAAATATTCATATCTGGAGATTGGGGAGGTCACTCCATGTATTCTAGCTCACTTTCATGCTCTTCATACCGATTCTTAACCACTTGAGCGGTATGTAATAGAGCATTATCGTCTTGGAAGATGCAGTTACCATCACGGAATAAAGTCTGGGCGAATGGATGAACATGATCTCCCAAAACGTTTAGGGAATCATTATTGTTGATTCTACCATGCAGGGCAACTATTGGACCGAGACATTTCTATGATATGGCGGCCCAGACTATCACTGATCCATATCAATGCTTCACTGTTGGAAGAAGGCAGTTAGGGTTGTAAGCTTCTTTGGGCTGCCTCCACACATAAACTCACCCTGAAGTTGGGAAAAGAGAAAAACTGGACTCGTCTGAGAATATGACTTGCTTCCATTGGTCTGCAGACCAGGCATTGTGATCTCTGCCCCACTTCAACCTCTTCTGAATGTTGAGAGTGGAGAGAAGAGGTTTCCTTACGGCAGTCTTCCATGATATTCAGCCTCATGGAGCTCACGATGAACAGTTTTAGTAGAAACTGGGCTTTTCAGTTGATTATTCAACTCAGCAGTCACTTTGGTCGCAGTAGTCTGATGATTTGTTTCCACATTTCATTTCAATACACGTCGGTCCCTGTCAGTAAGTTTGCAAGTCTGTCTTGAATTGCTACGGTTGCTAGAGGTTTTGCCCTGTTTCTCAAATTGCGTCATAGTTCTTGATGTGGTAGCTCTTGAAAAACCAAACAGTTCAGCAACATTAGTGATCGAGGTTTCCTGCCATGCGAGCTCCACCAATTTGCCCTTTTTTGAACTCGGAGAAGTCACGCCTTTAGCTTAAATTTTACTAAATTATAAAAATAAATAAGAAAAAGACAGTAAATTAGATAAATAAATATATTTACAATAGATATAACCTGCAATTATGAAGTTTTAGTTAAAGTTCTTAATATAATAGGTCTTTGAAATATAGGAGTGGAATTTGCACCTGTTCCAATTATTTTGTCCAACCACTGTATAATCTTGAACTTTAAGATTTGTTTCATAAAGATCTTATCCCCAATTTCCAGATCATTCTGACTCGTAGTTAAATTTTTCTTTATACAACATTGCCATTAGAGTTTCAGTGTTTACTTGAAGAATATTACGAGTGAGTGCATACAATAAGGCTAAAATACTTAGGTAAACATTACACTCTTGCAAACAAGTAAATACACATATAGATGTCCATTTGTAAATATTCGTTAGGTTAGCTTTCGCCCCCAACGGACAGATGTCTGATGAAGCACCAGTCCTGCTATTTGCTCATTGAGACAGGATTTTGATTTCAAGGACAAATTTCATTGCCCAGCTCGCTCAGAAACAAAAGAGAAATCTGGCGTTGTCATACTCTTTTAAAATAGTTTCTTTCTTTTCATGTGCCGTCTCCTTTCAGGATGTAGTCGATCATGGCTCTCCACTTCCCCTTATCTCTTGTAGCTCTCAATAAGTTCCACCCCTCTGTCGCCTCCCCCAGACCAGGTTCTGTCATCCACTTGCTTAAGTCCGCCAGCTATGTCATGTGTTGTTTTCCTTTGTCTCTCTTTCCATCTATTTGACCTGTGAGTATCAGATTCTCCAGGCCCTGCTTCCTCATTACGTGTCCCAGAAATTTCAGCTCTTCTTCATGATATTAAGTATAGGATTATTCCTTGTTTGCATCCTCTTCAAAACCCCATCGTTGCTTACACGTTCGGTTCATGATATCCTCAGCATCCTTCTGTAGAATCACATCTTCGTCACCTCGAGTCTCTTCTTCATCTTTGAGGAGATCGACCAAAGTTCGCTGCCGTAAAGGAGGACTGATGTCACGTAGCAGCTCAATACGCTTTACTTTGTTACCAAAGAGATCCTCCTGTCTCGCAATACTCTACCCAGCTTTTGGAATGCGTCCTTGGCCATCTCAATACGTCTACGGATCTCAGTGTCGCACTTGGCATCCTCTGTCAAAACACCTCCCAGATATTTAAACTTCCACACTGCGTGATTTTAGTGTCTCCGACCTGCAAATCGTATTTCGGACTCATCCTTTAACTGATGACAATGCATCATGTCTTCTTATAGTTTATGCTTAGTCCCTTCTTCTCGCTCTCCTTCGCTACGTTCTGTAGAAGATTTCGTAATTTCTTTTCTGTGTCTGCTATCAATACTGTGTCATCTGCGTATCTTATGTTGTTAAGATTGTGGCCGCCAATAATGAATACCAGTAGGATTTCCAGTTTTCTCAGAATTGCCTCTCTGTATAGGTTGAATAAGTCCGGTGAGAAGACACACCATTGCCTTACACCCCTTTCTGCTTTTGTATCTTCGCTGAACTCGTCCTCTATGCGCATCCATGCTGTTTGATGTCAGTATAGGTTCTTGATTATTCTAATATCTTTCCCGAACATATCAAAGTTGTTGAGCAGTTTCAATAGATCTTTGTAAAATAGTTTATAACCGCTTAAAAATGAACAAACCAAAGACCGTCAGTTGATAATAGTCATGAAGACACAATAAATTAAAATTGTGCTCAGGAAAATAATAATTTTTTTTAGACATAAATTCAAATATACAGAGAATCCCTAAAGAAGCTTCCGGTATCTGTTGTCGCTTCATAATCAAATATCTATTTACTAATAACATCAATGGTACTTAATCCAGGTTATGAGTTGGTGAGTTCCATTCACTAGCAAAAAATCCACTGTTTACAATATCTTGTGTTTTTTTAAGAGTAATCAACAGGATATATACTGACATTCACACAATGCACTCACTTCTACGGAATTTATTCACGTAACACATGCTGCTTTTTTGCATGTGTGGTCAAGTGTCTTTTAATATTACTGGTTCATTAGGTTGGTGCAAAAATAATGTCGTTTTTTTGACGTTCAAATTCAAAAGATCATAACTCCTTTCATAATAAACTTTATTAATCGAAATAAGAACCATTAGAATCGACACATTTTTGCCAACGAGAAACAAGTTTATTTATCCCATCAACATAGAAATCCGGAATTCTGGAAGCGATGAAGTCATTGAAGGCCGATTCGGCATCATCTCGGCTTTTGAAGCATTTTTCGCACAGGAAGTTGTCCTGATGCTTGAAAAAGTATAATCAGTGGGCGAGAGGTCCGGTGAATATGGCGGATGAGGCAGAGTCTCGTAAGCCCAATTCGTTCAGCTTCTACAGGGTCAGTTGAGCAACATGCGGGCGAGCGTTGTCATGGAGGAGAATTGGTCCCTTCATATTGACCAATCTCGGACGCATACGTTGGAGCTTCTGATGCATTTCGTCAATTTGTCGGCAGTCCTTCTCCGCCGTAATCGTTTCGCCCGGATTCAAGAAGCTGTGATGGATGAGACCGGCCGCAGACCACCAAACAGTCACCATAACCTTTTTTTGGTGCAATTTCGGCTTCGGGAAGTGTTGTGGAGCTTCTCCGGCATCCAACCACTGTGCTGAACGTCGCCGGTTGTCGTAGAGGATCCACTTCTCATCACACGTCTCAATCCACTCGAGTAATGGGTCGTTTTTGTTGCGCAGAAGGAGCGTAGAAGACACCTCAAAACGACGATTTTTTTATTATCGTTCACTTCATGCGGCATCCATTAACCAACTTTTTTGACTTCCCTATTTGCTTTAAATGGCGAACGACTGTTGAGTGGTCGACCTCGAGTTCAACAGCAACTTCTCGTGTGGTTTTACGAGGATCGGCTTCAATTAAGGCTTTCAAATGTTCGTTATCAACCGCAGTCGGCCGGCCGCGACCGTCTTCATCTTCGAGGCTCTCGTCACCATTGCGAAATTTCTTGAACGACCGTAGTGCCACACGTTCGTTAGTGGTTCCTGGGCCAAACGCATCATTGATATCACGAGCTGTCTCGGCAGCTTTTCGGCCTAGTTTGAACTGGAACAAGAAAATCGTGCGGATTTGAATTTTGTCCATGCTGTCGAAAAGCCTGCAAAAAAATGAATGAAGAGATTGAGAACGGTAACGAATAACACGATTCGATAGAGCGAAAGACGCGCTTCAAAATGATATATAACATGGCTATATATATCAAAGAATTAATTCAGAAATCATATATAAAAGTAACATATGTGAGAAAACGACATTATTTTTGCACCAACCTAATAGAGATAAGAATAAGACTAGTTGTTTTAACAAACATTTTAGGTGATGATTTAAAATACGAAATCAATTTTCACTCATAACCTCTTGTGTTTGGCATATACATGTATACATGTACGTGTATGTTTTGCGATGACAACACACACTCATTGACACGTTTATGAGGTCAGCCAACACACGTTGACACATTTGTGACGTCAGCGAACACACGTTGCCACTTTTGTGATGTAAACAAAGACTAGTTGACACTTGTGATGTCAACGAACACTCGTTGACACTTTTGTGATGTTTTGTTTACATCACAAAAGTGTCAACGAGTGTTCGTTGACATCACAAAAGTGACAACTAGTCTTTGACACTTTTGTGATGTAAACAAAGACTCGTTGACACTTTTGTGATATCAACGGACACTCGTTGACACTTTTGTGATTTAAACAAAGACTCGTTGACACTTTTGTGATGTCAGCGAACACTCGTTGACATGTTCGTGATGTAAAGAAAGACTCGTAGACACCTTTGTGATGTCAACGAACATCGTTGACACTTTTGTGATGTAAACAAAGACTAGTTGACACTTTTATGATGTTTTGTTTACATAAAAAAGTGTCAACGAGTGTTCGTTGACATTTAAAAGTGTCAACTAGTCTTTGACACGTCTGTGATGTAAACAAAGACTCGTTGACACTTTTGTGATATCAACGAACACTCGTTGACACTTTTGTGGTGTAAACAAAGACTCGTTGACATTTTTTCTGATGTCAACGAACACACGTTGACACTTTTGTGATGTAAACAAAGACTAGTTGACACTTTTGTGATGTAAACAAAGACTAGTTGACACTTTTGTGATGTCACCGAACTCTCGTTGACATTTTTGTGATGCTCGTTGTATTAGAGACTTTGTAATCGCAGATACAACTATTGCACGCCATTGAATAATACTGATGTCAGACGTCTTCAAATATTAATCGCACCAATAGTACTTGCTTGATAATGCTCGCTCGAATAGTAATCACCGTATAGTGATCCGAATGGAGAAATAGTATAGTGAATAGAGTAGAGAATAGCGGTCCGTATTGTAATAGAGTAGAAATGGTGATCCGAATAGAATAGTAATAGAGGATAGAATAGAAATAACGATCAAATAGACGCCATGCGATCCCCTACTTATGCGTTTCCAATATGGTCACGTGATCTACTTAATTCAATAATGGTGTCGCCTGTGTTTGCTCACTGGCGTTCTATGTTCAAACTCAAGAGTCGGCAGATATATTTTTTTTCCTGTATAACTAAATGTATACATTTAAATTGCATTAAAGGCTGTCAGATGTATCCTCTTTTGAATATTGTGTCCTTTTTTCAAATTTGAAATTTTAGGAATTGTGTTCTTTAAAAAAAATATTACGTAATGGGTTTCGGAGCCTTACCCTAGACCCCTCGGGCTAAATTTCATTGCGGTGAAATGAAATCCTCTTCATATTCGAGATGTAAGAATGTTAATGATCAATGTCTATTTTATTTAACAGATGCCGACCTCTACAATGTCTTCAGGCTCTTCAAAACACCGACGATGCAACTAAAAGGCAAATTCATTCTGTTACGTGTGTGTAGGTGCGTATGCGTGTGTATGGGAGGTGGATTCACGACAGTTGTACATTCCTGTACTCCGTCCACCAGATAAATTCTTATTTTCATTATTTTCAGTGTAATCATGACAAATCCTGGGCCCACAAATCTGTTGTAAACTCTGTTAAAATCAACTAACTGCATGGTTTCATGGTAAGAACGCAGCCTTTAACTTTGCTGTCCCGATGGTCTCTAGCGAGCCACGAAGCTATGCAGATGCTTGTCATTTTTGTCTAATAGATATAACTGGTTTCAATGCTTTTGTTAACAAAATCAATTATGTCAGCTTCCCTCAGCTATGAGACCTATTCCTCACTCAGATTACCTCCCTGTCTCTACACTCCCAGCACATAAATATCTTATTCGTTAATCATATGAAGAATTTCCTTCAGAGGAAAATTCTGCCAACTTGGTCTCTTCTGAAGTCAATGTCTTTGTTTATTCAGGAGCAGTGCCATTGAACCCCAATGGATCAGACAGGAAGACATGAATGGCGCTGCTCGTGATTTGTTCTTCTAGCGGACAGAGCTGATGGCATCTCCGGCTTGCAGAAATGTGTTTGGCTTGTTCGCCTTACCCCAAAAGATTCCTCGGATTGACATCTTTTCATAAACTCTTCCAAGGAAAGTTTGAAGGCTGTTCTTCTGTACAATGGAAAATACTCCAGCATACCCATTGCCCACTCAGTCCATCTGAAGGAGTTGTAATACAGTATCACGATCCATTTGAAACGTACTTCAAGTAGAAGCAGTAGCAGGGGAGACTCAAAGTAATTAGCTGCTTATGGTTATGCAAGCGAGCTTCACGAATACTGTTGCTTCATCTGTCTCTGGACAGCACAACAAGTAGAACGACTAGGGGTCTAGAAGCACTTTAGTGTTTGGTGAAAACGGTGTCAAAGAAAATTATCTCCGGCTTGCACAAAGGTCTCTGGCTTGTTAGCTTTCTTTGCCTTCCCCCACAATTCCTCAGATTGGCATCTTTTCATAGACTCTTCCAAGGTAAGTTTGAAGGCTGTTCTTCTGCACAATGGAAAATACTCCAGAATACTCATTGCCCACTCAGTCGATCTGAAGGAATTATACGACAGTATGACGATCCTTTTGATATGTACTTCAAGTAGAAGCAGTAGCTGGGGAGACCCAAAATCATTGGCTGCTTATGGTTATGCAAGCGAGCTTCACGAAGTACTGTTGCTTTATCTGTCTCTGGACAGCACAACAAGTAGAACGACTAGGGGTCTAGAAGCTCTTTAGTGTTTGGTGAAAACAGTGTCAAAGAAAATTATCTGTTGGGCATGAACAAAGTGCTTCTTCCTTCTCTTCATATCAAGCTTTACCTAATGACAAATTTCGTGAAAGTCCTGGACAATAATTGTGCTACCTTCAAACACCTGTGCATTCTATTCTAAGCTCTGGGTTCTGGCAAGCTCATGGAGTGTATATTCGTCCGTCTTCAGATCCGAGAGGTGCTGAAGGATAAATTCGCGAAGCTTATTACAATAAATGAACTGATAGTCAGTCTGCCATAACTTCCATGATAACACATGGATACCAGATTATCAAGAGTGTATCGAGAAGATGTTACACTCTTATAATCATATGGAATGGCGAATGTCACTCAAAACTTCACTTCCTCCACTACAACTTTAACCACTTCCCTCCAAACCTCAGAATAGTGATTGAACAGAATAGAAAAGATACACCAAAATATTACTAAGATGGAAAGAATCTAACAAAAGGCAAGTGGAATTTCAACAAGATGGGAGTCTTCTGCTGGTTGCTCCAGCTCGGAATACCGGATGCAAAGATACTCAAAAAAACTTACTTCTGACATTCTGCTATAAATGTGTATGTATGGTATTATGAAATTAATATAGTTGCGTCAATGCTCTGTAACTATTCTGTTTTCTGTAATATGCCTTCGTAATAGATAAAATAAACAAATATTTTGAACTTATATGCAATGTAATGAAAATGTGAAAGCAAACAAATGACGGGTGATGGAGCAAAATTGTTGAAAAGTTTGAATTAACGACACGAAAATTAGTAAAACCACCTATTCACATGATTGAGCCAGAAAAAATATTTTTGTAAAACAGTGTAATATTAGACTTAATTACGTTTTAATTTGTTTAATGCATCAGATATACTTAAGTGTTTAATCACCAAATACTTTGGTTATTGTCAGAGAAATAGATGAATGAAAACGATGGAATTGTGACAAGAACATCTCTAATCTTTATATTATATTGAGTCAGTTGCTGTCTTCTGCTCGGAAAGTTGTTTCGATGTGTCGTAGAGGGTCATCTTTGGCATCATAAGCTATCCTGAACTTTTATAAGTCTACCATTCATTCGTGCATTGGATAGTACTTGTACTTCTGCTATCTATCTGGAGTTTATTGACGAAACCCGAAGAAGAATTCGCTGTGTTATTGGTCTCTTGAACTATGATCTTCAAAATGGAAATGCAGCGTTAGTCGAGATTTTCTGTTTCCTTGAATCTCGCTCACATTATCCTATCTCTTCTCGCGAAAGTTTTCTCTCAGATTCTGTTGCTCTTAGTAACCACATTGGGTCTTAGTGGCATTATCATGTAGCTTAACTATAGTCGACTATGAAAATCTTTTAATTTAGTAATATATATATATATATATATATATATATATATATATATATATATATATATATATATATATATATATATAAAGTGAGTAATCTTCGTATGTTTGTTCGGACTGACTGCCTCATCTATGTTTTTGGAAACTTTTCAGTCGTTTAACATTCAGTTTTCCACGAACGTTTTTTGTTCGCAAGGACCATGCACATTTTCATTAAATCACGTCACGTATAGTTATTGTCTTTGCATGTTACTGGAAAACGGGCTGACGATTGCGTCCAGCATGAAACAGCCTGTTGCTTCTGAGTGTTGACTTCAATGTTCACTTTTATATTTATATTTACATACGCTCTATTTCTGATATTGAGCACTTTATCCCATAAATGTAGCACCCCTTAAAACTATATATATATATATATATATATATATATATATATATATATATATATATGTGTGTGTGTGTGTGTTTGTATGTATATATATATATATATACATATATATATATCTATATACATATCTATATCTATATATATATATATATATATATATATATATATATATGTATATATATGTATATATATATATATATATGTATGTATATCTATATAAAAGAAAGAAATATGAATGACAAATAGGAAAAATTGAGATAGCAAATCTCCCAAGAATATATATATATATATATATATATATATATATATATATATATATATATATATATATATATATATATAAGTGAGTTTTAAGCTATGTGACATTTATGAGTAAAAGAGTGCTCGGCTATCAGGAATGTAGCGGTTAATATGAATAGTCGAGCTATCACGCAACACACATCGTCTGCAAATTGTGTTCAAGCATAAAACCGGCAGTGTTGATTTCAGTGTTCACCCTGCTGAGATTTTAAATACTGATTTTCAAGACTGTCAATTTCCCGTACCTCCTTCTCCTATGTTTCTGTCTACATTATTTTGTAGCAAACGTGACGGATCACTTGTGTGTACCAATTTCCAATAGCTACCTTCAATCCAGCTAATAGTCTAAGTAACTAGATCTTACACCTTTTGTTAACTGTGATAACACACATTTAATATTTTTTCCTCAAATACCCATATGTCGAATATCGCCAGTAATAGTTTTGTAACTAACACTAGCACACTCAATCACTCTGAATTTTACGTAATCAAATCTAAAAGAAGGAGTCTTTTCAATGGTCACCCAGTTTCTGCGTTTGTTTTTTGTTCTGTAATCGTCGTATGTTTGTTCGGACTGACAATGTTTTTCGAAATTTTTCAGCCGTTTAACTTTCAGTCTTCCTCGGGTTTTTTTTTGTTCGCAAGGACCATGCTCATTTTCATTAATTCACGTCACCTATAGTTATTACCTTTGCATATTACTGGAATTTTTCTGTTCCGACATATGAAATCGCAAGCTCCACACAACCTTTTTCACTATTAACTTATTCCTACAAAGCTATTAATCTGTCTACACTGAGTTTGCTGATTGTGTTATCGGGGCAAACTATATACGGGAATATTATGCGACTTCCGTTGTCGAAAGTAATAAGAAATAAGCGGAAATTAATCTCAACTAACCGAGACAATGATTAAGACATCCTATTTGACAATATTAAAACCGAGAATCCTTTGTGTCTTATAAACGAAATAAAACAGTCCTAGTAAGTTTGACTTCATTAATGATTCATGTACTTCCATTTTTACGAGTGTTCGAACTCATGGAACAGACAAGTTTCTGAACGTTGATTTTCAAGGCAAAATTCTCTGGAATATTGTTATTATACAAAGCAGAAACGTTTCTCTAGTACCTATGCAAGACTTAAACAATTAATCTATGATTCAGAAACCTTATTTTCACTAATAAGGATTTCTAAAGAAAAAAAAGAGAAACATTTTCAAGGGATTTTAATATTTCATAACATTATTAAATATGAAATTTTGAATCAGCATTGAAAAATATTTTTCTGCTTTTCAAAAATTCTCTTCATCGATGAACGAATTCTGTTAAACGTGCACGCGAAAGATGCTTCGACATTTGTCGTCTTTTTGTGCAATTAGCGATTTCTTATTCAAAGGGAAATTCCTAAGATTTCCTTCCGTTTTCGAAAAATTAAATTAAAACCGTTAAAACAATTTAGGTTCAAAAGTGAAACGAATTTTCAGTATTAAAAAAATAAACGAAGATAAGAACACTTTGTTTATGCTTGTGTAGGTTTTGCAACGGTTAATTATAGAGAAAATTGAATCGATGCGCAGTGTTTAAACCCGCAGAGATAGGTGGCACGAATTACCTTGGCAAAATATGAATCTACATCTCTCTCGTACCACCTGTGGGTGAACGGCATGGTAATTCATTTTAGGTTTCGATAACCCAGATCACTCCCCCCCAAAAACCCCAAATACTCCATGAATATACGTAATTGTTTATCAGCAATTTTTTGGTTCTTTTTTTCAAAAATTTAATCTATTTTTCACCATTTACTATAGATATTATTTGTTTGTTATTTAAATCTACAGTATTGCGTAAAATAGTATTTTGATCGAATTGGATTATTTTTTTTCAGTCGACCAATGGTGACAATTCCAGAACAACGTAACTATAAACATTTTTTCTATCCTCTGCCAGCCGCTATGATGGAGAAAGCATTACCTCGAACCGTCGCCAGTGAGACACGCTGCAAGAGCCACTCCGTTTCGCGAGGCTCGTTCCTTAATCGAGACGCAATC
This sequence comes from Acanthosepion esculentum, assembly GCA_964036315.1. Taxonomy (NCBI): domain Eukaryota; kingdom Metazoa; phylum Mollusca; class Cephalopoda; order Sepiida; family Sepiidae; genus Acanthosepion; species Acanthosepion esculentum. The sequence goes on from OZ038480.1 coordinate 8,486,712, forward strand.
GCACCAATCCTCCGAAGGAACGTCATCGAACGAGGGCCAATAACCCCTGAAGTCTCCACTGCCACAGGAGTAAAAAAAAATCTATCAGCAAGAGAAGAATATTTAGCTATTTTTTTTTATCTCTGCGTCTCGGGCGACGAACCCCGGATCAACCGCGGACTTGATCAAATTACCGACCGAAAATGTATCCGCACAATTAATTAAATCCAAATAAAAAAAAATGAATTGATTTCATTGAATGAATCGCTTCTGTGCATGCCCGATGACATCATAATACATTCTCTGGGCTTTTTCTCTCAGTGTTCAAAATTTTATTCAAACAAGCTTTTGTGTAACAAACGTATGTTCTCATCAAATCTCTGAGATATCATGAATAACTTTATTGATAGATTTAATGTTTGAATTTGTGTTTTCAATTTTGATCTGTGTTTTCAAGTAAAAATAATATAACAATAACAGATCTGGTTTCTGGGCGAAGATGCTTAAATGAATCTGATTAGTTTTGTTTTATCTGGGGCTTGTGTACTTAGAGAAGAAACATTGATCCGGTGAAGAAGTTATATTTGTCGTATTTTAAATTAGGAGACCAGCATCAGAATTTTGCTCCTCGTATATTTTTTAAAACATGTTTAGTAAAATTGAGAGGATCTACAAATGAAAGACGGAAGTCGCTGTCATTTGGAATAGCGGAATCAAATTTTTTGTACTTAAAGATAATGTTAAATATTGTGGTTTCTGTTGAGTTAGCACTTGGCTGATTTCGTCTTGACGTAATCGGCAAACATATATGTAATTTTAGGATTCAAAAATGTTATACTAAATTTAATATTTCATATGGGATAAATATTTCATATTTTTTCCATAGGTCAAATCAGGTAATACTCATTCAGTCAGTTATGTGCCATACATGACACACGCTTAGGCGATCATGTATCGAAAGATACATGACTGACGAGACAGATTTTTCCACCATTTCCATTTAAGTTCTCATTTCTTTCTCCGGTAGAACAGTTGCCATCCAAGGCTATAGAACCCGGTCTGTTCTGCTATTTACCCATAGCTGGGGGGAGAAGAAGAGGGTTCATACCTTTCCGAAGAGTATTAGCACGTAAGTGAATGTAATGGATTCGACTGGAATTCGAACTCGGCTTTCAATGCGAGCCGCTATCCATTACTCCACCGTGATTACCATGCGATATTGCTGACGAAATGTGCTCTTGAAATGGCTCTCCAATTCCAACGCTCCAATTTGGAACCTAAACTCATTCTTTAACCTCATTTCTGTAGCAAACTGTCACACAAGTTCAGTCAGTTAGTCAGTTATGTGCCATGTGTGAAACACGCTTAGGCGATCATGTATCTTTCGATACATAACCGACTAGGCAGATTTTTCCCCGCAGTAGGTTGCCATTTCTTTCTACGGTAGACCCGTTGCCATCCAAGGCTATAGAACCCGGTCTGTTCTGATATTTTCGCAAAACTGGGGAGTGGGGGAGAAAAAGTGTGTTCATACCTTTCCCAAGAGTAATAGCACGTAAGTAAATGTAATGGATTCGACTGGAATTCGAACTTGGCTCTCCGAGCCGCTATCCATTCCTCCACCCTGCCACATTGCAACACAATAAATCCTACTACATATTACTTCGAGAGGAGATGACCACAATGTTATACAACGAGTAGAGTCTAAACAGGGTAAAATAATAAATAAGATGAAAATCCTAGAAACTCTCATTACTTATTTTCAAAAAAGCTATTTTTTTCCATCCTGGGTATGACAATAAACTACATCCGCGTGCTGGGTAAGACAATAAACTCTAACAGCAAGACCTCTGATCAGGAGATTTTGAGGAGCGTGGTACCACCTCTTAATTACTGGTGTTCCCAGGTCCACCCTTACCCGGGGTGGTAGCATCTGTTAGGGTCCCAGCTATGGGCAAATAGTATGCCCCCAAACTGAGGTAAAAAGCATTATGAAAGTGTAAAAATAGGTTTTAATACCAGAAATACTTTGTAAAAAAATTATTACCAGAAATAAATTTTTGAAGAAAAAAAAAACTATTACCTGCAATATATAAGTTGGGGATCAAAACACTATGAAAGTGTAAAAATAGGTTTCAATATCAGGAATACACTTATGTAAAAATATATCACAATGAATTTTTGAAGAAAAAAAAATTACCAGCAATACATTTTTTTAAAAAAATATTAGCAGCAATACATTTTTGAAAAAAATATTACCAGCGATAAAAATCTTGTCGGCATTAAATAACCCATTGAGGTGTTGATATGCCGTAAAACAAACCAAACCAAAACAAAAGCAAATCTTTCCACGAGTAAAAAGAATTGTATAGTGAATGTAATGTCAGACTCTACTATCTTCTTTTATGTGCCGTGTCCCTTTATGACGTAGCCGATCACGGCCATCCACATCTTCCTGTCCCTTGTAGCTCTTAATAAGTCTTGTCTTTTTGTTATTTCTCTCAAACCCTGTTCTTCCATCCATTTGAACAAGCTCAAGTATGTTCCACACTGCTTTCCACTGCCCCTCAAATTTGGGTCTAAAACGACCCGAACTGAGTTGGGTTGGTTTGGGGCGTGGAGTTGTGATAAGGGTCTTTGTTTAAAAATTAATATAAGATGCAAACGCGCGACAGCATATTATTACGGCAATAGAAAGTTGGAGAACTCTGATATTCTTCCTAACCTTCCTCTTCCAGATTATTTTCTGTGACCGTGTTTTAAACAGGAAAACTTGAATTACAGTCTTAGGAAGATTCGAATCAGCGATAACGTCACACACATGGAAAACACGTAGCAACTAGCAGACCAGCTGACATCCAATCTTCATCTTTTTTTTAAATCTCTTTTGCGTTTCTTCTAAGAAATAATGACTTCTACGCACCCACACTAAATAAATATAGAAAACCTTGTGGAACCTTTGCATTGATTCTGTCATTTGATGCAGCGTTGTGGTTCGTATTGGGGAATTGCACACTATCAGAACACAGAGAAAAGCAAGAACTGCCAATTAACCCTTGCAACACGTTTTCCTGGAGAATTACGGCGGCGTGGGGAACGTCCACTGTTAAGAATGGGCGATCATTTTTCACTTTTATTTTTGTCAAATCAATCGAATGAACCATTCTTCTTTTATCATTTTAACTTGAACCTTTACCGAGAGAACTATTCATGCTCACCTCTTTCCGATTAGCCTATATGTGAAATCAAAACAAATAATTATGCAAAGAAAGGTCGTATTTTTTTTTTAACTTTCCGCCTTCTTTTTCGGAGATTTTTACGGATTTTCTTCTTCCGTTTTCCAAAGATATATCCGAGAGTGTATATCCTTATTCCAGAATGAAATCGAAATTAATTGAAAAGCAAGGGGCTGTGAAGTCGACTGGAATTCCAAGAGGCAAAGCAACGCTACAGACACAGAGTTGCTCTAGAGAGTTCAAGAGAAATTAAATTCGACTGGTCTTTGAAATGCATCGCACAGCCGACACCAGATCAGATAGCATCTTCGTAAACAGGGAGAAACCTTTTGTCATATAGTGGAAGGCGTTATTTCAACCGACATCGGAATCCTATTGAAAGTGAACAGAGTATTATTAAGAGTATACAGCGTTCTCATTTTTTTAAAAAATCTACAATTTCTGAAGCATGGTTACTGGCATATATCTTTACCCGTCTCATGAAAAAAGAATATAGAATATGAAGGATACAGGAGTAGCCAATATTATTGTCGAACAAAAAAACAGATCCTTGTGAAGCGATTGCAAGATGTGCATATAAACAGAAAAAAAGTTGAAACCATCCAAATAACAACATTAATTATACGCAAAAAAATTGGTAAAATTAAAATTACTGAGGAGAGTTCTGGAGAACTGAAGAGAATTGTTATCACATGAACTCTAGTAAAAGGAAGCAGTTACAACTGGTGCGAAAACCCAGCGAGTACAAATAGTAATATTGATAATAATACGAACGATCTGTTTTGATGCTTCAATGAAATGAGATGAAAATTGTATATGAAGGAATGTAAGATTATGACAGTCCGTTGAATTTCGGAAAATATTGGATCAAATATACTAAAATGGGAATCAGAATTGGGAAGAAAAATCATTTCAAATATATTTCATAAGAGAAATAAATAAAACTGTTGAGGTGACATGTTTGAGAAGAGAGCATCTAAATTGAGAAAATAAATCCTTGTTAATGGAAAACCAAATTATTATCCAAGACATTATATGTGGGCCAAGATAAACGATAAATAAATAGCAAATATTGCCGACTGAACACACCCAGAAATGTCTGGGTTGATCATGCAATATATCGAATATAATTTCTGGATGAGGACGAATGAAGAATGCCTTGCTGTCACTGAATCTCCTGTGAAAGCTGCCAGTTGTTACTGGTGTGTAAACTCAAAGTGTATGAAGATTATATTTATCAGATGCTTATTGAAATTTTTACTTCTCTTTTGGAAATATTTTCTGTATACATTTCTTTCTTGTTGGGTAGTCTCCAAAGTGCATCCATCAAATGATGCTTTAATCGGATGTTCGTCTTCTATTTACAACAAGGCTCTTAGAGTTCAAAAGAATTGTACCAAATTTACGACAGTGTTCGTACAAAAAAATCTAACAAATCCATTCCGTTTGTTTTCTGTCATTTTCATCGGCATTTTTTTTTTACCGTTCACCATTCCAATTCTGCCGCTTTGATCGAGAGTTTTCTTCTTTTTTATTAGCGTATTTAATTTACATTTTAATACTTGCGATTTTTTTTATTTTCTCGCCATACGAGATCTTTTGTTCTTTCCTTCACCCCTTAACATTTCGATTTTCTTCTTTGTTTCAGTATCTTTCTTTCCCTTTCCTTCCCTTTCCTTCCCTTTCTTTCCCTCTTTACCACATTCTGTCCATTCTGGTTTCACTTGTTTCTATTCAACGTATTAATATCTTTCTCATGTCTTTTAAGGTGGGGGTATGATTCTTCCACTGCGGTATACAAATATTTTTCTATTAATATTCGGTTTAAAGGAGTAGCCCGTTCTCAAAACATATTCTATGAAATTGTTGCTCTGATATAGTTAAGTCTTGACAGAATACCGCGAACAAATATTTGTTTTTTTTATTAAACCTTGCCCCACTTTTGTGACAACATTATTCTAATCAAAGAAAATATACTGATATTTTCAGAATCATTTTGCATAAACTATGTTAGAATTATCAAATTTTGACGAGTTTTTCTTTCAGCTAATTTTTGTGACTTTTTTACGCCTAGTATCGATATTAGTAAACTTACTAATCTAAAATTGTCCGAATCTTTTTTCTTTAAGCGTTATTATTTGCAGACTAAATTATCTTTCAGTACATTATACTTATTTCTTTACAATAATAATAGTACATTTAATAGTAGTAATCAAATAGTATTAAGTTGTCTAAAGTGCCTTCAATTAAACATTATCATTACATTTTTGACTCGATCTTTACATTTTTGCCCATGATATTATAATTGCCTTTCAGGTTATTTTATATTTTACGAGCATTAAGTAAGCAGAAGCGATCAGAAAATAAAAAAGTAATCCCCGAAGATATTTAAATTCCTGAACTACGTTTCACATTATCAGATAATTGATTTATAAAATAAACACTTATTGGTAGCTAAAGTTAATTTTTTAAAGTTTGACTTAAATAGCCACGTTGCAAGTTTTAAATTTTAAAATGTTTCCTTAGATTGATTTGATGGAAACGCAAAATTTAATAATTTAAAATTACACAAGTTTTTCTACGGTAATGATCCATCAAATTCATGGAAGAAAATGAACAGTTAAGTGAGTTTTTAAAGATACACCTTTGGCGAAGTTTCTTGCTTGTTTTTCCAATAATAAGTCGATTGAAGGCTAGTGGCATCTTCTGTAGAGGACGGGTTACATTGGCGTACGACAATTTATCAACAAAGATTAATTAATTTTTAATGAAATACTTCATTTTAAGACATTTTTCATGTTTATACATTCTTTTTTATAGATACAAATATTTAAGTAAATACTCAGATTATAATAAACAGTATTAAACAACATATACCGCACTGAATGTCCGAGAAGTTTTCATAGAAAATATGCGTCCGCCGACAGGAATAGAACCTGTATCCTATACGGAACCGTCATATAGCCTGACGTGCCTTAACCGAATCGGCCACTAATGATCGTTCGGTTGGCAAGGTCGAATTTTCTGCTTATAAACTTCAATCTTCCATGAATCTCTCACGTACATTCATAACTGCTCATGGCGTATCAAATGTAAACAAATGACGTCACACATTATGAAATGGACAAAGTCCGACAATTATTTTAAGATTTAAGTAAATGCTCTGTTTTATAATAAACAGTATTAAACATTTACCGGCATGAATGTCCGAAAAATTTTCATAGAAAATATTCGCCCGCCGACAGGAATCGAACCTGTATCCTATACGGAACCGTCATATAACCTGACGTGTCCATAACCGATTTGGCCACAGAGGAGCGTTCGGTTAGCAAGGATACAGGTTCGATTTTCTATGAAAATTTCCCGGACATTCAGGACGGTAAATGTTGTTTAATACTGTTTATTATAAACAGTGCATTTACTTAAATATTTGTATCTATAAAAAAATTGTATATACATAAAAAAATGTCTTAAAAATAATTGTCAGACTTTATCCATTTCATAATGTGTGAGGTCATTTGTTTACATTTGGATACGCCATGAGCAGATATGAATGTACGTGAGACATTCATGGAAGATTGAAGTTTAAAGACAGTAAAATCGACATTCCTAACCGAACGCTCTTCTGTGGCCGAAACGGTTAAGGCACGTCAGGCTATATGACGCTTCCGTATAGGATAGAGGTTCGATTCCTGTCGGGGGACGAATATTTTCTATGAAAATTTCCAGGACATTCAGGCCGGTAAATATCTTTAATACTGTTTATTATAAACAGAGCATTGACTTAAATGTTTGTATCTATAAAAAAAGAAAGTATAAAAATGTTTGAAAATAAATGTCGGGTATTGTCCATTTCATAATGTGTGACGTCACTTGTTTACATTAGGGTTTCTACAATCACATAATTTTTAATTATTTTCGTCTAATTGCAGTTTAGGAGTTTTATTAATACTGTTTTGGCATGCGTGTTTTTCCAGGATTTTATTATTATATTTTTAATTATTTTAAGACATTTTTATAAAAAAAAGAATGTATAAACATATAAACTGTATAGGATAATGTAAAATGTTGTTAATACTGTTTATTATAAAAACAGAGCATTTACATAAATGTTTGTATCTATAAAAAGAATGTATAAGCATAAAAAAATGTCTTTAAATACTTCATTTTGTGAAAATCTGTTTCATATGAATAAAAAGAAAAATCTCATAATATCAATGCTTTTATAAAACTCCATTCAAAATATCAAACGTACATTTCCCTCTTTTCTATTTTCTTCATAGATTTATTGTCATTACAATGACATTGTTTAATTTGAAAAAAATATCTTTGTTCTGTAATTATAATTATTAACTACATGATGATTCTTGAAATCACACTTCAAATTTAGTCAAATTATATATATATATATATATATATATATATATATATATATGCGTGTGTGTGTGCGCGTGTGTGTATGAGCTTGTGCGTACATTAAATGACACAAGCTGATTTAACTCACTCATGCACAAGAGACACATTACGCATGCGCTTGCGCAGTAAAGAACAGACAGTGTGCAGATATAGAGAATCACCTTTGCTTTGTAATGGAGATTATGTAAAATAGCCACATATTTCTTTGAATTCGTACATGAGTTTTTTTTAAAATGAGGAAAATTAAAAATTATGCTTGATAATCTGAGAGACATTGCGTGGTATATGTTTGGGAGCCTGTCTGACATGGAGTTTACTTGACCGAGTTATGCTTTCCGAAACCTAATTTAATTCTACGACGACGACGACGTCTAAAGAAAAACAACATGGATCGAAGAAAATCGGATAAGTAGTATAAGATTAAAAATATGAAATGCCTCTTTTCTTTCTCTTTATGCACACACACACATATATATGCATATATATATATATATATATATATATATATATATATATATATATATATATATATATATATATATATATATATATATATATATATATATATATATAAAGAAATATAGTCTTAAAGTATGCTATATTTATGGGATAAAGTGCTCAATATCAGAGATAGAGCGTGTGTAAATATAAAAGTGGACATGGAAGTCAGCACTTAGAGGCGACAGTCTTTTTCATGCTAGTGCAATCGTCAGGCCTGACGATTGCACTAGCATGGAACAGACTGTATATATATTGTTACGTTAGCCCAATAGTTGTACCCTCATCTCAGATTTTATAAGTATGTTTTAGTACATTGTGTATTTGCGACGAAACATATGAATCTTAATAACTTCCTCATTTCTTGAATATGCAGATTGTGGGATATATTTTTTTTATGCGCAGGTTAGTCAGGGCCAGTTCTCGGAAAGGAACCTTACCTCCTCCTCCCATTTCCTATCTGTCTCTGATCGTAGGCCAAACAAACGCTGTTTGGCAGATAGGGGCGAATGACATTAAACAAGGTCCGTGAATGACACATACCTTTTTTGTGGGCCAACACGTGACTCAACTCATAGCAGTTTTCGTTTCGTACGTGTTGAGGTGGCAACGATCTCACTTAGTTGCTGGCCCTCGGGGGAAGCAGACGTCACCAAAACCAGTCTTAGCTGTTTGCCGTTAGAAGAAGCAGTTGTTACCAAAACCAGACTTCGTTGTTTGATGCCAGAAGAATTAGATGCCACCAAAAACCAAAGGACCGACGAGAGAACCTAGAACAACATCGTCAACCAAAGTCGGCTACACTCCCGTGATTTTTCTGTGTGTTCTTCTCGCCATCAACACGGATTGGACGTCGCCAATCAAAAACTCACATTAGAACATTGTCAATCCCATCCGTTACTTTCAGAGAAGTGTATGAATATCCTTTTGATCAAACTGTACCTTGATAATAGTCAATCGACGTCGATTCCAACCTTATGTAAGTTTCTGCATGTTTTTCTATATCTTATAATCTGCTATCTCTGTATTCATAGGTATTTCGCCGCATTAGTATCTGTTTAATTGGTAACTTATCTCCCCATCTTTTTCTTACTTTCACACTTTGTATATTTTATAAATAAAACTTTTGTATTATATATTCTCGTGTCGTCTTCTGTTGTTCTATGTCTTCATATGGTTCATTTTCTCTCTGCGTTTACCGACGTCCGGAATTGGAGAATTCCCCTCCCAACGTTCTTTTCTTTATTTTTATATCGAAACTTGGGATCTCTCTCTTATTTTTTTTTGTTGCGTCCCGGCTATCGTAGTCCCAACGAAACACCGGGCGTAACAATATATATATATATATGTATATATAATTATTTATTCGAAAATTATAACATGAATATGTTATAAAATCACTACAAAAATAGCCATTTTGTTTCAACACTTCTGGTTTCTTATCAAGTGATGGTGTTTAATGTTGAATAAATTGTTTTAAAAGGTTCAAATCAATCAAACATCCATCTCTGGGGGAAACGCTGTTACATAAGCTGCAATGACTAATCAAAATATAAGTATATGAGAATTCAAAAGCTTTTATTTAACATTAAACACCATCACTTGATAAGACACCAGAAGTGTTGAAACAAAATGGCTATTTTTGTAGTGATTTCATTACATATTTATGTTATAATTTTCGAATAAATAATTATATTTGCTCTACTCTGTATTGAGCACTCTTTTAAGAATAGTATTTGTCGGTTATTGGAATGATTCCGTATACACCAATCAAATACCTGTGTGTGTGTATATATATATATATATATATATATATATATATATATATATATATATATATATATATATATATATATATCCCTCCCCACTTTCTCAAGATTCTGAGGTTATGACGATATGGAAACCTGCCTCAGTTTTGGCGGTATGCTTACCGGGCCCATCAAAATTGAAAATGAAGTCAAGCAGGGAGATCTCGCTCGTACACTGTTTACTATCTACTTTGCAATTGTACTGCGTGATGCACTTGGCGGACTGCCATGATAGTATTATGATAAGGTACAGGTTAACTGGCAAGCTTTTCAAGGTAGGTTTGCAGTAAATACAAAATTCTTTTTTAGTTTAGTGCGCAAGCATGTCTATGCCGATGACTGTGCCTTGATCGCATACACACTTCAGCACGCACAGGAGTTCATGGATCGACTATCAGGATTATGTTGCACCTTTTGGACTGTCCATCAGCCTTGACAAGACAGTGGTGATGTATCAACCTGCTCGAGGAATGTAGTATATAGAGCCATCAATTTATGTTGATGGTAGTAGACTTGTGGCTGTAGACAAATTTGTATACGTTGGTAGCACCCTCAACCGCAATTGCTCTCTTGATGGTGATATAGCGTTACTGATTAAGAAGTCCTCCGATGCATTTGTAGCACTCAAGTTCCGTGTCTGGAGTCAAAAGGGCATGAAAAGGCAAACACAAATTAAAATATAGAATGCCTGTGTTATGTTATCTCTGCTATATTCATGTGAGACATGGGTTGTCTATCGCAGACATCGGAAGATATTGGAACGTTTTCATCAACGATGTCTTTGGTCTGTGATTGAATCCATTGGATGTCTCATACTTCTGATACTGTTGTTCTACAAAGAACCAATTCACAGTCTGTGGAATGAATTATACACAAATACAAATTGCGATGGACAGGCCATGATATTCATATGGCAGATGAGAGAATGGCAAAATAATGTCTGGAGAATTGGAAATGGGGGAAACACTGCAGGACAAGCCAAATCTTCGTTACAAATATTGCCTTAGTGGTCTGGATAACTGGGAAGCTCTAGCTGATGATCTGTTTTCTTGAAGAGTTGGTATTGCTGATGGCGTCAAGATCTTCCAATGATGCATCACAAAAATATTCAGAACTGAAGTGAGGGGTTCGGAAGGGATCCATGATTTGCCATGAGGTGATAACCCTGTCCATGTACCTAATGCATTCGGATATGTATGACCAGGGCAGGTTTGATCAGTCATCAGAAATCACGCCAACACCAATAGTCTGTTGCATATGATGATTTAGTAATGGAATGCTTTGAATGCCCGACCTGCACTAGAGTTTTCAAGTCCAAGTCGGGCCTGACAAGGCATTTAAAAAGACAAATTGGAAATGATGATGTTCGTAGGCAAGTTCCACCACCCACATGCCATATATGTAAAAAGAAATGCAGATCGATGGTTGGATTTATGAGCCACTGTTGTTCACAAAACAAATGAATGCAGTGTTGCTAGGGGTGGGGAGTTTAACTGATGGACTGGACATGTCAGTAAGAGTCATACTCGCTTTGTGAGTCCACAGCCACTATAATATATATTATATCGTTTGGGGACCTTGTGGCACTTCGAAAAGTGTGGTTGTTTCTGCACAAAATCTTCAACACTATAATCAACTCACATGTGCTCGTGTCTGACTGTTCGGTTCCTAGGAGCTGATCTGCTTGACCCTCATATGTCGAACGACGGGAGAGTCGAATATATATATATATATATATATATATATATATATATATATATATATATATATATATATATATATATATATATATATATGTGTGTGTGTGTGTGTGTGTGTGTGAATTCGAAATAAAATGTACTGAAGAATATATTCACTGTTTTCGCGACTCAGTTCTGCAAAATAGCCAATAATAAAATAAAATATGGTGCAAACATAGACTTTTATTTAAGAGATCCTTAGATTCTTCAGCTCGCCTGAATTCCTTCCTGAAAAAGAGAAAAATATCGAAAACACCTTCAAACTCCACCAATAATCAAATTATTCTCTGCATAATGCTAAACACAAAGCCTACAAAATCAACAGAAGAAAACATAAAAAGTACAAAAATCCACAAATCAAAATAATCTCCACCACCATCACAAAATTACTACCAACTCCATAAGAGACAGCATCGAAAATAAACTTGTCTAACCTTGACAGAAAATCATCAACGCCACCTCTAAAGCAATAAAAAGATAAGGTTAGCATCAAATGAGATAGCAGCAACAATATGTCAGAGATCAGAATATACAGAATAGAATTAAGACAATAACCATTGATATACATCGTCAAAACACCTGGAAATCTCAAAGGTAGATTATAGGAACAGTGCAGAGATATTCTGCATAATAAAAACATAAACGCACTGGTGCTTCACCGCAATAAATCTGACTAGAATTGTGACTTAAAAATGATCAGAAGAGAACATGATTCACTGAGAAGGAAATGCATTGAGAGTATGTTAATCTCGCAATTCTAAAAAGTGAATTTAAGACCTACTTCATATCATATATCACCGATCATCGCAAATAATAACAAAAGGCGGTATATGAGCATAGAGAACCCCCCCAAAAAAAACTCGGTTGATTTATCAATCAACAGACACCAATCGCGCTTACTCCTCTCTCTATCTCTCCCTTTAAACAACAGCCACCTGCACTAATGCAAAGCTCGTCAGTAAAATGAATGGAGCACTTTGGCTGATTGGCATTTGTTTACATTTGTAAAAACAATACGCTAGATTTAGTTGTGTAACTCTACCGAGTGAAGATAGCTCTGGCTGACACCAAATTAGTTGACTTTCAATCCTGGCTTGAGGCATTCGGAAGTCTAGTCACACTGAGGAGCTGTGATACAGCGAAACAGTACTGTCTGTGAATGACATAATATATATATATATATATATATATATATATATATATATATATATATATATGAAGAAATATGAAGAAATATAGTCTTAAAGTGTGCTATATTTATGGGATAAAGTGCTCAATATCAGAGATAGTGTGTAAATATAAAAGTGGACATGGAAGTCATCACTTAGACATAATATATATATATATATATATATATATATATATATATATATATATATATGAAGAAATATAGTCTTAAAGTGTGCTGACTTCCATGTCCACTTTTATATATATATATATATATATATATATATATATATATATATATATATATATATATATATATATATATATACACAAACAGGAAAACAAACTAGGCAACTCAATGCGCTCCATAATACCAGGGAAAACAGTTTGGCCCCGTTGAAAAATGTCACGCTACCATTTGAATAGAAACAAAATTTCAAAAATAACTTTTGCGATGGGTAAAAAGTGAGCTTCTTTCCCCAGAAGTTTCTGAAAAGATTGGACCTTCTGGATCTATCCTACCCGGTATCTATGGCCTTCCAAAAATCCATAAGGATGGGGTACCTTTAAGACCCATACATTCTATGATAGGGCCTTCTAAACATAAGGTCGCCAAATGGCTCGCTGTAGTGTTAATTCTTTTTTGTA